>CM029631.1:1279644-1915259 GCA_017311315.1 Dendrocalamus latiflorus
AAGTAAACACCGCATTGTAAATAACAGAATAAGGAAATTCTTTATGTGTTGCTTTCAAACTCTAGTATATAGCTGTATGCATTGCACACCTCTTGCCCCCTGAACGGCCGCCGAAGATGAACATGTTACAGTCAATGACAACAGCTATGTGAAACGCCCTTGGGCTGGGGCCTGCCTGCCCGTCTGAGCCATTACCGGTGCATTCAGGCGTGTACCAAAGCCTATTCTCTGCAACACGAATCGCATTCAAAGGTCTAAACAACAAGGTTCCGCATTCTCCCGTATTATGCTTCCAGAATAGGAAAACTGCATCCTCTAAATGTAATCGAACATCCCCTAGGTTGAAATAATCGCACTAAGTGCATAGATGCGGGCACGTAATTAGGAAAAGCAAGCGAGCAGAGTGTGGACGGTGGGATTTACCGACGTCGTAGACGGCGATGTCGGCGAGGAAGCGCTTCTCGGCGAATCCGCCGAAGACGACCACTTTGGACTTGCCGATGCTGACCGCCGTGTGGCCGCTGCAGAAAATCGCATGGTTTTTAGGCGGCTGGGGGGATTTTAGGGGGGGATCGAGAAGAGGGCGGCGAGTTACCTGCGAGGGGCGGGGATTTCGCCTCCGAAGTCGGAGGAGTCGGCCCTCACCCAGTGCATCTGCGTCGGCTGCAGCTGCTGCATCATCCTCCTCTCCTCTCCTCCCCGCGCTCTCGCTCCCAGTCTACGCCCTTGCTTGTTTCTGACGAGCCCCGGCCGATCGGCGGTGGTGACCAACGGCGAGGGAACGGCGGCTGGAGAAATGGAGATTCCTTCCGCACCTGACAGTTGGGTCCCACTCCCGTCAAAACACATAAATATGCATTTATGTATCTATCTTAGTTAATACCTAAATATTCATTGATAAACATGTTATCTGATTGGTTTATGAATTGTGGTGTGTGTGCTTAATTTAACTTAGAGCAATGTTAATTGTCGTTAGATTAAACAATTTATTTAATTGGTTTATGAGTTGCCACAAGACAGTTTTACCTTCAACCTATGCAAATCAAGGATGAGTTTTCAGATGGCTTATATTTATACTGTCTATAATAACTAATTTTTAAATGGTATGTTTTTTAAAGTGAGGTCAACAGAAATATTATAGTAAAAAAGTACTGACTTCAACTGTATCAGCCAAAATCACATATGACCATTTTCATGTGCGTATTACTTCTCGAGAACAAACAAAATTTAAATATTTAAGCCACCAGCTCAAAAGAATCCACCCTAATTTTATCTTCTATGGTGTATACCGGAGTGTCATGTATTACACACATCAATCTATCAAGTTTGAATTTAGATCTAGTGGATCATATTTTCAAATAAAGTGGAATATGAATTCAAGCAAAAGAGAAAAAAATGTGTGATTGAACATCGTTATATAGAAAATCAGGTTTTGTTGATACATTAACACAACATACTCTTATGTATTGTTTTTAATTTCATTTGTTAATCTTTTTGTACCAAGAATAGACAAAATGCACAAAGAGGTAACAGGAATTTTAACTTTCAGCAATCATTCTGCCGATCCACACTTTTTTCGAAGAACAATACACCCTCTGTTTTGGAAGTAAACACTACATATGAATTTTAATTTGGTGAAAATCGGAACCATCTCGTGGTTTGCCTATGGACCCGGTGTACAGCTTAGTCCAGTGCTACCAGCGCGGATCCCCCACCAACACACGATGCTCCGACGGGGCCACATGGCCGTTACTCCACCACTCGCGGCACCCCTACTACCCACATAGACGCGATCCACCGTGCACCGACTGCTACCGTCTCCGGGGAAGGGCCGACACAAACCTCCTCGGCCGCAAAGACCCGGTCCAGGCGACCCCGACGACCCCATTACCACCTCATTTGGCCCACCTGTCACCGACACGTGGCCGCTCCCGTCAGCATCTACCCTCACATCCACGGCCACGTCGGCGGCGAACGGAGCCAGCGTCGGGCGAGAGCCGTCTCCCTCCAGATCTCGACGAAGCCTCCCCTGCAGATTTCCATTTCCATTTCCACGGGAGGGGGAGGACGGCGAAGCCGAGCGGTTCGGAGCAAACCCTAATCGCCACCTCGAGCTAGTGATTCGGTGCCTGCGCGAGATCCGAGGGGGGAGGGGGAGAGATCTAGGGCTTGCGCCGGCCATGGCGAGCTCCGGCCTCGCCTACCCCGACCGCTTCTACGCCGCCGCGGCTTACGCCGGCTTCGGCTCCGGCGGGGCCACCTCCTCCTCCGCCATATCCCGCTTCCAGAACGACGTCGCCCTCCTCCTCTACGGCCTGTACCAGCAGGTGACGCGTCGACTGATATTTTTGGGATCACTTTGGGGTTGGTGGTTGTGATTTGTGTGGATCTAGGGTAATATGGTATAATTGGTGCTGGTCAGGGGTTGAATTGTGGCGTTAGCTTGTTGATCTCTGGTTTTTGGAGGGGAGAGATTTGCTTTGTTCATCGGAATTCGGTTGGTGATTTTGGGTTTCGTTGTGGTGCAGGCGACGGTAGGGCCATGCAATGTGCCGAAGCCGAGGGCGTGGAACCCCGTGGAACAGAGCAAATGGATGAGGTTGGTATCGCTGTACTCAAACCCCACTTGAAGTTTTCGCGCTAGAAGCCATTTTTTGTGGAAGTTTCGGTTAAATCTATGGAGAAGTGGTTTAGTTTGAGCTTGAAATGCGAGTAAACATAAGCAGATACAGCTGTTTGTCTTGTACTCTCTGCTTACTTCATTGCTTAAGCCAGTTTTAGAACGGAATATTGTCACCCAGCCAGAAGTTAGAAAATGAATTTCCTTTGTTACAAAGACCACAACTCTTTTGTAGTTTGGATTTTGGAATGATCAACCTAGATAGATGATTGAGTAGGAGAAATACCTAGCAAATACCAATTTAACGTTGATCTTGCATGTCTTTAAATCACTGCTTGCTTATACTATTTGTGTTTTTAGCTGGCATGGGCTTGGAAGCATGCCGTCAGCGGAGGCAATGCGTCTTTTTGTCAAAATCTTGGAGGTATGACTAATTACATGATATTCTTCACTGTGTGCATAATGATGTAATGGATACATTGGTATGGTGGCAGGAGGAAGATTCTGGATGGTACTCTAGGGTCCCTGAGTTCAACCCCGAACCTGTTGTAGATATTGAAATGCATGTAAGTCACATTAGATAATATAGTGTGTACAAATGTGGGTTTTTTCTCTGTCAAAAGTATATTGCTTCTGCTGTTGTTTGCCTGAGTATTCAGAATTCAATTTTATCTTTGAAATTATTAGTTTTTCAATTACAGTTCCATCTCGTTGTCTAGCTTAGTATTTTCTTGTTCTTAGCATGACATGAACTTAATAAGTTATTTGTCTGCATTTCTTTTCATAAGAAGCCAAAGGAAGAGCCAAACATTGTATCAGCTTCAACCAATGGAACATCAATTCCAGAACCTAAAACCATTTCTGAAAACAGAGGCGCAGTGGAGACACAGGACAAAGTTGTTATTCTGGAAGGCCTTAGTATTGTCAGTGCTCATGAAGAATGGACTCCATTATCTGTCAGTGGGCAGCGTCCGAAACCTCGATATGAGGTGCGCCATATGCTCCATTGCCCCCTTCATTTCGTAACTTGTAGGACTTGTTTCTTCTATTTACTTTTGTAGCACTAATGTGAATCTTGGTTGCTGCAGCATGGAGCAACTGTATTGCAAGACAAAATGTATGTATTTGGTGGAAACCATAATGGGCGTTATCTTAGTGACCTTCAGGTATGTTAAGCTAAATATAATAATCCAGCAGGCCATATGAATGCATCAGTGCCCTTCAGACATATGAGCAGAAGTTGTTCCACTACTTGTCATCAAATCATCCTTAAATATTTGTGTTATTGTACACACTGTCTAGATTAAAAATCAATTTCTATTCATGATTCCTAAGCCTGAGCTTTCATAATATTGGTGCAATGTTGAAGTATCTGTTTCTTGTAACAATTCCTGTCTTGTGCTTCTTTATGCAAAGCTTACAGTTAGGCTCGTAGATTATTTTGAAGTTGAATATGTTGTCATTATGTAAGGAGATACCAATGATTTCTCCTAAAATAAATTGCAAACAAAATGACAAGTTTTTTAGGTGATTTATGATTTATGTATTTCCTGCATGGAAAATGTTGAGTTAATTAGGTAGATTTTGAGATGTCCAAGTTATTTAGATAATAGCTGGAGAGAAAACAATTCATCTTGAGATGTCCAAGTTATTTAGGTAATAGTTGGAGAGAAAACAATTCATCTACAGCCAGACTGACAATTCAAATCTGTCGTACATTCAAAGCTACTATAGCATTAAGTAACACTGACCTAATGCATCTCTCTCACAATTTGTGCGGACGCAGATTTTGGATCTAAAGAGTTTGACTTGGTCCAAGATGGATACCAAATTGCAAGCTGTATCTTCTGATTCAACTAAAACAGCACAAATCTCTCCGTGTGCTGGCCATTCTTTGGTAAAGTTCGGCACAAATAGTTTAAACTGTTGCACGGTCATTAGATTTCAGATGGTAATCCTTCACTGCTATTTTGTAGATATCATGGGGCAACAAAATTTTCTCTATTGCTGGGCATACAAAAGATCCATCCAACAACATTACAGGTTTACTAAAAGTCACTTTTCAGTTAACATTGTACCATGATGCTAATTACATATCTCATTGCTGTGATTTGTTTTTGTATGTTGTTACTCTGCTTCTGGTGTTTTTATGCTAGTGAAGGAATTTGATCCGCATACTTGTACCTGGTCGATTGTCAGGACTTACGGAAAACCACCGGTAATCATTTTCTTCAACCCATAGCTCACTCTGAACCTACACCATCAAATATAATATACTATTCATTCTTTGTTTCAATGTTCTTTGATACGTATTTGACCTAATGTTCCTTCTATTGGCCTGTGCTTGATTTTAGCTGAGAGCTTGTTTTATTTAAACACAGTATGATGTGCACAAAGCCACAAAATAAGGGCTTAAAAGTGTGTGCGGAATTCTTATGTGCAGTCCTAATTGTCTCTGGAACTATGCTTGGTTATAGCTGAGGGTTTGCTTTGTTTAAACACAGTATAATATGTGGTAAAATAAGGGCTTCAAAAGTGTATGATGAGTACTTATGTGCAGTTCTAATTGTCTCTGGCAACTATGAACTTGGGATAATCATTACATTGGCCTTCAACTTTGCTCAAGCACATTTTCACTCAATTTTTGAAGTGACCAAAATACCTTTTAACTTTGACACCAAGCCCAGAGAAGTCTTCCATGGGTTCTAGTGGATGAAAACATGGCAGTAATTGAAGACTTGAGATTAAACTATGACATAGTCCAAATAGAACAATCAGCTTTAATATTACGAAAATAGAACCCAAGCGCTGCTGCCAAGTGATCAGTAACCTTAAAAGGGTCTGTCAGGCAATAAATGAACAATACAAAATCTTGCAATGTAAACGTTCATTTGCTTTGATATTGGTTATCCAGTTATATAAAGGTGATGCATGTTTCTTATGTAAAAATATGTGCTGCAGGTTTCTCGTGGAGGTCAGTCGGCGACTCTTGTTGGAACAACTGTAGTCTTGTTTGGTGGTGAAGATGCAAAACGATGTCTTTTGAATGACTTGCACATTCTTGATCTTGAAACCATGACTTGGGATGATGTGGATGCAATGTAAGTACTGGAATTCTTATTAATCTCTCATGCACAGTTGTTCTGGTCTGCATATGGAATAATGGTGAATCGCGGTATCGCCATACCATGTACATATGGAATAATTCTTCAATGATGGAATTGTAAAGATCTTGTTTGGTAGGCTGAACTTCATATTACTGTATTGCTGAATTCAACTTATCGTGATGTTGTCTATATGTTTTAGAGGCACCCCTCCTCCTCCAAGATCAGATCATGCCGCTGCTTGCCATGCTGACCGCTATCTTTTAATTTTTGGTGGAGGATCTCATGCAACATGTTTCAATGACTTACATGTGCTTGATTTGCAAACAGTAAGAACTATTTTCTTGCTGGCACTCTGTAGAGTTTGGTACATTATCTGTGATTGTTAAAGTTTTATTGGAATTACAGATGGAATGGTCAAGGCCTAAACAGCAGGGTCTGACTCCAAGCCCACGGGCTGGCCATGCAGGTACAACTGTTGGGGAGAACTGGTACATAGTTGGTGGTGGCAATAACAAAAGTGGTATGTTTTTAGTGTCTGAGACTCCGAGCTTAGTAGTTAGTACATTGAAATGTTTCCTGTGGATCTATGATATCAAGATGTAGCCCTCTATGGATTTTAATGTACATGTTTGTATTACTCGTAGCTTTTCAGCTCCCGAGAGAATCTCTACTATTTAATCCTTTTTGTTGTTGATTGGATGTGCTGCACAGAGTTTTGGCAGCCACATTTTTCCTTAAACCTTGTCTACATATAGCACCAAGGGAATTCCTTCTACCCCTCAGCACTAACCCATCAGTTAAATAATAGTCGAATTTAGATTTTGCCTTGCAACTTGGCCCCTTAGATAAGAGAAGGTTGTGCACATAACCTCAGGAAATATGCAGTAAAATCTTATTGAAATCCACAAAGCAATGGTTCAAGTACAGCTGTCATCTTGGAACGCCAATTGTACCATCTTTGTCCTTTCAGAGGATTAAAATAATACACATTCTTTGTTAATGCTAATTTAGTGTGATAAGGTGATCACAAGGTCATAGCAGAACGAGGTTTCTTCTCAAGTAAATAATTTCTTTGCATTTAGACAATTGCTTTCAGGCCATCAATTTTAAATTGTACCTGTAATTTATTTTGATTTATGTTGGCATCTAGTCAGCTTGGACATTCATCTTTACAGGTGTCTCCGAAACACTTGTGCTTAACATGTCAACTTTGGCATGGTCAGTTGTTAGCACCGTTGAAGGACGTGTTCCCCTTGCCAGTGAGGTATGCCTCTTGAGCAATATGGTGACGCTAGAATGATTTTCTTTTGGTTGGTAATATTTGAAATCCTGTTGTTTTCTAGGGCATGACTTTAGTGTATAGCAATTATAATGGAGATGACTATCTCATTTCCTTTGGAGGATATAATGGACGATACAGCAATGAGGTAACTAGCATTTTAAGTCATATGTTTATGCCTGGAGTTAACTTTTAAGTTTTAACATTTTTTTTCTGATGTACAGGCTTTTGCTCTTAAACTTACCACCAAATCAGGTTTGCAGTCAAACACAAAAGAAGAACCCATCTCAGATAATACATCTAGGGTTCTGGAACCTGACAATGAAATTTCTCAAGATGGGAAGATACGAGAGATTGCAATGGACAGCACTGATTCGGTAATGTCTTTTGCTCAGGATATGCTGCTCTCATACCTAGAACTATATGAAGCTGCTTATGTTGTCCTACCACTCCGATTGAGCAGAAAGTGTCCTTTTTTTCTGGGTTTTTGTAGAAATTAGGGTTCATGCTAATTAAAATTCTGCTAACTAGACAGCGCATATATTGTTTTTTGGTACATGCACTCATAAAGTACATTTTGATACAAAGTTGCTGATGACAACTACATGTTAACAATCATTTGGAAAATACTCACTCTCTTTTATCTTCTCGTGCTGTGCTGAGTTTCAGAAAAACAGAAACGATGAAGCAAGTGAACAAATTTTAACGGTTCTTAAAGCTGAGAAAGAGGAACTAGAAGCAACACTTAACAGGGAACAGCTGCAAACTATACAGCTTAAAGAAGAGATAGCTGAAGCAGAGGCTAGAAATGCAGAGCTGACAAGGGTGAGTCTTCTTGCCTATCTTCCGATTGTTCTATTTCTGCCCCTACAGATCTATAGTTTCTTGTGTTCTTTTATCCTAAGTAATCTTTCAAGCATCTAATGGACCTTTTTTTAAATGAAAAAGTGAGCTTTATTATGTAACCTTGTTTATTTTCAGTTGGTTTAGGAACTACTTTGTAACCCAGTGTCTTGAGACTCTTGAGTACTACTTTTAAACAACATCCTATGATGTGCTCTTGGGATTAAGCTTTATCTGTATTGAATAATTCGTGTGGGTCTATTGTAACATCATCTTAGTCCTGACATATATGACCATAAAAGAATATAACTTGAGCAAAGTAAGCGGCTTGATTTTTAAAGTTGCATTAGGATTACATGCAGTGCAACCAGTACTCTGTTTTTCAATTTTCAGTGTTTCTACTTGGGAGTTTTAGTGTGTGTGTGTGTGTGTGTGCGTGCGTGCGTGCGTGCGTGAAGAAAAGGAAATCTGAATCACTTATATAGAAAATTTCATTTTTCATCTGATCTGTAGCTCCTTTTTTTTTGTTCATTTAAATTGTGTAGGAACTTCAAGCTGTCCGCGGCCAACTTGGTGCTGAGCAGTCAAGGTGTTTCAAACTTGAGGTACAAATTCTTACACTGTACAGCTTAACAGAAATGGCTAATCTTACACCATTGCCTGCAGTAATCCACTGGGATCAGGAACCCAGATCAAAACTAATCCTATCCAATGTCATACTGAAGAAGGGAGCATGATATTATGATAATTTTTTTTCCTGGACAACAGGTAAATATGCCCTGATCATACTTGGTTTTCTAAATGGCTCCCTAGGTGGATGTTGCGGAGCTACGGCAAAAGCTTCAAAGTATGGATGCATTGGAGAAGGAGGTCGAGCTGCTTCGGCGACAGAAAGCTGCTTCCGAGCAAGCAGCATTAGACGCAAAGCAGAGGCAAGGTTCCGGTGGCATGTGGGGCTGGCTTGTCGGAACCTCACCCGACAAGTCCGAATCGTGATCACCTGACGAGACGAGAGCAATGGTTTTAATTCATACAGTTCGCGATTCGTATACCTGTAACATTTATAAACGTTTTGATATTTTTCTACATTTTTTTCATTTTACGGCGTTCGTGTTCATTTGACGACAAAACAATAAGGTGTTTTGACGAGCATTATCTGAAGTTGTTATAGAAAATCAATGGTCCCTTCCGCATCGCAATCACTCGATGTATCTTAAAGTCGTAAACTTGTAACAGTGTATACACCATCCTGTGGCATTCCTTCGGCGTTGTGTTGCTTCTGAAATCTGAATATATATAGGTTTGTTTCGTCAGTCGGTTGTGGGTGGCTTTGCTGCGTTGGTTCGTGTTAGATTGTTCAGTCAGCTGTTGTCCTGCTGACTTCTTGGCTCATCGACCGCGCCCACAATGTGTGTCCCCAGGCCGCCTGTTTCTCTTTGTAACCGTAGTGCTTTGCATTGATGTACGAACTGCAAGGGTCGCAGACATATGCCATGCGTATCCGCTGCGCCTAAACGATCACTAGCCTCATAGGCGCGGCGACACGCCGCGCCAGCCACCGTGTGTACCGAAATAAAAGAGGCGATAATTCGTGAGGAGTTTTAAAAAAAAATCGAGGGCACATACGTATTTTCGAGGAAGCTAAAGGGTTTTTTCGGAAAAAATCGAGGACTTGTAAGGACCTGTACGTAAGTAAATAAGGGCCTATACGTAATTTCGGGAATCTGCGGGGCGCAATCAAAATTTTTTTTGGGAAAAAACTTGCAGGGACCTTTTCGCGAGAAAAAAGGACCTATACGTAATTTCCGAAAAACCGGTACGTAAGTAAATAAGGGCCTATACGTAATTTCGGGAATCTGCGGGGCGCAATCAAAAATTTTTTTTGGGAAAAAAAACTTACAGGGACCTTTTCGCGAGAAAAAAGGACCTATACGTAATTTCCGAAAAACCGGAGGAAACCTCCTCCTCTGGCCGTACGGGAAACCCCCCGCCACGCGCCGGCCGGACGCGCGGGCGGGGGTGACGTGGACACGCCCGGGGGCCGTGAATCCCCCCGGGTTTAGTATTGGTTATATTTCTGAATTCTAAGCCAAGCTCGTCTCAAAAAAAAAAAAAAGAACTCTTAAGCCAAGCATATCTACACGGTAGCATGGTACGAATAAGTTCCTCTAGCTGGTTGTCTTGTCTAGGGCCCTACTTATTTCAGCTTCTGGCTTATTTTTCACTATTTATAAATTTTGTCTTTTTTTTTTGAACTTTTGGCTTTTTTTAGCTTTATTGTCGGTTTTTTTCCCGTATTCATTTGCGTTGTCCGTGTTAAGCTAGCATATTTTTCTATTTTTAAATTTTTTAGATTTAATTACACCAAATAAACCACTATCAGCTACAATGAAACTTCAGCCGCTACAGTGCAATTTCAGCTATAAGCCACAACTTTTCAGCCCAACCGAGCGGAGCTTAAATACGACACGGGTGAGGTCAAGGACACCATGATTTGCCCTTGATCATGCATTCATGCTTCCATGAACATACAACATGCTGGTTTTTGTAAGGCTTCACATTATTATTAGATTACGGGAGGACTTGTCATCTTATTAAGAACATATGGGCAAGCAAGACATGGACGCACATCGTGATGGCACTTATTTCTTGTCTGGTAGCTTCTTTAACAATTCGTCAAGAACCTCGAATAGGTCAGCAACAAGCCCATAATCTGCAACCTGGACAACATAATAATAGGCTTAGAATTTTGAGGTTGGCGTTCTACTACAACTAGTAAGCATGGGTGCACGCACATAAATTGAGGGGGATACTAGGGTTCTCCCAGGGGCACCAGCATCTTGACTGAGAATCCGAGAGGAATGAGTGAGGGGGAACCTGAAATATGGGGGCATCGGCATCTTTGTTGACAGCGACAATAACCTTGGAATCTCTCATTCCTGCTATGTGCTGTATTGCTCCAGAAACTCCAAATGCCATATAGAGCTCAGGTGCAAGTGCAACTATCTTCCCAGTCTGACCAACCTGAAGGAAAATAGAACATTGCAAATATAAATGAAAGAAGTAACAAGCAAGAAAAAAGGTGCATGCTAGTCCATGGATTTTGCAAAGCTGTACAATTTTGTACATAAGCTAGAAACCATTGGTGTCATGTAACATCTTTTCACTCAACCTAGCTTATCGTGAATATGAACTATTGTTCCTAAAGGGACTGATACAATACCATGTTACTGTTATCATGGTGGTAATGCAATAAGCTTAACGAGACATGTTGCAGTGTATGGCATCTACAATTTTATATTAGCTGGATACACTCAGAATGCAATTAGTTATTATTTGACATAGCATGACACACGGATAACATTGAAGAACTTACCTGGAGTTCATTTGGAATAAAACCTGCATCAACAGCAGCTCTGGTCGCACCCACTACATAAAAGAAAAGTAATCAGTCAGACAAAAAAGTGTGCAGACTGCAGAGGAATGAATTCCAATGAGGCCTTGATCAAATATCAATACTAACAATTTCAACAACAAAGCAAAAAAAAAAAAAAGTACAAACCTGCTGCACCAAGTTTCTCAGCAAGCTGCTCCAACAATTTAAAATTTTCTGCACTCTTCAAACCTCTGCCTCCAGTGACTACTACATGTGCATTTGCAAGATCTGGCCGCTCTGTGTCTTCGGTTGTTAGATTCACCCATGTAGATTGCCCCAAGCTTCCTGTACATCGAAGAAAAATATTTTTAACATATATGTCTAAATTTAAATCAGCAAACTGTCAGTATATAGGAGATCAAAAGGTGTCCTTTTTCTACAGCAGGCTTCAACTTCATTAAAATAAGGGCGTGGAAAGGAAATAATCTAGTGATCATCAACTAGTCCCAGATTTTAATTGCAGAAGTCAGAACATTATTTAAAAACTCGAGGTCCAAGGAAGATGGGCAGCATAAAATGAACAAGAACAATTCTGAAGGGCACAAAAGGTATTGCTAACTCTTAATAGAAGAATATGGTGAGGAAACCAAACAAACCTTCACTGAGGAAAGAGAGATCAACCTGGGTGATAGGTGCAACTTTTGTTTCTGACATAGCCTCAGTAGTTGGAGAAAATGAGGTCGATCTAATACTCATCATACAAGGATCCTCTCCAGTATATCGTACAGTACAAAGTGCATTTCCAGCATAAATTGGCCTGGAGACAAAAGCATATGTCTTAAGCAAAGTATTAAATTGCTGATGGCATATAGAATTGGGTTGACCATGTAAAAACATCAAGCCGCATGATACTGTGGATAAAAAGATCCAGAAAAGCAAAGCAGAAAGCGTCACGGAAGGCAGTAATGGATTAATGGGAATAGATATATGATGGTTATTTCCTCTTTAGCCCCATACATTTAACATCCAAAGGCTAGAGTAAATTATTATCTAAAGAAAAGGGGAAATGGAAAGATTCATATAATTATATAAATTAGCATAAAAAGGTGACAAAGTGCCAAAGCGGGCAGGAAATGAACCAGACAATGCCATAGAGCCTGATGCGCTATCACCTATCAGTTCAGGTTCAATATCAAGCAGTAGATGGTCTGAGAACTGCATATAAATAGGAGCTTATCTGCTTATGTATGGTCATAGAGTGACTCTTTTCCAATACATGAGAAATGGTTCATGTATGCAAACACATAACCCAAGGCTCAGCTAAAGGATGCACAAAGGCGTCTGAATTAGCAACAAGAACCTGCAATGCAAGAGAAGCACTGATAAGCAAGAGCGCCAAATTTTCTCCTCCTCTGAATTGAAAGGAGATGCAAACATAAATAGTTGATCAGTGCTCAAAGACAATAACACAGGGAAACAAGAAATAGCCAATAGTGATACACTGATACCTCAGACACTAATGGATGGCTAGATGCAGCGTGCTCGGCAGCCTTCTGAAGCGTTGGTCCGGATCCACCCAACAGAAGAGAAATCCTGTTCCCTTTGTCAATGGCCTCGGCAGCCGCTAATGTGCTCAGAGAAGACGGCTTCACGAATCCACCTTCCAGTTCCGCCACGACCAATGTGCTTACCTAGCAGGATACAAGAGTTAAGCAGTGAGGCGCAGCTGGAGCTGATCGTTGGAGAACAGAAACGAAGACCTGAATGGATGGATGGAATTCGGCGAACCAGGCGCCTGAGCTATCGGGATTTGGGAATCTCGCCAAACTCTCAACAGTGTCGCGTAAGTGTCACATGTGCTTCCGAAACCTTGTTTCAAACTGCTTAATCCGCGACTAGAATTTGCACCAGGGATTCGACGGGAAGGGAGCCAATTGGACGAAATGCGTCGCATGACGACACGGACACATCCATCTTGGTGGTTTTATCACGGAATCCTCCCGATCGATAGAGGAGGAGCGAGGCGGATTGAATCGGATGCGAAGGGAAGGGGGACTCACGAATCTACGGAGCGACTGGGCCAAGGATCGCGAGGCAAAGCAGGGGCGGCCGCTTGCTCTTCCCCTACTCAGCGCCCCCCCCCCCCCCCCCCCCCCCCCCCCCCCTCGTCGCGCGCTCGCTCGAATCGCAAGAGAAATGTGTTGGGAGGCGCAGTGGGAAGGGCTGAGAGAGATACGTGAAGAGGTTGGATAATGGATAGGAGCACGTGTAATGCAGGCTGCTTTCTAATCGAAATCCAAAATGCGCACGCCACCGTTGTATCCATGTATCTAATCTAATCTGTAAGCTTAAGGCCCTGATCAATTCGGCTTTGGCTTCTGGCTTCTGGCTTATTTTTTACTATTCATAAGTTTCGTCTTTTTTCTGAACTTTTGGCTTTTTGTTGAGCTTTTTTGCCCGTTCTTTTTTTCCTGTATTTGTTTGTATTATACATAATGGGCAAACATATTTTTTATATTTTTAATTTTTTTTAAATTTAATTATGCTAAATAAGCCTCTGTCAGCTACAGTGCTTTTTCAGCCAGCTACAGGGTGCCTTTCGTTGAGCTTTTGGGAGCTGTTTTTGCTTCCAAAAAGCCAAAAGCCAACCAAAGGGGTGGAAACCAGAAGCTGCTTTTTCAGAAGCAGCTACTTTTGGGTAGTACAGTTTTGAAAGCACCTTGGACTCTGGTTTTGACTTTTGGCTTTCTGCTTTTTGAAATGGTGAAAATATAGAGCTGTTTCACAGTTGTTTCAAGGAAAATAGAGATAGGAGGTAAGTTTTATACTTGTTTGAACCAAACAGCTTACAGCTTTTCCACAGCCCACAACCTACAGCAGCTTTTTCATAGCCCACAGCTCACAACAGCTTTTTCAGAAGCCACAGCTCAACCAAACACACCCACAGTGTTTTCAGCCATAAGCCATGAGCTTTTCAGCCGAACCGATCACCACCTAAAGCCACTCCTAATACATCCTACATCAATAATGTTCATAATGTTATTTAGCTTGCTAAATAAAATTGATGCTGAAATGAAGAGATGATTAAAGAAGAGAGAGAAAGCAGTGTCTCATATAAGATACTGCTTGGACACAAAATTCAACACACAAGAAACAACAAAAACTTACATGGAAAGAGATTAGTGTCTATCTACAATAATTGTTGCATTGGAAGGAAATTACAGATTTATTATTTGGGTCCACCGGTGAAAACTATACACTGGAGTTGTAGTGTCTATATGACGTGAAGGTTATAAATATTGTTGTGCAATGTTTACCACTAGAAATGTCCTAAGAAAGTTGCATCTATCGTTAGCTTTCTCTATCAAGTCTCATGATCAATCAGCGTTCTTGTTGAACATGAGGGCATTTTGGTCAAGGCGGCAACTGTGTTGGTTCCGCATGGCATCTCGATGCTGCGCCGGTTTCGCATAGGTGGGTTTGTGACGGTGCTAGTGGTGTGTCTCTGTGCTCACTGTTGGTGTTGTGGTTTTGTGGCTCGGTCGTAATAGTGGAGGTTTTAGCCGTGTGTTTTGTGTGGTGTTTTTGCTAGTCTAGCACTTGGCCCGTTCTATGCTCTTGGTCTTGTGCGACGTTCTCCGGCCCTCAACCTCACGACTGTGGTACTTGCCGGTTCGTATGGATGGCTTTGTATCTCCAAGAACCATACCGCGGTGGAAATGACATCAATAGGTTTTCTAGGACAACGTCCACATCGACGTGCCAAGCTTTGTGTTGCTGCCTTCTAGACAGCTTTGGGTGCCGTCTCCTCGTGAGTTGCTTTCAATTCTTGTTATTATTGTGCAATTGTAAACCATTCTAGTGTACCATTGTATTTGATAATCTTGTTCACTAGTTCTGGGAGATACTACATAGTAATTTGTGGGATTATTGATATTCTGCTAGTTGATGAGTATTGTGTAGCAATTATAGTTGATGTTTCATTCTTGTGGAAGCTAAAATCTACTCCTCTCTCTCTCTGCGTGTATTGAGAGAGGGGCAACATATCGAGTGCAAATGTATTATTCAGTGCTAACATGTGAAAGGCTCTATGGACTATTGGATCCGGCTTGGACAACCACGATCGAGGTAGGTGGAAGTCCTCGGTGACTTATGGAATTTTCTGCATTGCCTACCGCACAGCATGGAATCCACTCCCGACTCAGCTCTCCTCTCTCGCCAAGCCACACTCCTTTTGTGCGTCACCACCCGCCCCATTCTTGCACGTCGCCGCTCCCCTTCTTCCTAGCCGCCTTGCGCCATTGCTTTCAAGAATTGCATTGAAGCATATTAGAATTGGTACTTAAGTATACTGAAAGTGATAAATAAGTATAACACATTCGTTTAAGTGGTATATTAGAAATGGGAATATGTGTGTGTTTCTATACTCTTGAGAGTACATACTCTCACTTCTCATATACTGCTTAATCGATGTTGTCATACTTCTTTATCTATTTAAGTATACTCTAATAATGATTATAAAATTTAAAGTGAGTTTCATGAAAAAAAATCCAACAAAATCCATTTTTATAACATAATTTGTATATATACTCCTTTTATATATGGAAAAAGGTATGTAGTAAAAATAAAGGGTTCTGATGAAAAATTTTCAACCAAGTCAAGTTGGAGTATCTTAGAATTAGTATTTAAGTATACCAAAAGTTATAAAGATGTATAAAATATTCATTTAAGTGGTATATTAGAAGTAAGAATATGTACTTCTAGAAGTATAGAATAGGCTTCACATGCATGTATGCATGTCCTTTGTTTTAGTGATTTAATTGTTTATAGCATAGCTTCTGAAATTGCAGCTCATTACCTCTTACTCAAAATTAGCGGTATATCTAGATATCATTATTTTAATTATCAATTAGACTTAGACCAATTATGGCGAGGAGACCTTATTTTAAACAAAAGCAACTCAACATCTGAGAGCAAAGCATCTAAATAATAACAATTGAAGTATTATACTAATTGTTCATTTAGTTTTAAGTTAAACATGATTTCATATTTAAATGACTTAGAATTGAATTATATTCTTTCAATTATTTTAATATTGCTCTTGTCATTTAAATACTGCTAAAAACATGCTTTATTGCTCATTTATAATTCTAAAAATTTATTTAAATTCTTGCTTAAACCGTGTATTACTCAACACTTCCTCACTGATTATTTACTTCTCTCGTTGCGACAACATTATTAGTAAAGCACATGCAAACCAATTTGATTAGTAGAGATATAGGTAACATGATGAGACGATAATATTCTAGGTCATTTAGAGAAAGGAACAGCCGAGATGAAAGTTGCTAGGGAGGAGATAGTCAGTGCAACAGGATTAAAACTTGCAGTTCAACACATTATTATCATTAAACAAGCACTTGTGACGCATATTGTGTGCTTCTATATCTCACAAACCCCAACGGCCCAACCACACCGCTCTTTCCACACAAATTCTAACCATTACTTCCCATGCGAACATACCAAACCGTTTTGTTATTGTTGGAGCAAATCAAGAAATCCGTCCCCCTTGAATCAGGATTCCTAATGTTACAATCTTCTTGACCATTTTTTTTCCTCTGTGTATGCTATGCACCAGTGCCTATGCAGGAGCAAATCGACGCTCTGAACGAGGATCAAATCAAACAATGCTGATTATATGCATATGGGTTTGGAAATAGACTGGGAACGCCAATCCTATTGGAGCTTCAGCTTAGCAGCAATATGCTGTGGAAGATGACACCTGACAGAGGTTACTAAACGTTAGTTGAGTTTCAACCACCACATGCAAGACCACAAAATAATAGTAGTATGGCTATATGCGTTTGCTGAAGGACATTGGGACATTGATAATTTACTACAAAATTATGATAATTTGGTAGAGCACACGTGCCCCTTAAAATAATACTATTTTGAAATTTAAGAGAGGGGGGCTGTGAAAAAAGTCCTATTTGCCAGACATTCAAGTCTGGATAATTGAACTATTGATGGCAGAATTATCAAGTTTGCATAGCCAATTTTTTATATGTTCTTTTAAAACAAGAGTTTTCATGTCCTTTCTCCTAAATTTCAAGTGTCCCATAGCCAACTTTTCCAGAACATAACTATTTCAATGATGATATTACCTCAAGTCTGCAGAATATGTGTCGAATAAATTAAGAGTTTCTAAACATCCTGATCTCTTCTCTCTTGACAATTGAGCTCCTGTGTCACAAAAACATTCAGCAAGGTCGCTGCAATCTAAAATTATAACCTATTTATAGCAAAGTTCAATTTGTTTAATGAATAATGAAAACAAATAATATTCTCCTCAACAAGGCACTGTCATAGTGTCATATGGTTTATGTAACATTTATGAATCCAACAATAGCTACTGATAATGCTGTCATCAGGTGTTAATGAAAAAAGCTACAGCCGTTATTGCTCCAACACAAAAATTTCTTTGCTTCCAAGCAAAGCAAATGTACGATATTATTGTTCAGAAAGGAATTGATCATTACATACCGTTAATTTCTCATTTGCAGATGCAAGCTGAATCTGCAGTGTTCTAATTGTCTCTCTTTGTGATAGGCACCCTTCCTGCATAATTACAATATATTTATCAATTTGTTCAACAACTTGTAAATCAAGAAAGTAGAATACAAGAATGATACCTCAAGAGCACTAACTTTCCTCATAGCATTGTCTAGCTCAACTGCGCATCTTCTTGCAATTTCTTTCTGCTTTTCTATGTCAGCCATCAAAGATTGCACTTGGGCTAATTGACAGGCACGGTCTTGCCTTACTAGTTGAAGTTCACTCTTAAGATAATTCACCTCCTCTGCTAATTCATTTTGTTTTGAAACTGCCTATTATAAAATTTTGATTGACATCAAAACAATAGTAAACCCACCAATTTATAACTCTTCATTTTAAAAGGACAAAAGTAAACGATATATGCATGTTATGATTGTGAATGCCACTTAACAAAAATAATATATGGAAAAATGAAAATAAATATTTTTGGCACAGTTAGCATTTTCTTCTGATAGTCTTAGGACCAAGAAAACACACAGCTGTTTGGAGGCTTTTTCAGTAAAACTCACTTGCTATAATATAATAAGTCTGAGCACCTAAGATACACTGAAATTTCTGTAGGGCAGTCCCAGCTCTGAGATGACTTACACATGTTAGCGTGTTAGTATGTCCATTTATAATTCAAAAGCCAAAGCCCATCTTTTGTCGCCAATTTAATTTTTTGCATGGGCATGTGGGAGCTTTTTGTGCACTCAGATAAAGATAAGGGGATGCAATTCAAAGGGTGTAGATGAATGTAGGTAGAGCATGGGGGTGCCAAAACTCCCTAGTTCTTGCAAGTAGCAATGGAAAACATACACATAATCTAGTGTTCTGCAATTGGCACCGCAAAGATGGGAAACGTAAGACAGGCACAAGATATATTATCTACCAATTGACTACCTCATGTGAAGATGAGGGAGGTATTCCTATTGATTGCATGCATCAGTCAATTCACTCAAAAACTTAAACTGATGAAGGAAGACGGATAATTCACTTATACTTCAACACTCCTCATGTGTAAACTCCTATAGGCCTAAGGCGTGAAATAGAAATAGGCTACAATTATTATTTTTTAATTGCGTTAACCAGACCTTAAACTCAAGACCTCTTTGTTCTGATGCCATATTGAGTTACATGCATCAAACAGTTCACTAAAAAGTCTAACCTGGTGATGAAAGACGAGTAATTCACTTATACTTTAACATTCCCACCCTCATCCCGAGATAAGATCGTAGGAACAAATTCCCCCATACCCATCTCCTAATAGAGGAATTCCCCTAGGGTTAGAAGGGAATGGGGCCTCATTGCCATCCCTTTGGAATAGCCACATGCACAATTTAATCAGCGGAGAGAAATAAATAATAGACATGGAAATATAAGGAAAGCCTAATTTTATCAAGCATTATATACCTCCATCGCGGCAGCCTTAGCTTCTAATCGGATCAGCCTCTTGCACCTCTTATGACGAGCAGTTCTGTTTGGAACCCGATATGTAACATGAGGAGGGGGGATACAATCATGGTTGTCACGGCGGAGTCGGCGACCACTGCGAGCAAGGAGCGCCTGGACGCCTAGGCGAGGGCCCGGCGACGCCTAGGCGACGGGCACGGCAACGGATTCGAGTCTCTCTCGCGTATATGGGACTGGGTTATAACTCCCGTATCTCTCCCGACTCTCATATAACTCAGGCCCCCCCATATAACTCCCGACGCTGCCAGAAGCTCCTCCCCGCGTGCTGCCTCCCCTCCCCCAGCCACGTCCTCCCCCGCGAGCCACCTCCTCCCCTCCCCGACGCCTCCCCCTGCCGCCGCCTCCCCCCGTCGCCTCCCCTCCCCTCGGCGGCGGGAGCACGCTGGAGGGAGGTGGCCGGAGCACAGGAGAGAGACGGTGGCGGGAGGGAGGAAGGCGGCGCGGCGGGAGGGAGGCGGCGCGGCTGGAGAGGAGAGGGGCGGACGGCGTACCTGGACTGGCGGTGAAGCTAGAGTTCAAGCCAAGGCAAGGCGATCCTCCCCGGCGTCTCCTCCCCGGCGCCAGGACGACTTGGCGTCGCCTAGGCGACGCCGTGACAACCATGGATACAATTGAATACTCAAACACCACTCTACTAGGAGTCATGCAGGAGAATATCGGTAATATTGACACCATTCCTATGTTTTATACAAGATCCAAATTGAAGGAAAAAATATTTTCACGATTCTTTCCGTGCTGTACATTTCTATACTGCTCAGCAACCTATAAATGCCATTTACACCAAAGTAGCTGACATAGGTAAACAGGGAAAAGTACCTAAAAAGATTTTCAGTAAAAGAACTTATTACCTTGCAGCCGTTCTGGCTTCCGCCCTCCACCTTTTCAGAATCCATGCTCTGCCCATCTCTTCTGAACATACGGTCAACCTTCGCAGGGGAATAATTTTCCACCTTGTGATCATTCTGACTCTTCTCCTGGATCTTCAAAACATCCAAGTTCTGCCCATCCTCATTGATCACAGGATCAACCTTCTCCAAGGGAGCTGCCATTGTTTCCACATGCTGATAAAAACACAATACAGCATAAAAGAAGTCAGTAAATTACACTAAATTCCAATATTGAGGAGTCGTTTGGCCAAGCTGTTTAGCTTTTTGTGGGAATAAGCTGCAGCTAAGCTTGGCCAAGAGACCCATAGACAAATGGACAAAAAAAATAACACCTCATTACAATGCTAGTTGGTACAAATGACAGCTTAGTTGAAGTAAGACAACAGGAAGGTATACCATCTACAGTTTGACTATCAAACACCAAAAAAAATTGTCAATACCTGATCTTTACAGTTTTCCAAGGGCACTTTCTGCGAACATGCTGCAGAATTTTTTGGATCCTTTTCCTCTCCACAGGAACTGATGGTATCCTGTGTATTCGTACTTTATTAACTTAACTACATGCATTTTAGCAACAAATATATTAAAATTAGCAAATGTTCTTCAAGTCACCCACCATTTTCTCATGTTTGTCCTTGTTTAGCCCCTCATGTGATGCACTCAATCCTTTCTTTGCCGATTGTGCCTCTGCTTAGCATATCAATTAGGTTAATAAGATAAATAAACACTGAATTATCAAGATGAAAGGTTCGACTTGGCTACCATTCTCTGCATACTGTCTCCCTGCTGATTCAAGCAAACTCCTAAATTCCATGATTTCAGCCATGTCTGCACCTTCCTTCCCAAGAAGCCAGACACAGGCTTGCAGCTTTTTGATTTTTTCCAACAGCTGATCTCTTTTAATCTAACGTGGCAACAACCACAAGTCCAAAGCATCAGAATTGAGAAGGTTAAGCACGAGGCACAAAATATCCATAAATCAGACTTCAAACAGTAACTAAGAGCTCCAAATATTACCAGTTTACCACTATGTTGGCAATTCAATGGGTTCCATTAATGCGCTTAATATCGAAAGGCAAACAGAAGACACAATTTGGATGCCTTTTAATCAATTAAGAAAATGAAAGAAATCCTTAACATGGCAATATCAGCAAAGTGCTAGTTAACCAAAATCAAGCTATTCAGTACCTCCCTCATTTCATTTATAGCCTTTGCCCAGAGTTGCCTTTTGTTCTTCTTGCGACGAGCACTTCTGCTTTGAGTCTGATGAGTAACATGACATAGACAGGTAAAACAACTGTGAAAAGTGTACAAAATAACACTGATCTCATCACAACTTTGAATTTCTATCGTGTTTTTTTATAGAAATATGTCATGAGAATTGACGATTTGTTAGAATTTTAGAAAAAAAGAATGTGCAGTTGTTCATATTTGATGCCCGGGTGGAAGAAAAGTAGCATGTAGGCGGATGAACCCCCCAATCAGGTCTCGAAAAATAAATCCAAAGCAGTGATACAAAACCTTAAATTTGCCCATATTGCAAGAAAGATATATAGCAATTATCAAAGGAGAATATTGCAAAACATGAAAAAGGGACTAATTAGCTCTGATAGTGTAAAATAATTTCGCAAGTACTATCTCTCAGGTGATTGCTAGCAGCATGTAATAAGTTTGTCAGTCAGTAAAAATCATCCTTGATCTTCCTAGTAAACAAATTAATCTGTAGTGGAAATTTTATTAAGAAAGTGTTTTGATGTCAATTGTCAACAATATTAAAGCAATGGATAATGGAGTTCTTACCACTGGATACAACCACTTAGCCATCCAGCGCATAGCGGATTGCCAAGTAGCCTCATACCAGGATGGTGAGAGAGAGAGAGAGAGAGAGAGAGAGAGAGAGATTCTTTGATCAAGCAACAGGACACCGAATATTAGTTTTCACCACTCCAAATAATATAAAAATATAACAAGATTTGGAATGTATAATTTACCCTTTTCCATCATTTGAACTTTAAGTTCAAATATTTAGTCAAATTCTTTGTTGTTCCCTTCAGTTTTCATTTCGAACTCACATATATTTTTGTACAGTGATTTCAAAACACACAGTATACAGCAGGGATCTTTTTTCACCTTGCGGTCATTCTGGTTCTTGCCCTCCATCTTCTCATTATCCAACTTCTGCCCATCCCCTCTGATTGCAGGATCAAGCCTCCCCTCCACTGCAGCTGATGAAATTTCTGGATACTGCAAAATGCAATGGGACCATGAAAGAAAGTACTAGGTAAGATTAAATTCAGCAAAGATGAGAACACACATATGCATGCACTGTAGATTCTCTCGTATGTTCCCTTTCCCCTTGTTTCATGGTTCTAAAACTTACAGCTATGCTAACAGTTATAACGAAGCACCTCTTGTTGCTAAAGGTGCCTGCGTGTGTTGATGAAGAATGACATAATTATCATGTATGCACTAATTTTGGCGGAGTTCATTATCTAAAATTTCTCCAATCGCCTCAACGCCACCAAACTAAATCAAATGATGCCAATAAAGCCTAGTTTATCCATAGACATAAATTAAAGATTTTACAAATGAAATCAACAAGAGCAGATGCACTCAGGATGATCCTTTTTCAGCTTTTATCAAGTGCTGTAGGTTTCGTCCTTTCTGTTGTGCCTTGTTTTTGCACTTGGGTTGGTTAATGTGTGCTTCGCGATTGTAATTAGGTTCCCCCAGAATGTTCTTCTTCTTTGTGTATGCTCGAACTTTGGCTTCCAATGTAAACCAGGTAATAAAATTTCCTTTTATCCAAAAACAAGATAAAATTCAAGAAGAGAATATCATAGTGGTTGATCCGTTGATGTGCCACTGAAAAAAATGACAAATATATTTTCTTTTTATTACCACTGTAACATCATAAATAAGCCTCTAAGGTAAGATTATTTCAAGGCGTCCTACCTCCTAAATGCCCACAAGTAGTCCCAAAAAGAAGCAGAAATGCAGCACCTTGCAGTTACAGTGGTTGCGGTTCGGCCGCTTTGCCTCGAACAATTCATCACCTGACGATGATCGGGTCATCTCCCCCTCGTCCCTACCATCCCCCGCAGCCAGCTCCACGCCGCGCCGCAAGATGGCGTCTACCTCACCTCCCCGCGGCCTCACCAGTGCCGCCTCCCAGCGCAGCCGCTTGGCGGGCGGCTGCTCTGCTTGCCATACACTGCTCGACGGCGGCGTCCTTTCTCGGCGCCTACTGCTCGATGTCGGAAGCTCTGCTCGGCGCTGACTGCTCGACGTCTGCGGCAGTGGTTTCACGGGGCACGGCTTGTGCCAGCGGGATTCGACGACATCTGGCGCCCGCAGCTTGAGCTGGAGCAAGGGAAGAGGATAAAGAGACGGCGAGAGAAGCAAAGGTAGGGTTTGAGAAGAGGAGAGCGTACGCTGGCGGGCGGCGTCGGGAGAAGCGGCGGGAGGTGCGACATTGCTGCGCCGCCGAGGCTGCTACCCTCTCCACCACAGTGAATGCCCGGCGTTGCCCAGGCACACACCAGGCCCGAGACGCTGGGCCGTGCTCCTCCGCGCGCTTCTCTCTCTCGCTATAATGGGCCGGGTCGGATCGCACATTTTCTGCGCGATCCAATTTCTCTCCCGATGGCCCGGATCACACATCTCATCCGCATTGGACATATCGGGCCCGTCCTTTAGAGGATGGACGATCAGAATTAGGGGTAAAAATAGATCGGATAGTACTAAAATCATATCCATATTTGGATTTTAAAATAAATCTGAATATTTTGGAATATGAATCGAATATTATAATGAATATGAATTCGAATCGAATATCTACCTAATTTGATCAGATTTGGATCCCCTCATAACTTATGTAATATGAAAACATTAATAATATTTTATCCTCGTACAATCATTCTTAATCATTCTAATTTATTTACTTCACCTAAAGAAATACGAATTCACATTCAATTAAAAAAATTTGTCTAGCTAATTAGTCGTATTGTGATATATATATATATATATATATATATATATATATATATATATATATATATATATATATATATATATATATATATATATATATATATATGAAGCCTCTTTTCTACTCCCGGGTGTAATTACACCCTATGTCGTATCTCACAACGTAGGGAGTATCTCGCGTAACAAGGAGTATGTACATGTAGTATATGAGTATTTAAGACTATATAGGTGCTATGAATAATTTTTCAGAGGTGGTATGTACATTTTTTTCAACATACTCCTTTTTATGTACGTATATAAAGGTATTTACAAAATACGCTAAAAACTATGGACTCCCTTGCAATTTTTTCATGTGATTCACATTAGAATATCTTATAATTAGTATATGAGTATACCTAAAGTGATAAAGGAGCATTTCAAGTTTATTTAGGTGGTATATTAGAGGTGGGTGTAATTACACCCGGGAGTAAAAGGTATTATTCCTATATATATATATATATATTATAAATAACAGGGGCACCTAGGTGTCTGGGCACCAAGTCTCTCTACCTTTGGATTGCTTTTAGATGCGTGCTAGTGTGATTGAGACTTTCCTTCCATGATTGATTTAGCATGCCTAATATATTACATACCATTGCACTAGCACGTATCTAAAAGCAATCTAACGGCAGGGAGAGAGAGAGACACACACACACACACACACAATTTCATCGCATACGAATACGGATAATCTGGATAAAATAATATTTCGGATGATAAAAGTCTATACCATATTCGCATTAATATTTTTATGCGAATTCGAGTACGAATAGGATAAAAATTGTTAATTGAAAAAAATTATACCATATTCGTATTATATCGAATACAATAATCGAATAATACGAATAATTTGTATCCGCTTTTCACCCCTACTCAGGATCCTTCACAACCCCAGTATCTCTGGCGTTGTGGCCACAAAGTTCTATGGGCTGGGCTCCATAGGCGTATGTATTTCCAACCTATAACGGACTGCTTTTCCGAAATAATTGCAGCTTATCTGTGGCCTTTCTAGTTGACTTCTTAAGCTCTTCTTCTGCTGCAAACGAGCTGCTTAAGCATTTAATCAGCCGAATTAGCTAATCCTGCCCGCTCATTTCAGCTTCTAACTTATTTTTCACTATTTATAAAATTCGTCTTTTTCTGAACTTTTAGCTTTTTTTGAGTTTTTTTGCCGGTTCTTTTTTCTCGTATTCGTTCGTGTTGTCCGTAATGAGCTAACATATTTTTTCTATTTTTAATTTTTTAAATTTAATTACGCTAAATAAGCCGTTTTCAGCTACAGTAAAATTTCAGCCGCTACAATATAATTTCAACTATAAGCTATAGCCTTTCAGTTCAACCGAGCGGGCCTAAAACTAAGCAAGCTAAGTTGTCTCGGTAGTTTTCTTTCATTCCCCATATGGAACACAGGAATTAATTATGCCAGAATTCTATCATCTAACCTACAAGGCTGTTTAATGGTGATGTACACACGCTTCCAAGCACAAACGTCGGCACAAAACCGTACGCAGCAGAAACAGATGATCTGATTGCATTCGCTGTGGTGGAGACGAACGAGACAAACAGTTGGGGTACGAGTGAGAGTGACCGGTGGGCCAAAGAAATTGGGAATCCTAGTCAGACGCGGGGCCCAGGAGAGTGATGGCCACCACCAGTAGTCTGTTGCACTAATAATCAGCAGGCATCATCGCCAGCTGGCCACCTGCATGGTGGACAGATAGCACGGCGGTTGTCAGTAATAATTGCCTCGCTCCCTCCCTCCTGAGCAGACGCCTGCCACGCCAGCGTTATTCGCTCATCTAGAGTGCAGACTGAAATGATTAGGGCTGTACTAGTTGGATGTCCATGCGTTGCTACGGATTAAAACATAATCGTAACATTTAAAAAGTCTAATTGCAAAATGATAGGAAGCAAAGGAAATACTCTAAAATTAGTCTATCAAACAAGAACACTATATATCAGTGACGAAGCTAGGAATAAAATTGAGGCTAGGCTGAATCTTTTGTCGGACTAAACTAAATTGACATAAATATAGTGTTTTACTTTTTACAGAATTTCAAATTCATATAGAAATTCATATAGAATCACGCGCGATAGTCGACAGCTTCCGACTTACGACGACGAGGTGTGCTCGAGGGCTCCCGATCTACGACCACGAAGTGTGGTCGATGTCTTCTGACTTATGACCATGAGGTGTGATCGACGGTTTCCGACTTACTTGACGGATTTTAAAACTTTTAAACATGTTTGTATGCATATTCTAAAAAATTTTGTCACCCGTGAGTTTTAAAACAAGTAGTATGATAAATTTTAAAAATACGTAGCAACGCACGAACATTCACCTGCATGCAGCAAGTGACAGAAGACATGTAATTACCACATGTGGGTAAGTGCACAACTTCGCAGAAACGCATATCATGATATCTGCCCTACAACTATCAACGAGGATTGACCAATAACACTGTACGTAGGACGCTGCAAAAGCAACATATCAAAATCTACGTCATAATGTGCTGTGTGAGTATGACCAACTCGAATGCATACCTGCGATGACCCTCAACCACTTTAGCCATATTGCCATCATATGTCGGAACAAATATATCACTTTCTAAAGAAACCAAGTAATCCAGCGCTGCCATTTGTGACGAATGGTTCTGGAAGAACATTAGATCGGAAGGTTCCAAAAGTGTCTCTTTTCTCACCTATACATCATTGTTAAAAGCAAAAATGAATAAGTTGAATCCATACCACATTCGGATAAGCTGAAGTGAGAGCAGCCATTCTGCGCTTTCCACCATATATTTCTCCAGCCGCAATGTATATTTGCATAGTTTTATCGATGTCCAATGCTCTGAGGACAAGAGCAGTCTCCTCTGGAGTCAATGGGCAAATGCCATCTTTTCTTTTCAAGTCTGAGTTAATGATTTTCTCTTTCCACCACGGATAAGCATACCTGAGGCCAAGAGTAGTTTGAAAACTATTGTCAAAAGAGTATGTCCAGTTGACAGGTTTTAATGCCCAAATCTACAAACAAGAATTAACCAAAGAAATACAACCATGGGTTTAAATTATAATTCCAAAATATTTACCTCATTCTTGTGAGCTCTTCTGCCTCTTCATCACTGCAACCTTGTGTACAGCCAGAGAAAGCCAGCATATCTATTTCATAACGTAAATGAAGAACCAAGAAAGGACCATTTTGACGAAGTATCCTAATTACTCGCTTGCCCAACTCTTCTATTTGCGAGGTAAATCTCAGAGAGGCATAATTTACTCGGCATCGCAGTTTCTGAATCTCCATAAGTAAACCGTTATTTGCTAGCCTGGCATCAGTTCTATTCAAATGGAGAACCTTGAACTTCCGAATTAATGGAAGAATCTGGTTCAGATTTAATCAACTATTAGCTTATTGAATAAAGCTGTGATCCAAAGCAGTCTTAATATAATGCAAGATGAAAATTACCTGATTATGGTAATAGGAGATATCAGACCAGCTGATAGGTGGCATTGAGTGGAACATCCCAAGTTCGACTCTTCGCTTTACCCTTGGGGGCAGTTCTCTCAGTATGCGAACTTCATCTCGTAAAGAGGTTATAAAGTGTTCAACATCAAATATATCTTGGAACTCACTGCAAGACGGAATGGATCACTCATAAGCACAAAACCCATTAATAGCTCAAGAAATAAATTAGGCAAAGGAAGTTAATATCAAGGTGCCAAACTGCACCTTGGATCATTCCAAAATGAAGTCTTATCCCCAACTTTGGCACGACCAAAGTAACATTCAAATATCTTGCAATTACAACCATGTCACATATCTGATGAAACAAAATAATAGAGAAGGGAAGAAGCCAATGTTAAGAGTCAAGAGTTGTAAAGCACATTCCTTAAGAAATTTCATGAATAGAGAATAGAGGTTTTCCAATACTTACTACAGCTCGCATTTGGTTAAGCCCACCATTGCATGAAACCATCAAATAACCATTGTTCCTATAGATTCCTGGATGACAATGACAACAACAAAACATCAGTGGTCAAACTCAAATATAGCACACGCATGACGCATTACATACCGTAGGCAAAGCTGTAATGGTAACAAATAAAGCATTACTATTGTAGTGATGTACATTCAATATTTGTGTGGAAACAGGAAAATCGAACATGCTTTGCGTCCTTGCCTGTTTGCCAGTCACTCGGTCATGCAAATACTATTTTTCCATGTGGGGAAGGACATATAATTATCAATCAAAATACAATGCACAACATGAACATTGGTGTAGAACGAAAATCAATAGGGTTCTCCTTTGTTGAATTACCTAATAATGGAACAAACAGGGAGTTAATTTACAAATTGTAAATGCTAGAAAAGGTCCAACGCAGTTAATTCACGGACGGAAACCTTGCTACAGTTACCCAAAAGTTGCTGGGCATTTCCTTTGCTATCCATGTTAATAATGATAGGCGATTATGAAAGACAAAAACATCAGTTAGAGTCACGAATGGTTGCCACCCATCCAAGCATATGCAACCCACTTAAAAAGTATCATCCTAACATGGAAATAACCCAAAACA
This sequence comes from Dendrocalamus latiflorus, assembly GCA_017311315.1. NCBI lineage: Eukaryota > Viridiplantae > Streptophyta > Magnoliopsida > Poales > Poaceae > Dendrocalamus > Dendrocalamus latiflorus. The sequence goes on from CM029631.1 coordinate 1,308,422, forward strand.
CAAATCTCCTGTGCAGACTACAACGACCAGAAGAACGAAAATTCCTGACCTACCAACCGAAAGGAGATCCCACATTGCACAATCTTACAAGATGCTGTGCAAACGACATTACCACACCATCCAGCCTAAACTCCAAATGAATTTACTGATTCAAGAATGCGAAAAAGATGATAAGGTGTGCCCACATTAACAAATCATCCATAGCACACTGCAGGCGACATTACGACAGAATGGAATCCGCATGACCGAGCTAAATTACACAGATTTACAACCAATTCAAGCACACGAAATTGACTGAAATCTACACCAACCGCTAGTCATTTTCATCAAGTTCGAGGAAATCTACGTCGGTGCTTTGGAAGGATCTACCAAAATGCAGACCGACTGTCAAATGTCAATGTCATGGGAATAGCATTGTCCAAATACAGAGCAGTTTCAAACAGGGCAAACGAAAGCGAGCAAGCGACGAAACCAGCAAACTCACTTTTGGGCGGCAGCGTGGCCTTCTCCATGACGGGCTCCGGCGACGCCGGCCGCGCGCCGGCAAGCGCGGTCGCCTCCTCGGGCGCTGTGAGACACGACAGCCAGCCCTTGAGCACGCGGGGGCCCCACGTGTCCCCGACGGCGGTGAGCTGCACGATGCACGTCCGCAGCAGGACCATCGTGGTGGCACGCACCATCCACAGCTTCTTCCGTGACCTTGCCATCGCGGAAGACGGTGGGCACCTGAGCTTCTCGCCGCCGACGCCGGCCGCCTTACCCCCCATGGCCACCTTCCACCCCATCGACCATGGACCAACGGAGCCCAGGAGCTAAGAATCTACGCGGCGACCATCCAAATCCCCCACGCCTCAAATCCACCACCAACTCCAAGAACCCGCCGCCTTGCTCTCACCCAATGCAGCACAGAACGCCGCCTCTCCCGGCCTCGCTCCACCGCCACCCAGTACGCCGCCACCTTCGCGACAGACAGCTACGCGCGCGGCAACCCAAGAACTCGTCCCAACCTCAAGAAACCGGACCTCACCGCCAACCCAACGCCTTCCTCGCCCGAACCGCGGCAGCGACCAACCACTCTGCACGTCCTCACCGGGCCGCCGCCGCATCTAACTCCGTCGCGGCCAAGGGAGGTAGATCTGACCGCGACCGAGGAAGATCTGGGGGCGCGAGAGCCGGACCGAGGCGTGGGGGCGGCGACGGCGAGGACCAGGCCACTGGGAGTCAGGAGAGCCAGATCTAACGGGGCCCGGGGGCGGGGGAGCCGGCCGGGGCGCGGGGGCGGCGAGCCGGCGAGGGGCAGGACCGCGGGGAGCCCACCGGGGCGCGGGGGCGGCGAGGGCCAAGCCGCCGCCCGGCCCTGTCAGCCCTCTCTCCGCACTCCGCAACAGCGCAAGGTCAGTTAGTTGTGCACTTGTGCCGCCTCCTTCCTCCGCCCCCAACCGGCGCCGCCCCCGCTGCAGCCGCGCCTCCTCCTTCCTCCGCCCCCTTCCTCTCCGAGCCAGCCGCCGCCGCAGCTGCGCCTCCTCCTACCTCCGCCCCCAACCGGTTAGATGGAGGTCGCGCCGCCTCCTTCCTCCGCCCCCAACCGCCGCCGCCCCCGCCGTCGCCTCCTTCCTCTCCTCCGCCCCCAATCGGCGCCGCCCTCGCCATCGCCTCCTTCCTCTCCCCCGCCGCAGCCGCGCCTCCTCCTTCCTCCGCCCCCTTCCTCTCCGAGCCAACCGCCGCCGCAGCCGCGCCTCCTCCTACCTCCGCCTCCAACCGGGGAGAGGGAGAGAGAGGGTGTTTCTTTTCTTTCTTTTTAGAAAAAAGCAGGTGGGTGGGGGAGAGAGAGGCGGTAGGTGAGGAACTTTTGAAGTGGGGCCCGCATGAGAAGGAAGTGTAGGATGCACCATCACCTTGAACTCCTCCTTTTAAGGAGTAGAGAAACGAGCCGAGCTTGAGCGAGCTTGATCTTCTAGGCTCGAGCTCGGTAGAAGCTCAAGTTGGGGTCCGAGCCTAGACCTGGGCTCGAGCTCGGCTCGGCCTAAGCTCGAGTAGGCTTGAGCTCGGCTCGTTGAAGCTCGGTAACAATTAAAATAATTTATTATGCATTATTTTTCAATAATAAAAAAATTTTAAGTTCGAGTTCGGCTCTAGTAAGCTCGATAACAGTCAATAATTCAAATATACACTAATTTTCAACAATAAGAAAAGCTCAAGCTCGAGTTCGACTCGAGTAAGCTCGGTAAGAATTAATATGTATTACTATTTAAGCTCGAATCGGAGCTCGTGAACTATTCGAGCTCGGCTCGGTGAAGCTCGCGAGTTCGAGATCAAGCTCGAGTTCGGCTCGTTTAAAGTTCGAACCGAGCCTAGAACGAGCCGAACTCGAGTAGCTCGCGAGCTTTTTTTACAGCCCTAGAAATGATAAATGATATTTCGTTCATGTTCATGTTCATCTAGAGTATAAAAAGAGATAAACGAGTATTAGTCATTGTTCATGTTCGATGTGACTCGAGGAAAAATACGAAATAGGATATAAAATAAACGATATCTATCCGTACATATCTATATATCAAGTGATATAAGTAAATCTATTGTGATTTTACTTAAAAACAAAATAACAGATAGATGGATTAGTGTATCTAAACAAACGGGGAATACTAAGAGCTTTTCTTTCGACATCTCGACAATTAGTCTCTCTACATTCACTCTGATTGCACTACTACTATTAAATGTCATGTGTGGAGGTGCAAAAGAAACGGATAATTTTTGTCCAATTAACCGTCCGAATGCTTGTAGAGCAAACATAGAATGGAGAAATAGATATCCCACCTACACAGCTAAGCTCAACAACACAAGGTTACAAGGCAACCGAATGGTATCATGCCCAGAATCCAAACTACAGTGTCACACCATCGGTGGTAAGTGGAGTATCATTTCATGGATTGACAAGTCACACCATCGGTGGTCAGTGGAGTACATTTCATGGATTGACAAAGTTCTATGTAGTGTTTAGTGGAGTTAATGGAGCAAAATTTAATCAAGTGCCTTCACATTTTTCCAGATTTTTCCAGGTGCATTTGTTTCCTAGTAATTAACGACCTGTTTGGAACACAAGAAGATTTTTCTGATTTCTACGGAAATTAAACTATTTCTTATAAAAATTCATGCACTTCAAAGGTCTAAAAGGTCCTTGAATAGAATCACAGCAGCATACCATAAAGGATTTTCTTAAGTAAGAGGAGCTGTTCAAAACATACCATAAAGGATTTTCTTAAGTAAGAGGAGCTGTTCAAAACATCACATACTATGACTTGATAACATAGCCACCAAGAATATTATAGGATCAAATCATACCTTGCAATAAAAAAGTCACACACAGAAATAATTAACCTAAGGTGACCCGCAAATAACCCTTAAAATACAGCTAGTGGGATCTGACTCTTGGCACATTTCTTTATGTTTAAGCAGCTGCTTATCAAAAGCAAATTTATAACCACCATTTTTAAAGAACACCTCAATGACCACTGAATCTTGATTACAAGCTAGTCCAGTGCCTGTGTGTTACAACGAAAAACAAAGTTCTATGTAAAAAATATTCAAGTAATATGTAGTACTTTTCAAGCAACCACTAACCAGTACAGACCATATCATCTGCAATCAATAAGTTATATGCACTTCCTTCCACCTAGTGAGTAGGGCAACACCAAGCACACAAAAACAAAAGCAAGAGATACGACCTTGAGGTTTGCCGCAGTTGCTACATGCTCCTTAGCAGCCGCCCAAAGCTGCGCTACACCTCAATGATCTGCGGGTGTGCACAAGCCTGCGCGAGTAGCTCGATCTCAACTTGCTGCAGCTCCTCCCGTCGCCGCACGATGCTCTGCAGGCGCTGTTGCAAGATGTCCTCATTGAGCCCCCGCTCCCATCAATGGTGATTGAGTAGAAGTCCTCCAGCCCTCCCACTCCATCCTGCACAAAAACTCAATCCCCCACTGTTACAAAACCATGTCACATACCGATCATTGAGCGGAGGAAGCAAGCATGCACATCGTAGATGTCTTTGTCCCCAGACTACCCCATCTTTGGATAGTAAAATGTTTCTGGTTCATCTGTTGAAAAGGATCAAAGAAATAGATGTTCAAGCAGACCCAATGGCTCAAACACAAAAACATTGTAGACAAACCACCAGAAATAGCATTAAACAACCAACATACAAAGGACGGATGCTGACAAAACTTAGCACATCTAAAATCAAATGTAACAGTCCTCATTGATTAAAACAAGACCACTATAACAATACCACACAGTTCAACTCTTTAAGTAATCCATCGTAACAAATAATCAACCAAAAAAGATCTATCTTTCTTGAAAAGGGAAGAGAACCCTTTATACCCCCTAGCCAAGTGCCCATGCATTGTAACGAATCTCAAATAATTGATAATGCAAATTCTAAACTCTCAAACAAAATAATACAAGTTTCCCTACATCCTTTTTTTATAAAACTTCCCCTACATATGTGAGTTGTTTGTGCATGAGACTCAAAATTTTTACTATAAATCTGTCGTGTAAACATAGTTAAAGCTTAATTTTTTAAGTAGCATAAAAAATCCATGTTACAAGCAAGACAAATCATGCCATGAATCACATGCTTATACATATGTGTAGGAATCCTATCCTTCGTAGAAGATCCTCTAAGATATATGAATATGTACACTCGGAGAACACATAAGATTGTGAAGGATAGATAGTGAGGTCACAGACACTACCCAATGGAACTTTTAAAGGAAAATAGTTTAATCGCCATGCGTTGCTACAGATTAAAAAAAATCATATTATCCTAACATATCTGTGTTGCTACAGATAAAAAAAAAGATAATTGTACATATACAACGAAAGTGCATATTTTCATTGTCATGCATGCGAACTCCCCACACCATAGTTTTCTCTTTAAGGACAATATTTGTTTGAAGCACAGATATGCTCATTGTTATAGGCCTGTAGTTGTTGCATGTTTAGATAGGAGATAGGGTACTTCCGAGTTTTGGATAAAGCAAATGTAGCACCACCTTTTGCGTACTTAACTATGGCCCAAAAGCAAACAAGACAACGTAAAATCACATGATTCTCTACTATCAATCAATTTAGTTAGACCAAAAGATCTTAGTGAACTACATAGTTTAGGCGCGATAGCATAGGGAGGATATAAGAGTTCATTACTTAGAGGCCATCATAATATTGACCAATTTTACAACTCATTTGTACATAATCTATAATAGTTGTTTCTGAGAAAAGAGAGCAGTTATTGTTTAAAAACTCAAAGAAGTAGCGGAACAAATCCAGACTAACATGATCACTGCAAAGGTAGGAAAATGTAGATCTGAACAGGTGTCAGATATCGACTAATGTAACTTTCCTAAATGTGCAATTATATATGCTCCTCATATATTTGCGTAGTATATTTGTATTTTTACATTCCAGGTAGGGGCTCTATTCTGATTTTGTGGAAAAAAAATAATGAATGATGGCATGGAAATTAACATATAATGTTCATTCACTTCATATTATGGTTTTTAAAGTGAGATACACGATTGGAAGGGCCCCAAGTCTTGCTGGTGATCAATAAAAGTTCAAATTCTGTATAACATTTCAAGATAATATTTCTAGACAAAAAAATGCAAACAACCTTTTTATCCCAGATGTTGAGATTTTAGTCGTTTGGCTATCTTAGTTATTCAAAATGTATGCTCAGAATCAGAAGTATAGCAGGCAAGTGTATCCTTGATAAGAAAAACACACGAATAGGAAAATAGCCTTGTTGATTTAAATAGTTTATCATTAAAGAACAATAGAATCATAAGCATCTTGACAATGATTGAGATCTAGAAAGAGGGCTTATAGTTGTATGAATAGGAACTACCCAGAGCAAAAGTTAACTGAAATGATCCTTCTGTAAATTTGTCGTGTGGTAGTAGTACGTAAGCACCATGGATTCTTACCATTACAAATTTGTCAAAATTTACATGACAGGCTGAAAATAGACAAAACTAATAATGCAATGATTATATATTTCTACATGGCAATGGCATTAGCATGAACTCTTTTGGTACATGAATTTCAGCGTCATTCGATAAAGAGGACACACACCTGAAATCCTAAAGGTGTTGAGCCACCAAGCTTCTCTACTGTCCAAGGCACCACCTTGAACACACACAATTGAACAATTTACTCCAAAATCAGCCAATCTATCCTTTCACATTTAAAAGTACAACTCCTTAGACCAATATAAAAATAAAATGCTAGTGAAATCGAACCAAATTCCATGGCATGGAAAATTGCACAGAGAAATGCATAAAGAAGGTCTAATGGGAAAAACAAAATTAGAAAGAAATGACAAGTATTTGCTAACAAATCTAAAACGCGCATACACATAGAGAGAAACAAGGGGTCGGAAGGGGGTGGGAGAAGGGAGAGGAAGGAGGCAGATTAGAGGGGGAGCAGTAGATCAGAGAGCGAAAGGGAATCAGGGAGGAAGATGGCACCTGTGCAGGGGCAAGAGGGAATCTGGTCCATGCGAGGAACCACTCGTGCCCAAGGGGGGAGGCGCGAGAGGGGGGAGGAGGACCAGGGGCTGAAGCAGCGACGGCGGCGTTGCCTAGGCAAAGGAAGCTGGCGGGAGGGAGTGTGCCCTCAACGCCAACTGCACATAGGGGAAGAAGATGACAACCAATTCGACGAGGAACCCTATGCGCATGGGGAAGGAATGGGTTGGATGATGGTCGGACGACGGTGATGTGGATAGGGGTGAGCGTAGGGAGAGAGTAGGTGGGATGGCGGCCGGACGATGGTGGTGTGGATAGGGGCGAGCGTAGGGAGAGAGCGGGCGAGACAGTAGCTGGGCGACGGCAATATGGATGGAGGTGAGATGGAGAAAGCGGGCGGGATGGTGGCTGGGCAATGGTATGCGCATGGGGGCGAGCACGCTGAGAGAGAGCGGGCGTGGATCGGAGTCTTAGAGCAGAGAGGGGGAAGTGGTGGCGGTTGGAATGGTGATGCGTATGGGGAGGGCACGACAAGAGCAAGTTTGGATCGGAGCCTCAATGCAGAGAGAGGGAAGTGGTGGGCAGTTGGCACTTCGAGGGTGCAACCGCATAGGAGGAAGGAGAGCATGCTTAACAGGGAGTAGTTGGGAAAGCGACCCATCATTTTCAGTGGAGTCCTGCACAGGTGGGGACACTGCATATGGGGCAGATCGAACGGCAGGGGAGAGTTGAGGCAGAATGGACGGCTGCAAAGGGCTGAAAGAAACGCACTAATGACCATCAACTCATATTTTTAAGTAGTAGAGGTATCACCCACACCAAAACTTATATACTCCATAATATAGTTAGCTAATCGAGTTGGAATTTGCATCTTTTTTTTGGAACCCGATTCCGGGCGCACCAACTCGCAGGGGGAATTCCCTTTTGCTCCCTCCTTTGGCCTATAAATAAGCCCCCTCTGCTTAGCTTGTGATGAATCTACTACTACCACCACCGTCTCCCTTCCATTCCATCCTGTATCGAGTCGTCGTCTTCTTCCTAGGATCGGTCTGCCTGTGTTGTGCCGAGGCCATGAAACCCCCTTACTTCCCCGGGGAAGGCTCTTGGGCTCACGAGGTTAAACAGGCCCTCCGTGACAAGCTCCGGTGGGCCTACGGCACCGCCGGCGCGGCCAGGCCGGCCGCCGCAAGCCGCGGCGCCGGCCCGAGCCTCGGCGACGACTGCCGGGGCTCGGCCGCGGAGGATCCCATAAGGAGAGTCATGTTCTTGGCTCCCTGGGGTCATACATAAGAGAGAGATCTGCACACACAAGAACATGGCTCTGCTTGCATGCATGGCCATGTCTTGGTCAGATCTGCAAGAACTGAACCCCCCAAAAAAAATGGAGTCTATCGTGTAAACTATGGAGTATGGACCATGAACATGAACTCATCAAGGACTAACTAGGTAGAGATGAGTATGTTCTGGAAAAAAAACGAAGGTATGTAGGGATCTTGAGAAGTTCATGGGTGTTGGTTGAGGTGCAAGGGATGAAACTTTGTAGCCATGAACTTGATTTCCAGAAAGTACATATGTAACAAGAGCCTGTGAAAAGTTATGAGAAAAGACTCTTCCTCCTCCATGTGTCCACCTTTGATTCCAGGTGGCCTTGTTCAGTTGTGGTGTGTTTAGTTGTTGGTGTGAACTATGAAATGATCTTTCTGTGTTGTCCTCTTGATCTGGACGAAGTTGTTGGGAAGCCTGGTCATGAAAGACAACATATTCATGATATATGAGGGAGTTCATGTTTTCTTGCAAAGCAGCATCTAGAAACTTGGATATAGGTATGACAAAGGACCTCCTCTTTGCATGTCCACCTTTGATTCAGTTCTCCCTTTCTTTTCAGTAAAAAAGATCCCGTTGATTTTGTGTCCCAATCGTCTGCTATAAGCAGAGCACAAGGGTGTTCTGCTATGTTGGTTGTGTGAAATGATCCTTCTCTTTCATTTCTTCTGATCTGGAAAAGGTTGTTGGGAGCCCTGAATCCAGCTCACGGAAGACTAGTGATCTGAGAACCTCATGTTTTTCCTGGACAGCAGCATCTGGATATATCCACAGATGAATACACATATAGGAAGAACAATCAATTTGCTGCAATGAGTTCTCAGAGTTCGATACAGATTACAGACTGCAGAGCTTACTAAAAGCTGCAAGAAATTTGTGTCTGTGTGCGTGTGTGTTCTCGCAGTACTATACCAGACTACCAGTTTTTTTCTGTGCAATATCGTATCTTTGTTATAATTTGGAGGCAAGTCACCGGGGAAAAAACAGAAAAGAAAAGGCAGGAGACTTTGAATTCGATTCGTCTATTCCTGTAAACTAATGACCTGGGAATCATATTCTAAACAAGAAACAAAAAAAAGCCTCCCACTTGCAAGGATAAGCCAAAACCAAGTGGGCCAATCCTCTTGCTTGCTTTCCCGGGAACCTTATCTTCCGATATCCACAAAGAAATTGTCATTGATATTAACAAAAAACAAAAAGGCTTGACCAAGGAACAAGGTGAAAGTTTGAGCGAGTAGATTAACACAATATATATTGTCAACCTTAAGACAACAGCTACAACAAACAAAGCTTTCAGGAGGCACGCTGTTTAGATGTCTGCTACTCAGAAGGCAGAACTAGTCCATGGAGTTTATCCACTCAGAAGGCAGAACTAGTTCATAGAGTTTATCCACTATTTTGATTTCAGACATGAGCACAAGAAATTTGATTGAACTGTTCGATAAACATGATGCGTTGCCCAGAAAAAAAATATATAGTTCTAATTTTACCCACAGCATATCTGGATTTCTTACAATGGCCAATTGCCACACCTTATCTGCTTCATCAAAGGAGAAGCCAAGAAAAGCAAAAATAACAGTAATTCACTTTCATATTATGCTTTATCAGTTGTTACCCACCACATTTTCTCAAAAAACAACTTTGAGAAAATCTTAATCCCCTGCTCATAAAGTTGTCCACCAACTGCGCACTAAGGATTTAAAAAAAGCATCAAATGGCGGCACAGCTACACTAATCTTGATTCTTGACTGAAAGTGATGGTTCAACATCTATCCGGCCCTAGCAAGTTCCTAGAGTTTGAAGTTTCCAGTACCTTCCCTTTCACCTCTTGAATCACAAATTGGGACGAAAATGATGTGCTAGCCAACCTCTGAATGATTGAATCTTTGAAGTTCTGAATACATCAGCATTTTGTAAGTGTGTCAGCAGAACTCACAAGATATCTAAAATCAGATTAGTGTAAAGCTGTCTACTACTTCGAATGACAGATTCAACTGAACAAAATTATTTTGGTTGTCGTCTTCTAAAAGCAATCATCCCAAATCACTATTTCCACGAAGAAACCAACAAAAATCAAGCAGGCTTTTTCTTTCAGTGCAGATTTCTGCTCCATGACTGACAAATTTCACAGGTCCAATACAGCTTACAATACCAGCTATTGCTGGCTTGCTACTACAAGCTGACAAGTATACTAACAAGGGTGTTACTTCTGCGGTTTTGCTTCCACATTTCTCTGTAGAGCATAAACACGTGCAAGACACATTGGGAAGTGTTAAACTCGAACTAAAGATGTCAAGCAAGGAAAAAAAACTTTATGTGACCTATCAACGGTATATACAATCTGAAGAGGAGAAAGTGGATTTGGAACAGAGTGGTATATGTTAAACTAATAATGAAATGGAAGACCTGGCCATTTGTTACTTTGGTAGCAATTTAGCCCAATACACTTGGTATATGTTACTTTAGTAGACATTTAGCCCAATGCATTTGGAGTTTTAGTTCTTACTTTTGGTAGCCATTTAGCCCAATATAGTTTCTTAGCCATTTAGCCCAATACAGTTTCTCAGCCATTTGGCCCAATATATATCATTGGATCCCTACTTCCAAATTCCAACCAGTTGCTAACTTGCTAGAATAAATGGTCCATATATGTTGTATGTTCTATGCGTTCTTGGATTGCCATCTACACACACTTTTTTCAAAACGAAAGGCTTTAAAGAACATGGATATCATGCAACTGACATCCATGTTAATAAAAGGAAGCTTGTTATATTACAATAATTCATAAGGTATATATATAGTACAAGAGACACACAAGAACCCAAACTCTAAACAATAGCAAATGACCTAAATACCCTTAACACCCCCTTAAATGTAAGGCGTATACAATAACATTACAATTGAAAAGGGTTAACACTAAAATAGAAAAAATCCAAAGTCCGAACCATCCGGAATCGTGCAATAAACCGAAAAGTACAAAGTGTAAGGGTTAGGAAAGTAGAGGTAAACGGAAGCAAAGTTGACCGCAATAACACGATGAAAAGGATGTGGAAGGTGATATGAGTAGAGAGAGCTGTCAAATCAAACCGAAAAGGGAGATAGAAGCATAGCAGCACAAATAGAAGCCCGAGACGGCGGCGGCACAGTGCACAAGAAGCGCAATAGAGGCGCAGTGCAGAAGAAGCGCGGCGGCTTTAGAAACTCAGGGAGGTAGCTCAAAGAAAAGCGGTGGCATCATAAAGACTTCTACGATTTGCAGTAGCTCAAAGAGAAGAGCGGCGACTGCGACTATGCAAAAGGAATGAGAGAACCACACTCATCCGAGAGGATGGACCGTGGCTAGCAAAGCAGTCGACTGACTGACAGGATTTGTGGACTCGTATGGCTTTGACGAACTGATAGAGAAATGGCAGTGAATGCATCGATGCAACGGAAGACGCAAAACGAAAAAGACTCAAGAATAAATACTAGCAGCAGCAAAAGTGGAGACGCTCCCCCTCGACACCGCCTCCGAGTACGCTCCGCGGCCTCCACCTTCGACCCCCTCCTCCCTGGAGGTCGCTGGATCAGGCGCGGGGTTCCCGGATCCGGTGCGATGAGGCCAGATCTGGGTTGGGGCAGCCAGATCCGGCGCGGGCGTGGGGGCAGGCGTGATGGTCTGGCGGCGTAGTCGATTCGACCGGGCGTGTGTGAGCGCGTCTGGGCACTGGCACCGGCGCGTGGACGGGCGACGACGAGAAGCGGAAGGAGATGGCCACCCCCGGGAGTGGAGCACACTCCTCCCGAGGGCGGCGACGGAGGAGCTAGGTTGAGAACCTAGACTCCGATACCATGTTAATAAAAGGAAGTTTGCTATATTGCAATAGTCCATATGGCATATATATAGTATAAGAGACACACAAGGACCCAAACTCTAGACAATAGGAAATGACCTAAATACCCTTAACAATCCAAACAAGTAGACAGTTCCACAATGAAAAGCCAAAATATACATGAGTACATAACAGGGGTTAAAATCGTCAACATTAGAAAGGAAAACATAGGCATCTATTCATTGTTGTTTACCCTATACATGTGCATGAGATCTGCAGCTATTTCAAAACACAAGGAAGAGGTTGAATTGAAGCTTAAACAGTACAAACCCAACAAGTGGGACAAGAAAAGGATACACGTGTTAGGAAACTCAAAATTGTAGTACTAACCAGTGCTACTTGTAATTAGGATCTGCACAGGGATGCATCCTGTTCCACAAATACATTGCTGTCGAACAGATACCTAATAGGGTAATCTTCAGCTGTTCTGAAGTGTTGGCTTTGATGCTCACACGTCCAGTTAGTTTGTTGTTCACATCAACATGAACCGCCATGTTTGAAGTCCTTCCTATAGAGAACTGGGAATCCAAGTTTGCAGCCATGGTCCATTCTTTGCGCCACATTACCAGAGATGCACCCAAAGTTGCAAGGCCTTGGCCTATGGGATAGTTTTTCTCCCGCAGGGTTGCCTCCATATTCACTCCATATGCAGTATCACCACTCATGGACGCAGCACCAGTGTTTCCTACCAGTGTTAACCTATTACCAACCGAAAGCTTGTCTTCAAACTTAGCTCCAGTCACCATGGCATCTCCCAAGAAAGTCATGGACAAACCTCCTGTAGTGGTGTTTTTCTTGAAGTTCTTGAATTTGGTTTCCCCTCTGAGAGTGTAAGCAAGCTGGTCCATCGTGGTTTGGATGTCAAAGCCTGCAAGGGTTGAAGCATCCTCCCCATGCTTAGCTGATATTGAGGACTCCAAATGAATAGTGAATTCTTGCTTGTCCTTGTTAACTTGGACCCACAGAGAAGCTGGAAACGTATTGGCAACATTGAGGCTGTGTTGGAGGCTCACACCGTCAAACCCGCAATCATGATCCCATCCATCAGGGTTAGTGACAGCACGCACCAGAAGGTTTGATGTAGGCTCAAGACACCGATAGCGGTATACTGGATCATCTGAGTCAAATGAAGATGGCAAGGCCCAATCTGGCATAGGAGATCTATCCGCATCATACTCATCGTCAAGATGATCATTGTCCCCAAGTACATCATGATGATTGCCCTCTCTCTTCATTTCCTTTAATCTTCTGAGCTGTTCCTTCAACTGCTTCTTCTGAAGAAGCTTGATTCGGTAGTCATACTCATCAAAATACAACTTCTGTTGCTCCTTGGAGAGTTGTGCAACCTGTGGTTTGCTTAATGGCTTAAAGGGAGGAAGTTGATCATAGTCATATTCTTCATCCTCTTGATCCTCCTTAAACAATTCATCAAGATCAACATCTGAGTCCACACTGTCAACATTCTGGTCATTAGCACGCCTGGGGTGCTCTCCAGATTGCAACAAAGATGATAAGAAGTAAGGAAGTGGGGGCATCTGAAGACGGAGACCAAACAGGCTTGCAGAAGCAGCACGACGGGTTGAAAGATTATCAATCTCACCGACCATCTTATGTGAGTAGCACCAGAGGAGGAGCAAACGCCTCCAAACAATGCCATTAGGAAGCACCTTTTCACCCTCTTTGTTCCTCTGACAAAGGTGATGGTTCTCCACAAGAGCCACTGCATTCTCAATCCGAGGATCATTAGTTGCCTGCTGGATGCTTTGCTGAAGCGCATGAGTCCGATGAGTCACAACCATCTCATAGTTCATTGGGGAGCCACTAGGCCCTTCGGGGGGTGCTGCTGCTGAGTGAGTAAAAGTAATAATGGTTTTGGACCATGTTGACAGGCCTAGCACATTGGTAATACATCGCAGTAGGGACAGGTTGCTTGCATCCTGTCGCTGGGTATCAATCCGATCGACATACAAAACAATGTCAGGAGGGCATCTCTTGATATACTTCTTAATAGAACTTAGCACTTTCCGATTTGATTTTTCATCCATGACTGTAGTCCCAAGTCCTGGGGTGTCGATGACACGAAACTTAACACCACCAACAACTCCAGCAATCTCCTTCACAGAAGATGTTGCCGGTAGAAAAGCATTTGTTTTGGATTTATCCTCTCCAAAGATGGAGTTTATTGTTGCACTCTTCCCCACCCCACTCTTCCCAAGGACCAAAACATTGCAAGAGAATTCCAAGTCCTCTATTCCCTCTGCCTCAAGCTGCGAGGCCCTCTTCCAGGCATTCTCAAGCTCGGAGGAATGGTTTGCCATCCTTATGCGCCTGAAGCCTTCTACAAGACTAAGCCGATACAACACTTGTATAGCTACCTGATGTTCAGGATCATACCCCAATCTATGAACAAGACGCAAGTACTTGATTCGTGTCATGTCCACCTTTCTGTACAACTTCTTCTCCTCATGAGTCATCTCACTCTCAAGGTCAGCAACCACATCCAGCACCGGAGTAGAACCCAAGTTTGTCCTAGGAATGCTGACCACAGTAGGAGGCAGTTGCTGCGACTCAGAGGTTTCAACTGGGGAAACCTTGGCCTTGCCTTGTCCAGGTGATCTGTTTGCCGCCCTCAGAAGCTCAGCTAAAGCTGCATAATCAACAAGCTCTATTTCCTTTCCATTCAGCTCCTCACCATCAACCTCCTCCTCATCTGAATCATCCAAACCAAAGCGCGTGCCCTTGGAAGCAGGCACATTGTCCTCCAATTCTTTTCCAATAAGTTCCGCAGCATCTTTACTTGGCATGGATGCAGGCTCATCAGAAGCTTCATAATCACCATCAGTTTCCCCATCTACCTTATTATGACCACTATCAGCAATAGAATGTGGGCCATCAACATTGGCAGGAAACTCAAGAAGGTCAGCTGTGCCATCTCTTGTGGCAACATATTCAGGACTGGCATCTTCGACATCCGTGACAACCTCATGATTGGGTGTGCCATGTTTTGTGTCAGAATCGCCGATGTGAACTTCAAGATCGGCATCTTCTTCTGTAGCATTCACGACAGGAGGCAATTCACCAACCTCATGCTCAGACCCTCCATCTTTCCCCTCCAAAGCATCCACAATGCGCATGCCACCACCATCTATGCTCCCGGCGTCACCAATGAAAGGCTCAGACACCACATCGTTGACAGGCTCAGCACCCACATCCTGATCTCCCTGTGTATCATCATCCTTAAGCACAGAACCATATGAAACATTCGCCAAATCACCTAATGCGGCGGCCTCGCCACTGTCATCCAACACGCCAAGGACGCTCCTGGAATTCTCGAAGCTCCCATCCAAGGAGCCCTCCACGGCCGTACCCTTCTCACCCACAATGACACCGGCAGCATCCTCCAGTCCGCTCCTCGCGCCAGCGTCGAACACGTCGCCGACGCTCCTGGCGCTCGCGGAGCCCTCTTCCAGCGAACCCTCTGCCACGCCGAAGTACTCGCTCTCGGACGCAGAGGCGCTCCCCGCCGGCTTCTCCTCACCCGAGATCGGGTCTTCGCTCGAAGGCGGCGGCACCCTGGCGACGCGGAAGAACCCGTTGGACACCTCCTCCAGCACCTCGTCCTCCTCCCCATAATCCGTGGCGTCGTCGAAGACCTCGCCCTCCTCGTCGTCCGTGGAGGAGGAGGAGAGCTGCACCGCAACGCGCGGGGCGCCGAGGAAGGCGGCGCGCCTGACGGTCGGGGAGACGAGGGGCGGCGAGGGCGAGCGGGACGGGGAGGCGCCGGAGGAGACCGAGGAGGCGGTGTCGTCGTCGTCGTCGAGCGAGGAGAGCCGCGCGCGGACGAGCAGCGCCATGGCGGCGGCGGCCGCGGACAAGGCGGGAGGTGGTAGGCGAAGGTAGGAGGCGGCCAGCAGAAGCCAACTAGTCCTAGTAAATTCGGATTCGAAAGGCGTCGCTTTTACTAAACTTTTTAATGAATTGTTTTTTGTGGAGTTGGGGAGAGTTGGAGGGTAGCGAGGCGTCAGGAGGATTCGCCTCGCTTCGGTGGGTGAGAGGAGGAGAGCCGCAGGAGGAAGGCTGAAGATGACACGTGGATATGGATGGAGGCGGGACGGGGGCCAGCGAGCGGCGGGTGATGGAGTTAGGGTTTGGATGTTTCTCGTCTCCGTGACTGCGTGTGTGAGGTTGGCGTTTTTTTTGAAGGAATGTAAGTCTGCATACCATCTTAAATTTTATTTAAACATTCATTTAGCATCTCGAACTATAAACTAGGTACTTAATCTTTTAAACTTTACAATCCGGTTTAAATAACAACATAACCTGATTTTATATGATAATATTGTCCACTTCACATAATAAGTGGGGTGATTTTACCACCTAGAATAACACGCTAGCTAAGTTGGATCGATAACATATAGGGCCTACAAGAGCTTCTTCTCTACGGAGCTCACAGTCGTGCTTACATGGCTACCACCCCTTTAGTGCCCTCCCTCTCTGTTTTAATTGAGGAGAGAATGTCATATAGGTTCCATCTATTATTCACCTAAATTTTATCCGCGTATCATTCTACGTGATAAAACCACCTACTCATCGTGCCACATAAGCAATTCCACCATCCAAAATGGGTCATAGTATTATTTGAACTGGATTACAAAATTTGGATGATCAAATATCTGATTTTATAATTTGGAGTGTTGAATGGATTTTCAAGTAAAGTTATAAAATATTATATAGACTTTTTCCTTTTTTTTAAAAAAAAAGTGAGGTTGGCGTCAACGGCCCTGGAGTTTGTGGACTTCTTTCTCAATCTTGGGGGCTTATTGCTTGGCTGTGTTCCTTCTTAAAAATAAAAATGGGTGATTGTGGTCATGATTTATGGAGTTTGGATGGTTTCTTTTCCGCTTTTCCTTTTTTTGTGGTTGGAATGGAATCTGAATTCTTAGTGATTATGATTGATTTCCTAAGAAAAAGGTATTTACGGTTTTTGGAATTTCTATGCGGCAGAGAAATATACAGCTAGGTGAAAAAAAATCATGAAGCAAAAAGCTTGTGCTCAGCAACTCAGCATGAATGCAAGCAGTAGGAGTTGGCGACTTGTGAAACCTGACAGACATGCACAGATCGAGGCTAGCTGATACTCGGAGCAAGGCTGTGCTTAAACGACTAGATTTGGCGGGTGTATTTGAGTTGTTTCGATCTAGCAATCATTTGCTTTCTTTGCCAGTTCCGGCCATGATATCGACATTGAACTGTTGAATGAATCAGAGAGCATCACCGAATTGAGAACCAACCTTGGCGTCGGTTGGATCTGCATTGCGCTAGTTCGTACTTCACAGTACTATGGTGGCGTAGATCAGCGTTCGACCAAAAACGTTGGATCAATTGGTCAAGCACGCTCCCTCTGCCTTAAGGCTCTCTAGCTCGTTGATGATGCAGAGTTGCTTAAGGTGAATTAAGCAGGGTCTAAACAGATGGATATTTCTAACAAGGAACTGACAAAAAAAGAAATGGAACTACAAAAAAATTCCGTTGCCGGGACTCGAACCCGGGTCTCTCGGGTGAGAGCCGAGTATCCTAACCAGCTAGACTACAACGGAGTCTTGTGCTGCTAGCCTGTTCGACTAAGAAAGCCAATTTAACTTTAAGTCAGTTGAGGGTAAAGGTAATTCGGACATTTCACATCGGGGTTTTCCGTAAAAAAAAAAAAGGAGAAGAAAAGGCCTAAGTACTGATTTGGTGACATAAGTTGGTTATTTCTCTGAATAGAGTGGAAAATCATAAAGGGTAATCTTTGCTGCGATAAATAATCGATTTTCTTGATTTTGGCATGGCCAGATATGTTTTTTTGGGTATAACCAAACTTTAGTAAGGTTGATTTGGGTATAAAACGAAACAGGGCATCGGTGATCCAAAAGTCCACCTTGTGATGCACGGGTCTAGCAGAAATAATGGTCCAGCCAGCGGGGCCACGTAAGAAGTGCTGCGTTGGCTGCCCCCCGGCCTAACCCCATGCAATTCTTTTTTAGAAACATGGGCACTAGCCCTGCGCTGCGCAATTTCGGCGATCGAATCGACGAGTTCCCCAAATCGCAAATCGCCCGGCAGCTGTTGCCGCCCGCTGCTTCCTTCTTTCCCGCGAAATCGCCCGTGCATCGGCAAGGTTTGAGACCTAAATCGCTTATTGGGCCCGTTCACGGTGCTTTCGTTTTCGATATTGGGAATCCAATCGCATAGCAAGCAAGCAGTATGTTCATGTTTTTCTCCTATTATAAGCTAACTCGATGTGTTTTATTTAGGTGGCATACTGTAGTGTATGATTCTTTTTTCTTCGCCACCCTTCTCTCCAGGTGCCGCCATGGTCTCTGCTTCGCCGCAGCCTCGCTGCGACGGAGTGCCGTGTTGGCCACGGACGGAAGGGTAGTTCAGAGCGGAGGCTGATGTGGTGTGCTGATCAGAGGTGGGCGAGATGTTTCCTTCGCACTCTGTGGCCTTTGGCCGACGCGTTGGATTCGTTTGGTTCGCGTACTGCGGCCGATGTTTTTGGTCTGGCTAATATTTTTGTTTGTATTTTTTGATATAATAGCATACGGTGGAGGTGTTAATGTAAATGATGCATAGGGCTGTCACTGGCTGTCTATTGTCTTATCCAAACCTATACCTGTTAGAGTGATCTCAGGGCTTTGGCCCAACGGCCAAAGCCCACCCCTTGATCGCGCCCTGATCGGGGGCGCCCAGCCCATTGGCTGGTGGGCCCCTGTCGCCAGCGCCATATAAAAGAGAGGTGGGGGCCGGGGCGGCACGCACACCAAGGTTCACCGTGCCGCCGCCAGACCCACCGACACTACCCTAGACCCGATCTGTTGAGGGGGCGCTCCAGCGACAGGAAGCCACCACCGCCAGTTCGCCGCCGCCAGGGAGGTCGTCGCTGCCCGGGACACGCCGCCGCCGAGGAGCCTCGCACCTCTTCCCCGACTGTCGCTGCCCGTGCGCAGAGCTTCATCGACGTCCCCGAGATGGCCACCTCCTTCTCCAGTGCACCAGAAGGTCGGTACCCGAAACCCTAATGTCCTCTCTCTCTCTCTCCGAGTCTCTCTCAAATCCGAACAAGAACACCGCTGGATCTACCCTAGGAGATCCTAATGACTTAACAATACCTACACTATTAAACAGGGTATAAATAAGAAATAAAATACCCATTTAGATTTAGGTATAGAGAGGGCAATATACACTTACCTATCTTTACCAGTACCTATTCAAACATAAGGTTGAGAGTGTACTTAAACTAACCATAAGTTTAGGCTATCCATACTCAATTATAACTTCTTATAAAAGTATGTGAGAGCCACATGTGCGCCTGTGCTCGCTAATTTGCACAGAGTAGCTCCCATACACACAAAATCATTTCCAATAAATTTCAGTTGATTTGGTAAAATTTTTGTGATGGGAACGCGAGATTGAAATTTCAAATACCGAATTTTACGAAAATCTCCTATAAAAAACATGTGGGCCCTACGTGTGCGCCCAGCATTACCAATTTATATAGAGTAGTTTTCCTGCACGCAGAATCATCTTCAAAAAAATTCAGTCGATTTCGAGAAACTTTTATGGTGTGAACGCGATGTTTAAATTCTAAATACCGAAGTTTTGCAAAAACTTTCTTCATAAACCTCTTTGACTTAACCCCTCATTTTTCTTCTCCTTTACCCACTGGATTACCTAAAATCATTAGATATACCCTTTTTATTTATGTATAGGTAATATCAATTTAAATGGGTATGGATATAAAATTAGGCATAGATTTGGGTTACTTATACCCTACCTAGTGGCACCCCTAATGGCGTACATGATTTTAAACTCGGCAATACATTTAAAAAATCGTCCTATTTATTTCGATTTCCGGAGAAACCAAAAGCAAAAACTAAAACTGAAGGCTGTGCAAGGTAAATATGGGCCGAAATGGAGCATTGCACGGCCCAAACTTATAAACAGGCCAGGCACAACACAATAGGGCCGTGAAACGCTCACGTCCATTTCCAGTTTGTCAGGCGCTCACCGCTCATCCCCAGATCCTCTCCTCTCAGAAGGAAAAAGAAAAAGAAAAAGAAAAAAACATTCACCACTCACCAGATTAGATTGGCGATAAAAACTAGCCATTTCAAACTGATCATAGCCGCCCTTGTGCAGGTAGTCCTGGATGCCCGGCGTAGTGGTACGTCAGGTCCCCGTCCCGACGATGAACTTGGCCGGTTCCTGCACCACGGCGCCGCCAGCTCCCAGTTCCTGTCTATGTTGCGGTGGTAGCTGATGGCGCCGGTGAAGGCCGTCTTCTCGAAGGTCGCACTCGCACAGGATCTGCCTCAGAATGTACCTCGCGTGGGCCGGCCGGCGCGAACTCCTCTGCAACCCCAGGCTCCTGCACCATGCATGCAACAGATATAGCACAAAAATCATCGTCAGAGAAGTTGAAAACTAATCGTGTCGTGCCACGCCGTGCATGCACGGGCATGATACGAGCTGGTATATTTTTTCGAGGACACGTAAAAGATTTGCACGCATTTTCATTAAACATGAAACCAATCAGAATTGCGCGACCTACACGACTTAACATTAGTTCACCAAAAACGTACTCGATAAGAATTGCGCGACCTATATACGAGATGGTATGTACGGCTACAGTTTTGTGTGCTACACTTCTATAGTTCACCAAACATCAATAAAAAGAAATTCGGTTTTGCTATTGCACACTCAACTGAAATTTTTTTTATCTCTTAATCACTTGAAGTTACACTCTCGGTCACCTAAAGTTACAGTGTATTAATTCCCTTACCTGAAGTTACACTCTCAGTCATTTAAAATTACAGTATAAAAAAATAATTGAAGATAAAGTAAAAAAACGGTCATCTAGGCAAAGTCACACCCAAAATTAAGAATTGGAGCTTCCTCAGCCCGGGTGAAAGTGGAAACTTGTCATCTCGTATGCATAACAGTCGGTAGTTTGGATGGATGATCGCGATTTTACAGGGAGTGTTGATAGGCGCCTCTCAGAAAGTTACAAGATTTGGGTCGACCGCTTCAACCTTTTAACTGAAAATAAATTGTAGTGATCGAAATAAATAGTCAAGGACGTAGCAGTGAAGAAAGTAAGGAATATATGCGTACGCAAGACGAGATCAAAAGAAATAGGATGTGTGATATGTTGATGACCCGCTTTCTTATCTTCCAAGCGAGAAAAGCGAAAAAAATCCGTTTCAAAAAGGCAAATATTTATATTAATTTACAGCTTTTATAAATAAAAGCAAAATCCGATTCAAACAGATAAACAAATAAGGAACTAGAATGAAACGTTTGCTATTTATATTAATTTACAGTTTTTATATTAGTGCGCGCTTCTGAAAGTGATCGGAGCGTGAAAGGGTAGTGCGTGCATGCGTGGCAGTCACGGCTGCGATCGACTACGTGCGTGGTAGCCAGATGCCTGAATATGGCATCTCGGTCCAGGGTTCACATATCAGAATTCAGAAGATACACCGGAGAATCGATATCTGGCCTGCAAGATGGAAATTAAGAAGAAACTATAGGAATGAGATGGATTGCACGTAATTATTTTCGTGGGCCTTCAAATCAAACTTAATAACTAGGATATCTTCATTTCCCATTTCCGCTCCCCCTGCTTGATTTGCTGCCTTCTCGCTCCTCTATAAAACCATGCACCTGCGTGCTCAACCGATCGATCGAGAGCAAGCAAAATTAGGCAGCAACCGACGACGATCACAGAGAGCGCACGTAACGTGAAGCAATAGCAGCAAGGTTAAGCAGCGGCAGCAGCAGCAATGGCGCCCGTCGTCCTCAAGACCAACGTGCACTGCTACTTCTGCGCGAGGAAGATCCGGAACACCATCCAGAACCTGCTTGGTATGCAATACTACGTAGTAGGTAGTACGTACGTACGACTTACACAGTTAATTAAGTTGATATATTTATCGATCTGACAATGTTGATGCATCTTGCTGTGCATGCATGCAGGTGTGGAGAGGGTGTCGGCGTCCCCAGACACGGGGCTGGTGGTGGTCGACGGGACGGCCGACGCGATGGTGCTCCGGAGGCGGATCGAGCACAAGATGAGGAGGCCCGTCACCATCATGAGATACGGCACGGAGGATCAGCCGCCGGAGCCGGACCACCGCTACTACGGGATGAGGCATCTGGCGCCGCCACACTACGCCCCGCAGCCGACGTACTACACCCGGCGGACGACGACGCCGTATCCGCACCGTCACTACGCCCCGCAGCCGGTGGGCTCCTACGGCGGCAACCACTGGCCGTCGTACCCCCGCCGGTACGTGTCGAACGGCACGCCGGCTAACCTCGACGATGAGATGCCCGACGGTTGCTGCACCGTCCAGTGACCGAGCGATCAGCGCGACGGCGACCTACGCACGCACGCACGCCTGAATCCTATATATTTTGCTAGTGCTCCAATGGAATGGACGAGTAGGTGTAGTAGTATCTTTTTTCATGTACTACTAGCCATGAAGTCTGTGCAGGGTTAATTTTCACTGCCCTGCCGGATGCACTGCTGGTTATGTAGGTTTGCTTGTGTTGATTTTTCTTAGAAGTTTGAAGTTTGGAGTGCTTCTAAACAAGTTTCAACGCACACCAGAATAGTATGTTTCGAGAATTAATCGATGCTCCCGAACTCGATTACAGTTCTTACGTCACATGATAATGCCCCCCGCCCCCACACATATATATAGTATATTATATATCATTGTACTTATACGCATCTAAAAGTAATCTAAAGACAGGGAGGCTTGGTGCCCGAGCACCCTGGCGTCTCATTTCAGCGTCATACCAAGGAAATAATACACCGATAATACGGAGGACAGTTAGGACGTTTAATTGGCCGATTGATTACACCGATAAAACGGCCGTCTAACGTTTAATCGAGCGACCCAAGGACAGCCACCTAAACCAGTTTTGATCCCATGTAAACTTGTAACGTTTTTTACATAGGCAGTGAAAAAGTTCACGAGGGTTTAAACCCTTCGTTGATTCTTCAAAAAAAATTATACCAAGAGACGTACTTAATTAGGATTCATGTGATCTTTTGGCCCGTTCGGAACATGGTAATTTTCTCGGATTCATATGAAATTGGCCTGAATTCCAATGGAATTTCTACGCTCCAATCAGGTGAGAATTCTTTCAGTTGTGCAGTAGTAGT
Source organism: Dendrocalamus latiflorus (assembly GCA_017311315.1). NCBI lineage: Eukaryota > Viridiplantae > Streptophyta > Magnoliopsida > Poales > Poaceae > Dendrocalamus > Dendrocalamus latiflorus. The sequence goes on from CM029631.1 coordinate 1,331,362, forward strand.
TCACAAGCTGGTCTATTGCGTCAAATTAAATAAACCATATGAAACCACAGAGAGTGCGTTGATCGCAGAGAGAGAGAGAGAGAGAGAGAGAGAGAGAGAGAGAGAGCACGCGCGCACTGAAAGGTAAGGTACAGGTTTCTTCAGAGAAGGCAAGAGAACATGCATGCACTCCATTTTATTCTTAGCCCCCCTCGCAGACAACGAGAGGCCAGAGCTAGCCTCTCATGAAACTTCTTACTTACTACTAGTTACAATTAGTTAACGCGACCTATACCAGAATAAACAACAAAGTCACGAAAATTCAAGAAAAATTCAAAATTAAAATGAGGGTTAATTAGGAGCTCTTTTGTTCCGCTCTCTTAAGAATCCCTCGTATTTTATCCAATGTGCGTAGCTTGCTGGCGAGCGGTGCTCATGGCAGCTGCGGAGGAGGAGGTGCGGTCTTGATCTTGCTGATGAAGGCGACCGCGATCCTGATCATCTTCTGGAACTCGATGAGGCTCTGCTCCAGGATGAGCCGAACGTCGCCGGTGAGCTCCTTGCAGCTGAGCGTGCACGACGACACGTCGGTGATGGCCCGCGTGGCCAGCGTCTTGGCCACGTCATTGGCGCCGGCCTTCATCGCGGCCGTGGCGCCGTGGATCTTCTTCATGGCGTTCTTCATCGTCACGGTGCAGTTCTCCAGGCACTTCTTGAAGTCGGGCACGCTGGTGTTGAACCCCGGGAGCTTGCCCTCGAACACGGTCGACGCCACCGCGCCGGACTCCGTCGCCGCCTCCATGGCCACGGCCACGAGGGCCGTGAAGTCCACCTGCCCGGGGGCGCCAGCGATGGCGGCGCCGCGGTCCGACGCCGACGCCAGCGCGGTCTGGATGTCCAGGAGTCGGGGGCCCAGCTCGCGCACGCAGAGCACGGGGAACGGCGCTGCCATGCAGGCGGAGACGAGCGGGCTGGCGCCGGGCGGGGCTCGCGCGGCGTCGGCGGCCGGGAGGCCGGCGAGGTAGGAGCAGAGGAACACTACGAACAGGGACGAGCCCATGGACGCCGCCATTTCCTTCGTAATCCCTTCTTTGTGTTTAATTTCCCATTTTAATTCGATTATTGTGTCGTAGTGCTCGATCGGATGCACATATATGCGTCCATGGGATTGATCAGGGAGTGGCTCTTGGTGCTCGTCGTTGGTGTGGTTGGGAGTTTTTTCCGATGGTGCGCGCGTCCACGAGAGGTCGGGAGAGAGCGGAGGAAGCGGGTGAAGTTGTGCGAGTTTCCCGCGCGTTTTCTTCTCTGCCATGCACGTTGTCTCTGTCCCCTACAGTAGAGGCGTAGACTGCTCCGTTTCGTTTGCAGGGGGGATATTTTTCACACAAAAAAAAACAGATTTGTATGCGAGGTTAGTGATTCAATTCCTTTGAAAGCCATACGCATGACTAATGCTCGTAATGGTATCATCCAAAACTGATAGTTGACATACTACCTAAATATTGCGGATGTACTGGTACATCTGACTTGTCAAGTGATTAGAAGCGTGTTTGTTTAATACTAGCGTCTATCATGCTGAAGGATCATATGAGAAGGTCCATAATACTATTATGATGAATCATTTCAATGTTTATGGAGTGGCCAATTCGTTTTACAAAGATTGCACTTGATTTGGACTGTTTTTTAAAAGTGTCAAGAAAATCAGAAATATCGCAGACATAAGTGCGGTAGTACTGCTCGACGGAAGCGCTGGGTTGAGTTATGGTACGTTTTTTCCAGAGAGGTCTAGGTGATGTTTTCAACGTGTAGAAGTACCGCTTTGGGGAACGGTTTCTTTAGATGTGCAGGGTCACTTGGAGTCAACTGTGGTCAACGGCGAGGATTGAGGCTAAGCTCATGGAGGAGTTAAAGCTCAGAACGATCGAGAATGCCAGGTAAGACGGTGAGCTCAAACATGGTACGAGAAAGGCGAAAAATGTTGAATGCGAGTTTGAACCGTGGGATGACGCCATGTGGCTTGTACGGGCCAAGTGAGCTGTGATCAGTGGAACCGGGATGGAAGAGACTTGGCGACGCGTGGCAAACTAGTGGTGCACCTACACGTAGCAAGCATGGCGATTGTTTGAAGTGGGTGGTGACCTGGTCAAGGAATGATATTTTGATAGTTTGACCAAAATACCGGAAACCACCTTGGATCAAAATCGCGGCGCATGGGCGATGCATTGGAGAGCGGTTTAGGTCAAGGTGGAGCTGGTTGGATCAAGGCTAAGGATTTAGTGAATGTACACTTATATGCATTGAAAATCTTGCATAAGTGAACTTGTGAGAGTGAAACCCATGTATCTGGGGTTGATGGGTTTTCCCATTGTAATAGCAGATAGAATTCATTAAAGGGTGTAGGTGGCTGGTAGTCTACCTATAAAAGGGGTTGGAATGGAGATATGTAAGGTTAACCATCTAACCCATCTCTTGTGCTCTCTTCTCTATGTTTAGAATTAGGGTTAAAGAGTGAGTACCTTGGGTGCTCTTGTCCTTCAAGGTGGAGTGGCTGTAAAACTACCTTCTTAAGTAAGTAATATATCAAACATTGTGCAACTCTTAAGTCTCTCTTATTTTGTTTGATATGCTTGTGATTTTGGTTGGTTTTGATCTCTCCTCTTCCCTTCTTGAGATTTTGCTGTGCCAAGGACGTGTAAGAGATGGAGATAATCTTTGACAATTCATCTCCATACATCTAGGCATTTTGATAGCAAGATTCCCAAGAAAATTCGATCTTGCTTGATTTTGGCCTCGTTGGTCCATCTCTTGATCTGAGGATTTTTGGCTGGGATTCTTTAGTGTTCTAGCTTGCTGTGACATGTGAGAATATATCTAGAACTATCTTGATCATCATCTAACCACGAGTAAGTTGTATTCACCGTTTGGGGTTTTTGCTCAGTTTTGTTGCAACCTTCCAACAAACTGAAAAAAGTCTCAACTTTGACAATGATTTTCATGATCATTTGTTGGAATAGATTCTTTATACCCTAGAGTAGATCTCTGCAAAGTTTCATATCATTTAGATCTACGGATTAAAAGTTCTCTCGATTTTTGTTTTTTGAAACCGTGCTGAAAGTACTATTCATTTGCATGATTTTACTGAAGTAGTGGTCAGACCGCCAGAACGGTCAAATCGCCATTTGGTGGCCTGTCAAACCACCGGGAAGGGTTAGATTCAAAGTTTTGTTGTCTTAAACTAGTTAGTTTGGGTTTTCAATTGAGGATTCTATGTCCTACACATTTGTTGTCATATTCAGTCTTTTACAAGCGTTGGCGTGGGACACTAATTTCCGTTGACAATTACTTAAAAAAACTTCGGTTGACAATTATCCATGTTGACACCAGCAGATCGAGTTGAACATGAAATACGGCACTGGATGTGGCCAGGCAGCCAAGAATTCGACCGAATTTATCTACAAATCTGCAACATCGGCCCATAGAATATTGCATCTCTCCGCTGCAAATAAGGGTTTGGAAGTGAGAGGGGAAATTCGCATTAATTTTAGCAGGGTACTTTTTATTACAAACCAAGGGGGCCGGCAGCTGGCCAAACAAATACCCCACAGAAGTAAACAATCCAGAATGACCAAATTTTACATACACATTCTCGTTCTCCTCCCAAATCCCGAGAGAAGCTCACATGCAAGACACCATACATGCATGTACTTCCTGACAATTTTTACCATCTTTATAAAGATACTGAGAGATACTAAGAGGTGCTGATATCTTGTTATCAAATTACATATAAATTCTTAATACTTAGATACTATTGTAATTTAGTGGCAAGGTACTAGTACCTGTTGGTACCTTTCAAGGATGGTAAAAACCAGCAGGCTTACTATTACATTTGCCATGCATATTTCATAAATTTTTCACACGTACTATCGGCCGCTATACATGTACGCAGTGCAGACATGTTGTCATGTGACTCATTCAGACTTCAGAATCAGCGGCCCATCTGCTGCATGGCGGGCGGGTTGACGGCGCCGGCGCGGCGCTCCATGTTGAGGTGCCAGCCGAGGTCGGGGTCGTAGCCGCGGGCGGCGAGCTCCCTGTACTGCTGGCAGAGGGCGCAGGGCTCGCAGCAGAAGTGGACGCAGCAGTCGCAGCAGGGGGAGTCCGGGAGGCCGTACTGCGCGCGCATCTTGGCGCGGTAGGTGCAGGAGTAGATCCACTGGCAGCCCGTGAGCGCCGCGAGCAGCGCGTACAGCGCCCCGCTCGTCCCGCACGACGTCGTCCCCCTGTCCACCATCTCCGCGATCCGGCCGAACGTGATGCACGGGCACCAGCACGTCACGCAGCCTGCATTGATCGACAAGGGGAGGAAAACGATGAGACAGAAGCTAACAATGGCGAATGGGCATGAGGAGGTCGAGCAGAGGGAGGCGTACATAGGCCGCAGTCGTCGAAGCAGTCCGAGAGGCCGGAGGACCAGGTGCCGGCGCCGGGCGGGCCGACGGGGACGCCGGTCACCGGCGCCGCCACGGACGGCTCGGCCGTAGGCTTAGCTGGGTACATCTCCATCGATCGGTGAAAAGGATGCCTATAGCTGGCTGCGATTTGTGTCTCCGCCGCGTCGATTTGTGATTGTGTTTGGCTTGCCGGCAATGACCTAGCGGGGGGCGCTTATATTTGGCTTGAATGCGTGTCTCGCTCGGCTAACCATGGCTTTGAATGGTAAAAACATGGTTAATTAGCCCAGTCCAACCAAGCAGCGTTTCGTTGACCCAAATTAGCCGTACGTCGTTGAAGCTGACAGCCAGCCTCTCACAGGATTTCATTAGCCCACGCATGGTAAAATTTCTCATGCAGTAGCTAGTACTCCCTCCGTCTCTAAATTGATATTGTTTTTACTTTTTATAGTCTTCAATATAAGATATTAACTATAATATATTAGAAATAATATATATGTGTGTGTATGCGTGTGTGTGTTATGAAAGTATTTACGAGATAAATCTAATGGTACTGTTTTTATATATTCAATTTATACACTTTAACATATATCAATGGTCAAAGTTGAAAAGTTTGATTGCATGAAATCTACAATAACATATAATTTAGGACAGAGGGAGTAGTATTTATACATCTGTAACTTTTAATCTTCTCCTCTGATCGATTCTTTAGCGTGTAATGCGGGCAATTAGCCAAAGTCTGCGTGCACGATGGACATGGCAATTCGGCATGTGGGTGCATGTGCTCCATCGGCGGTCGGGGCCGGGAGTTTGGCGAGCGTGTTACGTGTTTCTTCGTCGATCTATCGCTTGTATTCATGATTGCCCTACCATGTATGTTTTCTTCGTAACTATCATTCAGATTTAGGACTGTTGGATTATAGATCCAATGACTATAAATTCTCTCCCCTTCCACTTGAATTATACTTCATTCTATTTAAAAAAAATCTCCCCCTTCAAAAACAAATGGTCCTTTGATTTCTAATCCAAGGGTCACAAATTTAGATGATAGTTAAGAAGAAACTATCCAGGTGATGCCTAGACACACCCTATTTGGGTTTTGTCCCTTTTTATTTTTCAAATTTTCAATGCATTGTATGTATGTCCCTAAAGACTCTGTGCTTGCGGTTCTATAAAATATCCTCCCAGTGATGGAAACCGAAAAGTATATATGAAGCTGCTCGTAAAGCATATGACATCTACATGCAACTCCATTTGCTCATAAAGCTTCGATATAATACAGATTTATTTCATGGTTGGAAAGAGAAGAGGGACACAGAAGAAGGAACAACGCGTCCATGTCATCCGATTCCAAGTCTAATTTCATGGTTGGAAAGAGAAGAGGGACATACATGTAGCTTCCGTGCTCCTTCCTGCGTCCAATTTATAATTTCCAAGTCTACATCCATTTTGGATAAGCTAGCTAGCGCGCGACTCGACGCGGTTGCGACCACCTCTCCGGCGCGGCCCGTAGCGAGTGACCGTGATGCGCGTGCGCCGTTTGTCCTGCATTTGCATACGGCTCCCCCCTCTGTTCCTTCTCCCACTCACCTTCGCTGCCTCCCTCCCTCCTCTGTCATTGTCGGCATCATGCCCGCGTGCCACCTCCTCTACTCTTGCCTCTGCTCTGCCGATGATGTGCTTTCGATCCACACCATCGGCTCCCGCCGGCCACCCCGGCAAACTTAATGTTCTCTCGGCCCTCATCTCGTCAACCCGCATTCTGGCGTCGCCCATCACCCCCCCCCCCCCCCCGGTTCGTCGTCATGCGAGAGTGAGGGTGAGCGAGCAAATGAGTTCCCTACTTTTTCTCCTGTATATATATGGATAGAGTACGGACGAGCAAAACAACACTGCCCCAAAACCAACAATTCATGTAGCTTTTGATCCGTAGATCCAAAACACTTGAAGCTTGACATGCACCTTCTCTATGATGTCACGAACTTATTCCAACTAATGGTTGCGAAAATCGTTGCTAAAATTGTGAACTTTTTCTATTCGAATGAATACTGCACTAAAATGTGGCAAAAACAAAAGGACGAATATGACTTGCTTGTGAATAAATGATGGTCAAGATAACTCTAGATGTATTTTCACATATCACAATAAGCTAGAGTACTAATAAATCGAGAAAAAAAACAACCACATCAAGAAATCACTCGAGAGAGTCAAATCCAATCAAAACCAGACAACTTTAAAACTTGTCAAATTTGATACATAGATGGATGGAGATTAATTTCTAAGGAGCATCTCTATCACTTACGCATCCTTAACATTTAGCAAGATCAAAAAGGGGAGAGCAGAGAAACTTTTATTGGTCGATAATCAACCGAAAAATTGGGATTATCAAGAATACCGAACCCCCGTTAGAACTTCCTATCGGTCCAATTTTTTTGGTTTTGCATTGTTTTTGTCAATTACAAAGGAAATTCATAGCCATTTGTAATCACATGTGTGTCTGTTGGAAATCTAGTCAATTTTCGGCATATTTTAATCCAGAAATTCAGCATATAAAACATGACATAAACATGCATGAGTGATCTATCAACGATGATGTATTCATATTCGCTAACGAACAAGCTAACAGCAACACCTATTAACATATTCATAGCGCACAGAAACAAATACATCAAAGATGTGTTAAGATTATACCCTCGGGCGGGGCCAGTGTCGGTGACACCGGAGGCGCCGTTACCATCAGTCGACATGATGGCCTATTCGATGTAGTCGATCAAATCGTGATGCAGGACGAAGCTTGATGCAGGAAGATGTTCGCAGTGCAGTCCCGCGAACAGTTCACCACCAGGAAGTAGACGTCGCAGATTGAGTAGTCGCGCCGATTCGCTCCACAAAAACTTGATCGCCCGCCTACCCGTGCAGGTACACAAACGGACGGAGTTCTGGAGGCCTACTCGCCCAGAAACTTGTGCGCGCAAGGTTCCGGACCGGAGATTGCAGAGAGCAGCAACAAAACAGAGGGAGAGAGAACTGTTTTTTTCGTATGGAGAGGAGAGCCTTCTTATGCTGTTCTCTTGTAACAGCAAAAATGAAGAGACCAGAAACTGCCGCCATTAGTCACTAGTAACTGCGCACCCATTACTCGAAAGTAACCGCAGCCATAATTGCACCGTTACTGCCAGCGAGTCAGTGCGTTTCGATTTTCGAATAGATAAAGAAAAACGCGCCCGCACCCGACACGCCTGCGCGCGTGCGTACGTACGTACGCACGCACACGCACACGCACACGCACACGCACACGCACCGCACGGCACGGCACGGCACGGCACGGCACGGCACGGCACGGCTCGGCTCGGCTCGGCTCGGCGTGGCGTGGCGAGGCGAGGCGAGCGAGCGAGCGCGCGCGCGTGTTGGCTCTCTTCAATTTCACAAGGGGGTTACCTCGTTCCACCTTTTAAAGTGGTATAACTCCCATTGAATTCTCCATATGGGACTAAACAATTTTCCACCTAGCATTAGTTGTGGGCCTAGGAATTCCATTTGATTAATTGCTAAATTAAAATGGGCCAATCCCAATTAATCCAACAATCCCCACCAAATTTCAAGGCACACGAGAAATGCTCTCAGTTCTGCTGATGTTTGATATACCAGTGTTTCGATGGAGACTGTTAAGTTGAACATCCACCTAGGAAAGGAGTTACACTCATCCACAACTGAACAATGGACTATGCCTTGAATTGACAGTTTTGTGCGAACAAGCTTTACCCAATTCCTTTACTAGTACTAGGCTGCCTAAAGCATCCCCTCTGGTTGGAGCGTATAAGTCATACTCCATGCCTATTCATGAGTATCTAGAGATCACCCAAATCTCATAGACTGTGACCAGCAGTCGAACTCATATAGGTGTGTTCCTTCTAAGATGTCCTGTAGGCCGACATCTCTGCTCTAAATAAGCCACTCGGATCACATTAAGGTAAAAACCAACCTGCCATACAGAATAGGAGAGAAGTGCATCATTGAAGAAATGAGCCCTGTAAAGATCTCTCCTCCTAGTCAATCAACAGCTTGTTTCACCATCCTACTTCACGGGATCTCCGATCACGTAGAACAGGTTACCACTGTGGTATGACTCATGTGGGTCTCAGGCTCATCTCACTCGATGCACTATCTATCACATTACGTGATAAACCCTTTGTAAATTGGTCGGCCAGATTATTAGCTGTCTGGACATAGTCCAGCGCTATCACTCCGGAGTTTTTCAGCTTTCTGACAGACTTCAACCGCCTCTTAACATGCCTAGATGACTTCATGTTGTCCTTAGAACTGTTCACTTTGATAATTACAGTCTGATTATCACAGTTCATCAGGATAGCTGGTATCGGTTTTTCAACCACCGGCAAATCCATAAGGAGTTCACGAAGCCACTCAGCCTCAACAGTAGCGGTATCTAATGCTGTGAGTTCTGCTTCCATTGTTGACCTCGTTAAGATGGTCTGCTTGCAAGACTTCCAGGAAACAGCACCACCTCCAAGTGTGAACACATATCCACTCGTGGCTTTTATCTCATCAGCATCAGAGATCCAGTTTGAATCACTGTAGCCCTCCAGTACCTTTGGGTACCCAGCATAGTGAATTCCATAGCTCACGGTTGCCTTTAGATAGCGCATTACTCTCTCAAGAGCACGCCAATGATCATCTCCCGGATTTGAAACAAACCGGCTTAGCTTGCTCACAGCAAACGAGATGTCAGGCCTCGTAGCACTAGCTAAATACATCAATGAGCCAATAATCTGGGAGTATCTCAATTGATCCCTTGTTATTCTTCGATTTTTCCTCAATAACACACTAGGATCATAAGGAGTAGGAGCAGGCTTGCAGTCACTATAACCAAAGCGACTCAAGACCTTCTCTACATAGTGAGATTGCACAAGTGTAATCCCACTATCACCTCCTCTCAGTAGCTTAATGTTAAGAATCACATCAGCCACTCCCAAATCTTTCATCTCAAAACTCTTGGACAGAAAGTCCTTGACCACCTCAATCACATTGAGGTTGGTCCCAAAAATCAGTATGTCATCAACATACAAGCACAAGATCACTCCTTCTCCCCCACCATAGCGATAGTATACACATCTGTCAGCTTCATTCACAACAAAGCCAGCAGATGTCAAAGTTCTGTCGAACTTCTCATGCCATTGCTTAGGTGCTTGCTTTAAGCCATACAAAGACTTCAACAACTTGCACACCTTTCCTTCTTGACCTTCTACCACAAACCCGTCTGGCTGATCCATATAAATCTCCTCCTCCAACTCTCCATTTAGGAAAGCTGTCTTAACGTCCATTTGATGAACGAGCAGACCATGAGAGGCAGCCAGGGCAAGTAGTACTCGAATTGTGGTCAATCGGGCAACAGGTGAATAAGTATCAAAGAAATCCTCGCCTTCTTTCTGGGTATAACCCTTGGCCACAAGCCTTGCCTTGTACTTTTCAATTGTACCATCAGGCCTAAGCTTTTTCTTGAAAACCCATTTACATCCTACAGGTTTACACCCATAAGGACGGTCAACGACCTCCCAAGTTCCATTAGACATAATAGAATCCATCTCACTCCGTACTGCTTCCTTCCAATAGTCAGCGTCAGGAGAAGAATATGCCTCTTCAATGGTTCTAGGAGTGTCATTCACGAGGTATACAATGAAATCATCACCAAAAGATTTTGCAATCCTCTGTCTCTTACTCTTTCGAGTAACTTCATCGTTATCCTCCTTAGGATTTTCCATAGGCGTTTCCTCAACATGTTCTATCGGCACAAAAGAATCAAGGGAAATTATAGTTTCTTGACTAGATGAGCTAGGTACATCACATTTCATAGGAAATTCATTCTCAAAAAATGTAGCGTCTCTGGACTCTATGATTGTACCAACACGCATGTCAGGTACTCCAGTTTTTATAATTAAGAACCTATAACCCACGCTGTGCATAGCATAACCAAGAAATACACAATCTACGGTTTTTGGTCCAAGTTTGCGCTTCTTGACAATTGGCACGTTAACTTTGGCCAAACATCCCCAGGTGCGCAAGTATGAGAGAGTCAACTTCTTCTTTTCCCATTCCTCGAATGGTGTTACTTCTTTATTCTTTGTAGGAACTCTATTCAGGACATGACACGCGGTCAATATAGCCTCACCCCACCATTCCTTAGAAAGTCCCGCAGTGTCTAACATGGCGTTAACCAAATCAGTTAGAGTGCGATTCTTTCTTTCGGCAACCCCGTTTGACTCGGGAGAATAGGGAGGCGTCCTCTCATGAATAATTCCATGTTCCTCGCAGAATAAAGTAAACTCATTTGAAAAATACTCTCCCCCACGATCAGACCTTACCCGCTTGATTTTCCTTTCAAGTTGGTTTTCTACCTCAGCTTTATAGATCTTAAAAAAAATCCAACGCTTCATCTTTTGTTTTTAATAAGTACACGTAGCAAAATCTAGTGCAATCATCTATAAACGTCATGAAATATTTCTTTCCACCTTTAGTCAACACGCCATTCATTTCGCATAAATCAGAATGAATGAGTTCTAACGGTGCCAAATTCCTCGCCTCTTTTGCTGCCTTGTGAGGCTTGCGAGGTTGTTTCGATTGAACACACGCATGGCACTTAGAACCTTTGACCAAAGTGAATTTCGGAATTAAACTCATATTAGCTAAGCGCGTCATACACCCAAAATTAACATGACAAAGTCGTGAATGCCAAACATTAGATTCATCATCATCGTTACACACATGGTTCACAATTTTATTATAGGAATCCATCAAAGAAAAGCGGAACAAGCCTCCGCTCTCATAGCCTTTACCAACAAATGTTCCATACTTAGACACGACACATTTATTGGACTCAAATGCAAGCCTAAAACCATCTCTACACAGTAGAGATCCGCTGACGAGATTTTTCTTTATGGAGGGGACATGCTGCACGTTCTTCAGCTGCACGGTCTTTCCCGAAGTAAACTTCAGATCGACCGTACCAACACCATGAACAGCTGCATGCGATCCGTTTCCCATCAACAAGGAGGAACCTCGACAGACCTGATAAGATGAAAACAAGGAAATATCAGCACACACATGAATATTAGCACCAGTGTCAACCCACCACTCAGGTGATTGACAAACAGAAAGAACTGTAGGTAAATAATTACCGTACCCCGATGTTCCTCCAGCATCACTAATAACCATGTTGGCAGACTTCTTCTGCTTATCCTTGCGGTCTGGACAATCCTTAGCCCAATGGCCAGAATCACCGCACACAAAGCAGCCGCCCTTTCCTTTGCCTTTCTTCTTAAACTCAGTAGTAGCCTTGGGCTTGACAAAAGGCTTATTTTTCTTCTTATTGTGGGAAGCCTGAGGGTTCTTCTTCTGCACCAAATTGGCACTAGAACCTCCCTCAGCAGCAACTTTCTTGCCACGAGTATCTTTCGCCCTCGCCTTCTCTTCAACACCAAGAGTGCCAATGAGATCAGTAACACTGAACTCCTGCCTCTTGTGTTTTAGAGAAGTAGCAAAATCCGACCAAGAAGGTGGTAACTTGGCGATAATACCGCCAGCCACAAACTTGTCCGGTAACTCGCACTTATTGTTCTCAAGCTCCTTTGCCAGCGCCTGAATCTCATGAGCTTGTTCTACTACAGAACGGTCATCGACCATCTTGTAGTCATAGAACTGCTCCATGACATACAGCTCACTGCCAGCATCGGAAACTCCGAACTTGGCCTCAAGTGCATTCCACATCTCTTTGCCCGTAGGCAAATGCATGTACACATCCACAATGTTATCTGCCAGTATGTTGACAAGTGCACCTCGAAACAAGTTATCCGCTATATTGAACTTACGTTCGTCCTCAGCAGATAGAGGCTCAGCGGGCTTGCCTTGTACAACATGAAAACATTCCATGGCAGTAAACCATAGGATCGCACGTGCACGCCATCTCTTAAAATTGGAACCATCAAACGGAGGGTGCGGTTTAAGTGACGCAGCAAAGCCAACTACCGAAAAAGACCTATCAAGTTTTTGGATTGTTGGAAATCTAGTCAATTTTCGGCATATTTTAATCCAGAAATTCAGCATATAAAACATGACATAAACATGCATGAGTGATCTATCAACGATGATGTATTCATATTCGCTAACGAACAAGCTAACAGCAACACCTATTAACATATTCATAGCGCACAGAAACAAATACATCAAAGATGTGTTAAGATTATACCCTCGGGCGGGGCCAGTGTCGGTGACACCGGAGGCGCCGTTACCATCAGTCGACATGATGGCCTATTCGATGTAGTCGATCAAATCGTGATGCAGGACGAAGCTTGATGCAGGAAGATGTTCGCAGTGCAGTCCCGCGAACAGTTCACCACCAGGAAGTAGACGTCGCAGATTGAGTAGTCGCGCCGATGCGCTCCACAAAAACTTGATCGCCCGCCTACCCGTGCAGGTACACAAACGGACGGAGTTCTGGAGGCCTACTCGCCCAGAAACTTGTGCGCGCAAGGTTCCGGACCGGAGATTGCAGAGAGCAGCAACAAAACAGAGGGAGAGAGAACTGTTTTTTTCGTATGGAGAGGAGAGCCTTCTTATGCTGTTCTCTTGTAACAGCAAAAATGAAGAGACCAGAAACTGCCGCCATTAGTCACTAGTAACTGCGCACCCATTACTCGAAAGTAACCGCAGCCATAATTGCACCGTTACTGCCAGCGAGTCAGTGCGTTTCGATTTTCGAATAGATAAAGAAAAACGCGCCCGCACCCGACACGCCTGCGCGCGTACGTACGTACGCACGCACGCACGGCACGGCACGGCACGGCACGGCACGGCTCGGCTCGGCTCGGCGTGGCGAGGCGAGGCGAGCGAGCGAGCGCGCGCGCGCGTGTTGGCTCTCTTCAATTTCACAAGGGGGTTACCTCGTTCCACCTTTTAAAGTGGTATAACTCCCATTGAATTCTCCATATGGGACTAAACAATTTTCCACCTAGCATTAGTTGTGGGCCTAGGAATTCCATTTGATTAATTGCTAAATTAAAATGGGCCAATCCCAATTAATCCAACAGTGTCTATAGATTGGTGGTAAGCCTCTATCGTCTGGAGCACCAGGTCTGAGGTTTGAACTTAAAAAAAATCAAATTTTGATTTGAAAATTTCTACCAAAATTGGTCGAAATTTTCCAAAAATAAAAAAATATCGCTAATTTCGGATTCCTCCTGTAAATTTTTAATTCTAATTTTAAAAACCCTGGAGGAGAGAAGATCAAAACCAACTAAATCAAGAGCAAATCAATCAAAACAAGAGAGATACACGAGATAAATAAAATTTATATATTGCTACTTGAGGATGAATGTTTTACAATCACTTCACCTAAAGGACAAGAGAGCACACCACAACACTCACACTTCTCAAACCCTAGCCCTAGAATATTTGCTTTCAATTAGTAGAGTTAGGATGGTTAACCAGCAAGTCTCCATCTCAACCTATTAAATAAACAAGACAATCAACCCTATTTAACCTTAATAGATATTATCCACTTAGCACAAGTAGAGTAAAGTTATTAACCACACACAACCCGGGTTTTACTCACATACTACACATATGCATGTTTTTCAAAGCACATAAACCCGAGTCTGTAAAATCCTTAGCCTTTGATCCAATTTGATCTTCTCAGTTCCTTCTTGATCTAAGCTGCTTTCCCAAGAACAGCTCAAGTGCTGTTGTTTTGATTGAAAGTAGTTTTTGGTATTTTGGTCAACTTACTAAAATATTGTTTCTTCACCTGGTCTTCATATTCTCTTACAAGCAATTGCCATACTTACCACGTGTAGATGCACCACTAGTCTGTTATGCGTTGATGAGTCTCTTCTATTCTGGTTCCACCAGACCATGCCTTAGTTGGAACAACCAAGCTACATGGTGCAACCTGTCGCTTGAATTTTTCTTCAATATTTTCCATCTTCCTTATGTCATGCTTGAGCAGTTATCTCACATGGCATCCTTGATTATTTTTGGCCTTAGCTCCTCCATGAGCATAGCTCCAATCTTTGCCGTTCACCATGGTTGACTCCAAGCGTCCCTGCATATCCAAAGACTAAAAAATCATTTTTGGTCTTCACAACTTAACCTACGCTAGTCAAAATATGCTTCATGCAACATTGATGCACTGATTGAATACAATTCAAAACAACCCAAAATCAAATTCCCAACAACCAAGAAATTTTCATATAGGCTGGTACCACAGCTCCCCGCAACTAGACCTCCCTGAAAAAAAGCAACCGGTAATACCGGTTAGCGGTATGACCGCTACGGTTATACCACTCTCTACGGTTTGTCCTGCATGGTCACACCATGAGCAAATGAGCACAAACAATTATGACGTTTTTGATGGAGCTACCCTAGGCATTGTTGTATGTTGTGTAATTTTTTCACACATCAGTTAAATTTTTAAGGATTTTTTTCCCAACGGGGCGTATGATTCTTAGTTAACCAAAAAAAAATCCGTTGATTTAGAGCACAAAAGTTACAATCCAAATTTAGCAGATCCTCTTGTTCTGTTTTTGAGTTCTCTTCGCATTCCTTTATCGAGTGTGTGGGACAAACCCCGTCGTGTTGTGTGTGTGATCTCTATAAAAGGAGGTGCCGTGGTTTGCAACTGATCTAGCTACGTAGTAGAGATCACCCAAATTTGGACCATTTTTTAATCAGAAATCGAGGTTGATTTGCACGTTCAAAATTCGTCTGCTTTAAAAAGTTCACTCTTGTCATGTACTAGTCCTTTTTCTCCGGTGTAGATTAAGCCCAACCATAGCGAGCTACAGAATCCAGAAAAATTCTAGTCAGAGCAGCCCAGATTATTCAGCACAGTTAAGCTAGTTCAATTGGGCCTGGTTCCAGTAGGCCGTGGTCAACGAATCATGTCTCTTACACTAACAAGCTACTTTCTCTCCGTCCAAATTTATAATACATATTTATTTTTTATACATAAGCTAAAGAGATAGTAAAAATAGCTAGATTGCTCTTAATTATCATCTCTAAGCACTATATTCAGTGCATGCATGTAAAAATAGTAAATGAAGCTGCATATTTATTAATGGTATAGAGGAAACATCACGCTTATTTTATATTAGAATATAAAATACGTCCTATATTTATGAACAAGTCTATTAAAAAAATATGTCATATAAGTTTGGATAGAGGGAGTACATATTAGTAGGTGGTTTTTTTGGCTACAGTAGATCGTTTTTTGTTGCGACTAATGGATTTTGATCTGTTTGTCTGTTTGTTTGGCGAAAGACATAAGTTGAAAAGAAATGGCTATTAATTAACCATTCATCTGTAGCATATTCCCTTTCTATTTGATTCGTCTGCGGAATCACACTGCATACATTAGGTTTGATAACGATGATTAGTTTTAAAAAGGTTTAGTTATGATGCCGGCAATAGTTCCAGAATTTACATGAGACCTTTTTATGTGTAATCTTTTCCTATATTAATGAACATGGCAAATTACAACAAGCAACATGTCAAGAACGACAAAATAAGAGAGTTATTTATCAATCAATTTATTTACGACAGATAAGTCTACTAACCTAATACTAAAAGACTTGGACAGCGAAAGATCAGAATATCAAGTTACTGCCTCACCTCCGCCTGGAACTTCCCCACGCACCCCTCCAGGCACTCCGGCGGCATCGCGCCGGGCATCTTCTCCAAGTTCTTCACGACCGACACCGTCTCCGCCGCCAGCGACAGCGACAGCTCCGCCAGCGCTGGCAGGTCAGCCGCCGTCTTGCTCTCCGGCTTGGCCGACAGCGCCTTCACGCAGTAGGCAGGGTGCTTCGTGTGCGGGCACGCCTCCTCCACGGTGACCGTGGCGGTGGCAATGCACCGGAGGGAGATAGAGACGGTCAGACGGCGAGGAAAAGGTGACGCTGAGAAGCAGCCGCCATGTGATCTTTGTGTGATGCCGGCCAAAGGAACTCCTTGTTACATGGAGCACTCGAGAAGTTCTTAAAGAGCGTGGCGGCCGAGAGGATTTGCAGTTGCATGCATGGGGAGACCGAGCGTACGGACGGCGTCCACGTCATCCGGTCAACAGGTGGCTCCAACTTTGACCGGGTAAATTTTGTTTAAGGCGCCAATGAATTGGTGATATAGACAGCGAAGTACAGCACAGAAGACCATAGTTTGGTTCAACCGTTCAATTGAGAAAATACAGCCGGCACTGGAAAATGTTTGAAGAGATGCATTATTGCAAAAGAATTGGATTAATCATGACTTGAGTTCCACAACAGTTCACAAATCATTTGATGTTGTACACACACTATCATCTTTCTGAAGTTGTTCCAATAATGATTCCATTGTACTTATGTAACTAGGCATGTAATGCTCTTTTATCATATTTGGCGCAAGCCTTATTTTTCCATACAAATCTCTTGGCGTTTCATAAATACCAACGATCTCATAGCTGCTGGTGCCTTCCCCAGGATATGAATCCGGTGGGGGCAGCGCAACCATATGAATGATTCTCCCAGGAGGGAAAAATTGGCGCGAACCGGGTGCAGACCGCGGTTCTTTCTGTTTCTCTTTACCAGGACCGTTCTGCTTCAGGGTAGCTCCTGCTTCTTCGTTTCTTGCCAAGGACGATTGTTCAGGGTTCAATGCTTCACTGCTATCTACATCCTCTTGCGATGCACAGCCTGGCCCAGCAGCAGACTTGACACTGATGACATCATCGTTGTTAACTAGTACGATCCTTTCTTTAGAAGTAACAACAGATACAGCCGATAAGTCCTGTTCTGCATTTGCCACGAAATCCACTTGTTGCTGGCTGCGGTCAATGTTCAGCACATTTGCTTCAGGCCGTGTGATTTCTGCTGCATGTTTGAGCAAGGGCTGCATGACACAAGGAGCAAGTTGTCAAAAAAAAAAAAAAAAACCCAATCATCTCGTTGTGCAGAGTGCTCACACTAGCCGATCTACATAAGAAGACTCAGACAAAAGCAGAAATGTGCCTGGTGCCAGCAGGGTCATATCTCCCACGGAATATTTTGTAAACCTTGCGTTGTGAAGAAAAGGATAATCATTGGCACCAATCTGTACCAACTACTAAATACAAGATAAGCGTTGCAGCCTTGCAGGCCCACTGTTGCTAGTGGTATTGGTATTGATTGTGACTGGGTACCAGAAAGAATCAGCGGATCCAACTGATTGGGACTAGTACAATACAGACACTGGTTCATCAAACTGATACTTGTGTTGGACTACATACATGGTTTAAATTTTTTTTTTCAAATTTAGCATGTGAAATTATCATTGTGTTATTTTAGATCCATAGTAAGTTCACATGTAGAAATGGTGGTAGTTAAGGTACTTTACCTCAGAAATGCTAGTGTCAGGATCTGCAGTCTCCCCCACTGAATGAGAGATGGACAGCATATTAGACTTGACAAAAGCTACACGCTGACTTATTTTCGCGAAAAAATTAAGGTGCGCCTGATCCTGCACATCATCCAGCTTAGATGATACCATTACCTGCAGTAGTGAAATAAAAAAGATTACAGTGATGATATAAAATTATGTGGGGAATTGTATGCGACTATTAATAAATATTGTCATTTTTTTTGCAGATTTAATAATGTTATATGGTCCCAAATCGGGTTGGCAGAAGGAACACAAACGTATAATGCAGCATGCCAATGAAAATGAGCTTCACATTTCAGTTGTGAATCTAAAACCTTTATTACATCAGAAAATCAATAAGGTATGCTTTCCTATTTTCAAGAAAAAGGAAAGTTCTTACTAATATTTATTGAAATATCACAGGATATTAATGTGCTGCTTCCTAAGTCTTTTTAATGTTTCTTGTCAACTACAAAAGAAGTCCATGCTTGTGAAGGTCCAATTACATTTTTTTTAGTATGTTGCTGCATAGGACAGTGGCCATCAGAGTACCTCAGATCTCAGGTTCTCAGCAGAAACTTTTGAAAATGTTGGCACCACATCATTTCTATTGACAAGAGAAGTGATGAATTCTTTGCCTGACTCCGCCAGCTCCCATGTCATACAGGCAGCTAAGTAACAGAAAAATGCTTCAGATTTTTGAAAGTTATTTCCTTAAGAACAAAATATACTTATGTCACTTCTCCACTTAGATGATAGAATAAGTCTCACAAATCAAATGCAATTTGGCTAACTTTGTAATCAACAATGACAGTGTTCAAGGCATAAAGAAATATTTATTATATCTGCTACATCAACATCACATTTAACTGATGCAAATTTTAGGCAAGAACTTTCTGCCAACAGTTAGCATGGATGAGAATCTTGTGTAACCACTAACTTTATCATTCGTTAAAAAAAAGCATGAAAAGGACTGGAAGTTCCAACTTGGAACACAAAAATCAAAGGTAACATTTGATTATGTGAAAGACAAACAATGTCTCAAAATGGCACCTCCGGGCAACTATCAATGCAACGATAAGCAAAAAGTTCCACATCATGTATTCAACAAGATAGAAAGTATATAGAAGTAACTTACCAGGAGCAAATGCCAGGCATGTGCATGATGAAAACTCATGATGCTCATGGAGAATATATGTCAAAATTGCTCCAATACCTGCTCCCATTGAATGCCCAATGACCTAGTTCAAAAGGTAAACATTGTGTTAGATTGTATCATTTCAGACATGTAAACATGGTGTGACAGAGGCAGAGATATAATGCATACTGCTAAACTGTGTCGGTGATATTGACTCAAATAAAACCTTATTATTTCTGCACAGGATTAAAACTAGCCTTATACAGCAATTGGAAGCAAAGCACTGAATGAATTGCTGGCTTAGGAGGCAAAGTTTTCAACCGCATTATCAAGTATGTATATTAAGTTTTACCCAAAGCAAGCTAACATGGTACGAAATATAAGAAAATAGGTCAAGTCATCAATTTGAAATTACCACACAAATTAACCAAGAAAACACAAATTGACATCTTTTTCAGCTAGGACCTAGATAATATGAAATGTAGTCTTGAGAAAAAGTGGGCTCTGACTTAAATAGCTCAACTATCAATATTGCAATGATATAAATCTCAAATGCATACTGCAAGATCAAAGTTTATTTGTAGTCTTGTAGTTCATATAACATAGGGTAAAATCAGTGGACATAACAGGGAATAGTCCCACAATTTTTTCAAGCTAATGGGACTTTAACTTCTCTACAGCGCATCAACCTCTGATTGCTAGACTTGCAAAATCAACACTTTCAACCACACGCAGAGTAGACAAAAACTGAAGGAACTGTGCATTTAGGTATAATAGACTACAACATGCACAGAACTAGTAAGAATTACCTTTATTTGGTAGTCAGGAAATTCTCGTACCGCGTTGTGAAGATGGGGAATAGCAAGATTAGCGATCCAACGAGCTGCGGCAAGCATCCCACAATGTGCATATCCTAAAATTAAGTTGCTGATCTGTCCTTCATTTAAAACTATATGGTGAAAAGGAACCTCAGCTGCAGTTGCTGCTGTTAGGCGCTCCTTAGTACTGATAGCACCCCGAATAAAAAGCAGAAAGCACTTGGATTTTTCATCACGCACAAGTGCGAAAGAAGGCTGCATAAGCTGTATAAAGTAAAGAGTTAAGAATGAGTCAAAATATAGGGAACAAAACACAAATTGTAAACCAGAGTACCTTAAGAATGAGATAAGAAGAATATAGTTACACTTACTCACCCTCGCCCTAGCCTTGTGAACGAGAATGTCTTCTTGATTGTACCCACCAAACTTCAGAAATGCTGAAAATGTTTTCTTTGAGTAGAACATGCACAGCTTTAAGTACTCAAGAAGAGAAGCTACTTCAGTATGCGCCTCCTGACCTTTTAGTTGAAGGCAATCATTTCCACTATACTCATGCTGCAAATTGCCCTAAAGCACACAAACAAGAAAAAATAATAATTACAAAACGTTTTGCTCCATTGCCTATGTACTATATTCAAGGGAGCAATGAAAAAGCAAGGTGGCAATATTTTGCATAGTTTATCCACTTTCAGCAAGCATTCTAGTATGGCCACATTTTTATGCAACCACAAGAAAAGGCTAAACTCATGCTGGTTAGAGTTCATTATCAGATGTAAGTGGCACTGGCTCAGCTGCTCCTCACTCACGGTAAGCACATCCTACTTTTCACGAAGTGAACAACTTTGCACAGAAGCATCGCAGATAAACAGACTACATTATATTGATCTGAATGTGGAGCACTTCCCTTTTCTTCTTCTTTCAGCAATTTTTTAGAAAGACAAAATAGAACACCCAATCCAATTTTATTTGTTATTCTTCCAACATATTCATATAAAATGTACATGGATCTGTTACAAAAATGATTCGAAACGTGTCTTACCAACATCTCTAACTTCTATTTGTGCCCAAATAGATACTCATGACACCATTTAGTGGCGGCCTTCGATACCATGAGTTCATGACCAATATGCCACTATACACTGTTCGTTAAACTAGCATTGTCACTGGGATAACTGATGAATCAGATCTTACAGATCCATAAGGTTGGATCTTATCTACAATTGCAGAAACGATCTTAACTCGGGCCCAAGTACTAAGCACGTCATTATTATCGGACACTGCAAGTACCAGGATCCTAGCCCATTGACCATACGAGGTCAGCCAACGAAAGCCACTGACAAAAATCGAGGCCTTTCTTCCCCCCGGAAAGAAATAAAAATCAGACCTTTCTTGCAAGTCAATTCAAGTCAAACCTTGAGATGGTCAGAAATCTTGCCTTTTCACCAAGATTTTCAGCAGATATAAAATGGAAAAAAGAAGAAACACTCTACTCAAAGCAACTAGCTTTAACACTGGACCCAATCGTAATACCACGTTCTGCCCTGTGGGATTGATCACGCATTTGTTTGCCTTAAAACTTCATGATCAATCACGTTCCTTAAAGTCATTGATCGAAATGATCCTCTCTTTGTTTTCAAGTAAAAAAGCAAAGCAAACACATGAACAGAAGCACAAAAGACTAGTACTATCACAGAGACTAAGGAAGCAAGAGGAAGAAGGGGGGAAATCTCGCGAACCTGGCGCTTCATGTGGTGCTTGATCCCGAAGGCGATGCCGTGCAGGCCCCACCGCCCGACGGTGAGCCCCCACATGCGGCGCGCCGTGCACGCGGCCACCGCCGCCGCCTCGCAGCACGTGGCCGGCGGCCTGTCCGGCCACGCCTCCTCGCCGTCCTCCGCAGCCCTCCCGCGCGCCGCCTCCGCTCGCGACAGCGGCGACTCCTCCTCCTCCCCCTCCGCGCCCTGCGCCGGCTGCGGGCGGCAGGTGATGAGCAGGTAGACGAGAAGAGCGGCGCCCGAGGCGGCGGCGGCCGCCGCCGCGGCCACGGCGGCGGGCATCGGGATTGGCGGGGGAGCGGGGAGTGGAGGTGGGATTTGGGCGATCGCGAGGCGTTGAAGTGGCGACGAAGAGGAGTGGAAGCTTTGCTTTGTAAAGGGACCGATTTGTAAAGTTGAACTTACTTGCAAGTGAGGGAGCCTTTTTATTTCGGGGTTTATTTTGTGTTGGGGAACTTCTGGGGAAAAAATAATTCGTTTGCTGAGGTGGCAAAATGTGGATGTGTGAGTCCTCCGTTCCTTTATTTTTTTCAAATTTAACCTCCAAATATTTATTTTTATAAATCTAATCTCTCCTTGAGGTCAGCAACACTGCTACGCTACCGTAACTCGACATGGACCTACCGATCAACCAAAGCTAGGCAGGACGATGCGCCCAACCGTCTAAGTGCGGTAGGTGATTAATTAATGTTAATCATGCTTAAGTTAGCCATTGTAATCCTCCTCTCGAGATGTGGTTGCTTGGTAGGTCTTACTAAGCTATGATAGCGTGACAGGCAATATGTGTCGTCTGGCGCGACTATCGAGTTTGGAGAGAATATTAGATTGGTAAAAGTAGATATTTGAATGCTAATTTTTTAAAAAAATATCTACAGTGGCAAATATAAGGATCCTGGATGTGTTTGCCTTGATGGCTTGATTCAGTTTGGATCCTGACATAATGATAGTGCATGTGCTCAGTTTAGAACCTCTAGGACGACCACGAGAACATAGGAACTTTATCTTGTAAATGTCCTTAAATTGTCTTGTATTATTATTAGTATATATTGATTAGTACTGTTCCGTCAAAAAAGCCTGGCTATGAATTTTTAAGAATTTACATTGTTTACTGCTAAAACCCGACAAAGTTCATTACGAAAATCCTGCGTTCCAAATAGCGTAAGCATAGGTTTTTTCCCCAATAAACACCGACACTTTAGATCATCTCCAAAACGAGAAACCATTAGACCCTGTTTGGAATGCGGGAATTTTTCCCGATTCCTGCGGGAATTGAACTGTTTCCTGTAAAATTCCTGTGAAATTCCTCTGTTCCAAACAGACCCTTAGTTTTTCTGTGTAACCAAATCCTTATTCATCCTCTTACCACTTATTTTGTATTAAACGGGTAACATCCCCATTTGTACATTAAGGCCCTGTTTGGAATGCGGGAATTTTTCCCGATTCCTGCGGGAATTGAACTGTTTCCTGCAAAATTCCTGCAAAATTCTTGTGAAATTCCTCTGTTCCAAACAGACCCTAAGTCAGGATATCCCTCCCTTATGACCACACTAAGAAGTTGTTTGGAATGTTGAAAACCTTTATGAATTCCACGTAATTTTCGTTACTAATCTTACCTGCCGAATCATTGGACCTGTATGAATTCCACGTAATTTTCGTTACTAATCTTACCTGACGAATCATTCTTCATCTTTTGCTGGGACGCCCTCGTAGAAACCAGCAATTGGAGCCCAGGACGCCAGCGAGGCCTGGATAGTTATCGGGTGGGGTGGGCCCGGGAGTACAGCGTGGGGTCACATGGACGAGCCAATTGGTCAGCTCGGCATGACTCCACAGCGCAACAGAAATGATTGCCCCGAAACTCCAACAATTTTTTCGGCACCAATAAAGCATCCCCGTCCCTCTCACCCAACGCCGACGTGTGGGCCCATGGCCAGAGGGACCGGACTAACAGTAGGTGAGTACGTCGGGGCCCGAAGGTCGGAGAGGTCGGGCACAAGGAACCGAAGCAGCTGTCGCTGCGTGGACTGGACTGGAGAGCCCTCGAGGAAAGATGCCGTCGATAAGGCGTTCATGGCCAATTTGGTGCGACATGGAAATGCCCCGTTCGGCTGGGTGGAATTAGTCTAAGCTTTTACACTAGACTAACTGCTCTTAGATTAATTCTATTTTTTTTAAATTTTACATAAACTTTGGTTGTCAGATCTCGGGCTACACCTCAGTAGCCCGAGGTGATGCGGTTGACGCGGCGCAGAGGCGAGGCGTGGAGGGGGGCGGAAGCAGCGGCGGAACCACAGGGAGAAGGGCGCACGCCATGGAGGCGCGCGCAAGGTCCGACGGAAATGGCGACGGCGCGCCACCTCCTCCCGTCGATGTGCAGTGCACCTCGCCACGCTCCTTGCTCGCAGCTTGACTGCACCACCTTTCTCGCACGCTCCACGGCCGCACTACCTCCCCTCACTCGGCCCCCGACCTCGCGAGAGGGGCAGATCGGGCAATACGTGCTGGAAAGGCCAAAAAGGGCATTGCCGTGCTGCGGAGCGAAATTGGCCATGATTTCAATAAGACAAGGGTGGTGGGCCCACTTGCAGTGGGCGTACACGACATCGGCCATGCTTGTCCTGTTCATGAGGAAACCAGCAGAAGAACAGTATGTGTAGTGTGGCAGATCAAGGTTGACTGGTCGTAATGCAATTTTTTCGCAACGATTTTGCCTCCACTCCAACCAGCTGCAGCCTCCTGCTGTCGACTTTTAGCTAAAATTGCACTATAACGATTATTAATTTTTTCTAAGTCATTTAATTAAAGAAAAATAAGGAAAACACAGTTGCATGTCTACAGATAATGCAAAAGAGAAAAAAACAAAAGCAAACAAATCTAAAATTAAAAAGTCGACACATTCATTTCATCTTCTGAAAACCGAAGCCCAAAACCCAAGCGGTCCTCCTACCTGTGGCTGTGGGCCTCCCCGAGACATCGTATCGAGCTACGGACGGCCAGATCGAGTGGGATATTCGTTCGAATAAGCTTGGAATACATCTAAGAGCTAAAAATATCAGCTGCATGCTGCAGTGATCAGCTGCATGCTTATAGTTGCCGTTGTTAGAATGATCTCAGGGTTTTGGCCCAACGGCCAAAGCCCATCCCTTGACCGCGCCCTGATCGGGGGCGCCCAGCCCGTTTGGCTGGTGGGCCCCTGTCGCCAGCGCTATAAATACAGAGGTGGGGGCCGGGCGGCACGTATCACGAGGTTGACCGCGCCGCCGTCACCCCACCGACAAACCCTAGACCGATATGTTGAGGGGGCGCTGAAGCAACGGGAAGTTCCACCGCCGTTCACCGCCGCCAGGGAGTCGCCGCCGTCCGGGACGCGCCGCCGCCAAGGAGCTCCACGCCCTTCCCCGACCGTCGCTGCCCGTGCGCAGATCTTCACCGCCGAACCCGAGATGGCCTCCTCCTCCTCCACGCAGTCGGAAGGTTGGTACCCCCTCTCCCTCTCAGTGTAGCACTCGAAACCCCTAGAGAAAAGGATAGCCCCGCTAGATCTACCCTAGAGATCCTAAAGAACTAGTCTAACAATGGTATCAGAGCCCTAACCCTAGGCGTAGATCTAGAAGAGGACAGAGACCGCCGTCGGTTGACCGGCGTGCGGAAAAGAAAAGAGAACCCCCCAAACCCTAGAAAAAGAACAGAGACGGGATCGGGTCAAACCCTAACCCTAGATCTGAAAAGATTCTTACCTGGCCGTGGTCGCCGGGTCGCCGTCGTCGTCGCTGGCGTGCGGGAGATCGACCGAGTCTCGGGCTCGCCGGTGCTCCACGTACGGGCCACCGCCGACGCGTGCTTGAACGGGCGCCGACACGGAGCCGCTCGACGGCGGCGCGCTCCCTCTCAGGGGAGCGCGCACGCCGGCGAGAGGGCCCGCGGCGGCGCCGTCTTCTCCTTCTCCGGCGGGGTGAACGCAGTCGCCACCGCCGCCGCCGCTGAGTTCGCTCGGAGGCGAGAGAGAGAGAGGGGAGAGGAGAGAAGTGAGTTAGGGTTTCGGGGAAGTCCGCCGCGCGTGGTTTTGATCGGGCGAGAACACCGCGCAGCCGTCGGATGCGATCCGACGGCTGAGATTGCGCCGAGCGCGTCGGGCTGCCTTTCGGCCCAGGCGGGCGAGAGAAATCCCAGCCCAGGCCCAGGTTGCGCGCGAGATCGCGCCGCCGCGAGGTGCGAGAGCCGTCGGATGCGAATCCGACGGCTGACGGGGCGCGGGGCAGCGCGTGAGGCCGGGGGCGCGCGGGCGCGAGGCTGGCTGCGCTGCGGCCGCGCGGGATGGGCCAAGGCAGAGCGCGCGTGCGGCGCCGGCTAGTTGGGCCGCGCTCGGCCGCGCGGGGAGAAAGGGGCCGGCAGGCCGTGGGCCGTGGCCGGGCCGAACAGGCCAAATGGCCAGTATGAACAGTAAATCCATTTTGAATTTTTATTGTTTTTCAGAAGCAATTTTTAATGAATTTCAATGAAATTTGATCCAAATTCTCTGTAAATTTTTGCACCAACGTGTATATTTTTTCAGAGATTAAATGAGTACTGTATAATGCTTCTGAATATTGAATTATTTTTAGAATAATTACAGTTTCCGCTGCAAAAGTTAATATTGATTGTTTTTCATTATTAAATTCGAACCAACGGTAGAATTTAATTTTGGAAAAATAGATAAAATTTCCAGAAATTTATGATATTGTTATTTTCTGACCAACGTTGTTAATAACAGTATTGTAAATTTTTTAATGTTGACTTTATGCATTATTTCTATTTCTGCCCAACGGTGATGTAGATTTAATGTATGATAGAATTGTTTTTTAAATTGTATGTCGTATTTTTGACCAACGTTAGAAATAAGACATATAATTTTGATGTTACGTTCTCACTGTATTTGAAATATTTTTTTAATTGAGGATACAACTTGATGAGTTGTATCAGAGAGATCCCCACTCTAAAAGGAGATAATTATGGAGAGTGGAAGAAAAAGATAGACTTAGCGTTTATCTTGGCTGAGGTGGACTGGGTCCTCACTACAGCACGTCCCACTGAGCCTTTGGCGCCAGTGAGGGAACAGAATGAGGATGACACTGCTTGGCAGAAAAGACAGAGGGATCATGCTCCCTTACAGATGTCTTATGACCTTGATCATAAGAAATGGACCACAGCCAACAAGAAATGTATGGCTGTGATAAAGAACACAATTGAGCCTGCGATTCTGGGCTCAATTGCAGAGTGTGACACTGTCACTGAATACCTTGATAAAATAAAGAGTCAGTTCACTGGCTCTTCAAAGACTTATGCTACACAGCTGATTAAGCAGCTGGTAACAGAAAGGTATTCTGGCAATGGCAATGGCATAAGAGAGCACATTCTTAGAATGAGCAACTTGGCATCTAAACTTAAACCGATGGATTTGGCTCTCAAGGATGAGTTCCTTATTCATTTGGTTTTTGCTTCTTTGCCAAAAGAGTTTGACACTTTTGTTGTCAACTATAATATGCAGCCCGAGAAATGGGACATGGAAAAGTGCATAGCTATGTGCGTGCAAGAGGAGGAAAGAATCAAATCCTCACATGGTGGTTCTATCAACTATGTGAAGGATAACAAGAAAAAGAATTACAACAGTAACCCCTTCTCAAAGAACAAGGGCAAAGCATCTGTACATCAGCATCAACAGAATAAATTTGCTGTAGACAAAGACCAGTGTCTTCACTGCAAGAAGACAGGACACTACAAAAAGAACCGTCCTGATTATTTAAAGATGATAATGGCAAAGAAAGGTGAGAACATTATTACCTTTATTAATGAATGTCTGTATGTGAAATATTCGAAATCCACTTGGTGGATTGACTCAGGAGCAACTGTTCATGTTGCTAATTCATTACAGGGATTCCGTTCGACGAGGACTACGCAAAGAAAAGAAAGATGCATTAAAGTTGCAAATGGAGTTGAAGCCGTTGACGATCTTTCATTAGAATTAGCTAATGGCTCCACTCTTTTACTTAGAGATGTCCTTTTTTGTACCCTCTTTACAGAGGAATTTGATTAGTGTGTCAAATTTGGACAAAGATGGTTATGATTGCAATTTTGGAAATGGCAAGTGTGAAATAATGTTTAATAAAGAATGTGTTGGTCTTGCCATCTTACAGAATGAGCTTTATTTGTTATCATTATGTGATGATGTGAATGTCGTATGCGATAATGGGAACGTCGCGTGCGAGAAAGTGATTGAATCCTCGTCTACGAATATAAACAGAAAACGAAAGAGAACTCTAGATGATTCGTCGAAATTATGGCACTGCCGTTTAGGCCATATTTCGAGGGGGAGAATAGAAAGACTTGTTAAGAATGAAATTCTTCCTCTATTAGAGTTCTCAGACTTAGAACAATGCAGAGAATGCATCAAAGGAAAATATGTAAAGAAAATTAAAAAAGACGCTAAAAGAAGCATAGGAGTTCTACAAATTATTCACACAGATATTTGTGGTCCTTTTCCTGTGAAAAGTGTGGATGGATATGACTCGTTCATAACATTCACGGATGATTACTCCCGTTATGGATATATTTATCCAATCAAAGAAAGAAATGAAGTCTTGGATAAATTTAAGATATTTAAGGCTGAAGTTGAAAACCAACATGATTTAAAGATTAAGATAGTCCGATCTGATCGTGGGGGGGAGTACTACGGTCGACATACCCCATATGGACAAGTTCCTGGACCTTTTGCGAGGTTTTTACAGGAAAATGGAATAGTGGCCCAGTATTCTATGCCGGGCGAACCTCAGCAAAATGGAGTAGCTGAAAGACGCAACCGTACCCTGATGGATATGGTGCGAAGTATGATGAGCTACTCCACACTCCCATTGAGTTTATGGATGGAGGCGTTGAAAACCGCCATTCATATTCTCAACAGAGTGCCTAGTAAGTCGGTGCCCAAAACACCGTACGAGTTGTGGACAGGAAGAGTTCCCTCACTAAACCACTTACGTGTGTGGGGGAGTCCTGCTGAGGCTAAAGTATTTAACCCAAACCTTGGGAAACTTGATCCCAAAACAGTAAGTTGTCATTTCATTGGCTACGCTGAAAAGTCAAAATGTTATCGTTTCTACTGTCCAGACAGATATACAAAGTTTGTAGAAACGAGACACGCTGTCTTCTTAGAGGATGAAATGATGAGGGGGAGCATGGTAGCTCGAGAGATTGACCTTGAAGAGAAGCGGGTGTATGCGCCCACTCCGATGATTCAAGAGCCATTCTTCACACTACCTGCTGTCGCTGCACCGACGATGCAAGACACTGTGGTGCCAGCACCTGTTATTGTTCCTCCCGTGGCAACAATGAATGAGAATGAAGAACCTGTTCTTCAGGATCATATAGAACCTATTGCCACAGATGAGGGGGAGCAACAGCAGCCTCAAACAGTAGATGTACCAAATGAGGAGGCCCCGAGGAGGTCTCAAAGGGTAAGAAGATCAGCTATTTCTGATAATTATCAGATTTATCATACAGAGAAATTTCAAATGGAGGATGATCCCACCTCATTTGAAGAAGCCATGAGAAGCGAAAATTTCTCAAAATGGCTTGAGGCCATGGAAGAGGAGATGAGGTCCATGAAGACTAATAAAGTCTGGGACTTGGAAATTATTCCTAAAGGAGCCAAAACAGTAGGCTGTAAATGGGTCTACAAGACAAAGCATGACTCCCAAGGGAATGTAGAAAGATACAAAGTGCGACTTGTGGTAAAAGGATTTACGCAAAGAGAAGGGATTGATTACAATGAGACCTTTTCTCCAGTCTCATGTAAAGATTCCTTCAGAATCATAATGGCATTAGTAGCACATTATGATTTAGAGTTACATCAGATGGATGTAAAGACGGCATTTCTTAATGGGGATTTGGAGGAAAATGTTTACATGGCACAACCGAAAGGTTTTGTCGTGGAAGGAAATGAAAGAATGGGATGCCGCCTAAAGAAATCAATCTATGGGTTAAAGCAAGCTTCAAGACAGTGGTACTTGAAGTTTGACAGTACAATAAGAAAATTTGGGTTTAGAGAGAATGTGGAGGATAACTGTGTTTATGCAAAGTTTAAAGATGGGAAGTTTATCTTCCTAATCCTGTATGTGGATGACATCCTCCTGGCTAGTAGTGATGTCAGTCTGCTACTGGAAACAAAGAAGTTTTTGTCCTCAAACTTTGATATGAAAGACCTTGGTGAAGCTTCGTTCGTTCTTGGGATCGAAATTCACCGGGATAGAAACAAGGGGATATTGGGACTGTCACAAAAGGCATACATAGAGAAAGTCTTAAAGAAATTTGGTATGCATAAATGTAGTCCTTCACCTGCACCTATAGTCAAGGGCGACAGATATGGGGATTTTCAATGCCCCAGGAACCAGTATGAGATCGATCAAATGAAAGCGGTTCCATATGCTTCAGCTGTCGGAAGCTTACAGTATGCTCAAGTGTGCACACGCCCTGACTTAGCATTTGTTACCGGGTTACTTGGCAGATTCCAGAGCAATCCTGGAATAGAACATTGGAAATTGATAAAGAAAGTCTTGCGTTATTTGCAAGGAACAAAAGGCCTCATGATGACATACAGAAGATCAGATTCACTCCACATAGTGGGGTATACAGATTCTGATTTTGCGGGAGATGATAGAAAGTCTACATCCGGATATGTATTCACTCTCGCTGGAGGAGCTATATCGTGGAAAAGCTCAAAGCAAACCGTCACTACATCGTCCACAATGTATGCCGAGTTTGTAGCATGTTATGAGGCTACGGGGCAGGTGAACTGGCTAAAGAAGTTCATACCCGGTTTAAAAGTGGTTGACGACATCAATAGACCACTTAAGTTGTACTGCGATAATGAACCCGCAGTAACGTATGCCCACAACAATAAGTCAAGTGGTGCTGCCAAACACATTGACATAAAGTACTATGTTGTGAAAGATAAAGTTCGGGATCAAATTATAAGTCTAGAGCATATAAGTACCACAAAGATGTTAGCGGATCCGCTTACTAAAGGCTTACCACCCAACGTGTTCAGAGAACATGTAGCCGGCATGGGTTTAAGGGAAAGCCTATGATTTCTGGACTAAAAGATGGCCCAAAAGATTAAAGTAACTATTTCAGAACAAGAGAGGTGTATTGTAGCTGTTGAATCTATCGGCGATTGACCGTGACGATGAGACATGTTCTATGCACTAATCTGTGATGGAATGTGTAAAGTCAAAAGTAATTAAAGATTAAGTATAGATTGAGATCAAGGGGGAGAATGTTAGAATGATCTCAGGGCTTTGGCCCAACGGCCAAAGCCCATCCCTTGACCGCGCCCTGATCGGGGGCGCCCAGCCCGTTTGGCTGGTGGGCCCCTGTCGCCAGCTCTATAAATACAGAGGTGGAGGCCGGGCGACACGTATCACGAGGTTGACCGCGCCGCCGTCACCCCACCGACAAACCCTAGACCGATCTGTTGAGGGGGCGCTGAAGCGACGGGAAGTTCCACCGCCGTTCACCGCCGCCAGGGAGTCGCCGCCGTCCGGGACGCGCTGCCGCCAAGGAGCTCCACGCCCTTCCCCGATCGTCGCTGCCCGTGCGCAGATCTTCACCGCCGAACCCGAGATGGCCTCCTCCTCCTCCACGCAGTCGGAAGGTTGGTACCCCCTCTCCCTCTCAGTGTAGCACTCGAAACCCCTAGAGAAAAGGATAGCCCCGCTAGATCTACCCTAGAGATCCTAAAGAACTAGTCTAACAGCCGTCTCATTGGTGCCCGGAGGATTCAGATCACTCCGTTGTTTGGCATTGCAAGTAGCAGTAACACGGGAACTTACAGCATCTGGAGCGTGTGCATGGAGCTGCATATTCACAGACAGAGTCTATTCAGCCTTGCTGTCTAGTAATCAATCATTATTGACTCTGTATGAAGACCCTTTTTTTACTGGTTGCCTGCCTCCAAGATCAAGCCAGGTGAATCATTGCTACTAGCTGTGTTTCTCCTTTGAAAATTGTTAGGGTATGGGCTCTGGAGTGATTATCCAAGTACTGGACAAGTCTGCATTGGTAATTGAGGCATCAATCGATCTGCAGTGACCTTACTTCCTAGTTGAAAGTCTCAAAGCATTCTCATTCACTGAAATTTCTTTTGTCAAGTAGCAAGGCTAATGACTAACGAGAGTAGAGACATTGCTGTCAGGATCTCACGGCTTAGCAATATATATTGGTACTGGTTTTTGACAGTAGTATGCCATTTAGATTCCTGTCACATGCGTATACAGTTAATTTAAAAGAACGCATGCATGATAATGCCAAACCACATCAATGAAAAGTATGAACCGGCCGGTATGCGTTCAATCAGTCTCGTTGCCTTCGCACTCGTAATATTTTTTGTGGCATCTGAATATATTGTTTTAATGACCAGATCTTAATTGTATTCTACTACATGTAATTTCGTTGATAAATGGAGTATAACCCCAACGATCATGTGAACAGCTGAAACTTGAAAGCCATATAAACTTTTGTGCATGTATGTAAATAAAATCTCAACTACGTTAGGAAGAGAGAATGGTCTCAATCAAACGATCTGTGTGTTGAGAGACCATCGCAGATAAGTTCAGTCTGATCGATTTCTCTTCTATGTAAAGAGATAAATCAATCACAGAGTAATACAAATAGTTGATTAAAAACACAGAGATAGGGGAGAACTCCTATTCTTTCTTTATTACTTTCTCTTTCATGTGTGTACAAAATAGCCAATAAAACTTCCTCTATATAGTCTAATGGTGATGTGTCCACTATGGATCAATGTTTCAAACCTAGATCTAGATTTCTGAACACTATGTAGGTACCAACTGTTGACTGAAGTAGTGTCCGAAGTCGTCGTCACGGTCAAACAGATCGATCTCAGAAAACCAAAGTAGTAGGACTTTGTTCAACCTAAAACCTTGGACGTGTACAGCAACCAGACAAAACTCGAGTCTCGGTCGTGTACTGCTGCACAGGCTGCTCATCATTGAAACCCTGCGTACATACTACACACTTCATATATGGGCATGTGTTGAACCATCGTGCTCATCATTGAAATCCTGCAGTCGGCATATATTTATATGCTACCGTCACCACGGCTTCGTTATGCAACCGAGGAGCATTAAATCCGTCATCACGAGCACGCGTTTTAAAGCGCACGAATGGTCTGATTTGTAACGACCCATTGCTCCACTGCCGATGGCTAGTACCTGCCAATCTAGCAAAGGCCTTTTTTTTTTTTGCTTTTAAGCGGTTTTATCTCTATAATCACTATTTATTAAACTAATGAGTTGCAAACTAAAAGAACATATTTAAATTGGGGCTAGGTTCAATAGCACTTAAGCTTTGGCTTCCATTGCTACACTAACTAGCGTTTAAACGATGCGTTTTTCAAGACGAAGTCTATATGTAGATTATAGCAGACACTGTAGCGAGTTCAGCTATACTGATCAAAATCATATATAACAATTTTTCTCTATGTATTATCTCTCATGAATAGATAAAATTTAAAAACCATAGAAGCTAGGATATGGCTTATTTACACAGACTATTTTTGTAATGTTCGTTTCATGTGGCTTATTTGCAGGAGTATTTTTTTCTTTTGTCCTTCAAACCCGGTAGAGGCTGAGATGTGGTCCCGTAGATAGCTGGGCCCGGGCGGCATGGACGACGCCAATGCAACCACTCTGCGTCGTCTCGATCTCGAATTCCGGTGCAAATGCAACGCCAACTTGTTCTTTGCTCCGTTTCGAAAACGTCGCACGCGCCCGCAATCCCCGGGGCTGAGATCCTCTTGACTTGCTTTGCCCTGATTTTTATGAATCTCAGCCGTTCGATCCGAGATGAATGGATCTGATCAAATGCTACAGTACAATTGCTAGGGTATAAAATAAGTCCAAACAGTTCTGCTTTGGCTGTTTGGTACAGTTTACGAGTGACATAGGTGGTGCTCTAACTAGTTTTTTGTTTAAGTTTTTAATTATAGCTTTATTTAAATTATACTATAGTGACCGTTAGTTTTTCTTAAGAAAAAATAATAAATTGAAAAAAAAAACCTTGTTATATTATCATGAACAATACAAATAAATAAGCAAAAAAAGCAAAAATTAAAAATAAGCAAAAATTAAAAATTAATATATTACAAGTGAGTTTTAGTTTAAATAAACCGAAAATTCTGTTGAGCTCTGCTCCGCTCGCCTAAGTGCGCGTTTGTCTTCTTCCATGGACGGATGGATTGCAGATCGGCGAGGCCGCGTCGGAGGACGCCATCAGGAGGCTGTACCGACAGCTCGGTACGGTGCTAGCATCAAGTGCCCGCTAATTGCTGAACTCGATTCTGGAATTGATGATAAACTAATGGTAATTCATTCTGTTCTGCGATTTTTGTTCGTGCGTGCGTAGCGCTGCAGCTGCACCGGACAAGAACAGGCACCCCGAGGCGGAGGTCGCATTCAAGATCGTCATGCATTACCTTCTCTACTCCATGATCCATATGCGTGCCCTGTTCATGATCATCTCCTCCGCTCTGGAATCTTTTCTTAATTTGCCTTTTCGTTGCTGTCTCGTCTCGTGTGCCTTTCGGTTACTGCCATCGATCCGAGATCGATTGCTTGTTTCCGCTTCGATTCGTCCGAGGAGACGGACGGATCGATTGCAAATTTGCCATGCATTGCGTCAGTTGCTGCTACCTGTGACTGAGTGCCCCCCGGTATGATCCGCCGACGCCACCGACGCAGGCAGGCGTTTCAAATTCGAACGAATTCACGCATAATTCTCTCTTGGTACGCTCCTACTCGATCCGCAATTTTTCTTTGCCGTACCGGTAATTTGATGCGCGGTGCCTAGAGTAACATTCACCAGTAATCACGTCCACGCGTCGATCGCATGCATTTGCAGGCGCGCGCGTGCCTGACGGACAAGGCTCGCCGGAGAGCCTTCGACGCCGAACGCTCCACCAGCTTCTGCACCGCCTACCACCAAAGGACGAGATCGTCGTCCCTCGCATCCACCACCAGACACCGGACCACCAACAAGCCGCGACGACGCCGCACGCGCTGCGGGACGGCTCGGGGACGAGTGCCGGGTCATCGAGTCCTGCCTACGGGTCAACGACGACGACGCACAGCGGCGCCAGCCCTACCCGCTCTTCGACCCCTCCGACCGGCAGCGCTTCCCAGACTACCCGCGCACCCGCCCGCCGCCGTCCGCCAGCTGCCGGCCGACGGAGTTCTGGCCGTTTGAGGAGCATCTCCGTGCGGATCAATATCAGAATAAGAGGTGGCGGTAGCAGCTGAGTCGGCCGTGTACCAGATCAGAGTTTTTTAAACTTATTTTCTCTCTAAGAAGGGCTCAGATTTACATTTCGATACCTTTGTCTTCCTCCGGTTGATCATAAAATTTGTTTTACATCAGGTACTGACAAAAGAAAAAAAAATCAAAGCATATCTGTTTTGGATAAAATAAAGGGTTTTATTAAATATCATTCGGATATTTTCTTCCTAACTATCATCCAGATTTAGTACCGTTTGATTAGAGATCCAATAAACATGAATTCTCCTCCCTCCCCCTTGAATTCTACTCTCTGCTCCTTGAAAAAAAAATCTCCCCCTTCAAAAACAAAGGCCTCTTGATCTCTAATCCAAGGGTCACAAATTTGGATGATAGTTAGAAAGAAAATAAGAAAATATCTGGGTGATGTCTAACATTCCCTTAGATAAATGGCACTTATTGACATTTCTGGTGAAATGGGTTTTACGAAGAAGATGATAGTTGAAAATTACAATCTAGCTCCTCTCGATTAAAACAAACAAAAATGGAGAGTATTGTCTTGAGTACAATAAATGCGCACCAAAATAGATACGACTTTATCCTTCGGGGTACAGAAAACCACTGACAATCAACTCATTGGTACACTAGCAAGTGATAGCAATTGCTCGGCAGAAGATGCTCAAGTGACAAATTATCCATGACACGAACATGGATGCCCACTTTGTTTGCTTGTATTGCTATGGATGCCGAAAATCCCGTGGACAAAACTCATTACTCCACTGCTTTACGGTCTGGGATTTTCAGAATGCCACGATCAATTAGCGGCTGCAGCTCGTGTTTTGCAAGATCCCTCACCTTGGAGTTTGGAGATTCCAGGAATGCTGCAACCACCTTGGAACTGCAGTAACCAAGTTAAAAAAAATCAGAGCAGATCAAAGAACATTGAACTATGCATGAAAAATCAAAACATGCCACCTAAAGAGAAGTAAATTTGAGATACCTGTATCCATCAGCCCATATCTCGCACTTCCCTTCAAGAGCCTTTTTCCAGAGCGTAGCAGCAAATGCAGGACAATCAAGTATCATTCTTCTGATTACACGGCTGGAATGGAAGTTCTCAAAGGCGTGTTCAATATCATCTGTCTTTGGACGCGCTGCATCAGATGCTATTGCATTGTGAAAGATGTGGATCCTGTCAGTGATGCCCTCCAAAATATTATCTTTGCCACCAATAGCGACCTTCAGAATTCAGATTGGCAAATGGCAACATGGAATTTCAGTCAGCAAAGCACAGGTACCTCTTATAAAGCAAAATTCAAACAGCGATGACAGTCGTGGATAGTTGATGGCCCATTTGTTTCAAGAGCCGGACCAAGACAGCAGAGAGAACAGTACGTTGTTGTGTGGAGAGTATTGTTAAGTTTTGTACATATTATTGTCTTAACTCTTTCTCTCTCTCTCAGCCCATGCGAGTATGTAGACCATGAGGCTCAACTAATAGTATATATATGAATTCTCATAATGAATAAGATTCACAGATATGAATCGACAAATTATCTCTCTTCTTCTTCACATGGTATTAGAGCGAACCGACACTAAGAAGCGCCCCCATCTGCCTCATCCACTGCCTCCCCTCCAACCCTCCACCAGTATGCCCGCCCCGCTGTTCCCATCCAAAACTCCACCGCCGCCTCCTCTCCAGATCCACGCGCTGCTCCTAGCGTCGCTGCCCTTCTCTCTTCCTAGGCCACTTGGTCCACCTCCCCCACCGCCGATGCCACCAGGAGTCCCTTCTCCATCCGCGCAAACTCCAGTATGTGCCTTCAAAGTTTCAAGTTGCAAACTTCTTCACTAAGGCTCAAGCTCAAGAACAACATTGGCTTCATCTACGCAAACTCGGTGCCTCAAATCCTCCTGGACCACCTTGAGTTTGAGGGAGGTGTTAAGAGTCTTGTACATGTTAGTGTTTAACTCAAGCTCTCTTTTTCAGCCCATGTGGAGTATGTAGACCATGAGGCCCAACTAATCATGTATATATATGACTTCTCAGAATGAATAAGATGCACAACTATGAATAGCAAAATTATCTTTCTTCTTCTTCACAAGTATTATATACATTGTTATGTTTGGTACTCATCACATTAGATTCAGAATACAACAACAAAAAATCCTTTTGTTCCAAATAAGTTGGGGTAGGCTACATTAGATTCAGAATAATAGAAATAAATTAAGAATGAGTCAAGAGACGACGCATCCCAAAGAATAGGTTGCATCGATTGAGATCAAATTCTCCACATTTGATTTAAAAAAAATCAACAATTATCTACTGGCATGAATCTCCATAACACTTGCCACTTCTCATGCAAACGTATAGATTTTTACATAAATTTTAACAACGGGAAAAAAGAAAATTGGGCTATAAGTTTATCATATTGTCATGGAAATACAAAGAAACACGAATCATAGCTATCATAAGGATTCCTTTGGTGGAGAAATACCATAAAAGAATTAATATTATGCCATGATATTGACAATTGTGGTCATGCATGGACAAAGGAGATCACCTCATATAATACATCTTTGCCAAAATTTGTTCGAAGTAACTCCCCAAAATTTTCAATGCAAGTCTGGATGAGAGCCTGCAAGAAAATCAGGAAAGCCTACATTATATCTTCTAAAGACATTAGGAACAAGAAAGAATGCAACTTCTGAAACATATAATTTCCCAATGACACCGTATTTGGTATTTCAACTTAATGCTATCACTTGTAAGTAGCTTAAAGCTGCAAGTACAACATCCAAAAATCATATTCAAAGAATTGCAACCAGAAGAAGAAAGGCCATGATGCAGCAATTTAATCAGTACGACTGGTAAATTCAGAAACAGTTATCTTGTCTTAGTAAGATAATAGCCAATAAGGCACAGACAGTGTGCAAACAAGGCACTACTGTAAAACCTTATGATGAACACTATTTTATGACTGCATACTGATACTACACCCAAAAAATCCTTTTGTGCCCATTTTGTCTTCCTTTCTATAACAAGGTTCTATGAATCACTTCACACAACGCTGTGTATGCTGGGATTAGGGGTTCTGTGACTAGTGAGCGTGTAGCGGTGTATGCTGATTAGGGGTTCTGTGACTAATGGTAACCATCAAATCATATATTACCGCCATTGCAAGAATCAATGTACTCGAAAGGGGAAAAATAGGTACTTGTTCCTATATTGCTGCTGTTGAATAAATGGAAAGCTAAATACATGTTACGAGTATCACCTCAGCAAGCTCACTTTTCATCAACAATTCGTGCCGTCGTTGTGATGGGTCCTTCTTGCTGTCAGCTGCAATCTGCATGCCTTCTGACCCACCGTTCTGCTTATCAGCTGCAGCATCCACCTTATTCTCGGATATAACATCAGTTGCGCTCTCTGATGCCTCACTCTGAACCCAAAGCAGAAAATTTTTAGCACATGCCTCTCTTCAAAATACTTACAGAGTTAACAGAGTAGCCAACATGCCTTTGCAACAAGAGAAGGCAAGCTGTAATTCAGACAAGCGAGATCAGCCGGAGGCAGGAAACGTGAGCAAAGAGGGTGAAGTAGTTGCAGCAATGGGCGTCTCCCATTCTGTTCCAGCAAGGAGGTCCATTACTAATAGTCCAATGTGGATTTAAATTTGTTTAAAAGAAACATCAGAAGCTATGTTTTCCTTTTACCTTGTCAAAAATGAGTTGCTTTAACTGCTTTGCCAGCTCCTGAATTACAATCTACAAAATCGAATGGAAGCTATTAGTTTCGTCATTTCTGACTGCTTGTAATGGCAGCGTGATACCACAAGTAAAAGGCATGTGCTAGCTAACCTTAGCAACGAGCTTTGTGTCATCAACAATGGAAAGAATGCAAACAAGGAACTGGAGAAAAAACTGCCGTGTTAGTACAGGATTGAGGATAAATCATTTGGAAGCATAGAATGAAGTAAAAAAATTTGTATAGCATTGGGATAATCATTTTACAGATTACAACATAAAATTCCTATTTAAGCACTGAAAAATGCAAATAAAGACATTACTTACAAGGCATCCATAATCATTGAGAGCAAGCTTCATAATGTGCCCCTTCAAGCTTTTAATAATCTTCTTCCTATCCTGAGTACATTACCAAGTTAAGGTAATCTTAGATGGAATTCAAATTTATATTACATATGATTATAATCCAAACACTTAAAAAGGGGGGAAAGAAAAGAAATACTGAATTATGCAGAGTGGAGCACATGCACAGTTTCATTTGCATGCCACTTCAGTGTCCGACAAATTTACAAATATTATTGAATCAACATCAAATAGAAGACATGAGTGGATAAAGTTATACCAGGTGATCAACCCGAAATTTGTATTTAAGATACAACAAGAATTTGTACAGAAACAAAAACTAAATAAGGTACCTTTGCAGTGCCATGCCTGAGGCAACTAATCCCTATTTTTAATCCTTCTCTTGTGTGCATGATCCGAACGAGAAGTGGTTCTGACAACCTTTTCTTCTTAGCTTTTGTTTGCTTTGGTAATTCAGGGGCAACTGATGGTTCATCTCCATCTATGACAGATGATCCTTGAGTGAGAAGTGGAATAAGTTGACGAATCACGTCGGAGGCTGAGGTCTACGAAAACAAGCATATATTAGATAGCGCGATAAACTGAAGAAACACTTCACAGTAAAGGGCAGCTTTTGTGTAAAGATACGCCAAGCGCATCAATGAAACACAATTACCTTATCAGCAATTGTAAAGTATTCCAATATGACCATGTGTACTATGGAATACTCAACAATACCTTTCTCCAAAAGCGGCTGGATCACGGTAGTCATATACTGCAGGACAGACGATTTCTGTAATCCAAGCTTGGAAATTGTCTCTAACAAACTGAAAAAGAAAGTTCAACATTAGGAAATTGTAGTAGACTATAACTGGAGTTAGGTATTAAAGGATAACTACAATCACAACAGTTTCCCCTCCATGTTGAAAATTTTGTACAGAAAGAGATACAAGAGCAGGGGAATTTAAAAGACAGATACATGACAAGACAGTATAGTGTGTCAACCTGCGGGAATTTTGTTCAGTCAGGTCCTTGAACAGCTGAAGCTCAGTAGAGTACAATTCCAATAACAGCCTTCTTTTCTGAGATTGTGTCGCCCGCTGAAATGCAAAGTCAATAACTGCAAGAAAGAATGGATCTCAATAAAGAAAGAATAGATCTCAATATGAGATTATCATTTACTTTATTACTTATATAGAAAATAGATTTATCAACTTTATTACTTACATAGAAAATAGATTTATCATTTGATTTATCACTTAATTTATTACTTATATAGAAAATAGAAATGCATGCGCACAGTGTCATACAACCATTAACTCCTCCAGGTCCTATACAAATGATGAGAGAAAATAGCGAGTTTCTAGCCATTTACTACAATAACAAAATAGCAACAAATACCTGCTGCTCCTATAGTATGACGAAGAAGTGGAGCAACACGACCATGAAGAGAAGAGATGAACCAGTCAAACTGTTTTTTAGTGGCTGCGGTCGCGTCGCAAACAAGAGGTATGTTAATGAAGAAAAGGATCATATCAAACCAACATTCTCACGCGAGAAATATGCTGTGAATGAAGAGCTATTTACCAAGTTTTATGAGCTTCTTTACAAGAAAAACAGCATATTTCTGGCGAGAAAGAGTAAGCAAATGTGGCTGCAGGGCATCAAAAATAGCATCCCTCTCTGACTGTGAGCACCACTTCACACATGTCTGCCAAAGAAACAGTCATCATCAAAATCAGGACCAAAGCACCATAACTCCATAAGAAAATATGCAACACACTGATAAACAGTGTGTATGCTCAGCTTACTTGAAGAACACGTGCAGTTACATGGGATCCAGCAATTTCCAAATATTTCCCATCCATTTTACAGAGAGCCCCGCTTACTAGCCTGGATAATTGACACATGTGTCAACTTAAGAACTTGAACATAAGTTACACGAATTTGATAGTAATGCTTACTTGGATCTCTCCTCCTTGCTCACATTGTGACATCTCATCTTTTCCCAAAGTATGGTAAGTTCCTGCCGATATTTGCGTGTAATCAGTAAATTCAATTCGATTTGGCCAAGATATAGTATGTTTATTGTAATCATCAACAGAGGTCAGAGTTCAAGCAGTCATTAGATATTGGGATCAAAGCCATATTTTAATTACAACTGTCAAGATAAAATTTGGATATAACACAAGAAGGTCAAAAGAGTAGGATGAGGATCTCCTTATTCAACAAACAAGTAATACAACCAGAATTCGACTTCAAACATGTAAATACATAGCGGTCTACATGTTGCGATAAACTCTAAACAACATTCTATTGATCGATTATAATGCAAGTAATGTCATATTTTGCAGTACAAGAGTCTAATACTGTAACCACAATCTGACCTATAATAGAAAATGTCAGTCCAAGTAGAAACAGATGGTGCAGAAACCTGAATTACCTTCTCAAGGCTGTAGTTCTGCTTCCTCTTCTTCTTCCTTGACTCCGCCATTTCCTGTTACGGTTCACACCATCCAATTTCAGCTCTAACACAAGTTCATAGCCTCAATCGAAGCCCACGCTCCAACGACCTCAACAGAAACAAGCACCGATACCTTGGCCGCCAGGCGCTTCTCCTTGGCGGTAACCGGCTGCTTCTTCGCCTTGGCCTCGCCACCGCCGCCGTGCGCCACATGGGCATCGGAGGGCCTCTTCCGCTTCTTGCTGTCATCGCCCCCCTTCCCCAGCGGCTTGGACTTCCCCGCGGCCTCGCGCTTTCGCTTCTTCGGGCTCTGGATGTCGTCGACGCCGCCGCCGCCAGCCATCGCGAGCAGGCTTGGTATATTTGTATACTAATTATAAGACACTCCAATGTGAACCACACGAAAAACTAGCGAAGGTCTAGTTTTTTTTCGCTTTTAGTGTTTAAACGATACATTTTTTAAGATGAAGTTTATAGATAGCTTATAATAGACATTGTAACGAGTTCAGTTATACTGGTTAAAATCACATATGACTATTTTTCTCTGTGTATTGTCTCTCACGAACAGATAGAATTTAAAAACCATAAATCAAAGCTAGAATGTGACTTATTTACACAGGCTATTTTTGTAATGTTCGTTTCATGTGGCTTATTTGCGCAAGTCTTTTTTTTTCTTTTTTCCTTCAAACCCAGATTGCATGGTAGAGGCTGAGATGTGGTCCCGTATGTAGCTGGGCCTGGGCGGCATGGACGACAGCAATGCAGCCTCTCTGCGCCTCCAACCAACGCCAACTTGTTCTTTGCTCCGTTTCGAAAACGTCGCACGCGCCCGCAATCCCCGGGATCGATATCCTCTGACTTGCTTTGCCCTGATTTTTATGAATCTCAGCCGTTCGATCCGAGAGGAATGGATCTGATCAAATGCTTCTGTACAATTGCTAGGGTATAAAATAAGTCCAAACAGTTCTGCTTTGGCTGTTTGGTACTGTTTACGAGCGACACTGGTGGTGCTTTAACTAGCTTTTGATTATAGCTTTTGTTTAAATTATACTATAGCGACTGTTAGCATTTCTTGAGAAAAAATAAAAACATTGAAAAACTGTTATATTATCACGGATAATACAAATGAATAAGCGAAAAAACAAAAAATAAGCCAAAATTAGAAATCTTTATTATTATAAAAGTGTGAGTTGGTGATTAGTCATTCTCTCTCCTATCTTCTCAGCCATCCGATTTGATCTGGACTATTCATCTCTCTTCTCCTCTCTCTCTCTCAGAATACAACTGCCCACCCCCTCTACTTTTCTCATCTTCTCGCGCATTCTGGCCACCCTTCTATTTCTGTCGCTTGCTCTCCAATGTTTGATGTGTGAAGTTGGCCAGGTAGTAAGTTTC
Source organism: Dendrocalamus latiflorus (assembly GCA_017311315.1). NCBI lineage: Eukaryota > Viridiplantae > Streptophyta > Magnoliopsida > Poales > Poaceae > Dendrocalamus > Dendrocalamus latiflorus. The sequence goes on from CM029631.1 coordinate 1,374,228, forward strand.
GTCTCACTATTTTTATAACTTCTTTGTAACGCATGGGTTTCTAACTAATCAATACGTTACAAGTGAGTTTTAGCTTAAATAAATTGAAATAAAAAATAGAACTAAAACTCTTTAGAAAGAACCGCACAGTGGCTACTAGGCTAGGATACTGCTATGCAGGAGGAGTTGGAAAAGGCAAAGCAAGGAGGAGGAGGAGAAGAGAAGCGCGAGCGTGTTGTGCTCCCCTCCCAGTCCCAGTTCCCACCAACTACCAGCACTACCGTATGCGTACTCCTCCATAGCCCATACACAGATATGTACAGGCGTACAAGAAGCTAGCACTAGTCCGTTCCCACTACGAGTACTATCGTACCCGTGTTACATGGCCATCGACGATCGATCGAGGCCGGAGCTGAACGAAAGCTAGCTGCTCGATCCGATCGCGCGCGGGGAGGGAAGGACAGGGGCGGACCTAACTTGGGACATGGGGGTTCAGTTGAACCCCCAAAAATATGGAAAAATAAACTGCTACTGGTAATCCACAACGCAGCAAGCAAATCCACCATAAACTCCATGGACTGGACTATCCATCCCAGAAAGGAAGATTTGGATGAGATTGCTCACGGAAAAGAAAAGATCCTCAGGAGCAAGCTAGGGCTTCCTTACCAGCGGAAAAGATCCTCAGGAGCAAGCGAGGGCTTCCTTACCAGCTGAAGAGCACCGAAGCAGGCTAGATCGCCAAAGGGGGCAGCACTGGGCGAGTGCCGAGTGGGCGGAATCTGGGGCAGCGCGGCGGCGGGGGCTCGGAGGCGCGGAGGCGAGGAATCGGGGGCGCGAGGACGACGTTCGGTGGACGCGCGGCGCACGAAGGCGAGGGCGCTAGGGCGGCGGCGGCGGGCGGAGGGAGGCGAGGAATCGGGCGCGGCCTGATTTGGGGTTTCTCAGTTCTCAGTTCGTGCGGCGGAGGCGAGGAATAGGGCGGCCGCTGCGAGTTGCGACTTGCGAGATGAGGATTGCCGAAGACGGCGCAGGCGGCCGACCTAATCAGCGGGGCTGCGCAGCGTGGGAGGAAATGGGCCAATGGGCCGCGTGGGAGCGAGTCGACCGACTGGGCCGCGTGGCGCGTGGGAATCGATCGGTCGCCGGTCGGCCCGAGCTCGTTCTTCATTTCAGATTCTTGTTTTTAATCCCAATTACTAATATATATATATATATCATACCTAATGTATGGCAGATTTTTTGCAAAAAAATTTAGGTATTCAGCTGAATACCCATAAATTACTGTAGATCCACCTCTGGAAAGAAGAGAAAAATCCAGCAGAGCGGAGGAGGAGGACGACGCCTAGGAGAGAATAATTCCTTCGCTTCAAGGGTTAAATGACGTTGGCGTGAGAATTTGAGACAAACGGCGAAGCAATAGCCGCCGCCGCCGTCGGAAAAGAGTTTAAGGAAGAGGATGGGCTGGAACTAGAGACGAGAGAGGTTTGGGATTGGGCTGTGAGGATTGCGGATTTGGAGAGGAGGATAGAAGTCTTGACAATGGTCTGTCTCTTGTGCGGAACATTGGGATCTATTCTAGAGACACTCGTTGAAGGCCCACATGTCATGCATGTTACTTAACGCTGGCTACTGTATCGCTCGGCTACCGGGTTCGTTAGTTTTGCCTTGGTGTATGTACACGTGGACCGTGAGGACCAGTTGTTGATTGTTGGCGTAAGGGAGCAGCGAGCAGGCCAGGGAAAATAGGTGTCAATCAAGGGAAGAAAAGGAGTAGCAGCAACAGGACAAGAGCCGGGGAAAAAGGCAGAAAGAGATCATAGCGTTCTCGCTCCTCGCTTGGGTAACGATTTGATTTTCTCTATGTTTGTTAATTTAATTAGAGATTAGAGTTGGGATTAGAGAGAGTGAAAAGTATTCATTAGGGAAAAGACTAGTATATCAGCTAATCTGGTATATTGCCCTCCTGTAATGTTGGGTACTGTATGAGAGTAATTTAAAAATGTTATCTACTAGATAATTGTAGAGAAAGTCGATAGTTTTCTGTACAATATTTATTTATGTTGATCAGATAAATATATTTTAAGCTATGAATTTTGTAATCCGACTATCTGGTAAATTTATCATCTTCTAGTACCATATATTAATCTGTAGATTAAAATTACTAGATGGAATATTGGATGATTTATCTACATGAAAGATGTAGATAATTAAGGGTTCTACAGATCCCATGAACATGATCTTAAATCCAGATAGTTTCCTAGAAATATCTAGATATTTTAGACGCTTTATTCGAAAGAATTTGATGGTGCCAATTGTCATAAATCTAGTGGTCACAAGAATTTATATAATTCTTTCAATCCAAAATATATATCATTTGGGAGAGTTGGTTTAGTTTATAAATATTTATATTTTATTTTTCGGAAGCAATATGTTCAAAGTGCCTATGTTAATTATTATTCTTAGAGAGAGGTAAATCATAAATAGAGACAACATATGTCAAAAATAAAAATATGTACTACTTCTTTTTCTATGTGTGTGAAAACACCGTTTAATATGCTAACATAGAAAAATAAGAAAAGAGAATTGAGTTAAAGGTAATATCTATTTAAAAACAAAGTGCGCACTTGTGTTGTCAACTAAAGTTGTAATAGTTTTACTCTAAAAAGTTATCATTGTGCTGCCACCAAACAAAGTGTTAGTATTAGTTTATTATTTCAAATTTTTTAGTGTTATTGACTTTCAATAAACTTAGAAATGTGACTTTTATATTCAGTTTTTATAAACCAATATAAATATATATTAAAAATGTAACACAATGTAATTAGCGAACACCCATTCATAAAATCCTAAATCCGCCATTGAATCAAAGCCCACGCTCCAACGACCTCAACAGAAACAAGCACCGATACCTTGGCCGCCAGGCGCTTCTCCTTGGCGGTAACCGGCTGCTTCTTCGCCTTGGCCTCGCCACCGCCGCCGTGCGCCACATGGGCATCAGAGGGCCTCTTCCGCTTCTTGCTGTCATCGCCCCCTTCCCCAGCGGCTTGGACTTCCCCGCGGCCTCGCGCTTTCGCTTCTTCGGGCTCTGGATGTCGTCGACGCCGCTGCCGCCAGCCATCGCGAGCAGGTTTGGTGAGCGGCGATCGGAGGAGAGAGAAAGAAGGGGTTTTACTGGGGTCGGATAGGCTAGGGTTTATACGCCGCTCGCGTGCTCTCGTCTCGATGGGATGGGCTTGGCATAGGCCCATATTATTAGCCCACGTAGAGGAACTAGGCCCGTATAGCAGAGACCTTTCTAGACGCTTTAATTAAGCCGGCCCAAGATGTCACGCTCTCACCTGTCAAAGCGCGCGAGGGCATTACGGTCAATAACGGTGTGCGTGGTTTAGGCCCATTTGGCCGGGCTCGGCTCCAGTTTTTTAGACTCGAAACTATTTTTTCGACCAAATGCATAGGCTTTAAAGCCTAAAAATGAACTAAAAATTTAGAGTTGAGCATAAAATGAACTACGAATTTAAAGCCCGAATTTCATAGCTTCTTTAGAAGCCTGATTTTGAAGGCAAAAAGAGAGAAGCCAAGCCTAGCTAAACGCCATCTTAATATCTGACTTTTGATGTGCATGCCCACTTGCTGATTGTAATTCGGCTTTTGATTCGATCTCAACAACTAGTTCTTTAAAAAAGAGAAAAATGTCCATATAACACTCTGAATTTTGTCTGAAAGTCCATCCAACAATCTAAACTATAAAACTAGACATTTCTGCTTAAATAGGTTTCCAGAAGAAGATGATAGATGAAAATTACAATCTAGCTCTCCTCGATTAAAACGAACAAAAATGGAGAGTATTGTCTTGAGTACAATAAATACACACCAAAATAGATACGAAATTATCCTTCGGGGTACAGAAGACCACTGACAATCAACTCATTGGTACACTAGCAAGTGATAGCAATTGCTCGGCAGAAGATGCTCAAGTGACAAATTATCAATGACACGAACATGGATGCCCACTTTGCTTGCTTGTATTGCTATGGATGCCCAAAATCTCGTGGACAAAACTCATTACTCCACTGCTTTACGGTCTGGGATTTTCAGAATGCCACGATCAATTAGTGGCTGCAGCTCGTGTTTTGCAAGATCCCTCACCTCGGAGTTTGGAGATTCCAGGAATGCTGCAACCACCTTGGAACTGCAGGAACCAAGTTAAAAAAAATCGGAGCAGATCAAAGAACATTACACTATGCATGAAAAATCAAAACATGTCACCTAAAGAGAAGTAAATTTGAGATACCTGTATCCATCAGCCCATATCTCGCACTTCCCTTCAAGAGCCTTTTTCCAGAGCGTAGCAGCAAATGCAGGACAATCAAGTATCATTCTTCTGATTACACGGCTGGAATGGAAATTCTCAAAGGCGTGTTCAATATCATCTGTCTTTGGACGCGCTGCATCAGATACTATTGCATTGTGAAAGATGTGGATCTTATCAGTGATGCCCTCCAAAATATTATCTTTGCCACCAATAGCGACCTTCAGAATTCAGATTGGCAAATGGCAACATGGAATTTCAGTCAGCATAGCACAGGTACCTCTTATAAAGCAAAATTCAAACAGCGATGACAGTCGTGGATAGTTGATGCACAACTATGAATAGCAAAATTATCTTTCTTCTTCTTCACAAATATTATATACATTGTTATGTCTGGTACTCATCACATTAGATTCAGAATACAACAACAACAAAGCCTTTTATCCCAAACAACTTGAGGTAGGCTACATTAGATTCAGAATAATAGAAATAAATTAAGAATGAGCCAAGAGATGATGCATCCCATAGAATAGGTTGCATCAATTGAGATCAATTTCTCCACATTCGACTTTTAAAAAAAATCAACAATTATCTACTGGCATGAATCTCCATAACACTTGCCACTTGTCAGGCAAACGTATAGATTTTTACATAAATTTAAACAACGGGAAAAAAGAAAATTGGGCTATAAGTTTATCATATTGTCATGGAAATACAACAAAACATGAATCATAGCTATCATAAGGATTTCTTTGGTGGAGAAATACCATAGAAGAATTGATATTATGCCATGATATTGACAATTGTGGTCATGCATGGACAAAGGAGATCACCTCATATAATACATCTTTGCCAAATTTTGTTCGAAGTAACTCCCCAACATTTTCAATGCAAGTCTGGATGAGAGCCTGCAAGAAAATCAGGAAAGCCTACATTATATCTTCTAAAGCACACTAGGAACAAGAAAGAATGCAACTTCTGAAACATATAATTTCCCAATGGCACCGTATTTGGTATTTCAACTTAATGCTATCACTTGTAAGTAGCTTAAAGCTGCAAGTACAACATCCAAAAATCATATTCAAAGAATTGCAACCAGAAGAAGAAAGGCCATGATGCAGCAATTTACAATTCACAAAAAACAATTCACAAAATCTGATCTCGTCTGTTCGATTAGATTAGATCGCACGTCGCCTCTTCCTCCTCTCCCCACCCCCTCACCTCCGCTGCCGCCACCCCATCCCGCACGCATCCTCCTTCCATTCCCACCCCATCACCTCGGTTGCCGCCTCCCCACCCTGCTCACCTCAGCCGCCTCATCCCCACCCCTCACATCCGCCATCGCCTCCCCATCCGGCACACGTCCTCCTTCCCTCCCCACCCTATCACCTTCACCGCCTCCTCCCTATCCTGCACGCCTCCTCCTCCTTCCCTTCCCACCCCCACCGCGCCGCCTCCTCCTTCCCTCCCCACGCCGCGCCGCCGCCTCCATCTATCCCCACCCCGCACTGCCACCTCCTCTCCCCATTCCTCTGCTCAACCCACCGGTCATACTCGCCTCCTCCCTGTCCCCTCCCCCAACGTCCTCGCGCCTCCACCCCCAGTCGCGCGCCGCCCTCACCTCCTCCCCTCTTCTTTGATCCCTTCCCCTCAGCGCCTCCTTCTCCCCCCTACACCTCCCCACGCGCTGCCATCGCCCTGGGCTCAACGTGACCAGATCCCCTAACACCCTAAGCTGCTGCCTCCTCTACGCGTACCACCACTGCCACAAGTGTGTGCATCACTAGCAATGATGGTGCATTCATATTGAGGTCTACAACGAGCAGATCTACAAGAGGAAGGCCATCGAGGGCCACCCCACCTCTGCCTCAAGTCCACGCACCCTCCCTTCCCTGCGCAGGCTCCCTCTCCTCCCTATCTTCATCTTCCTCCTCTCCTGTCCCCTATTCCAGATAGCCATGAGATTGGGGAGGCTAGAGAATAGGGTGGCGGCAACCGCATTTTTCCTGTCTTTCCAACGGAATAGCTGATCGTCATTGGATTTAGGGCTTATGCTTTAACGACTTCTAAAAGCGGCTTTTGACTTTTGCTACAATACCTAACTTTCAAATGGAGTATTTTCTCAAGACGGGGTTTACAAGTTAATTGTAGTACACGTTAAAAGCCCAACATATATATCAACTAAAATCGCAAGCGGGTATCTCTCTCCATAATCTCTGTCGCAAACAGCTAAAATTCAAAAAAATCAGCCAAAAGTCATAAGCCGTAGCCATATCAAACAGGCCCTTAGCCCCCTAGTAGCATATCTTGCTGCCCCAGGTCTTGTCCAAAGTAGAGGTCATAAGAGCCACTCTCTCATTCCCTCGTTCTCTCTCTCGCTCCCCCTCTCTACCACGATATTCTCCACCGGTGCGCCACCATCAGCGTCAGATCTCGTCATTAAGTCCACGTGCCATGGACAAGTGGGGGGCATGGTGGTAGGGAGTGGGTGTAGCAAACGTCCACAAGCTCTCTCCTTCCCTCCACCGTTAGCCAATTCGTCGTCATCATTGGTGGATATGACAGAAGGAGATGTAGAGGTGCATAGAGCAGGGCTCGTGTGCTATGCTAGTGAGCTCAGAGGCCCCGGTGATCATGGGCGTGCACCGAGCGAGTAGTTTGTAGGTGGATAAGGTGGTAGATGCGACTGAGTAGCTGATGGAACAGGGGCATGCACGGTGGCGGTCGGTGGGCATGGACCAAGTGTGGTCTTGGACGGTGAGTAGGAGGACGATCGAGTGTGGATGGCAAGGCTATCAGGTAAGACAAAAAATTTTGAAGCTTCTTCGAGACTTGCCGGACGTGTTACGAAACTTTGTAAAATCTTGTTCGAATTTTGAAACAATTATGTAAAGTTGGTGAAATTTGTTTTGAAACTGTCTGAAACTAACTTTTGAAACTCACATTTGAATTTTTTTAAGTACGAAGTTTCATATATGAAAGTTGGTGAAACAAAGTTTTTTTAGTTTTTAAACTTGTTTCAATCCCATGTTTCAAACTCAAGGTTTTAGTTTTCAAAACCTAAAACTCACGTGGAAGCTCGAGTTTTTAGTTTTGGAAACTTCGTGAAACTTGCTTTTCGTCCATATTTTATCTAGTTTTTTTATAAAAATTGACAAAACATTGATGAAACTTTTTGAAACCCGCTGAATTTTTTATGAATTCTTTTTGAATTTTCTTGAAACATGTTGAAACTTTTCTTATGAAATACGTTGAAATCTGCTTGAAACTTCAAACTAAAAAACCTGAAACCTTTGGGAAATTTTTATACAACTAAAATCTTAAGAAACTCTATAAAACAATTATACCGTTGAAAATTTATCCCACGAGTCCCTCTTAAACTCTTAAAAATATCTAAAAATATCTTAGTCAAAGGAAAGGAAATGGATTCCACAGGCTACTCCAGTTTTCTTTACGCTACCACCACGGAAAACCGGAGGTAAAAAAAAAAAAGCCGAACAGACGCATCGTAGCGAGGCCCAGGCCGGACGGAATGAAGCAACGGGAGGCGGAGAACAACTAACGCCAAAGCGCGCTGGTGCGGCCTAGTGGCTGCCGCTCTGGCGCTCTCTCTCTCTCTCTCTCTCTCTCGCCTCCTCCTCGTCGCTTGCTTCGACTCTCAGATCCAAATCCCCAGAAACAAAAGTTTAAAGCCACCAAAACCCTAGCCCTAAGCACCCCAATTCCCAAATCCCCATCTCCTCAAAACCTACCACGACACCCCTTCCCCATTCATCCTCGCTTCCGCTTCCGCCGCCGTCGCCGCCTCCGCGATGTCGGGGTCCTCTGGCGGCGCCGCGTCCTCCGCCCGCAACATCCCAGTCGACCGATTCTACACCCCTCCCCACGTCCGCCGCCAGCAGCAGCAACAACAGCGGTTGCAGAGCCAGCGGCCTCCGTCGCCATCGCTGTCCTCGTCCCCGTCTCCGCGGCCAGCGAGGCAGAAGGCCGCGGTGGCGGCGGCCGCGCCGACGGATGCGGACAGCCGGGTCGATTCCGACGACTCCTCGTCGACGACGTCGTCAAAGCCTTCGGTGGCATCGACGGCGGCTGACGTGAATGTGACAGCGACGGGGGCGGGGGCGGCGGAGGAGGTTGGGAATTTGGAGAGGTTTATCACCTCCACGACGCCCTCCGTGCCCGCCCAGTACTTGCCCAAGGTATTCTAAGGTTAAGTTTGCTGTTGTAGACTTGTAGATTGCAGCGTGGTGATTTTGGGGTACCGAGAACTTCCTATGGTGGGTGGTAGGAAGAGGAGCAAGTGAAATTGTTTAGTCTATTGGCCGTGGGATCTAGTTTCCTTTCCATTCTTTATGATTCTAGGTTTTATTAAAGTTGCCGAGCCGTGACTGCAAATGAAAATGTAGCTGTGGTAATTTCTGTTCTGTAGTTGGTATTTGCTCATTGGTATAGGCCCATTGAAATGGTTCGGTACTGCATTTGAAATGGAAAATGAATGCTTCTGGAGAAACATCTCATTTAAGATCCATAGAAGAGTTTGTATTTCAGAATTTGCTCTGGAGTGCTTGTTTTTAGATTTGATTGATAGTTCCGGGCCATTTAAAGTTCTTAATGATAGTAATTGTGGATGGAGACCAACAATCATTCTTCAATGTAGGAAGAAGATGATCGTAAATCTAGTTGATATAACAGTTTTTTTACTGTTGCTGCCTTGGGCCCCAAGAGATTTTTGTTTAATATATAATGTATTTCATGGAAGAAATAGAGGCATAGCAGTGAAATGGAAAAGGACATTCTCTATGGAACTTCTGCCTTCCTAATTACTTCACTTGCTCTAACATTGATCTAGTAAATGATTTAGTTACTCTGATTTGTCTGCATGTCCATGTAATATGTACCTGTATTCATTGCCATCTACAATCATTCTTCAATATTTGTACAATGGACACGTAATGCAATTGGGAAGACATGTTATTAAATCATGTAGTGATATTTGTACAATGTTCTGTTCATGCACAATTGATTTTAGTTTTCAGTCAAACGTAGACCACTTTTAATTATAGAAAAGAAGCTTTGGTGCTGCTAATTCATTCTATAATTTGGTTGTAATGGTTTTGCTCTCTTGCAGACGAGCTTGAGGATGTGGAAGAGTGGTGATATTATGGATTCACCACCTTACTTCTGCCTTGAAGATCTGTGGGAGTCTTTCAGGGAGTGGAGTGCATATGGGGCTGGTGTTCCCCTGGTGTTAAATGGCAGTGACTCTGTGATACAATACTATGTGCCATATCTTTCTGCTATCCAGCTGTGTGTTGATCCATCAAGACCTGCTGCAAGAACCAGGTAGCAACCTTCTCTGTGCCACGCAAAGTTATGATGTCTAGAAATTTCTCCATTCTAGAATAAAAACCTTCGCTGGGTCAATCTGTCTGGCAGGTTCATTTCACTTTGTTTGTGTCTTTGGTTGTGATTTTGTTTTATTGAGCTTTAGGATGTTCATGTGGTAACAGAAAACTTCACTAAGTACTAGTGGAATTGTAAGGAAGGAATGTACTCCAGGATTAGCCTAGCTTCAATCCAGGATGTCAATTTATTACATCTGTGCCAAGTTATATGAAAAATAAATAAATTATGCATGTATATTATTGGGCTAGAGCTTAGGGCAGAGGAGGGATTCCCTGTTTTTTTTTTCAGTTAGTTTTTCTATGTCCTATTAAGGCAAATTATCTCATGCTTTGGTGAGGTTTTAGGAAAATGCTTTTGTGGTTAAATCTTAGTTAGTTTCAGTGTCACTTGATTCCTAAGAGTACTAGTGCATGGCTACTATTTTGTGCAAGTTTAAATTCGTTCCTCCAATGGACGTGTAAAAGCAGATGATAGAAAAGTAGATGAGTGAGAGAAGCTCTGGGATCATTAAGAGACAGCCTACTCACTGCTCAGTATGGTTGCTTTTTATTATCTTGGTGACGTCTTTGATAGTGTGTAACTTTTTCTAGTTAATTTTCTCGCTTACTTAAGGCGACCTGGGGATGAAAGTGATGGGGAATCTATGGATACTAGCAGTGAGAGTAGCAGTGAAATTGATGTTGACCGATTAAGAGTCTCATCCATGGAAGCTACACTTCGGCTGGAAAACGGTGGCTTACAAAGTGATGATGGTGAAGCTTGTGCATCTGCAAGTTCTTCAATATTTGAGTATCTGGAGTGGGATCCTCCATATGGTAGAGAACCTCTGACAGGAAAGGCAAGTTTTTCTTAAACCCATGCTTACTACAGATGTCCTGTTTATATAATCTTATTCTGCATTTTCTTCAGATATCAATTCTTGCGGGTGGATTTCCAGCTCTGAAGACACTCAAAAGCTGTGATTTGCTGCCATCCAGTTGGATGTCTGTTGCATGGTATGTTTCAAATACTATTGAGTTCTGTACACTCCATTTCTACTTCCCTTTTTCCAATGGTAAGACGTGTTCTTTTCCGTTGATGTGCTATGGTTCTCTCTTGCTATATATATATGCTATGTAATAAAAGTTTGAGATTGCTATAAGATTATATAATAAAAGTTTGAGATTGCTATAAGATTTTAAGGCCTGTTTTGTTGTGATTTCCCCATCATATGTATGCAGTTTATCATTTCCAGACTATATCTGTGCTAAGTTCAACTCATGTTTTATAACCTGACAATATATAGTTTCACTGCCATAATATTGCACTTTTTTTTTGTATGTATACAACGTTTTGCTTTGTAAGAACTAGAATGATGCTGTTGCAATGGTCAGAATTTTGACATTTGCCAACTGTGCTGGCCCATGCAGAGGATGCCTACCAGTTGCAATGCCTAACAATGGCATGCCTACTGTGCTGAATTTCAGCATCATATAGTGTAGAAGAGCAACACTTCTAATATAGTGTTGCTATGATTCTATACATTACTGGTTTCATCCTCATGCTTCCGATTGCAGGTACCCCATATATAGAATTCCAACAGGACCAACATTGAAGGACCTTGATGCCTGTTTCTTGACATTCCATTGTCTAGCAACACCTTCCAAGGGTAAAATACTCCTAAGTACTCCCAAGTGCCATATCAAATAGGGAGCTCGTTTTGCTTTGGATAGATGGCACCAGCTTTAATGTTCACTTTTCTAGATGTAACTTGTAGATTGCACCGATCATTCTCCATTTGGTATATAGGATGCTTACATTCCTATTCGTCCTGCAGATAGCACTCCCACCACACCAGCATGCCCTGGTTTTGGGGGAATCAACCGCTGCACCAATGCAACGGGCAAACTATCTTTGCCTGCCTTTGGACTGGCTTCTTACAAATTCCGCAGCTCCATTTGGGCGTCTAACGGGGCCCAAGAGCGGCAGCGCGTCACCTCGCTGATGCAGGAGGCTGACAATTGGCTCCGCCGCATTCGAGTGGAGCATCCTGATTTCCGTTTCTTCGCCACCCATTTTGGTACGACGTGGAGATGACTGTAAATGCTTCCTGGCTATGAGTGTCTGCCGTCTGAATTCAGCTGCCTTGAACACGCCTACAAATGGCACATAGAGAAGGAATGAGTGTCCTCCTGTATCAGTTAAAGCCTACGTGCTTACCTTTTCTTGTCTCCAATAAGTTGTCTGGTGTAGGTAATCTTTTGTGGGAGAGTAAAGATGGAAAGAAGAATTGGAGACTTGTAGAACTTTGAAAAAAAAAAGATAGGAAAAAAAATTAAGGATTTTCAATAGAGTTAAGGTGTATCATCTCACTTCTTGTGCGACTCAAGAGAGGTGGACTCCGTTGAGTTAAGATGTTGCATGTTGGCTTAATTTGCCCGAGGTGCCTTGTGCACGTGGAATGCTAGCTATAGCTTGATCTTGCCGACTCATAGCAAGGTTTTTTTCTGATGTGATTTATGATTTTTTAGCTTAAAATTTTGAATTTTGGTGTACACGAGAGAAAGTACGGAGAGAGATATTTATATGTGATTTTAGTTAATATAGATAAAATTGGTAGAATATCTATTATAATTAATTTGTAGATCTTATTTTTTAAAAAATATTATTTGAAAGTTTATTACTGTAAATAAGTTAAAAATCATAAGCTAGGTGAAAAGAAAAGTAGTGAGCAATAATATGGGTGTTTGTGTAGTCTTGCCAATGAAAGAAGATTGAAAAATAAAGGTTTTTTTTTTCCCGTAGGACGCAGGTATATGCTGTGAAAGAAAATAATCCGAAATCCGATGTCTGCGGGATAACTGGTAGCGCGCGACATGTTCCGGTAGGACAAGCGAGGCGAGGCGGCGCGGCACACGGTTTTGCCCGGCAAATCACAGCTACAGCCAACATGACGCTTGCTGCTGCTCCACTACTGCCAATATAATAATCGCAGCGAAAACGAAGTGTAACGTCACAGCTTCACGCACCGTACATGCATCTCTCTCTCTATCCGTTACCTGCCAAGCACTAATGACGATCATCCCGTCATGGCCGGCCTCAAACTCACCCCGTTTCCATTCTCCCTCTCTCTCTCTACGTATAAATATAAGTTCTCTCTCTACAAGGCTCGAATTGTACGCCTGCAACCCCGGGCACGCCAACACACGCATTTGACATTTGCTGGGTGCAACAAAGAATGAGGGATCTGGAGGAGTTCCGACGCGCGGCGCCACCGCGGAACGGCGACGAGGGGGCGGGGTCGACGACCCCGTCTTGGTGGTCCGGCGACCCCGAGGCGAAGCGCCGGCGGAGGGTGGCGGCATACAAGGCGTACGCCGTCGAGACGAGGGTCAAGGCATCGCTCCGCCGGGGCTTCCGGTGGATCAAGGACCGCTGCAGCGGCATCGTCCGCCGTTGGTGACTGCCCGGCTGGCCGGTCTGCCGGGGAGAAGAGGACACTGACGAGAATTAATGCCATCTGTGAGAAAGTGTGGTCACGTGAACTGATGGCATGGCATGTGATGCGAGGATGCTTTGACCATCGTGCCCTCGATGTTTATAAAGTTTTTTTCTAACGCAAGTTATTTTTTTATTTTATGTGGTATTGCCTGGTTATTTTCTTAGATTGATAAGGAGTACTGGAGCACTTCCTCCCATGTGGTAATTGAATTTTGATCTGTCTGATTTTGCCTCACAATTCATGCTTCATGTTATTGACGACTGAAGCGAGACTTCGGCGAAGTTAGGGTTGGCCCCAGGTATAGAGCGAGGCGTTGGGCAGCGGTGGCACCGTCAACGCCGTGGATCGAAGGAGGACGGTGAAGGTTGGCAGGGGGCGACAAGATGAGCGGTTAGGAGGTGACAGGATATGGTGGTGGATCCGAGGGTGGTAGCCGTCGGAGACAAGGAAGAAGGGTGGCGCAAGGACCTCTTGTCGGAGAGGAGGAAGAGGGAGGAGGGGTGTGGCGACGGTTCACCGAAAAGGAGGAAAAAAGGCAGAGGGAGGGAGGTGCAACAGTGGTTGGGGCGAAGGGAGGGAGGCGCGAGTGACGGTTGGGGCAAAGGGAGGGAGGCAGAAGTGGCGATGGATCACCGGTGGAAAAATGCTAGTGTCGGGAAAACAATGGTGCAGTAGCGAGGGGTGGCATGGCGGCAGCTAGGATTAGGGGGAGGGAAGGGAGATAGGGAATATATATATATATATATATATATATATATATATATATATACATACATACACACACACTACCTACTAAAAAAACCTCACCCCTAGACGCCTTTTTTTGGTTGTCGTCATGGATGCAAGAAATATATAGACAAGAATACTTCGAATAAACTGGATGCTTGTGTGCTGTATGATCCGGTGATAGAGCAGCGGGTTACATGTTTTTCTTAACCATATCATACTTAGGCGGTTAGGCCATCCGCTTGAAAGGTACTCTATCGAAAGAATTCCAAATGCCCCTCATGTAGTATGGGAACGTATCCAGTGCTAATGCACTATTCGGTACTAACATATGAACTCCGTTTGTGGACCATCGGATGTATCTCAAACGGCCTAGATCTTTGAAGGTGGAAGCACCCAATCCACTTATATATTTTTGCAAAAAAATCCTTACCGGTTTGCACACTATTTTTTCCTCCCCCGCCTCCCCGTTTCCCTCAGCGCGACGCCCCCTCGATCTTATCCTCTCCTCGCCGCACTCATCTCTCCCAATCCGCCCCCTCCCTCTCCCCTCTCGCCGCACTCCTGCTTCGGCTCCCTCCCTGGTGGCTCCCTCCTCAGCCCCCAGTGCCGCCCTCCGGCCCCCGATGGCTCCCTCCTCTGCCCCCAGTTCCGCCCTTCGACCCCCGGTGGCTCCCTCGGCCCCCGGCGCCGCCCCACCTTCTCGCCCCCGTGCCGCCTCTGCCGACGGTGCTGCCTCCCTCCACCACCGCCGACGGTGGAGCGGCGCCGACCACCTTCCAATCCGCCCCCCGGTCCTCAGCGACGCCGCCTCCCTCCAACCCTCTGAGCCCGCCTCCCTCTGCCTCCGATTGACGCCGCCCCCCGGCTCTCCCCCAGGCCCTCTCAGCGACGCTCTCCGGCCCCCAACGCCGCTCCACCTTCTTGCCGCCCTCCGACCCGGCCTCCTCCCCGACCTGGCATTAGCACTGGATACGTTTCCCATGTAGTATAGGCTATAGAGATTAGTATCAATGCTTCCTTTCATTCAGATGGAGAACCGCGCCAGGTGAAAATTCATATAGAAGATTTATAGACGATCTACAAGAAAATTCAGTAGTATTTGAGCATTCCCATGAGATGTTCTCTTCTCTGGAAGACAGCAAGATGTCCCAAATAAAACATCAGCCATTTAGGTTAAGTTCTTATGGAACCAGTAAAACATTATTCCCCATGTTTCTTATAGGAGTAAAACCACAATTACTCCAGATCTTAGCCCCACAAGATTACGCTGTTACAAAAATTTGGGCTGCTTTGCCCAGCTGACAAACAAATTTCAAACCACTCGAAGCAATGTAAGCTTATGAGCTCAGACGTAGTGAACACCCTCACCCTGGATTACCTCTCCAATGCGATAAGCAGGATTCGATCCATGGGTATCATCGAGAATTCTATCTGCTGCCTCTCTGCTCACTACAAGGACCATTCCAATGCCCATATTGAATGTTCGCCTCATCTCTGCACCTTCAATTTTTCCAACCTACAAATGGCGGAAAAAAAAAACAAAAGTAAAGAGCAGACAGAAAGCACAGTGCACGCAGACAGACATAAATCAAATCAACGTTCTGTGAATTGTCAGTCTCCATCTAGGGCTTTAATAATCCTACACAGAATTGCGTGCTTGATCGGTTGTGATTGTTAGCGTATATCTTGCGTATGCCGCACCTCCTATCTCTATGGCGCTGCCGGTCCCCGTATTCCACAGGAGAAGGATACCGATTCCCTTCCGTTACGGCTATAACTCCAATCTCCTCCTTCCATACGTTGAGTCTGTTGCTCCTCCTGTGTAATATATATACTATGCCTTCATAATGGAAATTGTATTGCGTGTGAATATTTTGTTCCTTCACGCTTTCATGGTATCATGAGACGGTTCGCTTCTGCGGCCTCTCCGCTTCCGCAAACCCTAGCTGCCGCCGACCACCGCGCCTGCGTCGCTGGTTCCTTGCCGCGCGGCCTGTGTTCGCCAGCTTCTTCTCCCGCATGGCCCCTGAGGATGACGCCCGTCTGCAGCACGCGGATGACGCCCGCGCTGCTGAGATCGCTCGCATCCGCCTGGATGCTCAGCGCGCTGCGGACATGCGTGCTCTGGCCGTCGCCAACGCGCGCTGCGGCCTCCACGCCCAGGCGGTTGCCGTGCAGTCTATCAAAACTCTAGTGCCTGTCGTCCTCGACGCCGACTCCGCCAACTACAGCAAGTGGTCAAATCTCCTCCTCAACACACTCGGCAAGTATGCCCTCGCTGATCACGTTCTCTCCGACAACGGCGATCCAGATGATGATTTGTGGTCACAGCTTGACTGCACCGTCAAGTCGTGGCTCTACGGCACGATTTCGTCGGATCTTCAAGAGCTCGTTATGCATCGTCATGCTACAGCATGCTCTGTTTGGCTCGGTCTCGAGCAACAATTCCTTGGCAACAAGGAAACACGTGCGCTCTACCTCGACGCCAAATTCCGAAACTTCATCCAAGGAGATTTGTCTATTACGGACTACTGTCGCCAACTGAAAAGTATGGTGGATGCCCTCGGTGATCTTGGCGAGCCTGTACCTGATCGGACTCTTGTTCTCAACGTCCTTCGAGGTCTCAACGAAAAGTTCTCCTACATGACGGCGCTTCTGAAGCGGCAGAAACCCTTCCCGTCATTTATTGAGGTTTGATCTGATCTTCTCTTGGAGGAACTTACTATGGCTAATAAGCCTTCTTGAGGCTCTTCTGCGTCTGCTTTTTTTTGCTGGCTCTTCTGGAGGCTCGGCCAATCGTGGCTCCGGCCAGACCTCTGGCGATACTGGCGGTCACAACTCGGGAGGATCCAGCGCCAACAACAAAAATTGTCGTCGCGGACGTCGCGGATCGTCCGCCGGCAGCGGCAACGCCTCTGGCGGCAGTGGCAATGCTTCTAGCAGCAGTGGCACCACCTCCGGCGGCAGTGGCAATTTTTCTGGTGGCGGGTCGAACGGCCGTCCAGGCTGGCCCACGGTGTACAATCCATGGACCGGATCCATTCAACTGTGGTCCGGCCCACCCGCTCCTCCCCAGACCACAGGTCTTCTTGGGACACGTCCTCTCGCAAATCCTTCCGGGCAAGCACTCGTCGCAGGAGATTCCAGCGCCTTGCAGCCGCATGCAGTTGGCAGCCACAATGCTTCCAGCTGCTACAGTAGCATGCAGACGCCCATGCATGCAGTCCAACACCCGTATGGTACACTTGGTGCTCCATCTTTTGGCTGGGATCAAAACATGCTGGCCAACTCGTTCCACACGATGACGCTTAATCCTCCTGCTTCTACGGATTGGTACCTCGACTCTGGTGCTACCTCCCACATGACTTCCAATGCCGGTAATCTCTCTATACACCCACCACCCTCCACCTCTACTCCATCTAATATTATCGTTGGCAACGGTTCTATCCCTCCTCTTACGTGATGTTCTTGTGTCTCCTCACATCATTAAGAATTTAATTTCTGTCCGGCAATTTACCACTGACAATCATTGCTCCCTTGAGTTTGATCCGTTCGGTGTTTCTGTGAAGGACCTTCTCTCCAAGAACGTGATCGTCAGGTGCAATAGTTTAGGGCAGCTGTACCCCTTGCGACCGGAGGCGTTTCTTCCACATGCTCTTACCGCTGGAACATCTTCAATCCTTTGGCACCGTCGCCTTGGCCATCTTGGTCATGAGGCACTCTCTAAACTTGCGAGCTCTAGTGCCATTCATTGTAATAAGCGTGAGCTAGACTCTGTGTCATGCGTGTCAACTTGGCCGCCACACACGCCTGCCTTTTGTTAGCTCTCCATCTCGTGCATCTAAGCCTTTCGACTTAATACATTGTGATCTTTGGACATCTCCTGTTCTTAGTGTCTCAGGTTATAAAAATTATCTTGTTGTCTTAGATGATTGCACGCATTATTTATGGACTTTTCCATTGCGTCTCAAGTTTGACACGTTCTCCACGTTGTCACACTTCTTCTCCTACGTTGCTACACAATTTGGTGCCTCCATTAAGAGCGTTCAATGTGACAATGGTCGCGAGTTTGATAACTCTAGCTCCCGTATGCTTTTTCTCACTCGTGGGGCCACTCTTCGTATGACATGCCCATACACCTCTTCACAAAACGGTCGAGCTGAGCGCATTATTCGCACGACCAACAACATTGTACGTTCTTTGCTAGTCCAAGCCTCCCTTCCCCCCTCATATTGGGTCGAAGCTTTACACACTGCCACATACCTTTTGAATCGCCATCCAACAAAAACGCTCAATTTTTCCACCCCTTTTTTTGCTCCTTATGGTGTTCCTCCCTCCTACTCCCATCTCCGTGTTTTTGGGTGTACATGCTACCCCAATCTCTCTGCCACTGCCTCCCACAAACTCTCACCTCGCTCAACCCTTTGTGTGTTTCTTGGCTACTCGTCAGACCACAAAGGCTATCGATGCCTTGACCTCTCATCCAATCGAGTCATTATCTCCCGCCATGTCGTCTTTGATGAATCCTCTTTCCCTTTTGCCAAGTCAAACTCCGCTGCTTCTTCCGTCGACTTCGACTTTCTATTGGAGCTTGCTACGGCACCCCTACTGCCGGTTGGCCCTAACCCTTTTGCAGGTTCACCTAGTGCCGGCCCTACTGCCCCTGTTGGTTTCAAACCTCAGGTTGCTGCCAGCGGAGCCGGCGCTGCCCAGGCGACTTCCGACGTCCCGGCTGTTGGCGCTGACCCGGCGTTCCCCGGGGAATTTAACTTTTTGTCACTCCTAAGAATGTCACCTATCCAAATGCCACTCTCTTCATCGCAATTAACATTTTGCCACTTTTGAGCCCATGTGGCGCCAAGTCACATGACATGGCATGCCATGTCAGCGCCCGCGCCCGCGCCGCCCCGCGCCGCGCCGCCCCTCCCCGCGCCTCCCCGCGCCCGCGCCGCCCCTCCCCGCGCCCGCGCCGCCCCGCGCCTCCCCGCGCCGCCCAGGGAACCGGCCGAATCAAAACAGAGGAGGGGGCGGCGGCGACGGGGCGCGGCGGCCGGAGGAAAGGGTGGGACGGGGCGGCGGCGACCGGAGGGGAAAAGGAAGAAGGTGGGGGGCGCATGAGGTACCAGGGGTCTGAAGGAGACTCACCGCGCGTTGGGCCAAGCCGGAGCAAACCCGAGGGGAGCCGGCGGCGTGAGGCGGGGCCGCGCAGTGGAGGCGCACGGCGCCGGCGAGCTGGGGTGGGCCGCAGCTCCGGCAGTGGTGGGGGAAAGGTTTGGCATGCTTCGGGGCGGGGCGGCGCGGGCGCGGCGAGGGGCGGCGCGGGCGCGGTGAGGCGCGGGGAGGGGCGGCGCAGGCGCGGGGAGGGGCGGCGCGGGCGCGGGAAGGCGCGGGGAGGGGCGGCGCGGGCACGGGGAGGCGCGGGGAGGGGCGACGCGGGGAGGCGCGGCGAGGGGCGGCGCGGGCGCGCGCGGGGAGGGGCGGCGCGGAGAGGCGCGGCGCGGGCGCGCGCGGGGAGGGGCGGCGAGGGGCGACGCGGGGAGGCGCGGGGAGGGGCGGCGCGGGCGCAGGAAGGCGCGGGGAGGGGCGGCGCGGGCACGGGGAGGCGCGGGGAGGGGCGACGCGGGGAGGCGCGGGGAGGGGCGGCGCGGGCGCGCGCGGGGAGGGGCGGCGTGGGCGCTGGCGCTGACATGGCATGCCATGTCATGTGACTTGGCGCCACATGGGCTCAAAAGTGGCAAAATGTTAATTGCGATGAAGAGAGTGGCATTTGGATAGGTGACATTATTAGGAGTGGCAAAAAGTTAAATTCCCCGCGTTCCCCAGCACAGCCGGCGATGATCCGGTGTCTCCCAACGTGCTTACGGTTGGCGCTGTCCAATCATCTTCCGACGTGCCCGCGGTTGGCGCCGCCCAGCCGTCTTCCGACGTACTCGCAATTGGCGCTGCCCAGCCGGGCATTCCTGTGTCTAGACCGGCTGCCCCTGTTGACTTTTGGTCGCAGGTTGTTGCCAGCCCGGTCTCTCCGATCGTCCCTGCGCAGGTCGCTCATTCTACGTCGCCGGTTGCCGCTCCCTCGGCTGTCGCTACAGGGTCGACTTCTCCCTCTGCGCGCATGCCAGCGGCCGGCCAGCCATCTTCACCGACGCGTTTGGCTGCGCCAGTCGCTGGTCCCGCTACGTCACACCGGCCTCCTCCCGCTGTTCCTACTGCACCCGTTCACAATGATCATGTTATGATCACTCGGGGCAAGGCCGGGTTCCGACAGCCGCTGTCACGCATGAACCTCCATGCTACTGTCCTGTCCCCATTGCCGAAGACTTACAGAAGTGCCTTGACTGATCCGAATTGGCGTGATGCGATGATCGAGGAATTCTCAGCCTTACAGGCCAATCATACTTGGGACCTTGTTCCTCGTCCTGCTGATGCTTGTGACAGGCAAATGGGTTTTTCGTCACAAGCTCTCTTCTACTGGTGATCTTGAGCGCTACAAAGCACGTTGGGTTCTTCGTGGTTTCACCCAACGGCCCGGCATTGATTTTGCTGAAACTTTCAGTCCGGTTGTTAAGCCTGCAACTATCAGGACGGTTCTCACTGTCGCTCTCCCAGGATTGGCATATTCATCAACTTGATGTGAAGAACGCCTTCTTACATGGCACCCTTACAGAGACAGTCTATTGTGCTCAACCCTCCGGCTTTGTGGACCCCCTCCACCCTGATCATGTCTGTCGACTGAATAAGTCTCTCTATGGTCTCAAACAGGCCCCACGTGCTTGGTACAGTCGCTTTGCCTCCTTTATTCTTTCCATTGGGTTCATTGGTGCCAAGTCAGATTCTTCACTATTTATTCTTCGTCGCGGCAATGACATGGCTCTTTTGCTCTTATATGTGGATGATATCGTACTTACTGCTTCCTCTGAGGCTCTCCTTCGGCAGATTATTAATGCACTTCAGCATGAGTTTTCCATGAAGGATCTGGGACCCCTCCATCATTTTCTTGGCATGTCTGTCAGTCGTTCTGATGGCGGTTTATTCCTCAGTCAACGACAGTATATTCTGGATATTCTTGCTCGGGCTAATATGAGTGACTGCAAACCATGTTCTACGCCTGTTGATACAAATGCTAAGCTTGCATCGAATGCTGGATCTCCTGTCGCTGATCCTACACACTATCGTGGGTTAGCCGGTGCTTTACAGTACCTAACTTTCACCAGACCAGACATTGCATATGTCGTGCAGCAAGCCTGTCTCCACATGCATGATCCTCGTGATTCTCACTTTGCTCTGGTGAAACGCATACTTCGGTATCTCAAAGGTACACTTGATTTCGGCTTACAGCTTCACAGCACCTCTATTGAAGCTCTTGTTGCCTATTCTGATGCGGACTGGGCCGGTTGTCCAGACACTCGTCGTTCAACTTCAGGATACGCAGTTTTCCTTGGGGACAATCTCATCTCTTGGTCTTCGAAACGACAGCACACTGTCTCTCGCTCTAGTGCCGAGGCTGAATATTGGGCTGTCGCTAATGCTGTCGCTGAAGCTTCTTGGCTACGTCAATTGCTCCATGAGCTTCATAGCCCGCCAAAGTGTGCTACTGTTATCTACTGTGATAATATCAGCGCTGTCTATCTCTCCACCAATCCAGTTTAGCATCAGCGTACAAAGCACATTGAAATTGATTTGCACTTTGTCCGCGATCGTGTGGCTGCCGGAGCAGTACGTGTTCTTCATGTGCCTACCTTGTCTCAGTACGCCGATGTTTTCACCAAAGGCCTACCGTTTTCGCTTTTCGCGGAGTTCAGGTCCAGTCTGAACGTCCACCCTGCTCCCGCTCCGACTGCGGGGGGTGTTAGCGTATATCTTGCGTATGCCGCACCTCCTATCTCTATGGCGCTGCCGGTCCCCGTATTCCACAGGAGAAGGATACCGATTCCCTTCCGTTACGGCTATAACTCCAATCTCCTCCTTCCATACGTTGAGTCTGTTGCATGTAACTCGGAGTCTGTTGCTCCTCCTGTGTAATATATATACTATGCCTTCATAATGGAAATTGTATTGCGTGTGAATATTTTGTTCCTTCACGCTTTCAGTGATGTTTGTACCAAGCTCCCAAATTCCCATCTAGTCTAGGTTCAATTACTGTAGGCCCTCTAATTCGCATGCCAGCACTAACAAGAGTTTCCAGAATATTAGTACGAGATCAACAATAACAGGAATTTTGCTCAGCCTGAATTGCCTGATGTAATTTGGTGTTCAATTTACTTCGATCTTTATAGTTTTTCCTGAGTTCTGATTGAATGTGGCTGGCTGGCATTAAATGTATTCAAAATGAATACTAAATAATCCAGTAACTAGTACAAACAATTGAATATATTCACTGCAGGTACAAGAATATACAAGCCAAGCTCGTGGATTGTTAGTTCTTACCTGTTGAATCCACGTGAACACAGGTGGCACTTCCCATGATCCGGTAAAAAATTTTGCCCCAAGTCCAAGAGGAAACACTCTTGGGATATTATCAGTGAAGCCACCACCAGTAATATGAGCTAGTCCTTTTACACCACCCTTGCTGACAATCTCAAGCACCTTTTTTCATTTCAAATGATTGAATTAGAAACTTGGGTAAAAATCTATGTGAAAATGAAATACGAGACATGCATCAGCAAAAGCTAACCTGCTTAACATAGATGACAGTTGGTGCCATGAGAGCTTCACCGATATTAGTTGTTACGCCATCATTTCTTGGGAGCTGATCAATCAAGGAGAGTCCGCTTTTGGCCAGTACTCTAAAGATAAGAACGTTTTGAGCTATCATTAACTAGAAATAAATTCAAGAAAAGGAAAACACCAAGGACAAAAGAATAGAATTTGTACTATCAATCATCTATTTGTATTTGAAACAAATGGAACTGGATAAATGCAATACCTTCTAGCGAGAGAGAACCCATTAGAATGAACCCCACTGGAAGGAAGACCAATGAGGATATCTCCCTCCACAATGTTTTTACCATCGATGACCTTATCCTTATTTACGGCACCCACAGCAAAACCACTTAGATCATATTCACCTTCCGCATAGAAACCAGGCATTTCTGCTGTCTGTCGTAGCCAATTTTTAGTCAATGATAAATGCAATTGTTTTCTACAAATATACTGTTGCTTATATTCAGAGCGGTTATGGTCCATATGGAATGCTTCAGGAGAGTAGATTCAATGCTAGAATGAAATAGACAGCCATGTGAAGTATTTGTGGTACTTTCAGTTGAATTTGTCCATGTATAAAGAATATAAATAGTCGAATAGCCAGAACATTTTGTTGCAATTACACTGATGTTCATAGATAATAGTTAGGTTTATCACAGCATTTACAAACCATGCTGTTATAAATCTTAACATAATGAGAAGTGAGGTTCATGATGTGAAAATAAGCTTAATCCTTGGTACCAACATATACAAAGATTCAGGTGACAAAACATATTGGTTCAAATTAACGCTTTTTAGTCAGAGAATCTTCAATTAATCAAAGTGTAAGCAGAGTTCGAGATATATTTTTATGGAGCAATGGTAGCCAGTAGCCACCAACCCAGTACAAGACAGCTGACCTATTCTGAGGCAGTTATTCCAATTTACTAAGGCGTTCATCACTGCTAAGATTTGATTCCACTGCTAAATCATAATTCATAAGTGCAAATTTCAGGGGAAAAAACTCACCTCTCCTCCTAGCAGAACACAATCTGACTGTTGACATCCATCCACAATCCCCTTGATAACCTATAAAATTCAAAAGGAAGTTATCGACAGAGTCAGAAAGCTCCATCAGCAGAAGAGAGATAAAGTTTGTATGAGCAACAATTACTGTGTTAAGTGAGCAAAACAATATGACAGTACCTTCTCTGCAAGATCAACATCAAGCTTGCTCGTAGCAAAGTAATCTAGGAAGAACAATGGTTTTGCACCTGAAGTTACAATGTCGTTGACACTCATAGCGACCTGCCACAATGAAATAAAAGCATTCATTCACTCTACGAGATGAGACAAACAGCACATATAGCAAGTGATCACATACCAGGTCAATCCCAATTGTATCATGAATACCGGTTTCAAACGCAAGCTTCAGCTTTGTCCCAACGCCGTCAGTGCCAGCCACAAGGTAATCACCCCCTGTTCGATCCAAACAACAAAAAAGCAAATTTGAAGAACAAGCAAAGCAAGAGAGGATCACAAAATGGCATAACGCTTCTGCATCCAAGTGAGTAAAAGAGTAGACACTAGTCAACTCCATGGCACAGACTTAACCCACACAGCCAATCACAGACTTAACCCACACAGCCAACGGAGCATCAAAGCACAATTATAAGCAATTCTCACCTCCCACACTTTGTGATATATCGAGCAAACGAAAACCTCAAAGACTTGTCATTTTTATCAACTAAAAAGAGCCCATTGCCTTCTCCGCAACCAATTTTGCATCTAAGCACAATCATAAACAACGCATCGCTCACTTCTCCATGCTTGAGTTGTGAATTGTGACACATCGAGCAAGGAAACAACCTTAAACAACGCTCCATTTTACCAATTAAAAAAGTAAAACCAGCACAAGTGGAGGAAGTGAGCACGAAGAGGCGGCGATAAGTAGTAGTTATGTACCCCAAGGGAAGAGGCCACCGAAGCCGCCTATCCCGGGGGCCATCCTGGCGATGCGGCGGACGAGCTCCGTGCCGGCGTCGATGTCCACGCCGGCGCCCTTGTAAGTCATGCCCCCCTCCCCGCCGGAGCTGGAGCAGGCCACGGCGGCGCGCCGCATCCCCGCGGCGGCAGGCGGCAGGCGGAGGCGCTGCGGCCGGGGAGTGCCCCGACGAGCTGCGGGGGCGGCAACCGGAGAGGTCGCCGGCGAGCGGAGGAGGTGGTCGGCGCTCATGGGGAGGAAAGGGGAGTGGCGGCGAAAGTTTAGGGCTTTTGTGTTGGTTGTGTGCTACCGCTACCGTAAGTTACGTAACGCGATACCAGGTTTGGGAAAGGAGGCGAGTCTGCTTACTAGAGAGGCTGAGGAACTTCCTTTAGTTTTTTTTTCTTTTTAGATACTACTTTATATATATATATATATATATATATATATATATATATATATATATATATATATATATATATATACTCTTCAACCGTCTCATTTCTTTTATTTTTTTATCATTTTCCACTTTTCAATTCATCAGAGCAACTTTCTTCCATACATAATTTTCTATACATATAATAAATTCTATTGTAACGCACGGATACATAATTAGTGTGTATGTATACATGTTGCAAAAAATATTTTAAGTTAGATTGCCGTTATCGCGGTGTTGCAGCAGCGTAACTGTGATGTGTAAAATAAACTAATGTGAATAGCAGAAACCATGGCAGAGGCTATTTTGCATGGATGCTAAATACTTTGCAATTAGTGTGAAGCGGAGCTATGGGAAAGAAATATTCGATTTTCGCCAACAAAATGTCATATCAGTGGCGTAGGAGCTCAGCCGGATGGAACAAAAGGGTAATGGAGGCGCGAGCCAACCCCATGCAGCTTGCAAAAAGCATCTTTTCCCAGACGAGTCCAGCCCGGACCGGCCCAACATAATCCAATCCGGACAGATTGCATGAAAGGCCCAGAATATCCCGAGGCTTTAAACGACGGCCCAAATTAGTTCGGTGCTGTGCCGTTGCCTCGTCGTCTTTAGCGTGCTTTTGCATGTCGCAGTCTCTGCGTACGGCAGTTTTGTTTGCTTTCAGTCGAGCCTGAAGGCTGAAGCAGACAGACAACCGCAGCCAGGTCAGGTCAGCCGTGCAAGAAGGAAACACACCACGAATCGATATACGTCGAATCACTCTGATCTGGATTCCTGATGCGTCCATTCGAGCACCAGTTCGAGCCATTCTGCATTGGAATGCAGCTCTCCTTTTTCTTTTTTCTTTTCTTTTTGCTTGGTCTGGCTGGCCTCATCTGGCAATGCACAAGGCATCTTTGAATCTGATTCTGATGAATGCGTCCCATGCCATCGCAGTGTCTTGCAGTATACAAACAGGGGCCTCGCACATCGCACCCCACACCGTACTACAGTCTCACTTTGAAATGTAATGGCAACGTGTGAAAGTAGAAGAGTACAGCAGAGCAAGATAGAGGGCAGCTGCGCGCACCCAGACCGGGAGGCTACGCAAAGTATATATTGTCGGTCGGTACTCTAGCCGAACCGAAAATCAGAGATCACAACTAATTACTGATAGCGCCGTTAGAAAACCTGGGCTGGGCTAAAAGTTTTGGTCCATGATGTGTACATTACCAGTAGACTATAAATAGAAGGCCGTACCGGTAATTTTGTATATGCAATCAGAAAAGCAATAAAAAAGACCAGGAGTTCTCTCTACTTCTCTGTGTTTTCAATCTATTATTTCCTGTCTTCTGTGATTGATCTTGTTTCACATTAAGCAGAGAAATCGTTCGGACTGGTCGCCAGCGACGGTTCCTCAACACGTTATCAGCACGACTCGCTCTGGTAAATCGAATGTAATCATCGAAGTGATGGAGTTTCCTTTTCGCTTGGGGTTCTAGATCTGAGAGGGAAAGGAAGAGAGGGAGAGTGGACTGACCGTCGGACGCGTTGGAGGAGGAGTTGGCCATCGTCGGTGAAGCGGTCGGGGAAGAGACTGGCGGTGGCGTCTCGCGGTGGCGACGATCTCCCTGGCCGGTGGTGGCTTCCCGTCGCTGGAGCGCCCCCTCAACAGATCGGGTCTAGGGTTTGTCGGTGGGTCTGGCGGCGGCACGGTGAACCTCGTCATGCGTGCCGCCCCGGCCCCCACCTCTCTTTTATATGGCGCTGGCGACAGGGGCCCACCAGCCTATTGGGCTGGGCGCCCCCGATCAGGGCGCGAGCAAGGGGAGGGTATTTGGCCGTTGGGCCAAATGCCCTGCTGAGATCATTCTAACATTCTCCCCCTTGATCTCAATCTATACTTTATCTTTAATTACTTTTTGACTTTACGCATTCCATCATAGATTAGTGCATAGAACATGTCTCATCATCACGGTCAATCGCCGATAGATTCAACAGCTACAATACACCTCTCTGTTCTGAAATAGTTACTTTAAACTTTTGGGCCATCTTTTAGTCCAGGAATCATAGGCTTTCCCTTAAACCCATGCCGGCTACATGTTCTCTGAACACGTTGGGTGGTAAGCCTTTATTAAGCGGATCCGCTAACATCTTTGCGGTACTTATGTGCTCAAGACTTATAATTTGATCCCGAACTTTATCTTTCACAACATAGTACTTTATGTCAATGTGTTTGGCAGCACCACTTGACTTATTGTTGTTGGCATACGTTACTGCGGGTTCATTATCGCAGTACAACTTAAGTGGTCTATTGATGTCGTCAACCACTTTTAAACCGGGTATGAACTTCTTTAGCCAGTTCACCTGCCCCGTAGCCTCATAACATGCTACAAACTCGGCATACATTGTGGACGACGTAGTGACGGTTTGTTTTGAGCTTTTCCATGATATAGCTCCTTTAGCGAGAGTGAACACATATCCGGATGTAGACTTTCTATCATCTCCCGCAAAATCAGAATCTGTATACCCCACTATATGGAGTGAATCTGATCTTCTGTATGTCATCATGAGGCCTTTTGTTCCTTGCAAATAACGCAAGACTTTCTTTATCAATTTCCAATGTTCTATTTCAGGATTGCTCTGGAATCTGCCAAGTAACCCGGTAACAAATGTTAAGTCAGGGCGTGTGCACACTTGAGTATACTGTAAGCTTCCGACAGCTGAAGCATATGGAACCGCTTTCATTTGATCGATCTCATACTGGTTCCTGGGGCATTGAAAATCCCCATATCTGTCGCCCTTGACTATAGGTGCAGGTGAAGGACTACATTTATGCATACCAAATTTTTTAAGACTTTCTCTATGAATGCCTTTTGTGACAGTCCCAATACCCCTTTGTTTCTATCTCGGTGAATTTCGATCCCTAGAACGAATGAAGCTTCACCAAGATCTTTCATATCGAAGTTTGAGGACAAAAACTTCTTTGTTTCCAGTAGCAGACTAACATCACTACTAGCTAGTAGGATATCATCCACATACAGGATTAGGAAGATAAACTTCCCATCTTTAAACTTTGCATAAACACAGTTGTCCTCAACATTCTCTTTAAACCCAAATTTTCTTATTGTACTTTCAAACTTCAAGTACCACTGTCTTGAAGCTTGCTTTAACCCATAAATAGATTTCTTTAGGCGGCATCTCATTCTTTCATTTCCTTCCACGACAAAACCTTTCGGTTGTGCCATGTAAACATTTTCCTCCAAATCCCCATTAAGAAATGTCGTCTTTACATCCATCTGATGTAACTCTAAATCATAATGTGCTACTAATGCCATTATGATTCTGAAGCAATCTTTACATGAGACTGGAGAAAATGTCTCATTGTAATCAATCCCTTCTCTTTGCGTAAAGCCTTTTGCCACAAGTCGCGCTTTGTATCTTTCTATATTCCCTTGGGAGTCAAGCTTTGTCTTGAAGACCCATTTACAGCCTACTGTTTTGGCTCCTTTAGGAATAATTTTCAAGTCCCAAACTTTATTAGTCTTCATGGACCTCATTTCCTCTTCCATGGCCTCAAGCCATTTTGAGGAATTTCCGCTTCTCATGGCATCTTCAAATGAGGTGGGATCATCCTCCATTTGAAATTCCTCTGTATGATAAATCTGATAATCATCAAAAATAGCTGATCTTCTTACTCTTTGAGACCTCCTCGGGGCCTCCTCATTTGGTACATCTACTGTTTGAGGCTGCTGTTGCTCCCCCTCATCTGTGGCAATAGGTTCTATATGATCCTGAAGAACAGGTTCTTCATTCTCATTCATTGTTGCCACGGGAGGAACAATAACAGGTGCTGGCACCACAGTGTCTTGCACCGTCGGTGCAGCGACAGCAGGTAGTGTGAAGAATGGCTCTTGAATCATCGGAGTGGGCGCAAACACCCGCTTCTCTTCAAGGTCAATCTCTCGAGCTACCATGCTCCCCCTCATCATTTCATCCTCTAAGAAGACAGCATGTCTCGTTTCTACAAACTTTGTGTATCTGTCTGGACAGTAGAAACGATAACCTTTTGACTTTTCAGGGTAGCCAATGAGATGACAACTTACTGTTTTGGGATCAAGTTTCCCAAGGTTTGGGTTAAATACTTTAGCCTCAGCAGGACTCCCCCACACACGTAAGTGGTTTAGTGAGGGAACTCTTCCTGTCCACAACTCGTACGGTGTTTTGGGCACCGACTTACTAGGCACTCTGTTGAGAATATGAATGGCGGTTTTCAACGCCTCCATCCATAAACTCAATGGGAGTGTGGAGTAGCTCATCATACTTCGCACCATATCCATCAGGGTACGGTTGCGTCTTTCAGCTACTCCATTTTGCTGAGGTTCGCCCGGCATAGAATACTGGGCTACTATTCTATTTTCCTGTAAAAACCTCGCAAAAGGTCCAGGAACTTGTCCATATGGGGTATGTCGACCGTAGTACTCCCCCCACGATCAGATCGGACTATCTTAATCTTTAAATCGTGTTGGTTTTCAATTTCAGCCTTAAATATCTTGAATTTATCCAAGGCTTCATTTCTTTCTTTGATTGGATAAATATATCCATAACGGGAGTAATCATCTGTGAATGTTATGAACGAGTCATATCCATCCACACTTTTCACAGGAAAAGGACCAGAAATGTCTGTGTGAATAATTTGTAGAACTCCTGTGCTTCTTTTAGCGTCTTTCTTTATTTTCTTTACATATTTTCCTTTAATGCATTCTCTGCATTGTTCTAAGTCTGAGAACTCTAATGGAGGAAGAATATCATTCTTTACTAGTCTTTCTATTCTCCCCCTCGAAATATGGCCTAAACGACAGTGCCATAATTTCGATGACTCATCTAGAGTTCTCTTTCGTTTTCTGTTTACATTCGTAGACGAGGATTCAATCACTTTCTCGCACGCAACGTTCTCATTATCGCATACGACATTCACATCATCACATAATGATAACAAATAAAGCTCATTCTGTAATATGGCAATACCAACACATTCTTTATTAAACATTATTTCGCACTTGCCATTTCCAAAATTGCAATCATAATCATCTTTGTCCAAATTTGACACACTAATCAAATTCCTCTGTAAAGAGGGTACAAAAAGGACGTCTCTAAGTAAAAGAGTGGAGCCATTAGCTAATTCTAATGAAAGATCGCCAACGGCTTCAACTTCAGCTTCGACTCCATTTGCGACTTTAACGCATCTTTCTTTTCTTTGCGTAGTCCTCGTCGAACGGAATCCCTGTAAATAATTAGCAACATGAACAGTTGCTCCTGAGTCAATTCACCAAGTGTATTTCAAATATTGTACATACAGACATTCATTTATAAAGGTAATAATATTCTCACCTTTCTTAGCCATTATCATCTTTAAGTAGTCAGGACAATCCTTCTTGTAGTGTCCTGTCTTCTTGCAGTGAAGGCACTGGTCTTTGTCTACAGCAAATTTATTCTGTTGAGGCTGATGTACAGAGGCTTTGCCCTTGTTCTTTGAGAAGGGGTTACTGTTGTAATTCTTTTTCTTGTTTTCCCTCACAAAGTTGATAGAACCACCATGTGAGGTTTTGATTCTTTCCTCCTCTTGCACGCACATGGCTATGCACTTTTCCATGTCCCATTTCTCGGGCTGCATATTATAGTTGACAACAAAAGTGTCAAACTCTTTTGGCAAAGAAGCAAAAACCAAATGAATAAGGAACTCATCCTTGAGAGCCAAATCCATCGGTTTCAGTTTAGATGCCAAGTTGCTCATTCTAAGAATGTGCTCTCTTATGCCATTGCCACCGCCAGAATACCTCTCTGTTACCAGCTGCTTAATCAGCTGTGTAGCATAAGTCTTTGAAGAGCCAGTGAACTGACTCTTTATTTTATCAAGGTATTCAGTGACAGTGTCACACTCTGCAATTGAGCCCAGAATAGCAGACTCAATTGTGTTCTTTATCACAGCCATACATTTCTTGTTGACTGTGGTCCATTTCTTATGATCAAGGTCATAAGACATCTGTAAGGGAGCATGATCCCTCTGTCTTTTCTGTCATGCAGTGTCATCCTCATTCTGTTCCCTCACTGGCGCCAAAGGCTCAGTGGGACGTGCTGTAGTGAGGACCCAGTCCACCTCAGCCAAGATAAAAGCTAAATCTAACTTTTTCTTCCACTCTCCATAATTATCACCTTTGAGAGTGGGGATTTCTCTAATACAACTCATTAAGTTGTATCCTCCTGAAAAAATATTTCAAATACAGTGAGAACGTAACATCAAAATTATATGCCTTATTTCCAACGTTGGTCAAAAATACGACATACAATTTAAAAACAATTCTATCATACATTAAATCTACATCACCGTTGGGCAGAAATAGAAATAATGCATGAAATCAACAATTAAAAAATTATAACATTGTTATTATCAACGTTGGTCAGAAAATAACAATATCATAATTATCTGGGATTTATCTCTATTTTTCCAAAATTAAATTCTCCCGTTGGTTCGAATTTAATAATGAAAATCAATTAACATTAACTTTTTCAGCGGAAACTGTAATTATGAATAATTCATTATTCAGAAGCATTAAACTATACACATCAATCTCTGGAAAAATTAACACGTTGGTGCAAAAATTTCCAGAAATTTTGGTTCACTTTTCATTCAAATTCCACCATAAAATGCTTCTGAAAAACAATAAAATTTATTACTGTTCAATGAGCCATTCTGACCTATTCTTCGGCCGCGGCCCACCTGGCACGCTCAGCGCGCCCGAGCGCGCGCGCTCCCGGCGGCCAGGGCAGCCCACTCGGGCGGCTCCCATGCGCGCGGCCTCCTCAACCAGCGGGGCCCAGAGGATTTCGCACGCGGCGGCCCAACTGACCAAAACCGCGTGCGCGCACACGCCATCAGCGCCGCGGCCCAACTCCCACGCACCGGCCTGCTGGCCCCCCTTATCCTTGGCCGTTGATCAAGATCGGACGGCCCGGAGGGTTTTTCGCCCGATCAAAAACGAGCGTCGGCGCTGGCTCCCCAAAACCCTAGCCCATATCCATTTGCGCCCGTCCCCTTGCGAGAAAACCGGAGCGGCGGCTCCTGCGCGTTCGGCCGGCGGCGGCCCCGAGCGAAGCCGCGGCGCGCAGGCCACGGCGAGGCAGCGGCGGCACCATGGCGGCGCGCGCGCTTGCGCGGAGGCGCTCCGTCGGCGAAGCAGCAACGCGCGGGCGACGGCGCGTCATCGGCCCCGACGGCGCGGAGCGGCGGGCCCGGAGGGGCGGCGGGAGGCAGCCCGATCGGCCCCACCGGCGGCGACCCCGTTCGACGCAACCACGGCAGCGGCGACTACGGTAAGCCCCGATCCCGATCTGTTTTTTTTTATTGATCTTTCTTTCCGATCCGGGGCTAGGGTTCGGGATTTGCTTTTCTTTTCCTTTTCCCGCACTAGATCTACGCGAAGGTTGCTCTGATACCATTGATGGAGTTTCCTTTTCGCTTGGGGTTCTAGATCTGAGAGGGAAGGGAGAGAGGGAGAGTGGACTGACCGTCGGACGCGTTGGAGGAGGAGTTGGCCATCGTCGGTGAAGCGGTCGGGGAAGAGACTGGCGGTGGCGTCTCGCGGTGGCGACGATCTCCCTGGCCGGTGGTGGCTTCCCGTCGCTGGAGCGCCCCCTCAACAGATCGGGTCTAGGGTTTGTCGGTGGGTCTGGCGGCGGCACGGTGAACCTCGTCATGCGTGCCGCCCCGGCCCCCACCTCTCTTTTATATGGCGCTGGCGACAGGGGCCCACCAGCCTATTGGGCTGGGCGCCCCCGATCAGGGCGCGAGCAAGGGGAGGGTATTTGGCCGTTGGGCCAAATGCCCTGCTGAGATCATTCTAACATGAAGCACTAGTAGATTGAATTGTCTAGATCGCTCTAAATTCGTAGTTTTCGCTTTCTAGATTATTTTCTATGGTGCAAATCTGCTCTAATCTACCGCGAGCAGACTTGAAGTCGCCGGCACAATGTCGATCGGTAGATTACATCACAGAGTAGATGTTGATTGCACTGTAGATTAAAAAAAGAAAAAATCTGGCACAGCTGGCCCCGTACAACCGCAGTGCACGACGCCGCCGCTGGCCTGCAGCCGGCGCCGCCCCGCACGCGCGGATCGAGGCCGCCGGGTCGCCGCTGCACAGCCACCCGACCGCCGCATCGGTCCTTGTGCCGCACGGTCGCCCGCGCCGCTGCGGTTCCCTGCACGATCGACCGCCGCCTTGGTCTCCATGCGCGCTGCCGAATCCGCCTCAGTTGCCGTGTATGCATCTAGCCACGGCCCGTTAAGCCTTTATCGTGCCCGTGCCGGCACGACACGGTCATGGGTTGCCTAGGCTCACACCGCGGTCTGTAGGCTGGCACAACACGGCCCGTTTATTTGTCGAGCCTAAACGGGCCGTGCCTAAACATGCCGTGCCTGAATCGGGCCCATGCCATGTCTGCCTAGTGGATAGCTCTGTTTGTGCCCTCCTCTAAAATGCACTTCTTTCAGTCCTACTATTTATTTTTAGCTAAAAGTTATCATACATAACCAAAAGTTATTAGCTGCAATCAAGATGAATAGGCTCTAACCTACTTGGTTAACATAGGAAGCTAATCCTGCGGATCTCCGACCTAGAAAAGCAAAATAAAAAAAAGTGGGATTTAGTGAAAAGCAACCTTCACCCTTTCCTAGGCCAGCAGTCCCAACTCCCAACTGAACTGAGCTTCAGACCGAAGCTGCAACGCACTACACACGTACAGGCAGCACCGGAAAAAGGGAAAGGGCGAGAGAGATTCTCACACTCTGTCCACTCCATACACACACACACACACACCTGACAGACCACAGCTGGTTGAGCCTTTGCTTGCCCGGGGAAAAGAAGAGCATCTGTTACATATGGCGACAATGCACCTACATATTGTCGTGCGGACTGTTAGATTAAAAACAATCAACACTTGAGATTCTTCCTTGACTGGTACAACTGAATTACAACGAGTAACAGTATATGTCATGCTGGCAATACACACCGCAGATCACGACACCAATTGCATCATCCGCGAGGGAATTGCGTGGGGTACATACATACATGATCGAGCACTTTCAGGATGGCGAAGGATGAGAGCAGCAGCAAGGGTATATAATAGCTACACGACCCTTCTGAGGAGCCTGACAGTGGTGTGCGACCAATCGATCAATCTGTTCCCTAGTTCGTCAGGATTAATAGGATAGGAATAAAAACAGTTAGTGATAGGACAGTCGTCCTCTCAGGCTCTCGGAATTCAGTCAGCTGCAGCCGTTTTCAGTCGACGAGGCCATCCTACCTATCGATCCAAGCAATACAGCCGTATCGATCCTCCTCGCCACACGAAGAATGAATACACCAGAAAAGATCTGCCTTTCAAAAAAAAAATATTTGATGGATGTGAGGGAAGGATTAGCGGATGGGATTCCCGTCTCTCTTTCCTCTGGCTAATCAAGCTGATGGTTGTTGGGACATCGCGCGCGCGCGCACTGCAAATCCATCAATTAGTGTGCACTAATCTCCTACTCAGGGGCGGAGCCACACCCCGGGCAGTGTAGTCTTCAACTCAGGATATGAAAAAATATCTAGTGTACAGTCCGGGTAAATTCAATTCAGCCTAGGTAACATTTTCATAGTCCAGCTCAGATAGTCTAAATCATTGAATCCGGTGCGTAATCAAATCCTGGCTCCGTCACTGCTCCTACTCCTACTAGTAGCTAGTTGTCTCTTCTGATATCCTTAACTCGAGCAGCTGTATCCTTAACTCGAGCAGCTGTACATGTCAAAGAAACACAGGCTGATCTTAGTATTAGTTGTGCCCTGCTTGCAAAGCAAACCAGGCAGGCAGGCGATCGAATATAAATTAGCTCTCCTGTCACTTACAATTGTGATGCCAACGCCTGCATCATCCGCTCGCACTGGGCTGTGCACAGATCGTAGAGATAGATAGATAGGTAGTTTCGTAGACGTGTGTGTTTGTCAGTGTATGCGTGCCTTGTGGACAAGGCAAGATGAGGAGAGGAGACAGGAGATCCAAGGCTGTGAAGCGCGTCGCGTTGCGTTGCTGGGACGGTTGGTGGAATGTTGGGTCAGGTTCAAGCCTACGTCTTAACCACATCTTTGCACGCCTGCTAAGCGCTGACCAATGACCACAAGGACTCGTTGATTAATTTCTGACATCACACGGTGTGGCCGTCAATGATCGATCGGTTGCAGTAGTCCAAACCGGTTGTTCAATTCTTCAAGAGATCAATGCTCCGGCCACCGGTGAAACTAGCCGTAGTCCCGAGTCAGAATCATGGCGTTGATCTATGAGGATGGCAACAAACGGGGGTATATGTTAGGCATTGGACACGCACGCATGACCTGCCATGGCATTGGCATTCTATATATCCACGGGTGTGCATGTATGATTCCATTTATTTCGGTTTGAATTTCTAATTTTTAGTTTATTTTCTATTATTTCTATTTTTTTTGGTTTTTTAGCTTTTTAAAAGTTTTTTTGTAATTTTTTTCGTATTTGTTTGTGTTGTCCGTGATGAATTAACATATTTTTTCTATTTTTAAATTTAGTTACGCCAAATAAGTCATCACCAGTTATAATGTAATTTTAACCGTAAACCAACTTACTTCAGTTTAACCCAGCGGCACCTAAGACGGTGATAAAATCATCATTTTTGTCCAGCGTCGATCAACCATGGATACCATGATTGTACACTGCCACCAACTCTGACGTACGTAAATACGGTGCATATAATCCCTGCCGCTCATCTGCGCCGACGTCGGTTGGACAAATTAGGAAGACTCTACACCACTACACTAGAAGCAGTACAAAAGACAGGCCATATGCCTCACGTACGAGTGACCTGGCACCGCGCTGTGTCCATCTATCATCCACTAGGATACGATGCGTGCCAAGTATTCTACGCTGCAGGTTTTTCTCTAAAAAGTGGAGTATACGAGACACATTGCTACAGCAAGGAGTGGTTGCGATCCAAACAGCAGCTGAAAATTTGTTTGCAAGGGTTTGCTCGTTTCGGCTTCAGCTTCTAGCTTCTGACTTATTTTTTATTATTTATAAATTTCGTCTTTTTTTGAATTTTTTGGTTTTTTAGCTTTTTTGCCGGTTCTTTTTCCTCGTATTTGTTTGCGTTATCCGTGATGAGCTAACATGTTTTTTCTATTTTTAAATTTAATTACGCCAAATAAGTCACATTCAGCTACAGTAAAATTTTAACCGCTACAATATAATTTCAGTTATAAGCCACAGTCTTTTCCACCCAACCGAGCAGAACCTTACGAAGAAATAAAAGAAATCCGGGGACGCAGCGAGTGGGCTCCCACGGGCAGTGTGACTGTCCTAACGACACCTGTTTCACCGGCCGCAATCGCTCCGAAAAAATCATTCTTTTCCCCTGACGAAACGCCCTACAAAGATCCAAAACTTTGGGCCAAATGCTCCGATCCCCAGCGCCAAATCTCGTTACATCACGCAAGCAAACGGCCAAGCCGATCCCAAAAAGTCCCCAAGATTTATCCCTTTTTTTTTGTTCAATAAAACTTCGTCATAAAGACCACGACACTGCGCATTGGAGCGAGAAGAGGAAGGGAAGAGTCCGTGCACGGTGCATCTCCCTCCCCCTCTCTCGCCTCTCCCACCTCACGCAGCCGCGTTAATGGATTCCACGGCCGCGGCCACCTCCCACGTCCGCCTCCTCTCCCCCTCGCGCGCCCTGCTGTGACGCCCCCCGCGCCTCGCGCGGATCCTCCATCCACGGCGCCGTTTGTTCGAGGTGTTTGTACCCAAAAAAAAAGGCGCTGCTTTGGGAGCTTCTCCGACGAGGCACGGCCCAATGCGGCTCGATCCGGATTGGCCTGCGCGGCGATTTGGCTCGGATTGGGCGCTGGTTGGGTGAATCCCGCGCCGTTGACCGCTGCTGCGTCGGAAAGGCCGGGCCTTTGCTGTGTTCTCCGCCGCCGCGGCCTTGTGGTTTCTTGGGCTGTTCGGTTCTTAGGTGGGGATTACCTGCATTTTGGATATATTTACGGACGATTGCAGTAGGGTGCAGGCGTTCTGCTGTGAGTTCGAATCTTTTTGCTTGCGCGAGTTTTTCCGGGTCAAATTTGGGATAAAGATTGGGTTTTGGGGGGACTCGTTGCTGGCGCTTTCTTGATTAGCTAATTCAGCTGCATTTTGGCTAAATGTGTTTAGGTATCTTGTACAATTTGTTGTGCTTATGTGAGCCATTTGATTTTGCAGGTTTCGAGACTGAGGAGAAATGGATGTGGAGAAAGCTGCTGCAAAGGGACATGGCTACTTTAACCTGTTTGATTGGGGTAAGAAGTGCAAGAAGCGGCTGTTCAGCGGAAGCGGGGGCAGTTCTCCGACTCCGAGTAAGCAAATGTGCCATTTTTACAAATGGAGGTATGGGCTGAGCTCAGCTTACATACGAATACTGTCTTTGCAGGGAATACTGGAGATGGGAAGGAAGTTGATGGCGGCACGCCAAGCACACAGCCAAATTCGGTGCGTGTTTGCATGTGTGTAATCAATTTATCTGCAGTCCTGTTTCTTGCTTACTGTCTTTTTGTTGAGATAAACTATGCATATTGGCAGATCCATGAAGATGCACTCAGTTTGAAGGAAAGCAGTGAGCATAGTTGTTCATCTTCAGTAATTGATGACGATGCTCATGCGAGGAGGGGCCCCACTGTTGTAGCGAGGCTTATGGGTTTGGATTCCATGCCTGCAGCAAGCTCATCTGGTTCCTGCTCAATGCCATTAACCGTGCAACAACCCTTCCAAAACAATGTCCATGATGAGTTGATTGGTAGAAGCTATGTTGGTAGTCCTCATAAGATGCCAGGTAGTCCTATTGACAGGTTTAAAATTGAAGCATTGCCTCCAAGATTTGCCAAAAGGACACTATCAGTTGCACAATATAAGTTACTGTCCCCTATAAAGAATCCTAATCATATCTCCAGGAGAAACGCCGCTGATATAATGGAGGCAGCATCTAGGATTATTGGGCCTGGAGTAGAGAACATTAGATCTTACAAAGTTCATGATGTTGGGTACGCAAATGCTGTGCGTGCCTACAACCCAAAAGAGATCGTAAGGGCCCAACAAAGGTCACCAAGACTTAATGAAGCACTGAAGAAGCGTGATGGCTCAGCATCTTCCAATCCACTGAGTGGAAAACCTTTGGATGGAAGCTTGAAAAGTTCAGAGAGCACCTCTTCTTCCAGGGTCTCGCAGTCAAATGGAGGTGCTCCAGTTGGTCTAAAGGTCAAGGCCAGCAATAGATCATCACCAGATTCTAGAGCTACAAATGACAAAGGAAGAGAAGGTATGAGCAAAAGCAGTAGGAAACTTGTAACTCGTAGGGATCCTCGTTACATGGTTGAGAGAAATGGGTTGAACCAACAAAAGAGTAATAACCAAATGGGCATGGCAAGTTCGTCCAACGTGCTGGTGCAAAATAAGAGAAAGCAGAGTGCAATGGGTGTTAAGCACAAGGTGAATTCAAAGTCAGCAACACTCAGCCAGCAGCGAAGCAACACACGTGCAATAGATGCTTCTCCCAGAAAGGTTGGGGTTGCCAGCACACTCGCTGAAAACAGTACTCAAGGTAACAGAAAGTTGGAATTACAGCCAACCAACTATGCAAATAGAAGACTAAATTCTACAGACAAAAAAATCCCCAAGCCGAGAAGATTACCAGATGGGAGGATGTACTCAGAGAAAAGCCGGTCAAGTGATAAAATTGTTGCTGATAGAAGCCAAAGGTGCGTTCGGCACAATATTGTGATAGATGAGCAATCATCTTTTTCTACAAACAAAAAGAAAATCAGCACTGAGATTGTTTCATTCACGTTTACCTCACCAGT
This sequence comes from Dendrocalamus latiflorus, assembly GCA_017311315.1. Classification (NCBI taxonomy): domain Eukaryota; kingdom Viridiplantae; phylum Streptophyta; class Magnoliopsida; order Poales; family Poaceae; genus Dendrocalamus; species Dendrocalamus latiflorus. Next base: position 1,413,165 of record CM029631.1, read on the forward strand.
TGATAAATCATTACCTGGTTCTCACTTTCCCAATCATTTAGTGGGAAAACGGTTTATAGAGAATGTGAACTCAGTGCCAACTTCAAGCAATACATCAAATACTAAACTTGATGCCATTGATGGTGATTATTTGGGACTTCTTCTGGAGCAGAAATTGAGAGAATTGACTTCTGGGGTGAGGTCACCCTATTCTAAGCCAGCCAAAGGTGTTCGAATATACGCCCCTTCACCAGTTTTGGAAGATACGACATCGGCATGTGAAACATCTAGCATCACATCTACTGATTATGAAAGGGAGTCCTTACAGTCTGTCAAGGATGGAAAAGTCAAATTCCCCCCGACAGATCTTGCATCAAAAAGTGGTCAGGTATGGCATCTGAGACGCTTCTCTTCCTATTATGCCTCTTTCTTGTCAGCTCTATGTCCTATGCATATTATTTTCCTGGTTGTGAGCATACGACAAATACAAAAAAAAAAGATTCTATTATCTAGTTAGGCATAGTATCCAGTCTCCATATAACTATGGTTCATGTGCGTATTCTAGAGCGTGGATTAGTATATATGGTTAGTTTATCTTGTACTCCTGTTTCAAGTTTGAGAAGACTTTGACTGTTTAGTAGTTTGTAATGCGTCAGAAGGTTTGTGTCTGTGTTTTTGCTCTAAAAGAGAGACAATCTGTGTTGTCCATAAGAAGTAAGAGCAAAAGATTGGTATCGGGGTTGTACATGATCAGTTCTGAGCAAAGTTAAAAACACCGAATTTATCTCATAGATCATACAGATATGAAGGAAACTCAGCTTTGGTATACTTTGAACACTTGAACCTTCTCACTGCTGTTCTAAAGTTGTGAAGTAACCGTCACATCAATACATTTATATATTCATGACAGGTTAATAATCGTTCTGTATGCTAACATTATCTCTCTTTCATCAGTCATCTCAGTCTATGAAGTATGATAATGATGTCATGGATCAAGCGGAGTTAGAACATCTTCACCTAAGCCCCCATTCGACATGGGAAGCTTCTCTTTCAACCGAAACCTGCAGCTCAGCAGAGAGCTGGAGAAGTGCAAACGGTAAGAATACAGTTGCTTGGTTGTTTGTTGCTATTGCACTAGCCATAGATCTTCCTCAGAATCGTCTCTATTTTTTCACTTGGCAGGAACCAGATTTTTTAGTTCAACCGAAGGAGCAGCAACATCTGATTCTGCACACTACGGTAAATACCTAGAAGTGGATGCTTTATCAGAGTATTCTGACACAGCATCGTCAATCACAGTGACTACAGAAGAAATCCCCCCATCAGAAGGCAGCAGTTCATGTCGTATGGATTGTAGACAGGAGATAGATTTTATAAGAGAAATACTAAATGCTAGCTCTCTCAGCAATCACATTTGCTCTTGTTTGGAGCGATTTGATAATTCAGATATCCTGGATCCACATCTGTTGGAAGAATTAAATGACAATTTTAGGTTGGCAGTGGGTGAAGAAGATGGCAAAGCTTTCAGAATGATTCGTAGGCTGCTCTTTGACTGTGTAAATGAAATGTTAAGTGTGAAATGCGCATACTACTTCAGTGCTGGCTATGGCTCATGGTTTTTGGGAATGGCAGTTCTGCAGAAGCTCTCGGCGGAAGAAATCTACCAAGAGATGACCAGTCTGAAGGTTGATGAGGAATGGATGGTGGATGAACTCGTGTACAGAGAAATGAGTAGTCCTCTCGGGAGTTGGGTTGATTTCAAGATGGAATCATACGAAGCTGGCAAAGACATAACAACAGAGTTGCTAGGGTCCTTGATTGATGAAATGGTTGCTGATCTTCGGACTGACGTAGTTGTAGCAAGTCTTGTTCCCCCCACTAGTGATACCAGTTGACAATCACAAGGTATTTGTTCCATATGTTGTCATATAATTGTATATTGGTAGTTTGATCATGCAATTGTGTATGTGTTCGCAAGAGTGAAAACGTTGCTAACCTGCCCGTTATCTTATGGTTGATCAATGTCTGCCATGAGTGGAACCATTCTTGACCTGTTTATGGACCATTTGAGTTGTCATGATGCAGAAAATAGCAAGACAGGCTAATTTAGCTAACCATGGTCCATGGTTAATGAAAGTAACTGGTACTGTGAGTTTTCTTTATGGGGGTACAAATCAGTTACTGTACGATGTGATAATCTTAAGCTGTATGAACGGTGTTTTTTCTGTGAACTACTGAGGGTAATTCTTCTTTGCTGAGAGGAGCAAGATTTTGTGGACTTGGCATAGACGTGTCCCAGCCACAACACTGAAAACTGATGTATAATCCTGCTTTGCCTGTGAATTGCTTTGTGCAGGTAGTATCTGGCTCTCTGCTTTGCGTCCAAACTCCAATCACTTGGTTGAATCTGACATGAGCCACTTGTAATTGTAGCAACCTGAACATAAGAACCTATATGTCCCTTTCTTTTTATGCAAACATATAACCTGTTCCCACAAATTACAGTAGCCAAGAACCCAAAGGTCTTGCAAACAAGGCTAAAAAGTTTGTCGCTCTAGTTTGTAGCAACTTTACGAGGCAGCTGGGAGGAAAGCAAGAGATGAGATTTCGTCATTATGGATATACAGGACTACAGTGTTTTCGGAAAGCGGTATACTCCACCCGTAGAGTCTGTTTGGAAGCTTGAATTTTACAAGAAATAGTTAAATTCCTACATAAACTGGAAAAATTCTCAAAACGGGACGTAGTTTTGTCTTCGTGACTTATGTTTGCATTAGTTGTCTTGACACATGTTTGAGTACCTGTTTTATTGTTGAGCTCACTAACGTTGACTTGGTAGATAGTAGTGCTGCCACTATCCCTGATGTGTACAATCTATGGTAATATCTCTTGATTTACCTGGTGATTTTAGAGTATTTTGGGATTTGGAGATGAGAAAAGGAGATAAGATATTAGGGAAATTTCTGGATCCCTCTATCCAACTCTCTCTATATTCCCACTATAATAGTCGTCACATTTTACATTTTAACCCCTATGTAATTGCCTAAATTACAAAGTGACACACCAATACTCCCCTTCAAGAAACATTGTATGGACATATCTTGCTACAAAATATAGAAAATGGTTTTTCTGATAGTCCCTTTGTGAGAACATCAGCCACCTGACTAGCTGAATTCACATATGGTAGACAAGTTATCCCTCAATCAAGCTTTTCCTTCATAAAATGACGATCAATTTTTATATGTTTGGTTCGATCATGCTTTATAGGATTATTAGCAATGTTGATAGTTGCTTTGTTGTCACAATACAGCATCAGCGGCTTGCACTTGAACACCTTTAATTCTGTCAACAAGATTTGCAACCACAAGAGCTCACATACACCATGAGCTATAGATTGAAACTCGGCCTTTGTAGTAGAACGAGCCACAACACTTTGTTTCTTGCTCCTCCATGAAACCAAGTTACCTCCAACAAAGGTGCAATATCCTGATATCGATCGTCGGTCATCCAAAGAGCCAGCCCAATTAGCATCAGTATAACATTCAATTTGTAAGTTCCCTTGGTGGGAATATAAAGACCTTTCCCTGGACAACCTTTGAGGTAGCGCAATATCCTATACACAGCTTCCATATGAGTTGATCTTGGATTATGCATAAACTGGTTGACCACACTCACTGCAAAGGCAATGTCTGGTCGTGTGTGAGAAAGATATATGAGTCTCCCAACTAACCTCTGATAGCGTTCCTAGTCCACCAGTGTCCCTATATCACTGCTCAGACGATGATTTTGTTCAATAAGTGTGGCTATAGGGCGAGATCTAAGCATGTCTGTCTCCTTCAGCAAATCCAATACGTACTTTCGTTGAGAGAGAAAAATACCATTAGGCCCTCAAGAGACCTCAATACCAATAAAATACCTCAAGCATCTCAAATCCTTCACTTCAAACTCTTGTGCAAGATGATGCTTTAGGTATGAAATTTTCTTAACATCATCTCCAATGATCATAATATCATCCACATATACTATCAAAATTGCTACCTTTCCCATGGTGTGCTTATAGAATAGTGTATGGTCAGCATTACTTTGAAAGTAACCTCTCTTGAGCACTGCCTATCTAAAATGATCAAACCAAGCTCGCGGTGATTGCTTCAAACTATATAAAGAACGATGCAAATGTAGCACCTTTCCAGAGGTTTGACTTATCTCAAACCCTGGTGGGATATGTATACCTCTTCTCGAAGATCACCGTGAAAAAAGGCATTCTTCATATCCATCTGGTGAATGTTCTAGTCTAGATTGATTGCATAGGACAAAAGTGTTTTTACTGAATTCATCTTGGCCACCGGTACAAAGGTTTCCTCATAATCAATCCCCATAAGTTTGTGTATCCTTTTGCCACAAGATGAACTTTGTACTTGTCGACTTTACCCTCTGGAGTATGTTTAATTGCAAAAACCCACTTACAACCTACAGGTTGTTTACCAGGTGGTAGATCAATAAGCTCCCATGTTTTGTTCTTCTCCAAAGCTCTCATCTCTTCAAGTATAGTTACCTTCCACTTTGGGTCTTCTTTAGCTACTTTCCAGTTACTTGGTATGGACACAGAATCAAGAGAGGCAATGAAACTATGAAAGGAATGGTTGCAATGTTCATAGGAAATGAAGTTTGCAATATCATGCTTATAACCAACTTAATCTTTTAGGTGTGCTAGGATTTGTGATGATTTAGCTGGTTTTCCTAAAGCAATAGGCAGATCGTTGGATTGGGGTAAAAAGGATGACACTTGATTATCACCATGCCCTACAGTGCTAGTAGAAGCAATTGGACTAAGGGAAAGGGAATTGATACCTGAGTTCTCGTGCACTGGGGGCTCTATTATCTGTGTATGTGGTGATGAAGTTTCCATCATAGCCTGCATGTCTCCATGACAAGAACTTGTATTATTACCACTAGTCCCATTACATATTCCCTCCCCTGACTTGAAATACTACTACGATCATTAGACCCACTAGTAGATACACCTAAAGTAGGAACAAGAACAGAACTCACACGAGTACCTCCACTGTTAATCTCCCCCTCTTGTTGCACTTCAGGTGGGGATAAGGTAATACATTGTCATTGGTTGGTCTATAATAAGACTTATTTTCATGAAAGGTTACATCCATACAAAAAAACAATGTTCAGAGGGACACCACCAACATCTGCACCCCTTTTGAGAAGGAGAATAACCCACAAAACATATTTAACAGTACGAGGATCAAGTTTCCCAATAGAATTTCTATAATCATGAACAAAACATACGCACCCAAAGACCTTTGGAGAAACCATGAAATCATTTGTTTTTAAAAGACACTCAGTAGGAGTCTTATGATGAAGAACACGAAGTGGCATATGATTTATTAGATATATTGTAGTCTTGATTTCTTCTTTCCAAAGAAACTTAGAAACATTCACTGTGAACATAAGCGAACGAGCAACCTCAAGCCAATGTTTGTTTTTGCGTTCTACAACACCATTTTTTTAGGAGTGTTAACACAAGTGGTTTGGTGTTCAATGCCATTGGAGATAAGGAACTGCCCAAACTCCTGGTTAACATATTCTGTACCATTGTCAGACCATAACATTTTAATAGTTACTCAAAACTAATTTTGGACAGAAGCACACAAATCTTTGAAAACAGAGAACACATCACTTTTATGCTTCAGTAGGTAAAGCCAAGTATAGCAACTAAAGCAGTTAATAAAGGTTACAAACCACGTATGTCCAAAAATGGAATGAACCTCACATGGCCCCCAAAAATTAGAGGAATTACTTCAAAAGGTTTATTACTCCTTAAACCTCTACTGGGATAGGTACCCTTATATGTTTGGCCAATTCACATGCATCACATACAAGGGATGCCCTAGGACATGACTTAAATAAAGAGGGATAAATACAAGACAAAGCAACAAAAGAGAAATGCCCAAGCCTACGGTGGTAGTATTAACTCTTGACTAGGAGACATACAAGTTCAAGAGCAACTTCATCACTACTTTCATCAAGATAGTAGAGTCCATCATGTACGGTCCTAGTCCTAAGAAGTCTCCCTATCCCTAGCTCCTGAAAAACAAAATTGCTAGGATCAAACCATCCTCTACAATTAAGTGATTTGGTAATAGAACTAACAGATAATAGGTTAATAGGGAAACTAGGAACATGTAGAACTAGTGACAAGGACAATGTTTTAGTGCACTGGATGGATCCACGATTTGTGATCGGTACTATGAATCTATAGTTACACGCAACTTGTCCTGTTAGAAACTCCTGTCATGTGGTTTGTGGCTCTAGTGTCAATAATCCAAAGTTTAGATTGGGCTGTGAATGCAAGGGCTTGATGGCATTCCATACCTTGAGAAATGGCATGAAAACTAGAATAAGATTTTGAGAAACCTTAAGTGGAGGATGAGCTTTCTGAGAGTTTGAGCTTGGATTTGAACTCCTCAAGAGCTTGTACATCTACCATTGGTACCATCCCTATAGATGTAATGTGATTAGATTGGTTCCTCCAACCACCTTGACCTCCCCCTGGCTGGGATCTCCCTTTCTTTTGCCCAGGTGGATAACCATGCAGCTTGAAGCACTTGTCTTTGATTGATATGCCTTTACTTGCAATAATCACAAAATAATTTGTTCTTGTCTTGTCTACTTGAGGTTCTAGAGGCATGGAATGATTGCATGGACAAGGCTACGCGGGCATTTTAACCCCTTTGGCTATCCTCCTTATCATGAGCAAGCCGTGTCTCCTCTTCCATAATACTGGAAATAATATCTTCTAGACTAAGCCATTCTTGTTTGGAGAAAATTAGTTGATGACATATATTAAATTCTAGATTTAAGCCATGTAAGAAGAGTTTGCTCACAAATGATTCAAACCATTATGATGAATAGCCAAATCTTTCTTGTCAATAGGTTCAAATGGATCGTAATAATGCAAATCTCTACACAACCTCTTCATCTCACAAGCATACTCTGTCACAGATCTTTCAACTCATGCATGATACAAGTGGCTTGCATCTTATTTGACTTTCCTGCAAACTGCTTTTCTAAGGTTGCCCACACCTTAGAGACACTGGTCATAGTTTCAACTTGCTCTCGGACAACTGATTCCATGCTTCCCATCAACTATACTAGCACTTTGTAATCTGTTTGTTGCTAGTATCGCATTCCATTCCCTCTTCCTTAGTAGTAACAAGAAGGCCCTCATATCCATGGGAACTCAGGATAAATCGGGCATGGCAAGCCAAAGTAATGTAATTCCCTAGCCCGATAATTCTATTGGGTTAGGCTCAAGTGTATGCATAAAAAACTCAGGAATCACCTTTAACTGTTGCTACTGTTCTATCATTTTGCTAAAAATTTCACACAACTTGTCAATACTCGGGTCAGCAAACTTGTCCTCATTATTATCCCCTACGATTCTTAATTCAGTAATAAACCACAAAATTCCCAACAAGTGCACCACACTAGAAGCAGCAACACAAAGGCTAAAAGACAAATCACTGATTTAATGCCTAAACAAATCACCAAGCATGAATCTGATGAATCTGGGAGCACACACTTGAACCTAAGAGCTCTGGAACCTTATCAGATGTAATTGGACCAGCAGACAAGGGAAAGCAATGGTGGTCAGTAGCGAGTATGGTGCATCATGCATGTCTTGTGAATATTCTCCTAGCATCCATTTAAGAGCCACTTTGCCTTTTTGCTCCTGAATATTTTTCCAGCGGCTAATGTAGCTTCTAATGCTTTTTTGCGTATTTGGTGGTCTCTTAAAGAAACATTTCATCACTACAGTCAAGAGATGCAAGTGAACCTCAGGAGAGTTGCTCTAATATATATCAGCATAATGCCTTTGCTAATAATGATAGATATAGGAAGCCTAAATCTTAAGGATACACCAAGTAGGAACCAACACAGATCGAGGAGTATAGATCTGGCCTCGGAACTCACCGAGCGAGAGCTCACCGGACACGGAAAAAACAATGTTTGAGGAACTTAAAGAGGTAGTGTTCCAGCTGACCAAGAAGACACGGGTATGCCTTCGTGACGCTTTCTACAGACTGGCTGAATGCTTGAATGCGTAGCGCACTACTACAAACAGAGCAAGAATCGCCAGCTTAGAGGAACTTCTTGCTGTTGCTGCTAGCCAATCCCCTCGCATCGCCTTCACGACCAGCTGCTCCACGCTCCACCAAAAACCTGGTGACACAGCACCGTAGGGAGCTGAAGCTTGCAAGAATCAAGCATAGAGATCATGCGGGATCGATCCGCTCCCGATACCATCTTGATTTACTTGCTGTTTCAAAGTATTTTGGGATTTGGAGATGAGAAGAGGAGATAAGACATTGGGAAAATTTTTGGACCCTCTATCTAGCTCTCTCTGTATTCCCACTACAATAGTCTTCACATTTTACATTTAAACCGCTATGTATATGCCGAAATTACAAAGTGACACACCAACAATATCTACTACTACGTACTTCCATACTGTATGTTTAAAGGGTTACCATACGGTTCTTCTTCTTTTTTTTTTTGGTGAAACTACCGTACGGTTCATACCTACCGTTATCACAAATACTTGGAATACACAAAAATAATGGAAGATGCCTCTTAAGTTCTAACTCTGATTCTATCATTTCCTTCCTTTTGGAGGTCCTATTTGCAAAAAAAAGAGGAAAAACATAGAAAATAACAAGGAAAATAATATTGGCTCATTTGAGCTTCTGGTTCTAACTTCTTAATTTTATCTTTTTTTGTTATTGTTAGGGTTTTTAGTTTTTCCTTTTATTCTTTTGTAAAATCCGCGATGATAAAATATTTTTCTTTTTTAATTTTTAAAAATTTAAATAAACTAAAAACTATCAGTAGTTATAATATGTTTTTAATTAGTATAGTGTAAAAAATTCATAAGCCTGAATTTTTAAGTGCAAATGAGTAGAGGTGGCCAAATGGGCCGGGCCGTGACGGGCCGCACCGCGGCCCGTCACTGTAGACCCGGCCCGGGCACGGCACGGCGGCGAGGCGAGGCGGGCCGGGCCGGCACGGCGGGACGGGCCGTGCCTGGGCCGAGGGCGCGGCACGGTGGGCCGGCACGGCACGGCCCGTTAAGAAATCGGGGCGTGCCGGCCCGGCACGGCACGGCCCGCCCAACGGCACTAAACGGGCCGTGCCGGCCCGGCACGGCACGGTCGGCCCGGTAATTTGAAAAAAATAGCCGTTTTTTTTACCGTTGGGGGTAAAAAATTCGAAAAAAAATAGCAAAAAATTCAGAAAAAATCTGACATTTTTCCTATAAATAGGGGGCATCCGGCCTCAATCTTCCACACCTCAAATCTCATTCTTCTCTCTCGGTTTAGCTGTGAAAAATCTGAAAGTGTTAGCGCAAATTTGGTCAAAATTCGAGCAAAATTCCGAAAATTCAAAAATCTTCAAATTTTTTTGTGAGAGCTACAAAGGAGGTAATAATGTTGTCTTATTTTAATTTTTTGGTATTATTTGTTGGTTTAATTTTTTGTTATTATTTGTAGGTTTAATAGTAAGTTAATCGTTTTTGCTATTTCAATTTGCAGTTGATTACTTGATTTAATGGAGAACTACGATTTTCAACTCTCCGAATACGGCCTCTCGGCGGAGGATATGCAATCGTTTCAACAAGCATATCCATCCGCGGAAGGTCCACATGTACAAACTGGAGATGCCGAAGAAACGACGGCCCCGGTGGCGCAGGGTCCAATCGATCCATCTTCTGCTGGCTCAACAAGTGCATCCACGACCCAAAGTACGGGTGCAAAAAGAACAAGAGCTAGTACATCGATAGTTTGGAATGATTTCGACAAGAAGATCAAGACCGAAAGTGATGGAACTGAAGTGAGGTATGCTGTTTGTAAAATTTGTGGTAATGAATTGACTGCAAAATCTTCAGGTGGGACAATAGTTTTTAAAATATTGGGGCGAAATTCCTATTTTATATGCATTTGCTTTTATTTTGGATCCTAGGGCCAAACTCCAAGGATTTATAAATGTTTTACAAGTTTTAAGTGAGGCTACCGGTTTAGACTATTGTTCATACTATATACAAGTTAAGGATAAATTAAATGAGGTATATAATAAATATGAAAATAAATTTGGATCTGTGCGTTTAGAAAGACCCCCGGTAGTCCCTAGCACCTCTAGGGGGGCTATGCAATGGGGCAAGATTTTTGGTTCTTCGTTTAGTTCTCGTGCAGGTGCAGGTACACAGCAGTTAGGAGGAGGAAGACGACAAAACACTGGAGACCTATCAAGCTATCTCAACAGTGATAGCGTCAGCTTCGAGCAGGAGTTGAACATCCTCTCATGGTGGCAAACCCAGAAGGTATCATATCCAGTGCTATCCATATTAGCGCGGGATGTGTTGACTGTTCCTGTCTCTACAGTCTCCTCGAAGTCAGCATTCAGTCTTTCCGGAAGAATAATCGAGGAGCGACGAACAAGTCTCTCCAACGAGATGGTCGAAGTACTTATGACCGTCAAAGACTGGGAACAGGCTGAATCAAGACTCCAACATACTGCAGATGATAAATATTTAGAAGAATCTTTTGAGAATTTGTATTTAGATAGCAATGAATAGGATTTTCAATATTTTTCTTTCACATGTGGTCAATAATGAGCTTTATAGGTTGTACTCTTTTTTCTTTACCAAGGTTTTCTCAAATTGAGTTTTTACTTGGTAAAATTTTTAATGAGACAGCTATCCCATGTAATTTAATAAATTAATAAAGCTCATTATATCATTGCAAATATTTATTTTTATGATTAACAATGTCTACAATTTTCTATATATTTTTCTGAATTTTCTACAATTTTTTTACAATTTTTCTTAATTTTCTATAATTTTTCTTATTTTTTCGGCTAAACGGGCTAGCCGGGCCGGCACGGCACGGCCTCGGGCCGTGCCTGGGCTCCCACCGCGGCCCGCGGGCCAGCACGGCACGGCCCGTTTAATACACGGGCCTTAACGGGCCGTGTCTAAACGGGCCGTGCCGAGCCCGGGCCCGTGCCGTGCCGGCCCGGCACGGCCCATTGGCCACCTCTGCAAATGAGCACAACTGGAGAGAAAGCCCCCACGAGCCAGAGAGAGAGAGAGCGAGAGAAGGCAAGCCAGAGTCGTCGACGTCGTCTCTCGCGTGTTTGTTCGATCCGCCGCTCCCGATTCGTGCTCCTCCTCGGCGCGAGGTACGAATCCGACTCTTCTTCCTCTTCTGCTGTCCGAACGCCTCCCGTAGATCTTCTACGTGAACACCGGCGGCCGGCGCGGTGAGCTCTTCTCCCCTTCCTTCGTTTCCACCGTTCGCCAGATCTGCCCCCCCCCCCTCCCTCTTCTCCGGCGGCCGGCCCCCGTCAACATCCCCCGCCCTTGTGTGTGCATTGGAAAATTTTGACCTTGGGTTGAGGAGGCTGTGGATGGTAGCGCTACGATGATCCAAGTGCTTGTTTTTGTTTCTGTTGTTTGGCGTGTGAAAAGATAATGATTCGTGTTGCAGTTTGTCAGATCCCATGGTGAACCTGTAACTTCGATGTAGAGCAGGCCCTGAACCGAAACGATTCCACCCATGAATTTTTCTAAAACATGTTAGGCACTACTGTTTGTCAATCCCAATGGGTTTGGTGAACTCTATTCTTTAGATCTGAAATATGTAGAGGCATAGTTGTTGGTTCGTATTGGTTCTGTGAAAGTTACTGCTTTGATTATCTGAGGTTTATAAATATTAGGCCTTTGTCTCTGCTGTCATGAGAGAGAAGGGAGAAACCCTTTTGAATGTCTGATCCAGCAAGTTACAAGCTAACGCTGTGAGACCCTTGTGAATGTCAGATCCAGCAAGTTGCAAGCTAACGCTGAGAGTTTTCAGTTAATATTACTCTGATTCTATGTCTATGAAACAATTTCCACCCCGAAGTAGCAAGTCTGGTAATTTTGTTGCCTTTTGTTCCATGTATTAATTTATTTTGATAAGAACATTGTTGTTTGTTGCAAGAAAAGATAATATACATTATGTCTTAGTGCAACAATAAGGTTTTGCTTTTTTTATCTGGTGTTTACTGAGCCAATGGTAAGGTGCGGAAAAGCACAAGGAACTGCTAATGCATGCTTTATCTGTATTTTTTTTGTTACTGTGTTATTGTTCAGGTCCAACTGGGGTGGTCTGATGCAGTTTTTCTTCATACAATAGATTGCACTATCTGGTCTGCATTGGTGAATCGATCTCATTACTCCACTTGAATCATGTGTAGGACCAGAAAGGAGGCTGTCAAGGCAGGGGTGTAAACTAGGTTTGCACCACCATGTCGTCGAAGAAGATAGAGCTAGACCACAAGGACATGGTTCATGATTCTGCCATTGACTACTACGGGAAGCGCCTTGCCACAGCCTCCTCTGACTCCACCGTGAAGATCATCAACATTGGAGGTGCATCCGCCCCATCCCAGCTTCTTACAACCCTCACTGGCCACTATGGTCCTGTGTGGCGTGTTGGATGGGCCCATCCCAAGTATGGTTCAATTTTTGCATCCTGCGGCTATGATGGCCGTGTGATAGTTTGGAAGGAGGGTGCTGCTGGGCAATGGTCTCAGGCCCATGTGTTCAGCAACCACAAGTCCTCAGTCAACTCCATTGCTTGGGCTCCGCATGAGCTCGGACTTTGCCTCACCTGCGGGTCTTCTGATGGTACCATATCTGTCATGACCATGCGGCCTGATGGAGGATGGGACACTGCAACCATCGAGAGGGCACACCCTGTCGGTGTGACGGCAGTCTCGTGGGCTCCAGCAACAGCACTTGGGTCAATGGTTGGCTCAGATCAGCTCATCCATAAGCTCGTGTCTGGTGGCTTCGACTCTGTTGTCAAGGTGTGGGCGTTTGTCAATGGTATCTGGAACCTGGAGAGCGCTCTGGTCTCTGACATGCACACAGACTGCGTGAGAGATGTTTCATGGGCACCGGTTTTGGGCCTGGCAAAGTCGACCATCGCCAGCGCCTCCCAAGATGGTAAGGTTGTCATCTGGACCAAGGGGAAAGAAGGGGACAAGTGGGAAGGGAAGGTGATGCACGACTTCGGGGCTCCAGTGTGGAGGGTGTCCTGGTCCTTGACAGGAAACATACTGTCCGTCGCCGCCGGTGATGGTGACATCACCCTGTGGAAGGAAGCGTCAGATGGGCAATGGGAGCAGGTGACGAAGGTCGAGCCACAGGTGACGCAGGTCGAGCAGTAGGAAGTTTGTGCTGTAGTTTCCTGCTCTTTTCAGATTCAGATATCATGTTTCCAGTAGCAATGGCATAACGTGTTTTCACCGGCGCGATGATTACTGATAGATTGAATATTTGATCACCATCTGGGGAGTGTCTGCTTGGATTTTTTTCCAACTCGTCTGCTTAGACTGTTAATTACATTTACTGGTCGTGTACTTGTCTGCACTGTTAAAAAAACATTTCTCATCTTGCTTCTCGGGATGCTTCACATAGCTTGTGTACAAATCAAGAAGTACTTATTTCGCTGTGTGCGCCTATTGTCCATTGGAAAGTAGCCTGGATCGGGCTAGGCCGATCACACTGGATGCTGCGCGGCCTCCACCGCCGTCTGGCCTCGCCGGAGCAGCGTGAGGCGGCCGTCGGCGAGGGGGCACGGGCGACAATAGCCACACCATATATTCACAGTAATACACGACAGAGATCAGGGGCTCCTTAGTAAAATTCACCCCGCGCCACGTGTCCGCTCGGCCCTGGCCGCGAGATGTTTGATCCAACGGTCAGACCAGGAGCTCACCACGACGCGATTTTTATTTCCGATCCAGACCGGGCAGGCAGCCCACAGTTAGATCAGGACCGCGTTCTTCATATCCAACGGTGGACGTTGCTGCCCCTGCCTCTTCTCTCCCTGCAGCGTGGGTTGGCTGGCTGGTTCCTCCTCGCGACCGACTCGAGCAGCTTCGCCGGCGGCGACCGATAGCCGCAGGACGCCGACGGTGAGGCCGAGCGAGAGAGGAGAGGAGAGGAGACCTTGACCGATCTCCTCCAAGACAAGAAGACAACTCCTAATCGACCGGAGATCCTGATAAGCATCCCTTGGTAATCCCTAGCCCGACTCGATTTGTTTCGTTTCGGCTTGCCCTAACCGCGATTCCGCAAGGAATCTTTCTTTTTCTTCTTATCCCGTCCGATTCCTTTCTTTTTCTTCTTATCCCGCCCGATTTCTGCACCCTAGGTGATTCGATCTAGGCTAGGTTGTACTCTGTAGGGCCTCGCCGCCTCGCTCGAAGTGCGGTTGCTTGTTTCTTATGCTGCTTTGTGTTTGTGATTCGCAGGTAGCAGCTGCTTCGCAGTGGCCAGGGCAAGATGTCTGGCAATGTGAGTTGCTTCTACTTGAAAAGGAGACCCTTTTTGTTGGTGCAGAAGCCAGTGCGGTGATTTGTGCTGACCTTTTGCTTCTTGTGATGCGCAGCCAGTCGGCGTTGATAACACTTTCCGGAGGAAATTTGACAAGGAAGAGTACTTGGAGAGAGCTCGACAGAGGGAGCGGGAGGGGAAGGTCCACATGTCACATTCTATTATTTTTCTCAATGCTCAAAAGAATCATCTTCATATTTCTTCTCTTTCTCTCGATATATAGCTCACTGCGTTCTGTCTTTCTGTTGGTCGTGCAGGAGGAAACCCGGAAAGGCAAGGGTACTGCTACTATAAGTTAATTCTGTTATTTGTGGTGGTACAATTTTTTTCTTGGAAAATTTAGTTCTTTTCGACTATGAATTACAGATAAGGGCCCTCCTGTGCAAAGACAACCTTTGAAGCATAGGGACTATGAAGTTGACCTTGAGTCTCGTCTTGGCAAGACTCAGGTTTGTCGGATCATCTTTCTTTGTAATAAGTTTTCTTTTGTCATTTTATCATGGTTTCCCATGTTTCCTCATGTTGTTTAATCTATTGAATTAATGTGATATGCTTCCTGGCCGTTGATATGTGATGTATAGATGTATTGTCTTGCTTGGTGCATCGTCAAATTAGTATTCGTTTTTTGTAAGTTGTAACTAGTATTTGGGGCTGGATGTTTATGCTTGATTTCAATAATTGGTTGTTGATATGTGATATTTTATATTCATATTATGGTATGTTCTTTATGCTACATTGCTACTATTTGCCCATAGATACTGTCAAACATCCATAATGTATAGCTTAGTATTGAGCACTTATAACCAAACACCATAAGAATTATTATCTGTATTAGCATATGTACAGAAGTCCCCCTTCAACTAAGCTCATCCGTAAATACAAGACTTGGCATTTGTCAGCAATTTTAGCATTTGATACTTCATTTGCATCACATTTTGTAGTATATTTACCATGTTGATCTTGTTTATTTTGCTTCAGATCATGAAATTTGAATTCATTGGAGAACTCCTTTGAGTAGTATGCTGCATGACTAGTCTAGGACAATGCTTAAGCACTTTGAGTAGTACAATGTTTCCCATAAGAAAGCACAATATACTTCTTCGTTGTGAACTATACGGATGAAAAGCATAAAATTGTGCTTAAGATTTGAATATTGGAAGAGGAATAAATAATAAGAAAGAAGAACTAAAAAACCGAACACAAAATGAAGTCTTTCTAGCTATGTTCTTATACTAATACGGTCGTATAGTTTAATCAGTATGTTATTTGGTTATTTGTTTTATACCATTGAATGACTTGCAAAAATTATGTACCTCTAGGGCCAGATATGAATGTTATTTGTATAAATGACTTGGTTTGGTCATTTACCATCAACAAGCTGCTTTTAGTCTGCTCGAAAAAGCTACTTTTAGAAAATAGGCACCCATTTAATTAAAATCATAACTAATCATGTTCTTCATTGGCTCTTTTTTCAGGTGGTAACCCCAATTGCACCTTTGAGTCAGCAGGTTTGTCCCGAAATCCCATAAGGGCATGTTGTTCGCAAAATTTTCAGTTACGCTTACTCCTTGATAAACATGCTGGAATCAAGAGTATAATTTTTCAATTTATTTAATTTGTTTTACTTAAGAAAACTTGGTGAGATCTTATCAGAAGATCTGTTGTGTGTGCTATTTTTTTATAGCGAACATGCAAAAGCTTTGCATGTCATTGTATTAAGAAGGGAGAAGAAAAAGGAGTACAAACACTAGTAGGATAGTGTTCGGAGATACAATAAAAACCCCCGGAGGGGTAACATCGAAAAGAAAAGAAACAAGAAAGAGAAGGAGACAGGGAGGTGAGAAAACAGAGAGTTACAAGAAGGAGCAACGTGGGGGTTGGGGTTAAGCTAAGAGGTAACTCTCATGCCACTCTATGTGTTGTTGAAGACCCGATCATTGCGTTCACGACAAATGGTCCAAATGAAGAGAATGACGGTGGAATCGAAGTTTTTTCTCTTAGCATTGAGAACCTTGTTGCGCAAGAAGATCCACCAATCAATCAACCTATTTTGTCTTGTTGCCGATGGGTGGAGAAAGCCAACGGGGCGAATGAATTGCGTCCATACTTGTTGAACCCAAGGGCAAAGGACGAGGAGGTGGTCAATTGTTTCAGGATGATGTTCACAGAGGGGACATAGCGTGTGCGCCGTCACACCATGTCGTGCTAAACGATTTGCAGTCCAGCAACGGCCAAGGATGGCTAGCCATGCGAAGAACTTACATTTCAAGGGTGCTTTGCAATTCCAAATTAATTTGTGAGCTGCGAAGCGAATCCCTCTAAGGAAGAATGCGTCCTATGCAGATTTGGTAGAGTACACCTCCGAGGAGTTTAGCTTCCAGACCACCTGATCGCTGGTTTGAGATCATAAAGAAACTGAACCGATTTTTCTAGATTTGAGTCTCATGTTTCCACAATCGGTCGATATTCATTAGCCATTACCTGCTTGTCTTTTAACATGCCAATGCTGTTTAGAACTGTACTATTGCTACAGAAATTAACCTCTCCTGCCTTGGGAGTAGAGCATGATTACAAAAGATTAAGAGTTAACTAGATATTGTTCATGCTCACTTTGTCACATAAAAATTGTTCTCAATTCTACTGGCTTTCTGGCAGGCTGGATACTACTGTTCAGTATGTGAGTGTGTTGTTAAAGATTCAGCTAATTATTTGGATCATATAAATGGCAAGAAGCGTAAGTACCTGGAAACTTTGTTTAAGTTCAGTTGGTGTATCAAACCTAGCAATCATCAGCTTCATGTTTCATGGTTTGAACGTTTGACAGATCAGAGAGCATTGGGCATGTCTATGCGTGTTGAAAGGGCATCACTCGAACAGGTAGAACATCTGAGCTTGTTTGTTGGATTAAAAGCATTGGCTCATTCAGACTTGGGTTACATCATGTGCCGGTGGTTGGGTTATGTAAGACAAGTGGGTAAATGCTTTGCATAGATACCTTTCATATCTTACTATTATTAACTTTTTCTGGCTGCAGGTTCAAAAAAGGTTTGAGTCACTTAAGAAGAGGAAAGATCCAAGCAGCTTTAGTGAACAAGGTGAGAAAACGCAAAAACATCATACATGATGTCATTTTCCCTTTTTGCTGTGGATAGATGTCAAGGGAGCCTACGGAAATTATCTCTTAGATTGCTGTCTAAAAGCAAAAATTTTCCCCTTTGCTTGTTCTTCAGATTTGGATGAGAGAATATTGAAACAACAGCAAGAGGAGGAAGAGAGGAAGCGTCAACGCAAAGAAAAGAAGAAAGAGAAGAAGGTAAGTGCCACCATGCATGAGGATCACTGCCTGTTTGTACTATCTGCTTTCCCTTTGGTACAAAACTTTGGGTTGACGGTCCTGTGGGCTGTGAGAATCAGTAGAATTCATAACCGGATACCATATTGTTTCAGAAAGAGCAGGCTGCCCAGAATGAACCTGAGGACATCGACCCTGATGTTGCTGCTATGATGGGTTTTGGAGGGTTCCGTTCCTCCAAGAAGTGAATACTTTCAGGTGGCATCTTTTTCGGTGGCGTGCGGCTGCTGAAGACATGGTCAAGCTGCCAAGGCCATATGCACCTGGATCACAAGATAGCGTCGTAATTGGGATTTTATGACGCAGAGCTGCGAAGCACGGATTAGCTTCCTAGACTTGAAAAAAGTTGTTTGTAACTGTTACCTGATAATGCTTTCCTAAGTCAGTGATGCTTAATGTTGAAACAATTCTCTCTAATTGAGTATCCAGGAGTGAACGGTGACTTTGTTGTCAGTTAGCGATCATTTGAGAGCATCTCATCTTTGAGAAATAGGATGACTGCCCACATTCAGCATTAGTTGCGAGAGAACAATCCGTAATCTTGTGCGATTTATTTACGCACTGATCTGAAGGCGTAAAAATTAAAGAGAGAACTAACGAAAAGCACTTAATACTTACGTATTTGAGAATGCAGTCATGTTAGCTTTTTCTAAGGCTCCACAAAGTAGCCCAGAAGCAGCAGCCTCCCTGTCACCTTCACAAATTGAAGCCTGCCCTGCTCATTTCGGTTTGAGCTTTTGACTTCTGACTTATTTTTTACTATTCAATAATTTCGTCTTTTTCTGGTATTTTGGCTTTTTTTTTGGAGTTTTTGTCGGTTCTTTTTTCCCGTATTCGCGTGACGGGCTAACATATTTTTACTATTTTTAAATTTAATTATGTCAAATAAGCCACCATCAGCTACAGTATTTTTCAGCCAGCTACAGTGTTTTTCAGCCATAAGCCACTCAAAATAAACCCTTTTGAGTAGTAGAATCTCAATTCTATCGTACGATTTTAATATTTTACCATTCAAAATTGACTTGATCCACCCGATTTTATGGTAGAATTTTAATATTCTTAATATTCTACCCAAACTTTTGTAGGATTATAATCAAAATTTTCATATGATCCTACTCGATTCTGTTGATTCTATTGTTTTATTATAAATAATTACTTGTATACTTTCTTTTAATTAAAAATTTTAACTTTTATCTCTTTATGTTCATTGTAATTATCATAAAATAACACATGATCTTATTTTTACCCTATAATTTTATAAAGAAAAGTTTAAAAGACATAATTTTAAAAATACAGTAATATTATAATACATAGTAGATTTTTTACAAATATTTCTTTGGTAGAATCAAGTAATATTTTAAATTATACATCGATCCTACGGTTTACGATCATACCAAAGAACCTCCGATCTAATTTAAGATCACGATTCTGACAACCACGTACAGCATAAAACAAGATAATCTTGCAGGCCTGCGGATTTTAGAATTTGCTCTGTAGTCATGTAGTGTAGCTTTTGTCACGTAGTCTAGAAAACGAGAACAACTGGTGCCCATTCGTCAGGCGTCGATCCAATGTTCGATGAATCGAGCAAGCTTACTATTTATTAGCTATCACCAAAATTAATATAAACTCCTGAAACAAAGGATAAAATGCAGGAGTTTTACAGGATCGAAAAATTCCAGCGATCAGGCTAACTTCCATAGTAAGAGCAAAAAACGTTTACAACTTGTCCCTAGACTCTAGAACAACTCTGTGCTTTGTTTGAGAAAGCAACACTGAAATTCAATTGCAGGTTGCAACTCCTTGTTCAAGAAGCTGCCAGTACATAACAATTGTGTAGCAGACCGGTAGGTCCGAATGATGCAGAAGCAATCAAGCAGATGCAATTTGCCATGTGCATGTGGTACATAGGTTGATTTTTAAGTCCTGAAGAAATGCTTCTTACCTTTGAAGGCACTTCACCTTGTAATAAAACAGACAGGTCCCAACAAATGATGACTTGCTATTTTGGATATAATCCATCAGCAATTCTATCCATCTTGTAACAAACTGATCTGATTATCAATTGTTTTGGGTTTCGTAGACGACATTCCCATTATTCAGTTTTGCAGCCTATTTTAGTTCTCATGAAAAGAGCATCTGGATCTCGAAAAGATCCAATCATCTCAGACAGGTACAGGAGAACTATGGATAAACACTAGTGAACTCCAGAGTAGAACTTCAGGTTTTAAGAGGACAACAACAGAAACCAGTTTGCAAAATCATGGAAAGTGAAGTCTTAACTCTTACATGGATGTCAAATTCGACCATTTCAGTGCGTTGAAGAAAATTACTCTCAACAGAAATAGCAAAAACTACAGCTGCTTCACATGGTGTATGCATTGAAGGAAATCATTCGCATGCTGGCAACATGTGTCAGAATTAATGAAGCAAGAACCGAACTGCAGCTACAGCGTCACCTTTGTGCTCTCTGAGTGTTCTCTCTGCAATCTTCTTGTCCAACTGCACATTCAGAGATATTTTAGAATGGGACTTTAGAATGTTAAATAATTATCTGCGAATGAGGATTTAAGATGGCCACCTCAAGCTCGTTAGCAATAATTTCAACATCAGTAGGGTTGATCTTGACAGCAGCTAATTCTTTCTCCCTGGTGAAAGAGTAAAAACATGCGAGTATGTAAAAACAATCATATGATTTGTAAATTCCACTTTTCAGAAAAAACAGGGTCATCAAAGACCCCGTAAATTCTATCACCACCAGGTCGTCTGCAGATTTTTGCATGGTTATTATTTAGAAAATAAAGAAATGAAATATCAATGACATTTACCCTCCATCAAGATGTTCTTTAAATATTTTTTCAAATGTGCGGCAAAGCTCCAAGATGAGGTACAACTGAGCCCCAGGTCGTTCTCACACTGGGCTGATGCCGCTGTGTCAGGGTGGGACAAGGGTTCGGGGATTTCTCGATCTGCGTGAGAAGATCTTCTTCTTAAAAATTAAGCCCGGGGGGCTTTCTTCCCCCCCGCAGGTCGAGTTTTTTTTTTTAGAAAAACAGGGTCAATCCATTTATCTCAAAAAAGAATGTAATACTTTTCTAGTCCATTATCTTCATTTCACTAGAAAAGGATTATACTTTTCTAGTCCTGAGAGAAATAACATCACGCCAGAAACACGGAATATCCCCAGATTGCAATAGAATCAAAGCGGAGCATGGCATCGTGCTAACTCTAGTGCACAAATTCAAATAAATTAACTACTGTTATCATCTTGTTAGAGTTGTTTCTTCCTGTTGAAATTTTCCTTTGGGCTCTGGCTTGTTCTTTCATGGGGTTAAAAAGCTATTACGAAATATTGAGCTATAAAAACTGCAACTGGCTTGAATCACTGACTTGTTCTTTCAATGGGCTTTCTAAATGAAGCTGAAAATCCTAGCGGCAAAGCTATTATTCAAATTGAACTTCACATACAACTTTTCATGTGCAGTTTCTAGTCACTTAAGTTCCTGGACAGTGTATTTCATTCATTATTGTAGTACAATCAGTGAAAAACGAAAAAAGTGCAAGCATCATACAACCTACCATGAGGTATTGCAAATTTCTTGAAAAACATAAAAAAAATAGACGTTAATATTTTTCTACACTAACCTCAGTCTCATGGCATTCCAATCAGCCTCTTTAGATGAAGCAAGAGCTGCCATGGCCTGTACAAAAAAGGAAGATATATCAAGTATAAGGAACTACTTTTAAAGATGACTCAATTAAACACACACAATTACACATATCTCTATGGTTCTACCTATTGCTTCTAATTTCTTGATATCTATGATTTAAGGATTGAGTTTATATAGAAGAATTTAAGGACTTCATTCAACTGTGCTTCATCCTATAAGGTTTCTCTTTCAAAGGCGTCTATACAGTCCCTTCAAGATCATAAGTTCATAACACATATGGGTAGATGGGACTGGAAGGTGAATCATAAGGCCGTCCAAGCAGAACTTTTCTGAGGCCATGTTGATTGCTTATTCAATAATTTTGCAAAGTTATATAAGTGGGTTGCCGGAAACAGTATTTCAAAATTACAAGTTATTTGTATCAAAGAGAACTACTGGGAATACCACAAAACTTAATTGGCATGGAACTCTAATTTAGTAGACACTATCAAATGGATTTGAATGGATTCGAATGCTATCACAAGAAAAAAACAAAGGGATTAGTATCTATCTAGGAACAGCTAATCTCAACAAAGTAGGGAAATGGCACAAAATCGAGCCCTATCAGCGTGATGCTACTGCTACTACTACTGTCGCTGTGACGCATCATCATCCACCAAACGTCCAAAATCCTCCAGCTCCTCGCCCCGTTGCTTACTGATGAACGAATTGGTGGCCAATCTATACCTGTTCCTCGGTAATGATGCAACGAAGGGGGGAATCGAAAAGGGCACGGGGTTGGAGTTGAAAAGAACGTACGGATTGGACGCGGGAGGAGTCGAGCTGGCGATCCTCGACGTGGTCCGTGAGCTTGTCCAGTGCCTTGCTCTGCTGCTGCAGGTCCTTGGAGTCCGCCGCCGCATCCCCCGCGGCGGCAGCGCCCCCCGCCGCAGCAGCCGCCATCTCGTCGCCCGCCGCCCCCATTGCTGTCTCTGCCTTCCACGCTGTCTAAACCCTAGCTAAAAAAATTCCCTTCTAAAATCAGATTGTGTGCACTTTCAGATTCGTGCGAACGCGACGCGAGGGCTAGCAGTGGGTATGCGTGATCTGAACCGTTCGATCATGCAAGATAAAAGTTTGTCGATTGGATCAGCCAGAGGATGCTTGTACCATGCGTTCCTCCATTGGCTAGACAAATTTCGGTACTAGTTTTTAATGCTATAATAATGTGCATTTAAAATTGTCGAGTAAAATTAGTAGTTGAGATCACTCCTTTTATTTTCGATCAGGATGGAGACACACACACCACCATGTATATATAAGTATGCACATATCTAAAAAGACGAAGGATATGGATAAATCTGTGACCTCACAGAATTCCTATTAGAAGTATACTTATGTGTGTATAAATATAGACATCAGTATTTGATCCCTGATATGTGGAGTCTAATAGCCAAAACTCTATTGGGTGGATTCTTTTGAGCTCATGGCTTGAATATTGGAGTTCTAGCTATTTGCGAGAGGTAGTATGCACAGGAAAATAGTCATGTGTGATTTTGACCGATACAGCTGAACTCAGTACACTTTTTATTTTAATATTCCTGTTGACCCCGCTTTGAAAAAACGCACTGTTTAATAGTTAGTTACTGTAGATAGTACAAGCATAATCCGGCTGAAAGTCGACAAGAACTCAGTCGTTATCCCACCTAAGGGTGGAAACGGCCCAAGCCAAGCCGGCTCGAGTCAAGCTCGCCCAATTTCGTTTCAACAGGTGGCTCAGCTCCACTCGTTTTGAGCACAAGTCAGGATGGCAGCTCGGCTCGGCTTGAAGAAAGGCTCGAGTTGGCTCATGAGCCCTCGCGAGCCATGAGCAAGCAGTCTTCCATCGGCTCAGGGCTCGGCTCGGCAGCTCGAGCCAGAACCCAGAAACATATGTCATTTGTCATGCCTCTGTCTCTGTGGCTTTGTTTCGCTTCCAGTCTCAGTAGAAAATGCATTTTTTATTTAATAGTACAACCATAATAGTCCATGTCCATCCTTAATCAATAAGAAGAGTGAAACTGAAAGACATGATAGATTAACAGTCCATGCTTAATCTCTAATTTATCAGAGGCATCCACTTATCATATTTAACACTAGAACAGAGGTATCTACTCATCATATTTAACAGTCCATGTCAACATAGCAAGACCTAACACTTAATATTTAACAATCTACAAAACAAAAGGTCCTCTAACAGTCCACAATACAAAAGGTCCTCTTAGCATGGATATTTAACAATAATTGGAGCTTTTAGCTTTGTAGCATCTTGTAGAAATGCTTGTTCAACAGTTGCAACACGGGTTCTCCAACCTTCCACCCGATCTTGGGCGATCCCGGATCGACAAGCCGACTGTGTGGATTCCCTATATATGGATGGTAGGAACGCTTCAACTGCAGAGCCCTGAATGCGTTAGTGAGGTTCCCTCTACAAGAGAAAGAGAGGTTGCTAATCTTTGATCAGACGGCGTGTTGGTATTATTGATAAGGCTTCGATTAGCAAATTAGCACCGCTTGAGTTTAGGTATTCGAAATAGCGAAATACATAAATTATCTATCTCAAGTACGTCTCCAACTTATCTTGAGCCATCAGTCAGATTGAACGCAGCGCCCTGCCAACAACTCCTGACCTTTGTTCCTATGGATGGGGGAAAGAAGGTGTGGCTTTGGACCCCAAACTCTTCCATGACGCCCTTCTTATATCATGGGTAAGTGATCAATACAGACAAAAATCACACCCATTGGATCCATCCTGATATGATTGGGTGATTTGCACGTTCCCTTAAGAACAAGCACACACACACTAAATCCTGAAAAGAAAGATAGATGCTCATCTTCACACTGATAGCAGCAGGCTCACTACGTACGTTGTCCAACCCACCTTGTAAGACATCTTTCCTCGGATAGCCAAGCTCACACCTGCGAGCTAAAGAAAGGAGCAAGCCAAGGGAAAGGAATAGCTACTGGTTATGGAACCCATGGTCATGCAAATTGAGCAAGCTGCGCATGAGACAAAGCCACATGAACTTAACAAGTCAAATCCCCATTAACTAGTCAGTCAGTGCTTTCAACTCTCTCTTTCATCTGTTCGCTCATGTCTCAAACTTCTTTCACTTTTTATTGACTTTAGGCACTTCAAAGAATAAAGCCTCTCAAATACACCAAAAACTAGAATGCCTTCTGTTGTGGTTACTGTCCAAACAGTAAAGAAGGAGACTAGTAGAAAGAGAGGAGAGCCACACAGGGAGAGATGGTGAGTGAGAATGAGAGGATGCCCCTCCTGGAGGTTTATATACATGAGTCCATCCTATCCCTTAGTACTTACAAAGGATGAGGGTATATTGATATATTCCTCTACACCATTAGGCCTATTACATATTAGACCAGTTGTAAGGCTTAGTCATAGGGGGTTGGGCCACCCCCACAACAATACTCCCTCGACAGCAAGCGCAGAGATTCCGATGAGCGAGTTGACGTGTCAAACTATCCCAGCCCCGTTCCGGTGAAAGAGAGTCCATCTTTCCCTTAAAGTTCTGCGAAGAAAGTATGGCTGCCGAAAGCTCTGGGGGAGGCTCACTCCTCCTACATCAAACTCTTCTTTTTCTTTTCTTTATTCAACAAATGCAAGTTCGTCTTCGTCTGATAGATTTGTCAATGTGAAAGCGAAATCATGGGTGGAGGGAGGCAGCTAAGCACGGTATTTCCGTGCCTTTGGAGGCAAAGTGGCCGAAAATTCTCATCTGAGACGGCTGGGCTGGGCTGGAGCTCACTTTTTTTTTTTAAAGCAGAGAAGAATAGAGAAACGACGGACGGGCGTCCAATTCCCTTCGTCCGTCCACTTCCAGTTCGTCGACCGAGCCAGAAGAGGAGAAGAGAGACGACGCAGACAGAGCACCGCGTCGCACCGAACCAAACCGACAACCCATTCAGCGTCTCTCTTCCCCTCTCCCCTTTTCCCATTTTTTTTCTCTCTCGTACGCGGCCGATTGCGACCTCGGACGCCATCGCCACCGAACCAAAGCTCATTTCCGCCGCCTCCTCCCCCCTCGTCGCTCTCCCTCGCCGCCTCGGGGACGCCCCGGTCGGCGATGTGGCGGGGCTATGCTGGGCCCGCTCCTCAGGTTCCTATCTGCGTGCGGCGGGGTCTGGTCCGCCTCGCCGGCTCCCGCGCCCGCGCCCGAGACCGCCGCTGAGGGCCGCGACGGCCTGCTCTGGTGGCGCGACCTCGCGCGCTGCCACGCCGGCGATCTCTCCGTCGCCGTCGTCCAGGCCAACCAGGTCCTCGAAGACCAGTGCCGCGTCGAGTCCGCCCCGCCTCTCGGCACCGTCCTCGGCGTCTTCGATGGCCACGCCGGCCCCGACGCCGCCCGCTTCGCCTGCGACCACCTCTTCCCCAACCTCCGAGGTGAGTGAGCACCCCCAAACGCAACCGCATTCGCTATCTAGCCGCGCGAACGTACGGATGATGTGGATGTGACGCGAGTTAGGTTTGATCTGTGTGCTGCAGAGGCCGCGTCCGGCCCGCAGGGCGTGACGGCCGACGCCATCAGGGAGGCGTTCCTGGCCACGGAGGAAGGCTTCATCGCGCTCGTGTCGCGCCTCTGGGAGACCCAGCCGGACATTGCCACCGTCGGGACGTGCTGCCTCGTAGGTGTCGTGCACCAGAGGACGCTCTTCGTCGCCAACCTCGGGGACTCCCGGGCTGTTCTTGGGAAGAAGGTCGGCCGCACCGGGCAGATTGCCGCGGAGCAGTTGTCCAGTGAGCACAATGCCAATGACGAGGGTGTTAGGCAGGAGCTCATGGCTCAACACCCCGATGATCCGCAGATTGTTGTGCTTAAACATGGGGTCTGGAGAGTGAAGGGCATCATACAGGTGTTTTTTTAATCTAAATGTTTGGTTTTGTGTCGCTGAATTGGAACCTTGTATGCTCGTTATTCAGTGCTTACGTAGTGGGTCATGCAGGTGTCGAGATCAATAGGCGATGCATACCTCAAACACATGCAGTATAATACGGAACGGATCAAATCGAAGTTCAGACTTTCTGAACCTTTCAACAGGCCTATATTGAGTGCCAACCCATCTATCATCTCCCATAGTCTTCAACCAAGTGACTGTTTCATCATATTTGCCTCAGATGGTTTGTGGGAACACCTGAGTAATCAGGAAGCTGTCGAGATTGTTCACAACAATCAACGTGCTGTAAGATTACACATATCTATTTCCTCTCATTCAACTTTTTTATGTAACGTTTCATTTTTTTTCCTGGCTTTCTGCTGTTGCCTAAGTCCTAAGATGACCTTAAATCAACAAATTTGCAAAATGTTTATGGCCAGAACATTTACCATCAAATGTATATATTAAAGCTTCATGCATTCAACCTTGTTATGCAACTTTTTTCATATTGTAACAGTAGCTTAATGTATTACAAGTTTTGGATCGCATTAAAAAACTGGAGTACCCGTGATTGGAATCGTTGTTGAACTCTTTCCTAACCTATTTATTCTACTTGTCAGAGTAAATGCGGATGAGGTGTAGATCTATCTGTTAATGTAACTTATTTGGAAAATAATAAGCTGACAGGTTTGCAATTTCCAACTATCATAGCATTGCCATTTACTTAAAAAGCAATGAGAATACGATTTTACTGTATTAAAAATCCAGATGGTACTCTGATATTTTGTCGGCACCAGCATGAATAGTTTATATGGCCAGGGTTGTCACTACGAGACTACTAGTAATAATTAATTCGCGCTGGTGATGAAAATGTGTGGGATGCAAGTATTTGGCAACCTATGTTCAGTGTCCACACCTGGTATTTGGATCCTCACGGGGAAACAAGCTGGCAAAGTTTCCAAGTCACCAGTTCTTCCCTTTAATGCTTTGTAGTTAGGATCATCCTATTACTGTAAGGAGTTTGAGGCATATCCAGTGAGGTCTTTTCAACTCATTTAGATCATATGGTATCATTTCATTAGCTAAGCGCAAAATTTAGCTGTGTCAATAGCTCATTGCCCTCCTGTAATGTTGGCAGGAGCATCCAGGTCATGATAATTATTGTCTGACGGTGCAAACTGTGTACTGGACTATTGTAGGTCCATACCAATAATAAAATGTTACTGCTTGCATGGAAGGAACACTGGTTTTGTGCTATTCTTCAAGTACTGTGGATTTATAACTTGCTGCAGTACGGTGACTGAGGTCTATTTAGTCACTTGTGTTCTTAGCTATATATATTTGCTTGGCACGCTGGCTCTTGATGACTCACATGCTTGCATTTGCTGCTGTGGCCAGACTTATTATTGCTGCATATATATGCTGTGGGTGAAGCTACTGAGTAAAACAATTGGATACTGTTGACAATTTGACATACTAGTTTTACCAAACCAGTCGTAATGTGCACCATAAATTTGGTTTGCTTGGAATAGCGGCAAGGGTGGTTTTGGTTTTCTTGGTTAGTTATTGGGTAAATAAATATTTAAAATATGTTTGGATATATGGCAAATTGCCTTTTATTATGACTGGCATACTTTCTTTCTTATTCAGGGAAGTGCAAGAAGGCTCATAAAAGCAGCTCTACATGAAGCAGCACGGAAACGTGAGATGCGTTACTCAGACCTCACAAAGATTGACAAGAAGGTTCGCAGGCATTTCCATGACGATATTATTGTCATCGTCTTATTTATAAACCATGACCTGTTAGTGAAAGGCCATGCACAAGGGCAGCCCCTTACCATCAGATGTGCTTTAGATCACTGATCATGACATTTCCAGGACGATATTACTGTCATCGTCTTATTTATAAACTGACATGTTAGTGAAAGGCTATGCACCAGGGCAGTCCCTTTCCATCAGATGTGCCTTAGATCACCGATCATGAGGTAGTTCATCCATGGATGGTCAGTTTTTGTCAGCAACAGTTGCGAATCAGATGCTTTCATAAATCCTGCAGCAATTTTCTTTACCTTTTTCCCCTTTTCTTTCGCTTTTGCGCACAAAAGTGACTGCCTGCTAAATTGTTGGTTTTTACCTCTTATTGCTTGTTTGGGAAGCCCGAAATCCCGGCCTATGCTTCGGACTTGGATATTTGCCTAGAGTTTATGAGGGGAAGGTATTAAGGCTGCTGTAACCCTTAATTGATTCATTCTCTCGCTTACATAAGCTAGTTTGTTTTGGCTCTAAAGATTGTCCAGCTTGTATATCCACACCACAGTTACCCCTTCTATCAGCGTGAATACAAAATCTGCGATGGGATTTTAGCACTTGATTATCATACACACACACACACACAAATAGAGGGATTCGGGACATCATCCATGCCCATGATCTGGTGTACGTTAATCTGTTTGTTGCACTTCACCGGAGATTGAGAAGAGTGCAAAACTTGATGATCTGTTCTTCTTTTCGGTATGCCAGAAAAATGAGAGGTGGTGAGTTATGTTTGCCTGTTTGGTGGATTTGTTGGAGTTGGAGATGTATCTGATGATCTTTTAGAAATTGAACTAGGTAGCTGGGGACCTAACCCCGGGTACCTCAGTTTTTGTCCCGGGCGGTGGCGGCCATGGATGTCATGGAGGTAGGAGGAGGAAGGTGAACAGAGGCAACTGAGGAAGATGGGCCTGGCATGGCAATTATAATGTACTAACGTAAGACCCAACAGCCCACCTAATTATTGTACAGCCGCCACACGGCCAACACAGACAGTGAAACCCACGAGCGGAGGGCGAGTCCTCTCTGCCACGCATACCCATTTTGCCGCCCATCTCGGCCCAACAATGCGGCGCTCGAGCTGAGCATGGTGCGTGGCACAAGTGAGTCTGGTTGGGGAGCGGCCCAGGTGCTGTGGCCCTGCACGCAACTATGTGCAGGGTTGCCCATACAGTGACATGTGTCCTCTAAAAATCAAAAAAATATTTTAAAAATCCAAAAACATCTAAAAATTGTAAAATTTATTTTAAAAATATGTTTATTAAAAACTAATTTTTTAAGTATTTAAAAAAATACTTTTTAATAAAAGTATTTTTTTTAAAAAATACTTTTTAAGCATCTAAAAATACTTTTAGAATTTTTTACAGTATTTTTTGGATTTTTAAATAATTTTTTTATTTTTAGGGACACGTGTCGCCATGTGGACACCCTGCACATAGTTATGTGCAGGGCCACAAGTCACAACACCTGAGCCGCTCCCGTCTGGTTGGTGTGCATGGGCCCACCGTCTGTTATATGCGGCAGTCATGTGAATGCATGACAAGTTGGCAACTAAATGGATTTACTTTTTTTTTCTATGTTTCCTTTTCCATTTTCTCGTTTTTTTTCTTTTTCTCTTGCCTTTTTTGGTACTGTAGTACAGTAGGGTTTTTTCCGTGTCATTTTCCTCCATCATTGTTTTGCTAATATATTTTTTTGTTCTTGTTCAAATAATTGCCTTAATCTGTACTGCTAATATTTTTTATTCTACTAATTGCTTTCAATTGTTTCACTAAATTTCTTAAAATGTCCCACGAGCATATTTGATTTGTTCCCCTAATATTTTTTTTATTTCTTCTAAACATCGTCAATGAATCGTTGTAATAGTGAAAACCAAATACATGAAATATTAGCTCATTCTCCATTAGAACTTCATTCGTGAAATATTGTTGATGAGCAATTGGAACATCGCCGATGGCCTTTTGAAACATTGAAAGCAAATGCGTTGAACATTAGCTTATTCCCTCTTAGAACTTAATGCGTGGAACATCATTGATGGCCCTGTTGGAACATCAAAACCAAACATGTATAATATTTCATTTAACCTACCAGAACATCCAATATCCGTCTAGTTTATTCCTCTTCTCAACTCAAAAAATACATACTGAAATATCGTTCATGAATCAATGAGACATTGGGAAAGACTAACGTGTGGGTGTGGAGTATTTTATTTTATCTACTAAAACATATAAGCTAAAGATATTATTGATTAAATCTAAATATATATATAAGTAGGGTCTAGTTTTGATGATCTCGTCGTAGCGAGAAGTACTATGTAAAAGAGACGATGATTTGGTTGGCTGCTCCTCGCTACATGGGCGTGGAGGGCTTTGTGTTTCTGTGTGGCACAGCCCACGGCCCAACGTGGGTGGCACGCCGTTACTTGTCACGTGGGCCAAGAATCGGTGCTCCGATGCCAAATTATCAGGTCCTTGGGAAGATTGGGGGAAAATCCCGATTGGTTTCAGAACCAGATCAGAAAGAGGCAAGTAGGAAATCGAATAAGAACATAGCAAAGGAGAGTAAAGTAGGTAACTAAGAACTATGGACTACAAGAACTACAGATACTAGCATGACGGCTAAAGGTTTTTCATTCATCTGGATAGTCTCCCAAAAGAGTCTTACATGCCTTTTATACAGGCTGAGAGCTTAAGCTCAATTTAGACAAAAGATAATGAACAGTGTTTGACGAAATGCACAGTTTAGCCACCGTAATACTACTCAAACGCATATCGGCCGTTAGATGAAAATCCGACGCTGAATCAGAATACCCCTTCACTAGTTAATTGAAGTAAGCAACGACTTCCATAACTCTGACCGCTGTTCGATCATCGTAACACTTCAGCTCCTCTTTCAGACCGTCCGAACCGCTTCAGCCCAAACGTTCGGACTGTCCGAACGTTTCACGCCTTCAATACCTCTTTTGAACTATATGAAACTCACAACCTAACAAAATGCTTTGAAGAGTGGAGGCGGGAAGGGTTTCGATTTTCGCTGCGACGCCTGCCTAACAGAATGTTAAGGCTTTGGATGCCTCTTTCACCGCCATTACCTTTCTTTGGTTATAATAATGTTTGATTGCTGGTACCTTACTGGAATAGTGGCCGCAAGCCGGTAAAAAGACGAGGAAATTCAACGTTATAGTCATCTGTATTTGCTGGATTTTGCGGAAGAAAAGAAATAGAAGGACTTTCCAAAATCAAACGCCATGTGCATAGCGGATTGCGTATCTAGTTAGAGAGGACCTGCATCAAAAGGGCAGAGTGTGCAAATCCCTAATCTCCTAGCTCTTTTAGTTTCGTTCTTCCCGCTGTAGCTGACCCTACCCCTTTGGATTGCTGGGGGCTGCTGCCCCTTTTGGATTTTTCCCTTTTTCTTTCATCTGATCTTTCAATCATGTCTCTATATGCTTGTTTCTTCCTGCTATAAAGAGTTTTAGGCAGAGCTCCTGCCTCTTTCATTCAAAAAAAAAAAATCTGATGCATTCATTATACTATTTCTTTCCCAGGTTTATAGTTTGATGAGTCATGATTTGCCTTGGCTGGTCACGCTGCTGACTGAAAGGATCATCATTTTAACACACACACACACATATATATATATAACTGTAGCACCCCACATAACCATATGTGATACTACTAAGAAACATCATCGTTAAAATGAAGAATAAATAAGAACAATAAAAGAAATTACAAAACACGGGACCGGTCCACTTCTAACCAAATAAAGAACGAATGAAACAACAAAACGGTGGCAAACCACGATGCTGAAAACTCGAGTGCTCCCACCCATGCATGATGCTATCACTCCACTGGTCTTTTACTTGAGACTAAAAAGAACAAGTGTGAGATTTGGAAATCTCAGCAAGTACCTAACAACGGTCACAACACAAAAGTAAAGACAAGTAATGCAACCATATGAAGTAAAGGACAAGCATCACAAGTAAACAACGGATACAAGATGAAAGCAATGAACAATTGATATTGGAGATACTGTCATAAATGGGAGATATATATATACTCTTCATGAGCAAACACACATTCCTCACAGCGATAGCCTAAATTCTTGGTAAAGTTTTGTACCTTCACAGCAACTCCAGGTTCAGAAGAACCTTCTTTGCCAGCAAAAGAGACACATAACCCCTCAACAGCAGAGAGGGTGGTAACAGAGGAGACAGCCTTTTCCATATCCATTCCTAGTTTGATGGCAAGAACAATCTGAAAAAAAATGCAAAAGAAAAATATTAGCTCAATAAATGGAAAATGAAAAAGGAATGTCAACATTCTGTTTTTGTAACTAGTGGCACGCTCAAACCTAGTTCCAACAATGAAAACACAAAATAACAGAATATCTTCCCTAGAAGCTAAAACTTCACATGTTCCGGAGTCACTTGCATTATGCAATACAATGGAAAGGCATCTGGGAACATTTGAGTATTCTTAAGACATTCATTTCGAAACTGAAAATGCCTTATAGCTGCCAAGTGACACAGGTTTAATAAAAAAAAAGGTGTATGGAATTATCGAGCATTCTTTATACATGCTCATTTCGAAACTAAAGAATCCCTTACCGCTGCCAGGCGACACTCCACAACACGGTGGTGGTAGTTTGTAGCAGCTGTCTCTGCTTTCTTGGACTCTGCCAGACAATGGGCGATCACAAATGCACCGCCTGGAGGCAATGGCACATCGGTTGCATGGATTGGATTGAAATCTATCAGCTCAGCAAATCCAGGTTTGGCCATGATAGATATAGCCTGGAAAATTATAATGAAATGTTAAAAGAGAACAATATAAATTGTATTAAGCAAAATTGAAGTAGTTCAAAATACGAAAGGTGACCTAAAGCATCTTGTTCATGCATTTAACTATTCAACAGTATGCCTTGTGCATGCAGTAATATACCAAGTTCTGCAAGCTTTATTGAACCTATTCCTCTCATGACTCATGACTAGGATCTCAACCCAATCCTTGGAATCACATTGTTTTTGCATGTAAGCGTGATGCACAACAAGATCTTCACAAAGTAAAGCTTAATTTTGCTGATTCTACAAATAATAAACCATACAAACCTGGTAATCTGCTGCCAGGATTCCTCTAGTGTTCCATTGGTACAAGATATTATGCACTAAAGGAAATCAGCAACAAATCAGTACTGGCCATTGAGTGATAACCAGTTTTAGACTACCAATACATAAGTCAGCCCCCACAGATGACGTTGTTTTTTACATAAGTACTTTGATCTACTTTAAAAATGGCATAACTTGGGTTATGAAAAGATAAGGGAAACACCATAAGTAGCCCAAAATAGAAGTTTTAGGTGGCCCCATTTACCTGATCCATGCCCCCAGACTGTGTCCCAATATGGCGCTCAGATTGACAAGTGAACTGAGCAACTTCTTTCTGCATGATTTGAATGAAACAATTAGAAATAGGAATGGATCTCTGGCACCTTGCTGTGTTAGGCACACAAAAAAATATAGAAATTGGATAAAAGAAATTGAAAACACTTAGTTTCTATCCCATCACCAATCATGTCAATGTCAGCAATTCAGCATCAACTTCAGCCACCACTATCAAATTTATTTCTCCAGTATGCACTAGTTAAGTTATTATACAAGCGCAAGCAGGGTATACGATACGGGGTCGCCCGGTCTTCTCGACATAGGATCAAGATACTCACGTGTAGCATTTCGAATTATAGCGATCCTCCGTTACCAATGCAAGAACGAACGCTCTTTAATTCGCAAGATCACACGCATCAGACTTCACGACCACCAAGTGAAGCCCTATCGCGCTCCCAATTCCCAGCGGAAAGGTTGAACGATTTCAATTTGCAAGAACTCTTAAATTTTTCTATTGAAATTGATTGGCTAACCAAAGATCAAAAACAAGCAAAATTGTGTTCTCCCATTATCTAGTCGTGGTCTCCCCCCGACTGGTTTCCGTCCCGCATGTATCTACCGCTATTATAACCGGGGGGATTCCCCGCCCAGCGCTTGGCCACGTCCCCCGCCCGCGCGCTCCGGCCGGCGCGTGGCGGGGGATTTTTCGTACGGCCAGAAGAGGTAATTTCCTTCTGTTTTCTGAAAATTACGTAAAGGTCCTTTTTCCTCGCGAAAAGGTCCCTGTCGGTTTTTTTTATAAAAAATTTTGTTGGATAGCACCCCACGGGTTTCCAAAATTACGTATAGGTCCTTATTTACTTACGTACAAGTCCTTACAAGTCCTCGGTTTTTTACGAAAAAGACCTTTAGCTTTTCCGAAATTACGCATATGTCCTCGATTTTTTTCCGAAACTCCCTGCGAATTTTCGTCTCTTTTATTTTGGTCCGCACGGTAGCTAGCGCGGCGTGCGCCGTGCTTATGCAGCTAGTTTATATGACAGCTATACCTAATACGTCCAACACATGGCTTGGTGGCTTCTTCAAGTCGGTTCGGCCCAGGTCTGAATTCAACTCCAAGTCAGCCAAACAAACCGAATTACAACTCTTAATTAATCTTCTTTCCTAAACAAACCAATAAATTACATGGCCTACTTAATGCAGCGCTGCTAATTCACATCACGTACGCATGGCTACTAGAAAATGCATGTATGACTTGGGTCCTCACGATGAATGTGGATTGAGTTGGGTCGTGCGTCTTTGTATCTTGTCCTCAACTGCTTTGATGGACCTTTCTTGTGACTTGGGCCTGGCTCGCGGTTCCAAAGTTTTAAGTTGTTTAAATCTGAGAATACATAAAGAGTTTGTATGAGGTAGAATACTATTCTCATCAATACAAGGAAATTTATTAAAAAACAAATTTACCTGTTTATTTAAAAACTTGGCTCTTACTCTAGTCATTAGACCTTTTGGTGCTTCATAAATACTTAAAAAAGTTGGAGAAGACGATAACGTGATAGTAGTAGGGATATCCTCATCAGCATATCACATCTGCTGCATTATCACTACTTAGTACTTACATGTCTAGTTTTTTTTTTAATAACGAGTACTTACCAAAATAAAGAGGCACTCCTTTTTGCCAAATTTTGTGATGCAACTAGCACATCAATTTTCCAGAATTCAAAAGTTTACCATTTACATGTCTTTTTTTTTCCAATAACGACTACTTACAAAAAGAAAGAGGCACTTGCATCTTGCAAATTTTGTGATGCAATTAGCACATTAATTTCCAGAACTCAAATTTTATCATTTACGCCATTCATATCATATTTATATAGTGTTTTAGTTTATGGTTGCAATTTTTTCCATGACAGTTAAGCTTCACACCTCCACCAAAAGCTTGCATTCATATAATGTTACTATGTTAGTCACATTAAACCACTAATCTCCCTTCCATCTGCGAACAGGAACGACAACAATATAGCCAACAGAGCTGTACTTTGCGCACCCCATCACAAGTCACACAAGTCATCGTTATTTTAGCATGCAGCAGTAGTATATGACAACTCATCTAAAAACAAGCAGGTCCTGTTTTTTTTTCTTTGCCTTTTGGTTATATTTTATGATTTTTTAGATTATTCGTGAGAGAATATAAAATAATAGAAAATTACGAACAGTTTTGACCGATATAAATGAAATCTCTACAATGTAGACTACAACTAACTTGTAAGCTCTATCTTAAAAAGACATTCTGTTTGAAAGGTAGTTAGTGTAGAAAAACTGAAAATTGCTTTTAGAAACTAGAAAGAAGATGCCAGTCTGCAAGCAATCCGCTCCATTTCCCCGGAAAAAGAGACAGCAACTAATCAATTATATATTAGACAAATCAGCTCATCACACTAGTACATACTAACTTCAGCTACAGCCAGCACTGGCTTTGCATCCTCCAACTTTTGTTAATTCCTACCCCATTGCTTCAAGCTTAAGCTGCACTTTCCACAGGGATCAAAACCTAAATTGATACTACTACTCAACTCATAGGCTCATAGCTAGCTAGCATAGAATACTATTACAAAGTCAGCATACAAACATGTTACGACTTGCAGTTGTCATTGAGTCATCCGATTTCTTTAGGTGATCGATCATCGTGAGGGAACACCTGCAGCTTCAGGCTTCAGCTGCTTTGTACAAAACCGTCAGCAATAGCTCTACCGCCTGTTGCTACAGACGCAGAGGACCAGCTTACCTAGCAGCAAACCCGAATCCGTTGTCAAAGCAGACGTTGTTTGGCTCCAGCGGGTTCTGTGTCATGCCACGCGCGGAACCACCGTCGCCTGCTGGTTTGGAGGGCGCGGTGTTATGTTGCATCAAGCTCTCCATTTGCTCCATGAATCTGTTGAGGCTGCCCTCGAGGTGTTCAAGAGCATTCTTCGATAGCATGCTTTTAGATGTGAGGCTGACTGCTTTGCGGCAGACACGGCTGTACCTGGAGGACAAAGGTTCAGAGCCAGCATCAGGTTGATGCCTACCACCAGATGGCTGTTCATCCTTTGCGTGCTTCGTCCACCTCCTCAGTATGTACTGTGATGGGAGGTAGAGGATGTTGTTGTTGTTGAGGACCTTCAGTGCGTGCATACACAGTATGCCCAAGGATTCGAACTTCTTGCAGCTGCAACTCACTGTAGCGCTTGCTGGGTTGAAGTCCACAATGCCATAGCACTGTTTTTGAGGATTAGTGACTCTGAACCTGTGCGTAGCATCATCGGTTGAAACTCGTTCGCAAACACAGGCAAGCTGGCTTTTGTACTCATGCTCATAATCCGCATAGACTGTTCTTGTGTATGACTTGGCTGCTTCAGCAAGCATCGGTATGTCTACAAGTAGAACGGGCTTGTTTTGCCATGATTCGTGATCTTCAACAAGCTCCTCCTCGCGAAGATTGGTGATAGCTTTGAAATACTGCACCATGAACTTGGAGAGTGGCAGCTTCCTGTAAAACCGAAATTTGAAGAGGTTGTCCATGGTCTCACTCCATTTTTTGGTAGCTGTTAGGCCACAGAATGCGCTGCAGTGGACCAATGACCACCTTTCCCGTGCAGAAAACAATTCAGAAAACCATGGATTAACAGCAAGTCCATGCTTGCTAATCAAGCTATCCCATTCCCGGTGGAAGCCATCCTCTGAGTAGCTACCATATATCAAATCCTCAAAATCTTTCCGGAAGTTTTGCTCATGAGCAACAACACCCTGGACAAGTTTAGAGGCAACACTAAGTATATGCCACAAACATAGCCAGTGACATGCGGCAGGCATTGTTGCAGCAACTGCTTTGGATATTGCAGGAGAGAGATCTGTTAAGATTGTTTTCGGTTGTTGTCCAGACATGGCAGTCAAGAAGGTCTTCAATAACCAGGTAAAAGATTCCACGCTCTCATCTAGTAGCAATGCGGCACCAAATGTTATGACCTGTTTATGATGGTTTACACCAAGGAATGCAGCAAAAGGCAAGTCAAATCCACTAGACCTGTAGGTTGTCTCTAAGGTGACTGCATCGCCAAAATAGGAATAGTCCACAGCAGATCTAGCATCTGTCCAAAAGCAGTTAGTCAGTCTCTCCTTCTCGTCTAACTGTATGGCATAAATGAATGATGGATCCTCAGACTGCATAACTTTAAGAAAATCCAGCAGGAATTGTGCATCTCCCTTGTCAAAATCTTTTGACCGCTGAGTGATTAGATAGCTGACTTGATTCTCTGCAACGATAGGGATATCTCTGACACCAGCTGACACTTCAGGACGGAATTGCTGAACAGGGGCAGGCTTCACTCCATAGTAAAAATCAGATTCCGTAAGTACAGCATGTTGAGCAGCAGACTTTTTCCTGTGAGACCTTAGCATAAATGTTTTGTTCGGACTTGCAAGCGGGTGGTTGTGTTCATCAATAAATCTCTTAATTTCCCATCTGTTGTCAGCATTAACCTTCAATTCAACACGAGCTAAACAGTTTGTTCTCTCGACTGGGCGGGGCTTCCTGGTTATATGCGTGCGATGTGGTTGCCGTTTACCTTCAAAGCTACACACGAAATGCCTATCCCGCACGGTTCCATTTTTCCTTCGAGAAAGGTGACCTTTTCGGACACTGAAACCCTTCCTCCTCGCATAAGAGTTGTAGAAATCAAACGCCTTGTCCTCTGAAGGAAAACTCATTCCAACTGCAGGATCTTTCTTTGGTTTTTCGGCACCCTGTGCAGCACTGGCTCCACTTGTATTCTTCGCTGATCCATCTGTCCCATGACTCCCATCAACATATCCTTCCGGAACTCGCATATTGCTATTATTTCCATTGTTCAGATTGCCTGTTGGATTAGGATTGTCAGTGGACTTGTCCAACCCATTTGCATCCTTTGAAGCGACATGTGCTGAATCAGGCACAGCTTCATTCAGGGGTGCAGATCCATTCAAATTACCAGCTTGCTCTGTGGCAGTGGACATCTTTTCGACTCATTCGTCAGTGCATAAACATCTGTGCGCAATCCCAACTTTTGCTTAAAGCATGTGGCAGAATAAGCTTCCAGGGCCAGGCAGCACATGAAATGGAGTTTATTCGCTTACTAATTCGTCCAAGCACTACAATTTGGTTAAACCAAATCAGAGAAGCGGCAGTATTAACAACAACAAGATCATGACTACATAATCCTAGGCCACCCTATTCTTTTGAGTTACAAGATTCGTGTAACCTATTGTAGGATGAAAGACTCACGGACATAGATTGCCACAGGAAAATACAAGAGTTGCGAAATTCGTACCTGGTTGGACGGCAAGTTCGACGGAAGGGGTGGACCACCGGAGTTCACCGGCCACCCCGACGGG
The DNA here is from genome assembly GCA_017311315.1 of Dendrocalamus latiflorus. Lineage (NCBI taxonomy): Eukaryota > Viridiplantae > Streptophyta > Magnoliopsida > Poales > Poaceae > Dendrocalamus > Dendrocalamus latiflorus. The sequence goes on from CM029631.1 coordinate 1,452,143, forward strand.
GTTCGGAAGGTGACGGCGAGGGGCCCGACGAACGAGCTAGGTTTCGGTGGCCGGCGCCGGGGCGATCGAATTAGTTCTGGGCGGTACCGCTGGGAGGGCGTCCGGCGGGCGGGGCGGGGAGCGAGAGCGATGGGGAAGGAGGTCGGATGAGGACGAGAATGGGGGAGGCGACAAGACGGGGAAGAGGAGGCCCGTCGGGAGGTGGAAGAAAGCAAGTCGCCGCCGCAGCGATGGTTTTTTTTTGAACTGGAACACAGGATTCCACTAACCAGTGGCTCTGGGCATATCGCCAGAAACCAAACTGGTCACAAATTCGGGGACCTGGTCCATAAACACCTCAGAACCACAGCGCACAACGCTCGCCCCATAAGCAGCAAGGCTATCAGCCACTTTGTTGCAAGATCTCGGGCAAGACCGGACCTCACAGTGAACAAAAGAATCCTTCATAACGCCCTTTATGCTCCTAAAGATGCATCCTTCTGGACTCCTATCCAATGAGTCCGACCTCAAAGCCTTCTCCAAATTTGTTGCATCAGTCTCAAGAATAATTCTGGTCATTCCCAGTTGTGCCACCCTCTTAAGACTTCTCAAAGCTGCAAGTGCTTCGGCATGTAGGGGATTTGTGAGCCGCTTGAGATGTCCACATCCCCCCTCTAAGAACTCACCGCTGCTGTTACGAGCAACAAAACCCCACCCCCCTGACCCCGTTGTGGCACGATACGAGGCATCAATATTGATCTTATAGCAGTCAGGATGTGGTGGCGCCCATTTCTGCTCTTTTTTGGTCTTTTCTCTCCTTCCCTTATCATCAGTTTCTCAAATTCTATTACATAGAAACTCACAATTGAGCAAACTTCTGTTGCGGACATCCTTTTTTCCCCCACATTTATTTTGTTTCTGGCCGACCACCATTTCCAGAGCAGCACCCAAACTTTTTGTTGTGTGGCAGCATCCATCTTCCAAACTTCCATAATAGCTTCCTTTCCTGATCTGCACTCTGCGAGCTTCAATCTGATCCGCTCTAGGTCCATTCGCCTCCAAATTTCTTTAACCCCACGGCATTTGAAAAAAAGGTGACCACTATCCTCATCCATCCTGTGACACATGGGGCAAATTGTTTCATGCTTCACTCCTCTTCTAGCTATATTCCTTCGGACTGCCAGGCTATTATGTGCAAATCGCCATAAGAACATCTTGACTTTGTTTGGGAGTGGTAGTTTCCAGAGTTTCTTCCAATTAAAAGCTTCCTGGCTTCGTCCCCCCATTTCTGAGACTGACGCATCTCTTCCTCGATCATGCTCTCTTCGCTTTACCGCCACCTTATATGCAGATTTGACAGTAAATTCCCCTCTCGGATTATAGTGCCAGGCTGGCCAATCATCAGAATTATCGTCCGTCGCCAAAGACAGAATCATATCCGCATCCCGCTGCCAAAAGGTGTCCTTTACCAAATCTTCGTCCCAATTTCCAGTAACCGGGTTGATCAGTTCAGCAACTTTAGTCATTAAAGCCGTACCTCTCGGGGTGACCAGCTGACGTGTGGCCCCAAGAGGAATCCAAGGATCCGCCCAAATATCCAGAGAGTTTCCGTTACCCACCCGCCAAATAATCCCTTCCCTAAGGAGTTGAACGCCTTGAAGGATGCTCCTCCAGGTATATGAGATCCCATCTCGAGCATTGCACTGCAAAAGGTTGCTGTTAGCAAAGTACTTTGCCTTGAGGAGTTGGCTGCAGAGACTGTCAGGATTGGTTAGGATTCTCCATGCCTGTCTTGCTAGCATGGCCAGGTTAAACAGATGTAAATCCCTGAACCCCAACCCACCATCCTTCTTTGGCAATGTTAATTTGTCCCAGCTTAACCAATGGATTTTATTCTCCTTATCATTTTGACTCCACCACCACCTGCCAATTAAGGAGTTCAGCTCCTCACACAGACCTTTTGTTAGATCAAAACAAGACATGACATAGGTGGGAATAGCTTGTGTCACAGCTTTAATTAACACCTCCTTTCCTGCTTTGGAGAGCATCTTCTCCTGCCAACCTTGTATACGCCCCCAGATCTTCCTTTTTATATATTCAAAGGCCTTCTTTCGTGATTTGCCAATCGAGACCGGGAGGCCTAGGTATCTCTCATTTTTTGCTTCTGACTCAATGTGCAATTCAAATTTCACTTGCTCCTTATTAACTTGATGTGTGTTGGGGCTAAACAAAACAGAAGACTTGTCCCTGTTAATCATCTGACCCGAGGCTCTATCATAAACATCAAGGATTCTTTGTAGTTCTTTAGCATCCTCTGTTCGCGCTCTCATCAGGACAAGGGAGTCGTCAGCAAAGAATAAATGATTGATTCCAGGAGCCTCCTCACAAACTCTGATTCCTTCAATTTTCCCATCCGCTTCAGCTTGTTGCAGCATGGCAGAAAGAGCTTCCGCACAGATAATAAACAGATAAGGGCTTAGAGGATCCCCTTGCCGGAGCCCCCTCTGAGGAATCACTGAACTGGTATAGCCATCATTAACCTTAAAGCGGTATGAGACTGTAGTGACACACTGCATGGTCAATTCGATCCACCTCTCATGGAAGCCCAATTTCTCCATCATTTTCCTCAAAAAGGTCCACTCCACCCGGTCATAGGCTTTACTCATGTCCAGCTTTATTGCTGCTAATCCTACTTTTCCTCTTCTCCGCTGGTTCAGGTAGTGAGTCATCTCATAAGCTATCAGCACGTTGTCAGTGATTAGACGTCCCGGGATAAAGGCACTCTGTGATTGAGAAATAATCTTTGGCGGGATGGACTTCATTCGATTTGCAGCGGCCTTTGAAATCAGTTTGTAGGCAACATTACAGAGGCTGATTGGCCTAAGATCTTTGAGCTTTTCCGGTTTATTCACTTTCGGGATCAGAACCACTATTGTCTCATTCCAACCCTGTGGCATATCACCTCCATTCAGCACATTCAGTACCTCCTGCTTCACTTTGTCACCCACTAAAGACCAGAATTTCTTATAAAAAATTGATGGGATTCCGTCGGCCCCCGGCGCTTTCAAATCCCCCATCTGTTTCAGAGCTTCCCAGACTTCTTCATTAGTAAAGGGTGCAATCAGACCCTCATTCATTTCCCGAGAGACCCGAGTTTGCACACACCCAATAACCTCCTCCATCTGCTCACCTGCACTAGACATGAAAAGATGTTGATAATGGTTAGTAATAAACTGTTTTAGGTACTTCCCCGCCACCACAGCTCCACCCTCATCCATTAACTTTTCAATACGATTTTTCCTTCTTCTCTCAGAAGCTTGGGCATGGAAAAATTTTGTATTTCGATCTCCTTGGGTCAGCCATGTAGAATGGGCCCGCTACTTCCAATAAGTGTGCTGCTGGTCCAGCAGCCTCTCCAGCTTATAGCGAAGCACATGCTCTCGATTAATTTGAGCTTGGCTCATGCTTCTGCATCGGCAGATCTCCAACTCCCTCTTTGCAGCTGTTATACGCTTCTCCAACTCTCCCAAAACACATCTGTCCCACTCCCACAAATCACTCAAAAGTTGTTTCTGGATTTCCATCAGCCTAGTCTCCCCCTCCTCCAACGCCTTACACCATGCTTCCTCCACTTTACTTGGACCCTCCTCCTCCTCCAACCACCTCACCTCGAACTTTCGCAGAGTTTCCAACGTTCTCCCCCATTCCTTCCTCTCCCTCCCTCCAAGGTCAACAATGATTGGTCTATGATCCGAGTGCCTTGGGTCTCCATTTATAACACGAACCAAAGGAAATTGAGCCCTCTAGGAACTATTGGCCACCGCTCTATCCAGCCTTTCTTTAACAAAGCTGTCCACCCTATGGTGGTGGTTTCTCCAAGTGTAGGTATCACCCTCGAAACCGAGGTCGCTTAAGTCACACTCCACAAGAGCCTGGCGGAAATTCTCCATGCACCTCTCCGGTCTAGGCGGTCCCCCCACCTTCTCACAATTGAACATAATCTCGTTGAAATCCCCACAACATAGCCACGGCAGATCGCTTCTATTACGCAAAATTCTTAACAATTTCCAAGTTTTCTCCTTCTCCTCACCCCTTGGCTCACCATAAATCCCAGTAAACCGCCATTCGAATCCACCCTCCTCCTTCACAAAGGCTTCAATGTGATACCTCGACAAACTTCCAACAGTGATATCAATGCCTTTCCTCCAAAACAAAGCTAGGCCTCCGCTGAGGCCCACACTATCCTTCACAACCATGTTTGGCAAATTGAGGCTCCACCTGAACCTCTCCATCCAACCTGTACTGTGCTTGGTTTCCGACAAGAACAGCACATCTGGGGCCTCCTTCTTCTGGACGTCCAGAAGACCACGAACTGCCGGGCCATTCCCCAATCCCCAGCAGTTCCAAGCAATGAGTCTCATTGGGCCTGGCGGGATTGCTCATGCAACCCCGCCACCACAGCATTACCCTCGCCTTCCACACCTCCAGAAACCCCTGCTCCTTCGCCTCCTTTGTGCTTTTTCTTTCCTTCCCCTGTGTACTCCCCAACGGTGTCAGGAGCTTGTCTTTTCTTAAGGGCCGCCAGTGACACCTCACTGCTCTTCCCTACTCGTTCACTCCTTGGTCTGTGCTTGAAAGTCATCTTCTTTATTGAGAATTCAACCCCTGATTTTGCTGTCATTCCACTCCTCCCTTCATTCACTTCCAGCCGAACTGTTCCTGAGGCTTGGTTTGTGGCAGTCGCGACCTCAGCTTCACCCTGCATCATACCTTTTCCTTCATCTACTTCCATACCAACCTCAGTTCCGACTTCCCCTTGAACAACCTGCTGTATGCCACTAACATCGACCCTTCCTTCTTCCGGGGGCGCAACTCTCAACCCTGTGATCAACGGTTCATCAGAGTCCGTTGTACCCCCCGACGCCTCCTTAGCCTTACCTACGGACAATGACCGCCCTGAAGCACTTTGTTCCCCTGCTGATTTTGACACAGCCCCAAACTCCAATCTTTTTGGTGTACTTTCACGCACTAACTTTCCTTTTTGTTTCAGCGGGCTTAGACCATCATCCCTCAGCTCATCCTCCACTCCGTCAACAACCTTGCAAGAAAAGTCGCCACTACCAGTACCCCTCTGTCCAGAACTTTTACCCCAACTTGTATCTTTCCTGTGCTGATAGCTTCCACCCGAACTACCCCCTTCAGCCCACCTCCCTCTCCCTTCCTTCTTTCGTGCAGGGTTAACCCTAAGCCACTCCCCAAACTGCTTACCCTCCTCCCTCCAAACCCCCTCATCACACTCCTTCTCGACATGACCCAAGAGACCGCACGAATAACAAAAATTTGGCAAGAACTCATATTTAAAATTACACCAGCCCACTCCCTCACCATCTCTATCCTCCATAGTGGTTCCCCTAAAGAGCAGTTTACGGATATCAAGCAATACCTTGAGCCGAAGGAATTCACCCACAGCCGTGTCATCTTCATCTGCATCCACTTCCAGGAATCGACCCACCTTGTCCCCAATCCGCCGAGCCGTCTCCCCATTCATCAGACCAAGTGGTAGATCAAACACTCTGATCCAAACCGGAACAAAGAAAAACTCCAGATCTTTCAACCTCTTGGAGTCGTCAAAATCCACCACTATTAACAGATCACCTCCAAACTCCCATGGCCCATCCATAATCGCCCTCCGCTTTCCCCCCGGCTGTAGGAAGGTGAAGAGAAATAAGTTGCTACCCAGCTCCTTATGCCGAATACCCTCCCTGGGACACCAAATCTTCCCCACTGATTGCACAATACCATCAGCATACCCAGGCTTCGAAGCAAAAAGCTTACCGACCGCTTGTGGAGGTCGTCCAACATCCCTCGTTCTTGCCTGCCACGCCCCTTTAACCGCCCTCCTTTCCTCCTCCGTGAGCTTCAGACCACCCAGTAGACCTTCCAAATCCTCAGCCCCCTTCTTCCTTCCTTTCTCCATCAGCCCCAGGGGCTCCAGCGCCACCCCGCCACCAACAGAGCAGACAAGAGGACCCCGGCCACTACACCGCACCCGAACACCTACTCCCCCAGCCTCGTCGCACCACCTCCACCGGACACACACCTCCTCCGCCCCAACCTTCGCGCCTCCCCAAACCACAGCCACACCCCGCCACCAAACACCTCCCAGAAACCACCAGCCCGGCGCCGTCCTCCCCACTCCCGGCCACCAGCCGACCCCCGGCTCAGCCCCGCTTCACTTACCGTGCGCCAATAGCAAGCTCACGCCCGCCCCCTCGGCACCTGGCTCCGCCTGACCCATCCCCGCCTGAGCTCGCGGGAGCCCCTCCCCTGCCTTCTAGATTTTGGGGAAAGGAGCGGCAATGGAGAAAGCTCAGCTTTGTGAAAGATTTGGTGGAAAAAGATGGAGAAAAACCAACCGAAACCCTAGCTGGGATGCTAGGGTTCGGACCAAGCTCTGAGTCGCCCACACCCCCTACGGGAGTCAAAACAACCAGAGACCAAGGAGGTCGGATGAGGACGAGAATGGGGGAGGCGACAAGACGGGGAAGAGGAGGCCCGTCGGGAGGTGGAAGAAAGCAAGTCGCCGCCGCAGCGATGGTTTTGGTGCCGATGTAACGATACAGTTTCGCTCCTAGCCGCAACTACTACGGTAAACAAGCAAGCAAAGCATTCACGACGGATCTTAAATAATCTTTGCTCTTTAAAAATATGAGTTAGTGGTTGTCAGTATGTTCTTCCTTATCTCTTCTCAGCTGTTCGATCTAAACACATGAATCTTAACCATCTATATCCACTCTCTCTTGTGCTAACTGTCCCTCCTCTCCACTTCCACCTTCGGTTATTCTGTTCTCTCATTTTCTCCAGATCTCTTTCCCACGTTCTTACCCTCACAGACCTGTCACCTCATCTCCCCTCTTCCTCCTCGCCGCCCATCGGACATCTCCCCACCGCCACCACCCCATCTCCCCTCTCCCTCCTTCCTCCCTTCGACCACCGGACCAGACTGGTGGGAACCGTGAGGCGGCACGACGCTCGGTGACACTGGTTGGTGGATCCGAGAGAAGGGCGCTCGGCAATGGTGGCTGGTGGATCTGAGAGGCATGCTCGGCGACAGCAGCTGGTGAATCTAGAAGGCAGCGATCAATGGTGGCCCGTGGATCCAAGAGATAGGCACTCGTAGACGACGGCCATTGGATTTGATGGCCGCTCCCTCCTCACCCGGCCCCCGCGGGGCTGCGTTGCCACGGTTCTCCTCCCCCTGCCGCACCCGCCTCTGCTGCTGCCATTGCTTGGTGCCGCGTGGCGGCGGCGGCTTCCTCTTCCTGCGCCTGCCCACGTGGCTCTCCCCACCGCTGCCTAGTTGTCGCACACCCGGTGAGCCTCTCGGGACCGTGGTCGAAGTCAACGCTATGGTCGAAGGGGGTCGTGGTCGAAGGGGCCTGAGGTCGAAGTCGACGCCGTGGTCGAAGGGGGCTGTGGTTGACGTCGAAGGGTTGTGGTCGAAGTGGGGGCCTAGCATGCTAGCATCAGCAGTCGGCGACAGGGCACGGTCGAAGGGGGAAGTGGTTGACGTCGAAGGGCCATGGTTGTCGAAGGGCCGTGGTCGAAGATGGCAGTGATTGAAAGGGGTATGGTCAAAGTCGAAGCCGTGGTCGAAAGGGGCCGTGGTAGAAGGGGAAGTGGTCGACATTGAAGGGCCGTGGTCGAAGGGATAGTGGTTGAAGGGGCAGTAGCTGAAGTCGGTGCCATGGTAGAAGGGTGCTGTGGTCGAAGGGAACCGTGGTTTAGGGGCCATAGCCAAAGTCGAAATCCATGGTTAAAATCAAAGCGGTGGTCAAAGGGGGCAGTGGTCGAAAGGGGGAAGTGGTCGACGTCGAAGGGTCGTGGTCGAAGAGGACAATGGTCGAAGGAGACAGTGGTCGAAGGAGGCAGTGGTCCAAGTCAAAGATCCGTGGTCAAAGTCAAAGCCGTGGTCGAAGGAGGAAGTGGTCAACATTGAAGGGTCGTGGTCGTCGAAGGCCCATGGTCGAAGGGGACAATGGTCGAAAGATGCTGTGGTTGAAGGGGGCAAATCTGTGGTAGAAGGGGACAGTGGTTGAAGGAGGCAGTGGTAATTGGAGTTGCCACTGTTCTTTTAAAACTAAAATGAAATGTGGAAATTGGTTTAGATTAGGGTGGATGGTTGGTTTGGGTTGGTGCAGCAAGCACGAGACATCTCCCGCCGCTACTCGCCGCCTCACTGCCGGCCACCGGCGAGGCCGCCGGCCGGACATCTCCCGTGCGGCTGCGCGTGCGCCCGCGTGGCTGGTCTTGCCCGCGTGGACGGCCACGCGGCCGCCACCTCGCGTCCGCGTGGCGCCGAGCAAGTGGAGCGCCACCTCAGCCCTAATCTTCCCCCGTGAGCTTGGTCCACGGTGGACCGGGCCCGCATGTCATAAAATTCAAATTTCAAATTTTCGCTGACGTCATAATTAAGTTTTTTCCGTATAAAAATAAACCCCAAAAATCAGCCTTTTCATTTTCTCTCCTTTGAATCTTTCGGAAGCCATAACTTTCTCATTTTAACTCAGCCTTTTCATTTTCTCTCCTTTGAATCTTTCGGAAGCCATAACCTTCTCATTTTAACTCCGATTTGAGCCGTTCAAATTCCTGAATTTTTCTAAAATCCTAAACTATCCAAATATGTACTATTTTTAATTTTATTTAAATTTTGTTTGAATTTATTTGTTTTGTTTGTCTGTATTTTCGCGCGTAGATTCCGCCGTCGCCGATGAATTCGTCGAGTCGCAACAAGAAGAACCAAACAGCGCTCAAGAAGGCAAGTCTCCTTTGATCATCTTGAACCTATGATTTTGAAATATTTTACTTATTTTAAATTATGTGCATTGCTATTTACATAAAGCATTAGTTCAAATATTAAGGTATTAGTTACCCCAATTTTGTTATGCCCTCAGTTGAAATTGAATGTCATGTACTCTTGTCTCCTTAGGATTTCCTTTGACTCTTTAATGAGAGTATTATAATCATTTGTGAATAATAGAATGGTAGTATAATGCTTAGTCATGCTATGTAATACCCTTGAAATCTTAAAATGGGAAATTATAATTTGTTGTAATAACTCGTGTTTCTAAAGTTTAGTGGTAATTGGAGTTGCCACTGTTCTTTTAAAAATAAAATGAAATGTGGAAATTGGTTTAGATTAGGGTGGATGGTTGGTTTGGGTTGGTGCAGCAAGCACGAGATCTTGTTAAGTGTATGTTCCACCCTAGTCAATTAAGGATCGACGCTTGTGTTTGTCCAGACTGAGCATTAACCGTACAACCACAAGTCTATATGGGTACGACCTAGCTGACTAACTTATAATAGTCTAGTTTAGGTGCCACCAGTGGAAAGTGGGTGCCAGGGATGGACTGGTTATTCACAGTAAGGGACAGGGATTTACTGTACTTATATGGCGCAAGAGGGGGCTTCGGTTCGGGTAGTTAGCCTACCTACGGTGAAACCTCAGTGGGTGGTATCTAGCTAGATTAGAGTAAGGTAAAGGCTGTGTGATATTTTATCTGGGTCTCATGCCAAAGGAAGCGTGTTGACTTTTAGGATAATTTATCTCTTGTGGGTAAAGTTGTACAACCTCTGCAGAGTGTAAAACTATTCAAATAGCCGTGCCCACGGTCAAGGGCGGGCAAGGAATGCATTCACATGGTAGATTTCTGGTTTTGGTTTTAAAATCAAAAAACCTCTGCAGAGTGTAAAACTATTCAAATAGCCGTGCCCACGGTAAAGGGCGGGCAAGGAATGCATTCACATGGTAGATTTCTGGTTTTGGTTTTAAAATCAAAAGTTTTTGTATTCCGAGAGTGGAGGGAACTCTCGGAAGGTTATCCTGGCGGTTGGAGCCAGAGAGGGTGGATGGAACCCGCAGATTTAAACTTGATCAAATTGGTTAGCTAGTGTTGGTAGTTGGAACCTTTACTAGAAAGTTAATGTTAGTTCTGTTAAAACAATTACTTTATTAAATTGATGCCTTCAGAAATAATTAGTTGTAGTTGAAAGTAAAATATTGCTTTGTGCAAAAGAACCATATAGCCTTCCTTTGTCAAGCCTTGCATCTATTGCATTTTTCCCAAGACTTGCGGAGTACTTTATGTACTCACATGCTACACTCAAACATAAAAAGCAGAGGAATACGAAGCCCAAGAAGGAGACTACGACTACTTCGCTGGTGGCTTCGACGAAGGATTCCAGGAGTTCTAGGTCGCGTTTCCCCAGTCAATTGCCTGTGGCGTATTGATGGGTCTTCATCGAGTTTATCCCTTGCTTCTGCTTTATTTTATGTGTGCGAGGTCTTGAAACCTCAATTGTAATAATGAGACCTTTTCGGTCAGTACTCTCAATTATTGTAATAACACGATGCTGGTGATGTATTCATTTCTGTTTAACTGTGTGCACTAGCTTTGATCTGGGACTAGTGCAGTAATACACAGAGGGTCCGGATTCGGAAATCCGGGGTCCCGACAGAGATGGTCGAAGTCAGGGCCGTGGTCGAAGTCGGAGCCGTGGTTGAAGGGGGCCAAGGTCGAAGTCGAAGATCCATGGTTGAAGTCGACGCCGTGGTTGAAGGGGGTCGTGGTCGATGTCGAAGGGACATGGTTGATGTCGGGGCTGAGCCGGGCGGGCGTGTTGAGCAGCCTGGCGTTAGTAGTTGGGTGACAGGGCACAGGTGCATCAGAGGCCTGCCAACATACGACCACTAGCGATGGTCGACCGTTCCCGACCTACGATCATGCGCGATGGTCGAAGACTTCCGATTTACGATCACGAACGCTGGTCGATGTGTTATGACTTACGACCACGAGCACTGGTCAATGTGTTACGACTTACAACCACGAGGTGTGGTCGATGTCTTCTGACCATGAGCGATGGTCGATGTGTTATGACTTACGACCACCAGGTGTGATCGACAGCTTCCGATTTACGATCACGAGTGCTGGTCGATGTGTTACGACTTACAACCATAAGATGTGGTCGATGTCTTCTGGCTTACAACCACGAGCACAGGTCGATGTCTTCCGACTTACAACCACGAGGTGTCCACGATGGCTTCTGACTTACGACCACGAGCGCTGGTCGATGTGTTCCGACTTACGACCATGAGGTGTCCACGATGGCTTCGACTTACGACCATGAACGATGGTCGTCAGCTTTCGACGTACGACCACAAGCCATTGTCGAAGGCTCCCGATTTAGGACCACGTTGATTGTCGACCGCTGCCAACTTACGGCCGCTTCGATGGTCGACACCTATGATCATGCACGATGGTCGATGGCTTTCGACTTACGATGACGAGGTGTACTTGAGGGCTCCCGACCTATGGCCACGAGGTGTGGTCAATGTCTTCCAAATTACGACCACAAGGTGTGATCGACGGTTTTCGACTTACTTGACGGATTTAAAAACTGTTAGAATATGTTTGTATGCATATTCTAAAAATTTTCACCACCCGTGAGTTTTAGAACATGTAATATAATAAATTTTAAAAATCCATAGGAACGCACTGGCATTAAGCTAGTTAGTAACATACATTCTAAATTTTCAAACAAAATACTATACAAATTTAGTAATACTTAGATATTTTAGAAAGTAAAGACAACCAATAAAGAACAAATTTTCAAGAGTGTTTGAACTAATGAAGTTGAGAATATGCAAGGGTTTTGTGTTGCCTTAAGCACCTGTTGTAATAAATGCTTGTAAAAAACTGCACCCCAATCAATTTTTATAGATACCATCAACCCACCACTACAATTATGGGGCAAATGGGCTGTTGGTAAACAAAGAATGGGCAAATAATCAAATCTCTCAAAAAATAATTGGAATCTAAGAACATAACACAAAGAGTGCCAACCTTTATAGAATCTAATCCTTGCACCAAAATTCCAAGCTTTCCAAGATCCCATCTTTACATCATAAGAGGAGATGATCATGTGTTGAAGATCATCAAGTCAAGATATAGATGGAAGATGGCTTCATGTGTTGAAGGCCATTAAGAAGAGAATGCGTCATGAGTTGATGCATGTCTAAGAAGAGATGATCATGTATTGATCATCAAGCCAAAAAAAGATCCATCACATGTTTATAGAGTTCAAGCGACAATGACTCTCTTGAAGTGAAGATGTGTGTCATCAAAGTTTAAGAGGATATTTAAGGCAAACATATGACTAGTTAGGGTTAAGAATATGTTTTTAGTCTTTTATTAGTCTTGGTGTTTGGTTGGAAGACCGAATTGCTAGTATAGATTATCGTACTATTAAGAGGGGTCATGTCTAGTAGCTTGAGTCTCATCATGTGTTGATAACTCAACCTCACTTGTTCTAACTCTCTTTGGCATAATGCTTATAATTGCGAATATGTTTTGTAAATAGTTGAAGTGCATATTGTTTGAATCTTTGTAACAAGAGACTATACATTGCGAATGTGTTTTGTAAGTGTTTGAAGTCAATATTTCGTACTATTTGTGGTATGAAGCTTATATTTGCAAATGTGTTTTGCAAATGGTTGAATCTCACACATAATTTTTGTAGCATGTGACTTAGGTTTGCGAATGTGTTCTGTAAATGTGTTAAATCCATGTACCGATACCTTGTGCCAGGATTTCAAAAGTGTGCAAATGTGTTTTGCATCTTGTTGGAAATCATGTTCAATTTTTGTGTGCATGATACTATAATTTGAAAATGTGTTTTGCAAGTTTTGATTAAATATATGCACGTTCAGGACAATTGGAACTACCGGCATGCATTGCGCGGTACTACCGATGATCGGAAGTACCAGCATGTGTTACATGGTACTACCGAAGATCGAAAGTACCGTCATGTGTTGTGCGGTACTACCAGCTCTATGTGAATGGTACTACTAGACTTCGAAAGTTCCGAAAAATCCAGTGGTATGTTTTTTTTCAGAGAGCACCCGCTGAAAACATTTCATCTCCTAGAAATCGGCAGTACTAAGTTTTGAACAGCGGAACTTCCGCATGAGTAGAGCGGTACTTTTGACGATTGGAAGTACTGGAAAATGAGCGACAAAACTACTGATTTTGCTGATAATAGCTAGTTTTCTCACTGTTGCAAGGGAAGCGGTAGTTTCGAGTTTATATCTGCGGTACTACTGGATTTCCTGATTCTTGTCCCTAACAGCTAGTTTTGAGGTGTGACGGTATAAATACCCTCTTGTGGCTAGTTGAAAAAAGGTGTTGTTGGACTTTATTTCATTCTTTTGAGCTAATATGAGGTCCTCCTATCAATTGTCCATGTGTTGAACCTTGTGAACAAGAAGGAATGCTCTAGATTGCATATGTTGCATCTAGAGGTGCATTGAATATCCATTCGAGTTTGTGCATTCGTTGCACGTGGTAAGAGTCAAGCGAGGGGCTTGGCTTATTACTTTTAGAGTTTGCCGACTCCTAGATGGCGTTAGAGGTGTCATGCGCGGTGATCCTCTCAAGGAGGTTGTGAGAAGACCCAACGAAGTATAAAGGTTGGAGCTCACCTACCCGGAGCGTAAAAGAGCTACCCCTAGTGAATTGAGGTGTTTCGGCTTCATTCGTAGAGCCGGTCTAATACATTTAGGCTAACCTCAACGTAGACTAGGGGAGACCAGTAAGTCTCTAAATACCACGGTAAAAAGCAACCGTGTCAATTGTGGTTTGTTTTCTTTTGCAAAATTTACATTCAAGCAATTTGCTTTTATAGAATTAAATTAGTTGCTTGTCATTTTAGGATTACAAACTTTGACATAGCCTTAGTGTGTTGGTGAACTTAATTGATTTAGGCTTTATTTGTACTAAACCAATTTGATTTAAGGTTCTGCATTATATATTTGGTTTAGAAAAATAGAAATAGATAATAATCAAAAGAGAATTTTTTGGACCGTCTATTCACCTCCTCTAGTCGGCCTCCTTGATCTTACATCTTTGCGCAATTAATATAGTGGAATTATCACATGCGGTTTTTAATACAAACTGTCTGTGATAATCTAATTATCACAGATGGTTTTTTAATACGAACCGTTTGTGAATTATCATAAATGGTTCAAAGTAAGAATCGTTTGTGATATTTGATAATATCACAGACGGTTCTTGTTAATAACTGTATGTGATACTTTACAGACGGTTTTATCCACGAACCGTCTATGCTATTTCATTTTCACAAATGGTTTTAGCGTTGGCAGCAACACAGACAATCTCTAAACTAAAAACCGTATGTGATTATATTTAATATTGACGGTTTTAGGTAACCGTCTGTGATGTGACGCCTAGTATTAGGCTTTTTGTAGTAGTGTGTAAATCAATTCCGCGTCTGTGAACTGTAAATCAAGTTCATGACTGTAAACTGTAAGTCGATTTCACATATGTGATCTGTAAATCAAGTTCATGACTGTAAACTGTATATTGATTCCACGATTGTGAACTGTAAATCATGATCTATGTATCTATATCACTTTCTCTGTTACTTTCATGCAATGCAATGCGATGCATCTGTAACTGTAGCTTATACTGGTGTAGCGGAGTGTCTACCCATCGATGGACCACTCTTTCTCCTCGTCCTCTTTCATACGGGGGTCTCAACCTTCACTTTCGTAGAGTGCCTACTGAATTAGGTCTTTATCCTCCCACTCCTATGGGATGCCTACCAGCGGTATGTCCTGTGTATGAGTGCAATGTATGATGCAACATTTTTCCAATGTCGGCATTTTACTCATAAGCAGCACTCATCGGGGCAATGATCAGCACATAATCATGTATAACATCTCATAAATATTATAGATCATGGCATAAAAATACGAGTACCAAGCATTCTGTATAATTCACTATTCTACTATGCACTTGCCTGTTAACCCGACGAACGATGCGTGGATGGCATTAGACTCGAACTGCTACCTAAACAAGTATTAACCAATTCAATTCATTGCTAACGCAATATATACATATACGAGTAAACGACATCGCTCTTACGCACAACCGACATAGCCAATTTCTCTCTCACCGGACACTTTTCCGTTGTTCCAGTGTTCAACCGATTCAAGAATTAAGTGATTTCGTCAATTATACTTGCGGATTAGTCTTTGCTAATATATCTCATTCCATCTTCAATTAATTGTACTAACCAACCTTGCATTACTTTATCATCTAATAATTAATCTATTTGGCTGACAGCCCAATTTGTACTTACCAACTAATATCACCAGATGCTACTTCTACTCTGACCAGATCAACAATGGCAACACCGATTTCACCGTCCAGACATTCATATTAATAAACATTATTCTAATAGCTACCCAAGCCAATTTTATTAATCGCATATTAACTTATGCGAGAGTCTATAAACAGAAAGGAGAAGATTTTTGAGGCGCTATCCTGTACGCAAACAACTGTATCGGAGCATTACCTATTGTTTCTTAGCTGGATCTGACGAATCTGACGCCGAATCAAGCTTCCCCCTTTTTTCCCGAGAAAATTGATCATTTGCCACTTTGAAGAGTGGGCTTCGCAAAATTGTCACTTTCAAAATTGGCTTTGCAAAAATACCATGCAGTACATTTAACTCTTGATTGCCATGCCATTTGAGTCATTTAACCCATTTAATATTTTTTTTTCTAATTTCAGGGGCTGGAAAAGACCTTTCTACCCTTGAGTTTATGGTGCTCACTTAACCAGATCCATACAGCTTTTGATTCTTCAATAATTTCCATGCGCCGTCGTCGAGGCCTTCTGCAACGCAACCAAGCTTGACGACGCCGTGATGATCTTCAGGAAGATGCAGGGGAATGGGGGCATTCCGAACGCCTTCAGCTACTGGTTGCTGATACAGGGGCTGTGCAAGGGAGGCAGGCTGGATGATGTGGTTGGGTTCTACGTGGAGATGTTTGAGGCTGGGCATTCACCATTGATGAGAAGTCCATCAGGGAGCACTTGGACAAGAAAGGGCCATTCTCACCGGTTGTTTGGGAGGTGATCTTTGGGAAGAAGAAACCGGGCCGGTCTTTTTGATCTAAGTGGTATGTTGACATCCTCATCGTTTCGTTTGGCATCACCAGTGATGATTTTTCAGTAGTTAATGTGTTTCTGTTGTTAAATCACAATGGCTAGCATGATGTTTTACATGGCATCCATCATTGTGGAGAATCTATATGCAAAACTTAGCAAGGGTAGAAAGGTCTTTTCCATCCCCTGAAATTAGAAAAAAAATATTAAATGAGTTAAATGGCTCAAATGACATGGTAATCAAGAGGTAAATGTACTGTATGACATTTTTGCGAAACCAATTTTGAAAGTGGCAACTTTGCGAAGCCCACTCTTTAAAGTGGCAAATGATCAATTTTCTCCTTTTTTCCCTCTCTTTCCTTCAACCGGTTTCCCCTTAGAGCAACTCCATCCTATTAGTCATTTCTCCCTCTCTATTTCCTAGGATGAAGAGGCTAGCTATTATTTTCAGCTCTCTATTTGAGTTAGCATTCCAATGACCTAGCTATTTGAGAAGCGAGTGAGGAGGCGCTCGCCAAATCTAGCTAGCGGCCGGGAGAAAATAGTGACTCGATAAAAATGAAGAGGAGGATAAAGAATCGGTTGGAGTCCATTTCTTGAGTCATATTAGGTAAATATACAATGAAGAGCAGGGTAAAGAACCGGTTGGAGTTGCTCTTACCTCCTTTCCTCGGTCGGCCGCCCCCCTGCTCTTTTCTTTCTTCTTCTTCTTCCTCACCGGCCGGCTCCCTCCATTCGTTTCCCTCGGCTGGCTGGCCCTCCTCTACTCCCGGTCGGCGGCAACAGCAGGGGCGGGGAAGGGGAGGCGCGGGCGAGGGGGCAGCGGCGCTAGGCGACGGCGGCGGCGTCGCAGCAGGGTGAAGCGGCGGCGGCGGCTGCACACAGGTGCGCGGAGCAACGCCGGCAGCCGGGAGACGGGAAGACAAGGTGCGGCCGGGCGACGACGGCACCACGCGTGGCAGCGGCGTTCGGCAGGCAGGCAGGCGGCGAAAATAGAAACCCTTCCTGCCTCCACTCTTCACAGCATTCCCGCTAGGGTTTCATGGACCCCGCCTCCGTCGATGGGGGTGCCTTCCTTGAGTTCGTCGACTACGCCATCTCCGTCCTCTCCTCCTCCGGCGGCGACTCCCCGGGCGCTGGACCGGCGCCGGCGCGGCCGCCGTGGGGGTGGGCGGTGGCGCAAGTGCTCAAGTTGTGCTGCGCCTACTCTAGCGGCGTCACCGCCGCCATCCTTCTCTCCGACCTCTTCCAGGTTAGTTAGATTCGCTTGCCGCGTGTCGCCAACTCGCCATTTTATATGTTGTTTGATCATGGTTACTTGTTCTACTGGTACGGTTTATTAGTTCAATCGCTGTAGTTAAAACTTATTCTACTTAGATTTAGACTAAACTTCCAGTATGCAACTCTTTTGCAAAGCTCTTACGGTTTTTATTTAAATTTTGTGATTGCTGTTTCCTTTTATGTTGTCGAATCCGCTAGAATTTGAAATCAAAAATCTATTTGTGGAAGGATGCATATAGAACTATACAAAGCCAAACGTAAACTATTTGAACACTTTGGTGCCGCTGAAGCAAGTAGCTTATGTTCTGATCGAAACAGCAACTTCAAATTGGCAATCCCATGCTTCTTGCTTGTTTGCTGTTCAACAAATATAATTAACATGTTGCAAATCTAGGACCATCATGTTCTAATTTATCATCATTTCTTTTGCCCATTGGATTGGAGGCTACTTTTGTGTTTTCCCGTAATGGACAATGCCTTAGGGGTTAAACTTTTGCTGCTTTTGATAGTCTTGGACAGAACAGCGTAAATCTCTGACTGCAAAGAGGAAGGTTGAGCTGACCAATCTTCTAAACACAAGGATTATGAGGAGGAGGCTTCCTAATACGATCACAATCGATTCTATCCATGAGAAGAATTTCCTTTCCCCCAAGAGTGTCTTTGAAGCTGTCATTGTTGATGTGTTCGTCCTTCCTGGTATGCTTATACACTTTTTATACTTTTCTTCCATCTAATAAACAAGCTATAATTGTTACCAATTTCTAGGTTAGTTTTAGAACATTTAAGCTTTGCAGGGCTCTATTAAACAGGATGAATACTAAGCTAGTAGCCTAATGCTTTTCTAGGTCACTGTTTCTCAATAAAGGAATGGTAACCCAATCAATTGTCAGAAAGGAAGAAAAATCTTAAGCACCCCCTAATTTCACAACTACCTTGATTCATTGGTCTTATCAATTCGTCCAACATGATCCTTCATTGCACGTACTGTAATAAAATTAATTACCATTTGAACGTGCTTTCGTTACATGACTGCCAACTTGCATTTTCCTCAACTGCATCTCAATTGTGTCATTCTTGTAGGTACAAACATATACATGCTTACCTTGGGAGACATGTGGAGTACATCCACTATTGATCTATATCTACACCGAAGGTAGATCTGACTAACTGCTTAGTTAATGTTTTTCTTTGTTTGACTGATATCATGTTACTGTAAAAGTCAGTAAGGAATGCATTGAAAAATGTAGACTTATTGAGAATGATTTTGTTATTGGCCTGACCTTCGTTTATATGCTGGCTCTAAATTTTCATGTCAGGTACTACAACTACATAGGACAACATGGTATCTTGAAGAAGGGTCGAGAAGTTGTGCTCACAGGATGCTGTCTTCGTACAGCTATGGAGGGATCTGGCCATACACGTATTTTGCCAACAGAATATATGGTCATATTACTTGATGAGGTACACATTCAAAGCATTTAGGTGTACAAGGAAGCGGTGTTCAGACCATATTATTTAATTGCAATTTGTCACTTCTTATGTCAAGCTCCTTTGTTTTAATTGCAATTTTCACCCCTCATAATGACTCTTCATACCCTGATAATTGACTTTAAATTAAGAAAAATCAATACAATTGTGAAACCACTTGATCTCTATCCACTCATAAGATCAACTGCAACATTGTACTTCGTTGTAGACAAATAATTTAAGCTTAATGTGTTATAAGTTAAATTTTGGCATTTGTACTGTGGAATGCCGAATGCAGCAGGTTCACTCAACTTTGTTTTAGCTCCACTCACATTATTCAGTTTGGACTTATCTTTGATTTATACAGGACCAAGATGAAGACGCCATGTTACTTGCTGCACAGTTTTGCACATATTCTTTCTCGTCTATGATGCTAGATGAAAATAAAAATGATGTTTCATACTCATTTTATGCCAGGTAAAATAAGATATGTAGTACTTCTCAATGGTGACCTTTTTACACCAAATGCTGGTATAGTTACGGTTTAATAGGAGCTTTTGTAAATTTTTGTAATTATTTTCCCAATTTTCTAAACTGTTGGACATGTAAGATCCGAGCAGAAGCTAGCTTTTTTAGTATTTGGCTGCGGTCAAATGTGCTTCATTTTTAATGCTCAAAGATGTTTTGAGGGTAAAAGATAATACTGAACTCAGTTATTATATTTGCTGCCCTTTTGTGCTCAACTCTCCATGCCATCATTGACAAGACCACAACTGATGACAACTGAAGGTGCTTTTCGAGTATTATATGTTATAGGATCACTCAAAGACATCAATGCCAATGGTTTTGCTGGTGAACATGTGGGGGGATTCACGGTTTATTGGTATTTAAACTGTATAAACAAATGTTTGCTCCTGAGGTAAAAAAAAAGCACTTGCCTTTGGTGGCGAGGATAAAAAGGAAGAATTTTACAACTCCAGCCAGTGATTAAACTGAAAAGGATTAACCATACCGATCTACTTTGTTAGACAAAGGTTCATAACACTCTTACCACCTTTCTTTTTCTTGCAGGATTGAGAAGATTGAGTCCTTGGAACCTTTTGGATGTACGGAAAGAAAGCAGATTGTACTTGTAGACGATGATGGTGGAAAGATAAAATTTGTATTATGGGGAGAGCAGGTTTTGCTTGCAAATCTTTTCAGGTCCATTTCACTCAATATGAGTACCAAATGTTTCATTTAAGTTATAGTAAACTAAACATTTTCTTTCAGTGTAGGGAGCATGCTTGCACTGGACAGACCTTTTATTGCAAATTTTGTGCACAATAATCATGAGGAGTCTCAGGAACTATGCCTTGAATACGGTAGTGCAACACAGGTTTACTTGGTGCCAATTGCTCAGCAGGAGGAACAGGTTGGTAGGAATATCTTGGTGCTACTTCTTTCTGCGCTACTCTTGACCAAGACAGAAAAGATTGTATGCTAGGTACTTCTCACACCTACTCAAGTAAGGAGCCAAGGACCTCGGTTGTCATGTGTTCCAGTCGATAATATGGCTTCGCAAGTAACATTACCACGTGATTTGCATGGTTCAGTTGATTTCAGCAAATATCCATTTCGAGTATGTAACCTGACCTTCATTCATTTGAGTTTGTTTTTAGTAGATAGATTACCAATCATTATCTTGCTTTGAGCCTGAAGAGCTACTGATTTAGCCTCCAACCTTAACAACTGATTCTGCTGAAGCTTTAATTTGTATTGAGTTATATTGTGTGAATCCTAACATTATTGTATGTAGCTTCACATACTTGCAATTTATCACTGTAAAAACTAACAGCTTTTAATATCTCACTAGTTATTACATCTCATAATATGTGTATGTGCATCTTGTGCTTTTATTCCATGGGCGCCTCACTCATGCACATGCAATATATCTCTCACTGTAAATATAGGTGTGGTCTGCTGTTTTCCTTCTAGAACATGCTTTCAGAAAATAATGCCCGTTCTTTTTCTATCATCTTTTTCATGATCATTTTGGGATTCCTTGAAGAAAGGAAAACCATTAAAAAATTTGGTGTCATCCCCATTTTGGACCCCCCCCCCCCCCAATTATTTATAGTCTGATAATGTGGTACAACTAGTGATATATCATATACTTTTGCACATGTAGTAAGCTTCCTGCGATATCTAATTTTCAGGTATATGTAAGTGATCTTCATGGTAAAATGGTCGGAGCTAGTCTGTTTGGCACCGTAACAAGTGTTTGCAAAGCAAGTGTATCAGGGTCTACCTTTTATTTGGAGATAGAAGATGTAACTGGAGTTGTTCTGGTGAAGCTTAACTTTATTGGACACTGGTACCACTTTCTGTTCTTATGCAATGACCAGTTTATTTTTTCCATT
Source organism: Dendrocalamus latiflorus (assembly GCA_017311315.1). Lineage (NCBI taxonomy): Eukaryota > Viridiplantae > Streptophyta > Magnoliopsida > Poales > Poaceae > Dendrocalamus > Dendrocalamus latiflorus. The sequence goes on from CM029631.1 coordinate 1,473,306, forward strand.
CATTTCCTATTTGTCTGAAGTTTTATGCCTTTCTGACTTAAAAAAGTTCTTATTTTCTGTTTGTTATGCTATTATGAAGTGCCAAATTTGCAAGAGAATGGTGAATGATCAGCTTCCAGTTTTATGTGTCATATTATGGTTATCCAGACATATGCATTAGCAGTTTGTATTGAGTACAATATGCTTACATATGTAGTCTGGTCAGTATATTTAACTTACACACTTACATCCAATCTTGTTCTGCACCAAGTATGATATCATAATTGAAAATGACTCTATCTAGTTTTTTCCATCTGAAAATTGATTGTTTTGTGTTTTTATACGAAATAAATGTTGCAACAAATCAAGTTGTGGCCTCTCTATTTGTTGCCTGTGAAAAAACAATGATTTCGTGAAATCTATGCTACATCAAATATTTTCTAATTGGAGCTGTTGTTATAGATATACTCTGATTAGAAATTTCATGAGATATCTGAATTCTGTAGGCTGTGCAGGGTCTTCTGTCATGATTCAGTTGATATCTGATGCTATGTTAAGCTACATCTGTCTGACAGCCTGTTGCTGTCGTTATTCTAATGAAGTGTGAGACAGAGTACATTAATAGACATTACATTGTCACTTCAGTATTTTTTTTAAATCCGATCATATATGCCCATTTTTCCTTATAGCATCTTATATTTTTACTGGTTGTTTCCTATACCAATTCAACTGGTTGTACCATGCATTTGAATTCAATATTGTATAAATACCTCTGCAGGTCATTAGGTAGAGTGGGAGTGGGTCATATGGTGTACATCTCCGGTCTGACTTGTACCTTGAGTTCAACAAACATGTAAGCAATATATTCCTTTATATTACATCTATATGCAATTTATTACATCTATATGCAATTCCATGTCGTATTAAGTTCTGGTTGGTGGGTTATTTTTTTGTTGGTAGACTTGAAGTCTCATGGTGTGAAAAGGAGCCAGGATCACTACTTCTTAACTTAAGCTTGCTGCCAGCGCTGCTGAATTCAACATGCCTGCATAATTTATCACTCCTGTCAGATCTTCCTCATTCAGCAAACAGAACACATGTAAGTTTTCTCCATTACTGTCATGCTGTTATGAGGTCTCTTATAGAGCATTTCAGGTTTAGGAAAATTTTACATGAAACAACTGGTAACAGTTTAGTAAACAACTACCATATCACCTTTAACATGCTCTGATATGTAAAAATACAATAAAGCAGTCTCAGATGCCCGTTTTTAAGGAATCAGATATCCTTTTTAGTTATGTTTCTAAGAACTTTACTGCATGCTTCGACTGGAGTCGGATTCGTTGAGTTAACATCCTGTGTTTGTTTGATACTGAACGTACAGATATGCCGTGTTCGACTTGACCACATCGATTGCAACAGTTTAAAGGTGTTATTATTCCACAATCTGTGTGGCTGTTTTGTGAATGAACAATCGGGGGAACTGCAGTGTTCCTTCTGTAAGTGTGCCTGCCCTAGTGGGTGTACACATGGCTTTCAGTTGCACTTGACCATAGCAGACGGCAGTGAAAAGGTCTTCGCTTGGTGTGTTGGACAAACTGCTGTAGAGTTCCTTCAAATATCTCCTGATGAATATATGGAACTCCCTGAGGTATTAACTAACAACATTCCCCCACCACATACCTAATATGTGAGGTAGCATCTTACAGTATCGATTACTCACCTCCCCTTTGAATAATATAGTGAACAATTTCTAAGGTGTTAGTGTTGCACATAAAGTTACTTGAATCACCGAGTCTTTATTTTGTACATTTGGGTTTTTCTGATGCCAAAAGTAAATGTGTATACTGAAGATTGATTCTCACCTATGTAGGTTAGTCTTTCTTGGGCTGATACCTGTGAGCTTAAGGGTTGCATGGGTACTTCTGATTTTGGTACATGGCAACAATATCTTCATTTTGACAGAGTCGTTTGCTTCCTTTTCTTGATCAAAAGTTTATTTTGTGGATCACATCTCATGAAAGCATATTTCTTCATTTTGGTCAATGGAATATTGATTTTGATGTGATCACAGCATTTTCCATGTACACTCGCGCATGCCTGTCATGTTTCGAGTCGACTAGCTAGCATGTGCACAGATGCATGATGAAAAAAAAACTCTTGTTCTTACTAAACTTTTTTTTTTGTGATGATAAATAACCAGGATGAACGGGCAATGTATCTCTTCACTCTTCAGAACGAGAGCTTTACAGTCGCCATTGCAAATACCAGCAAGCGAGTTGATGGTTATACCGAGAGCGATGAATCCCCCCCGACCTGGGAGATTACAAGAGCCCAAAAATGCGAATGACTTCCTTGAGAGGGATTTGCTAGTGCTTGGGAAGGAAAGGTTTATGTAGCAAAGTTAGGCTTAAGGTGCATCAAACATTGTTTTGGAAGCATGGTCTGATCTGTCGCAAACTATATTATTCGGAGCAATGGAGTGGAACACCTTTAAAGGCTGATTCGATGATCTCTCGTCTTGTTTTGCTGTTGCGTTTTGCTCGTCATATGATGAGCTTGATTGAATTTCTTGTCGCATCGTTGATATTGAGCCGTCGACTCGCAGTATCTCTACCAAAGTTTGGAAAATGACGGAAAATATAGGTAATAGTATTCCGCAAAGCAAACACTCTTGGAGTGAAACGCCACTCTTTGGAGTGGTATTTCATCAAATTTCCTAAAATTTCTACTCCTTAAAAGCACGAATTGGTGATCGTCGGTGTATTCTCCTTTGACTCTCTGTAGCTGTTTATTTTCACTCGACTCTCTGTAACCGTCTGATCTCACGATGATTTACTTAAAGATGCAATCGTATAGGGCCGCAGCCTTTAGACTGAAGCAGGCACTAAAGTTAACAAGTTTTATGGGCCCTTTAGAGTAACTCCGGCAAGGCCCCTATTTAAGCCTTCATCCTACTTTTGAGGGCTGAGGGGCAAAAAACTCACTCCAGCAGGGCTCCTACTTGAGCCCTAAAAAGTAGGGGGCCCTCAAATCTCCCCCTCGAGCCCTCATTCCTGGGGGGTCTAGAGGGAGCCCCTACTTTTGAGGGCTCAAGTAGGGGCCCTGCTGGAGTGAGTTTTTGCCCCTCGGCCCTCAAAAGTAGGATGAGGATGAGGGTGGGTCCTATGTGTCATCCCCTCTAAGAATGAATTTGAGGGTCCTGTTTTGAGGGCTCCTGCTGGAGTGTAGTCCAAAAAACAGAGCCCTAAAAAGTAGAGAGAGCCCTCAAATAAAAAGTAGGGGCCCTGTTTTGAGGGCTACTGCTGGAGTTGCTCTAGTGTTCTGCAAAGAGCGGGCAAAGTAGCTTACAAGCTACAACTCCACTACGGGCCTGTTCTTTTCGGCTGCGGCTTTTGGCTGAAATTTTTGAATTTTGGTTGTTTGCGGTACAGATTACGGAGAGATAGATACTCACTTGCGATTTTGACTAGTACAGATATTGAGCTTTTAACGTGTAGATCGTTTAACTTGTAGACCTCGTCTTGAGAAAATACTCCGTTTAAAAGTTAGGTACTGTAACAAAAGCCAAAAGTCACCGGCTTGTGAGGTAAAGAACAGACCTACAACTCCACGACAGTGTACACAGTCATCTGGTCTTCCACGACAGTGCAAATGAGAAATAGCTTGCAAATTATGCCCAAATCTTAGTCTCAGTAGCTAGGGTTCTAGTCTTGCGGCGCCCAACTTTCCTCTCGTTCGGATTCCCAAATCGGGATTTGACAGTCGCTGCCACCGTCGCCGACGAAATCGCTCTCGCTTCACGTAATGGAGTTGACGAAGTGACTGAGGCCCGCGACACGCTGGCGAGGAAGCCCAATATCTTTCGTAAAAGAAGCGTGAGCCCAGCCCGGAAAACAATTACTCTGGAATTTTACACCGATTTTGGGCCGAAAACCCATCTTCCGAGCAGGCCCTAATTCTTTCGTCACTTGTAAATCGACACTCGTCTAGCTATATCGTATGCTAGGGTTCAAATAAAAAAAGTGCTAAGCGAGCACGTTCCATATTTTAGCCCGACCATGCATGAATAACTATTTAGGTCATCTTGCCTATTAATCTCTCTATTCTAATGTCTATTCTTCATCCCAAGACCCCCAACCATGATGCATGAGTGCTTTCTTAGGTGATGCTCATTTGGGCTTTTTTTAAGTGGTTTATAGCTGAAAAATACTGTAGCTGACTGCAAAAACATTGTAGCTGACAGAGGCTTATTTAGCATAATTAAATTTAAAAAATATAAAAAATATGTTAGCCCATTACGTATAATACAAACAAATACGGGAAAGAAAGAACCAGCAAAAAAGCTCAACAAAAAACCAAAAGTTCAGAGCAAGACGAAATTTATGAATAGTAAAAAATAAGCCGGAAGCCAGAAGCTGAAGCCCAAATGAGCACAGATACAGTTAATAAAGCTAGCTCTCTTTTTTAAAAAAAGTTTTTTTAAGTGTGGATCTATCTTTTTTTTTTTTGATATGAGTGTGGATCTATCTTACTAGTACTTGTAATTTTTGTGGCTACACTAGTGCACAACCACACTACCTAGCCAGTGGTTGCAGATCAGAATCAGACGATGGTGCCGTTATCTCGAAGTGCGGGTGGCGTTTCGTGCTACGTAGTACAGCTATGGTTCTAGCCTCGTTTTTTTTTCTTTTGGCTTTGGCTTAAAAACTAAATTAGATAAGACAGTTTTTTTAAACAATTTTATCATTTGTGTTAATATCTTCATTTAGAAAAACATAACAAAAAACTATTAGTCGCAGAAAAAAAATCATCCGTCAGCCTTAAAAAAATAATGTAGACGACTTCAGCCATCATTGTGATCAAGCGTCCATTCGTGTAGATGACATAGTCCGAATTTTTTTTCTATTTTAGCCTTTTTTTTTGAAAAATATTCACATTTAGACCCCTGGTAGTTTTAATTCCGTTTTTGGACCCAGGGGGTCGGAGCCGTGACCCACGGCGCCGAGGTATCACGTCTCGGCGCCGTGGTCCACGGCGCCGAGGTGGCACGCCCGCACCAGCGTGGCGGCCCGCGTGGCGCCGACGTGGCAGGCACCTCGGAGCCGTGGATCACGGCGCCGAGCTCAGAGCCGTGGATCACGGCTCCGAGCTGCCTGCCACATGGCGCCTAGCTGCCTGCCACGTCTGCAGACACTCGGCTGTTTAGGGTTTGCACCGATCAGCCTTTTTTTTTGCAAAATGAATTACTAGTTGTATTTTTTATTTGGATTATTTAATTATAGTAATATTATGTAATATATTTATTTATTTATTTATAGAGAGCAAAAAAATACGCCATATGTTTTGAAAATTCGTTATGTATTGCAGATGATACATGTTGGAAATTTTTTGTAGATTGACATAGTTTGACAGTGTCGCCTGTGCTCCTCCCCTCGCTCAGCGCGCCGGCGCCTGCGCGCAGCTCCGCCACCGCTACAGCTCACCTCCTTCTCGCGACCTCTCTTCTCGGGGAGTCCACCAACCGTACCATGGGGCAGAGGGGAGATGCCAGCTCCCTCTCACAGCCTCTGCACCTCTTCAGTGCATCTCTTCTCTCCCTGCTTCGCGTGAGCCGAACGCAGCCGGGGAAATATCTCCCGGGGAACCCACCTTGCGCTGGCTATAAGAGCCTAATTCCACCTCCCAGCAACTTCTGGCATCCTCACAAATCCCTTCCTCCAGTTAATCGAGCTTCCGTCGCCCGAGTCGCCGGCAATCGCCATTCCTGCGTCGGTGAGCCCTAGAGCCATTCTCCCGATTTAATCGATTATTTTCTAATTCAATGCACTGACATAATCCTCGTTATCTCTGGAACACAATGGCGCACCCGCCGGAGCTCGAGCGTCTTCCTAGGCCCGGGGCAACGGAGGTCGCCGTCGGCCGAAGAGCCCTCACCGTGGCCAGCCCAGTCGAGCTGTCCCCGAGGTCAATCGCCTTCTCCAGTACACTCCTTAGAGTCCGTAGATGGTGAAAATGCCTTCAATTTAGCTGATGAGCCTCTAGGTGTTAATGGCGCCACCGCGAACACCACCTCCTTTCCGGCCACCGCCAGCCATGGCCATTTCTCCACTCATTTCCCAAAAAGCCAAAATGGAAACTCTACTTACAATCGCACCTTTTGGTAAAAGCTATCCCCTGTGAGCGTCCCTGTCCTCACCGCGCCACCACCGGTGAAGAACTCTGTTCTGCCGCCACGGTCGGGGGTCGGGAGGAAGACGACGACGCTCCGTCGTCGATCTCGTTCCATCCGAGCATCGGTTCGGGATTAAATCCCGCTATAATTAAATAATCTACAAAACTATGTCAATCTACAAAAAATTTCCAACATGTATCATCTGCAATACATAACGAATTTTCAAAACATATGTCGTATTTTTTGCTCTCTATAAATAAATAAATATATTACATAATATTACTATAATTAAATAATCCAAATAAAAAATACAACTAGTAATTCATTTTGCGAAAAAAGGCTGATCGGTGCAAACCCTAAACAGCCGAATGTCTGCAGACATGGCAGGCAGCTAGGCGCCACGTGGCAGGCAGCTCGGCGCCGTGATCCACGGCTCCGAGGTGCCTGCCACGTCGGCGCCACGCGGGCCGCCACGCTGGTGCGGGCGTGCCACCTCGGCGCCGTGGACCACGGCGCCGAGACGTGATACCTCGGCACCGTGGGTCACGGCTCCGACCCCCTGGGTCCAAAAACGGAATTAAAATTACCAGGGGTCTAAATGTGAATATTTTTCAAAAAAAAGGCTAAAATAGAAAAAATTCGGTGACATAGTGTAGATGACTTCAGCCATTCGTGTAGATGACATAGTGTAAATCATTTGTCACAATATTAAAGAACATAGTGTAGATGACTTCAGCCAACATTGTGAGCGAGCAAGCGTCCATTCGTGCGTGCTGTATTGTGTTGGACACTGTTCACCGAGAGAACCCATTGGAACGGAAAACCATCCGCTTTGTAATGTCAGAATCAATCGGGCTCTCCCCTTGGTCCAACAGCTAGGGCCGGTCCTGGGATTTTAGAGGTCCGAGGCGAAACTAAAAATATGGGGCCTAATATAAATATCTAAATATAAATCTACATACACACATATATATGTATCTAATTTTACCAACAAACACTTAAAATGCGTTATGTATTAAAGAAAAATTCATATCAAAGAGTTTATAGATATTACCTTAAAAATTTCTTCTAACATTTCTAGATGCGAAATCATTGATGATGGTATTGATATCAATCTCATCCAATAATTTCTTTTCAATACATAAAGTTGCCAAACCGTTTAACCTCTCTTGAGACATTGTTGACCTTAAATGATTCTTCAACAATTTCAACTTTGAAAAGCTTCTTTCAGCTGATGCCACAGTCACAGGCATAGTAAATAAAATCTGATAAGCAATAGAAATATTAGGATAACAATCAACTTCTCTGATAAACTCAAAGATCTCCATAGCAGACATTGGTTTATCTGATAAAGTCAATTGCATAACACTTAACTTAGAAATTAGATCATTTAACTCAACATCAGATGAACCATCTAGAGAGAAAGTATATGGGGGATTGGGGGCCCCTGAATTTTGAGGGCCCGGTGCGGCCGCCCCGCTCGCCCCCCTCTCAGGGCCGAGCCTGCCAACAGCTCTGTACGGACGGAGAAGGAAACCAACTTGGACAACGTACTGTTTTATTGTATCTGCTTTTGCTCAAGGGAAGCATGGAAAATACGTTCTCGTGTCCAAAAAACTAACCAAGCTATATATTTGCTTACTCAAATAAAATTAAAACTGACGTTGGACGCTTCCGGGGCGTGGTACGTTCGTTTGCCCCCGTCTGCAATGCCGAAATTTTGCAGGAATCCCATAGAAATTATATTGACTCCTAGGTCTCCTAATAGATTTAAACCTAACATATATCAACCCAATCTATATGAGATAAAGTCAATTTTCTACCCTAACCTAACCCACAAAAGACTTTTCACAACCACACCCAATGTTAAAACTTTGATCCAGGAGAAAACACACACATTGCAAATAAACGGAGAGAACACGGGAGAATTTCTGAATTTCTCTATTCTCTTATTTGCTCCCCCTCTTTCTTTTCTCTTCTTACAAAATTGGCTACAAGCCTCCTCAATATATATGCTAATAATCTCCTACTCGTATACGTATTTGGACTTCAAGTTGGACACAACTTCAACTTGAGTTACACTCGAAGACGGACTCTACTACGTCTAGGACTTGAAGTCAAGATTATTTCTAACAATCTCCTCCTTAATCTTGACTTGACATACTCTAATTTTAGTCTCAATGCATTATGAACTACCAGCCACGCCTTCACATGAAACGTTCTACATGCAAGCTACATGTAGGAACTTAACTTAACTGGCACAGGCTCATTCGGATGCAAAGATTCTAAAACATTGAGGTAGTCGGTCTCAACTACGACTTACTAAACTCATACTTGATATAGAACGGTGACACATCTCCTCAATGTTCCGATTTTTCCACCTTACTTGAGTTTGGACGGCGACACATCTTCTCTGTCTTGAGATGCAATGCTTTGCTTCTGTCTTGTCTCTGACCAACGACCAAAGACTGGAGACATGAGGAAAACACTGAAAGCATCCTTTTGCTTCATACGAGGCACGATTGAAAGTGTGCTTCGACTGAGACAATGCGCACGCGATGCCGTGCGCTGCTGCTTCGATCTACTCAGGCTGCGTGCCTTTTCTGTCAAACAAGACGCACCGACCGCCGAAGATCGGGATTAAATCCCAGCTCTGATACCACTTGTTAAAACTTTGATCCAGGAGAAAACGCACACATTGCAAATAAACGGAGAGAACACAGAAGAATTTCTGAATTTCTCTATTCTCTTATTTGCTCCCCCTCTTTCTTTTCTCTTCTTACAAAATTGGCTATAAGCATCCTCAATATATATGCTAATAATCTCCTACTCGTATACGTATTTGGACTTCAAGTTGGACACAACTTCAACTTGAGTTATACTAGAAGACGGACTCTACTGCGTCTAGAACTCGAAATCAATATTATTTCTAACACCCAACCCAAACCACCTTCTACTTAAAGCCAACTCAACCTAAACTACCTTCCATTTAAACCCAACCTAACATAAACCTATAGGTTCAACCTACTTCCTAACACATTTACCAACCCACTTATTCGTAAAACTTTAGTACTTAAAATTTCAACCTTGTGTTCACATTACAAAAATTTTACGAAATCAATTGAAATTTATTGTAAATAATTTTGCGAGTAGTGGAGCTATTCTGTGCAAATTGGCAGGGCTAGACGTACATGTGGCTCCATATGCTTTTATAGGAAGTTTTCGTAAAAATTCGGTATTTGAAATTTCAACCTCGTGTTCACACCATAAAATTTTCTCGAAATCAATTAAAATTTATTGTAGATGATTCTGCATATAGAAGAGCTACTTTATGTAAATTGATAGAGCTAGGTGCACTCGTTGACCCCACATACTTTTATATGAAACTTTTATAAAACTTCGGTATTTAAAATTTCAACCTCATGTTCGCATTATAAAAGTTTTAAAAATTGATTGAAATTTGTTGCAAATGATTCTACGTGAAGGAAAGCCACTATGTGCAAATTAGCAAAGCTACACGCATACGTGGGTTCTACATACTTTTTATAGGAAATTTTCCTAAAACTTTGGTATTTAAAATTTTAACTTCACATTCGCCCCATATAAGTTTCTCAAAATCAATTAAAATTTATTGAGACGATTCTACGTGTAAAAGAGCTACTATATGCAAATTAGCAATGCTAGGCATACGCGTTGGACCCACATGCTTTTATAGGAAGTTTTTGTAAAACTTTGGTATTTAAAATTTCAACATCACATTCACACTACAAAAGTTTTACGAAATCAATTTAAGTTTGTTACAAATGATTCTGTATGTATAGTCATTCTGTGCAAATTAGCAGGCACATACGCACATGTAACTCATATGTTTTCATAGAAAGCTATAACTGAGTATAGTAGTCCAAACCTATAAACAATTCAAATGCTACTCCATTAGACCACGCCATAGGTTGAACCCATTCACAGCCTAATCTCAACTCGAAATTTCTAAACCCACCCCCACCCCAACCTTTTTTATAAGGTAACCCAACCCAACTCAATCCGTTCACTCTTCTAACTCATTTCCACCCATCCAAAACCAACCCAATTAAAAACCCATCTCGTTTAACCCATTTGATCCTAGCCCATTAGCACCCCTACCGATTCCGTTTCAAAAGACGCACCGAAAAAAGTACCATCTGATCCCTTGTGTGTTGTACCTTCGTAACCATAAAGCTACAGCAAAGTCAAACTAAAATTTCTGCTTTGATTCCAGTAATAATACTTCAGCAAACGAACAAAAAATGCAATTTTTCCTGAGATGAGGAGGGGAATTGCAGCTTATGCTGTATGTCCTGCAATTCATGCACACATAAGCTTCATATACCTGCATTTTTGCATTTCAATTTTCAACTAGCTAGCAAGTCATAAGCACGTCCCAATGGTTAGGTGGATAATATCCATCAGCGCTTGTCATGTACATGCTCTTTTTCGTTCTGAATTCCGATTCTCGAAGTAGAAATCTTACCAGGTTGAATCAGGATTTTCAATGGCATCCCTTAAGGAGATCTAGTCAGTCGTGCAGCCAGGACCAACTATAGGAACTTGTCTCGCATAACTGTACTCAAAATCATTTATTTTTCTTCTTTCTGCCCAGAGGAACGATCATCAACCTTCTTCAGTTACCATTGCTTCTTGCCCTTTCTCTTTTTCCTACTACCACCACCACTCTTTGCATTGCTTCCGCTGCCAGAAGAAGGGGGCTGCTCGCTTTGCGCACCAAATGTTTCAAACATGCCAGACTGCACCGCATTCTGCAACCACTCAAAGAACTCCCCTTCATCAATTCCTCCATCCATGTTTGCGCCATTCGGGACCCCTCCACCCCTATGAGCCGAGGTGCTCCCTTTGCCACTACCCTGTTTTGCCAAGCTGGCATTAACATGAAAGCTCGGTCTGTGAGTGTTTGCTGGGCATCTCATTCCCTGGAGAAGAAAACAGAAGTGGGTATATCAGTTCATAAATTCTTTTAATTCTCTATCTACCCACTAGGCAGAGTGAAAAATTCTGTCGATGCATGAAAGTGTGTATTACTCCATTGGGCACCTCAGATTTCAGAATTCAGAAACATACATATTTGCTCTAGTTGTAATTATAATTGGTGTACTGTTTTTCTATCCATGACAGCTTTTTTTTTATCCTAATAGTGCATGGAGAACTGGAGAAAATCCACCCATGCATTTCCCTGAACTTCAAACTAACATTAGTACCTGGTCTCCTTACTGAACTTATCACATGAGTTATTTCAAGGGTACAAAATCGCCGTTCACAATTCTCATGACATAGCAAAGGATTTCAGTGGCTAAAATAGGTTAGCATTTAGGTATACTGTATAGTAGTCATGCCTCACAGCATATGAATATGTACTGACCAAAGACCATACTTATGAGCATTCAATATGCAATCCTCTCTAACACGAACATAGTTAAGAGAACAAACTAAGGCCCTTCTGTGCAAAACAAGAAACTGGTAAGAGCAATATTAATGAATGCATCTGAATTTTCATCAAAGATCTGAATCACCTGACAGCTGAACCACTCAGTGACGTCAAATATGCTGCTTTCGGCACAAACATATGCATGAGGCAAATCAGGCTGCACAACAGTACACATCATAACACGTCAGTCATAACACATTTGTGATGGATAGGTGCCACAACATACCATTCCTCTCTTGAAAAAGAAGTTAAAGTTCTTGATAAGTACTCATATCAACAGTTGGAATAATCTGGTGTTACCTTGAGCAGCATCCCAAATAGAATGGGTTCAAATGACTGCTCAACCCATCCATCGCCATCTTTAGCCTGATGAAACTCTTTGCAATCCTGTGATGCAGAAAATACAATATAGCTTTATAAAACATTTACCAGTAGTGTAGTATCAAAAGCAACCACAACCATATACCAAAGAGAATACCTGACACCATCTAGCTTGCAATTTAGCTCTTCCTGTACAAATCCACAGGTGGAAATCACCGCATTTCTTGCAGGCTATTCTTCTTGATAGACCATATGGTCCTTCATCAACACCTTCAGATGGGCTAAACCCTTGTCGGAAAGTACCATTTCCTCCTTTCTGGTAAAATTATAGAAATAATAAAGAAAAAACCATGCCTGTAATAATAAACCATAGTAAACCTGAAGCTTTATTAATGTGTGTAGCGAACGGGCCTCTAGCCTAGCGGTTAGAGCGCTCTAGTAGCACCTCTCAGGTCCTGGGTTCGACTCCCGCTGGGAGCGAATTTCAGGCTGGGGAAAAAAATCCCCTCGCTTGCCCCATAAGCCAAAGCACAGGTCTAAAGGCTGGCCCAGGTCGTTGGTCGCGCCAGGTTGTTGGTCTAGGGATCACCCTGGATTGGTCGTTCTCACATGGGCTGATGCCGCTGTGTCAGGGTGGGGCAAGGGTTCGGAGATTTTCTCGATCTGCGTGAGAAGATCTTCTTAATATAAGCCCGGGGGGCTTTCTTCCCCCCCGCAGGTCGAGTTTTTTTTTTATTAATGTGTGTATACTATATCTTGCGTCTTATATTTATTTCAGACCATATTTTGTGGATGGAACATTAAACCAACATAACGTTTTACAGCAAATTGGCAAGCATAAATTTTCCTTTTTGCCAAATAAATGATTGATAAGATTACAAAAGTCATACCATTCAAACTGCCAACAATATGGCTGCAATGAAAACCACGTATGAACCTATTGAATGTTGATCTATAACATCAATTCCTTTCCAACAATGCAAACTATATACAGTGGTGTTCACATCAAAACCATCAAGCAAACAGCCCCCAGTGCTGTTCACATCAAAACCACCATGCAAACATCAAAACCATCAAGCAAACAGCCCACAGTACTGTTCACATCGAAACCATCATGCAAACTGTCTACAGTGGTGTTCACATAAAATCATCAAGTAAATTGTCCACAGTGGTGTTCGAAACCAGCAAGCAAACTGTTTCCATTGAAACCATCCAGCAACTGTCTATACTGGTGTCCGAGGACACCTAAATATGATGCCTTTCCAAAACATAAACCATACCAAGGTTAGAAATCCAGGTAGCAGGGGTTACCGCCCGGCGGCCGATAACCGGAAAACCCAGCCAAAAACCAGTTAAATTTTGAAATTGGGATGTTTCGAAACCGGTAACCGGAACTGTTACCGCCAAAAACGGGGAGAAACCAGTAACAACAGGAAAAACACTAAAATTTTGAATTTGGGGTGTTTTTGAAGCATATTTAGCTCATATTTAGCCTCATACAATAGATAATCTAGCACAAAAAAAGACCTAAATCAACCTAGAAAGTGCATTATGTAGTCACAAACTTAAATGTACATTTTGGAAAACCGGCCAGGTTTTGAAAACCCGGTACCCACCAGTAAAACCGGTAACCGCCGGTTTTAGGAACCATGAACCATACACACAAAAACAGAAACATTAAACTCAACTGAACAATAAAATTCATACTATTTCTCAACCAATTCAACTTTCACTAACTATGACCATTCCTGGGCCATGCTTTCAAAATTCAAACAGGTCCAAAATTGATTGAGAACACATGTAAAATTACATTGCAAATCCAGTAATCCACCCACAAATGACCAAAATCAGCCAAAAACCAATTTGGTTCAGCTGTTAGGTGGCCTCAGTCAGTTTCACCTTCTTCTATGTTACTTTGAAAAACATGAATTATTGTGTATTTGAATATTGGTCCAATGCAAAGCCTTTCCATATGCACTTCAAAAACATGTGAATACACCATAACTAGTTTGTAATTTGGCCAAATTTGGGTGATTCTTCAGTCCAGCTAAACTGGCCACCTTTCCTCTCACAGGAGCCAACTAATGTTGATGGGTTACCAGCAGTTGCAGATAGTTCTCAAACAAAGTGTAAACATAAATCAGATAAAGAATAACTAGGAAGACCTTTTGAGAAGCACTCTGAAACCGTCTGAAGTAGTTCAATAGCTCCTCCCTCCTTAACTCATCATCATATGTCTTTCGTTTCAAAGAATCAAGAAGGACCTGTGTGTTGAGTTGGGACCTCATGAATGCATGATCTTATGAAAGATGCATTTTAATTGGATCTGTGATTATTTCAACAAGGAGTACATGCAAACCTCGTATGCATTTTGAAGCTTTTTAAATGCATCAACAGCTTTATCATTGCCCATGTTCTTATCAGGATGGACTAACATAGCCTGCAAAATCAGTAATCACAATTAACAAATATTACTATACTGGAACCTTGCAGCACACGAATATTAAGATGAAAAAGTAGGTAACATTTGGGAAAATAAAGTGTGATACAACTTATATTAGATTATCTTTTAGCATCACCTTTTTCTTGTATTCTCTCTTGAGTAATGATACATCTATGTTTTCATAATGACGGAATCCTAATGCTGAATAGTGATCAGTGCAGTTCAGTAAACGAGCCACTTCATCTTCAGAGGTTAACTCTTTCTCAGCTCCACTCGTTGAAGGATCACCAGGGCCGCGATCACATGATTGAGCATATCCAGACTGTGAGGTGCTATCTGTTGATGATTGTTGAAATTCTCCAAAGAAGTTGCCTGATCTGCCTGAATTTCGCTCAGAGTTCCTTGAAGAACCATTAAATTCGTTATTGTCTACATTGTTCTTCAGGAACTGATCTAGAACGTCACTTGAAATGAAAGATAAGTTCAGGCTCAAAAGTAACCCAAGCCATCCGACATAGCTTCTTGCACAATACATCGAATACAGGCAGGTGACAAGAAGAGCAAATCGTTCACGCTTCAAGAAAAAAGAAGAACCTGTATTTCAAGCAATATTAGCATCTACATATTGCAAAATATTTAATAAGATTGATCTAAAGAAGTTGTAGAATATGACCTCCAAGAATTATTACAGTGCTTGTTGTCCAAAAGCTTCCATATAGCCACAAAATCACCACCGCAAACACTGCGATAATCAGGACAGCAACACCAAGACCAATGAAGGCAACCACAGAAGCAGCAAACGCCTAGATCATAAAAAGAGAATAGCAAAGATGAAAATTTTGACAAGACATTAGGAGCATCTTCTTTCATTTCAGAATTCAAAGTTTCAAGCAAGAGAGCATTAAAAAAAGCATCGTCACCTGCAGACAAACATAAATGTGATGAATAAGTCCTTGTACTGTGGTCTTTGTGGGGCTGTGGTAGTTTTTTTGTTTTTTGACTGCTTTAGGACAGCATCTGCTTTTGCTTTAGGACAGCATCTGCTTTTAGGACAGCATCTGCTTTTGCTTTAGGACAGCATCTGCTTTTAGGACAGCATCTACTTTTAGGACAGCATCTGCTTTTAGGACAGCATCTGCTTTTGCTTTAGGACAGCATATTGACCGCTTTAGGACAGCATCTAGGATAGCATCTTAGCATATGCTTGTCTGGTTCTCAGCCTATAAATATGTATCTCCAACCCCTCAGGTTGGTATGGCATTGTGTGAGCAATAAACAAGAAGAAAATTGCCCCATCTCCTAGTGTCATCCTCTCCATGAGAGTTAGGATCTTGCTATCACCAAGAGCAAGAGTCCAGCGACTAACAAGTGGTATCAGAGCCTTAGTATCCTGTAGCCTGAGCATCTCCTGCTCATCTCCTTCTCCGGCCTCGCAGCAGCCCCGGCCGGTAGCAGCAGCAGCTCCGGCTGTCCCCGCTCACTCCTCTCCGGAGACGGACGGCAGCTCGTCAGAAGCAGCCCTCTCTCCACGCAACAGCCCCCCAGTAGCGCGTCATGTCCGCAGGGCAGTCTCAGCGCTCGGTCGCCTCGAGCATGCGGCGTCAGCAGACGGCCGAGCTCGTCGCGGCAGAGCAGCGCGAGCGAGCGGCGGCAGAGACCGCTGCGGCGGCGGAAAGGGCGTCAAGGCTGGCAGCGGCGGAGCTGGCAGCAGCCAGGGCGGAGGTGGAAGCAGCGGCGGCGGCAGATGCAGCGCGTGCGGCAGCAGCAGAGGTCAAGGCTCTGCGCGGCAGCAACAGCAGCTCCGGCTCTGTTGATGGCGGCGCCGACGCGGACCCTCAGCTGCTGGAGAGGGAGGCAGCGCAAGGGCGAACGGCGCAATGGGCAGCCGCGCACGCCCACGAGCGCGGCGGCAGCCCAGACAGGCGCGGACGCGCCTGCGGCGCTCCTGAAGGAGGCGCACACGGCGGTGGCGCTCCTGGAGGAGGCACGCACGGCGGCGGCGTACGGGTCGACGGAGAGCGCGGCCCTCACAGGCAACGCGGCTCTCTCTCCCCGGTTCGGTACCGTGGTCACCACGAGTACCAGGCTGTCGTCAGGGACGTCGGCCCCGGCGGCGGGTGGCCTACCCTCACCAAGACCAACTACGTCGAGTGGGCTGCGGTGATGAGGGTGAAGCTCCAGGTGCGGCATATGTGGGATGCAGTCCGGTACGACGACGTCGACTACGACCAGGATCGACGGGCGCTGGATGCTCTCATCGCCGCAGTCCCGCCCGAGATGCAGTTCTCGCTTACCAACAAGCGGACTGCCAAAGAGGCTTGGGACGCCATCGCTGCAGCACGCATCGGCAGCGACCGCGCCCGCAAGTCTACACTGCAGGCACTACGCACGGAGTGGGAGCACCTGGCCTTCAAGCCAGGTGAGGACGTTGATGACTTTGCTCTCCGTCTCAACACTCTGTTGCAGAAGTTGGTGCAGTTCGGTGACGATACCTACGGCGAAGAGAGAGCTGTGGAGAAGCTCTTCCGCTGCGTCCCCGAGAAGTACAAGCAGATGGCTCGCTCGATCGGGTCTCTGCTGGACCTCTCCACGATGACCATCGAGGAGGCGTTGGGTCGCCTCAAGGTCGTCGACATCGATGAGCCACAGCGCCCCTCGGGACCCGTCACCATTGGCGGGAAGCTCCTCCTCACTCGGGAGCAGTGGGATGCCGGCCAAGGTGACAAGAAGAAGGGGGAGCCTTCTTCCACGACAGGCGGCCGCAAGAGTGGCAAGCGCGGCAAGCCGCGCAAAGGCGCCCAGGGCGGCGATGCTGGCAAGCAAAAGCCGGCACGAGACGACTCTTGCCACAACTGCGGCAAGCTTGGTCATTGGGCCAAGGAGTGTCGACAGCCACGACGCGGCCAGGCCCACGTCGCGCAAGCGGAGGAGGAGCAGCCGGTCCTGTTCATTGCTCATGCGAGCATCGAACTACCTCCAGCGGCACCGGCCGCAGTGGCTCTCCTCCACCTTGACGAGCCAAAAGCACACGCCCTCCTCGGCGACAGTTCCGGCAATGACAAGACCGACGGGTGGTGCCTCGACACCGGCGCCACCCACCACATGACCGGGCGGCGGGAGTTCTTCTCCGAGCTCGACTCAGGCGTTCGAGGCACCGTCAAGTTCGGCGATGCCTCCGCCGTGGAGATCAAGGGTGTCGGCTCTGTCGTCTTCGTCGCCAAGACTGGCGAGCACCGGCTGCTCACCGGCGTCTACTACATCCCCGATCTGCGGAACTCCATCATCAGCTTGGGACAGCTGGATGAGAACGGCTCGCGCGTCGAGATCGAGCACGGGGTGCTGCGAATTTGGGATCTTCGACGCCGCCTCCTTGCCAAGGTAACCAGAGGCGCAAATCGACTCTACACTCTTCACGTGCAGGTGGCACAACCCATCTGTCTCGCAGCTCGTCGGGACGACGAGGCGTGGCAGTGGCACGAGCGCTTTGGGCACCTTCACTTCGAGGCCCTGAAGCGGCTCAGTGCCACGGAAATGGTGCGAGGCCTGCCGTGCCTTGACCATGTGGAGCAGCTCTGCGACGTCTGCGTGTTGACGAAGCAGAGGCGACTCCCCTTTCCCCAGCAGGCGAGTTTCCGAGCCAAGGAGAGGCTCGAGCTCGTGCACGGGGACTTGTGTGGCCCGGTGACACCGGCCACACCAGGAGGACGACGCTACTTCCTGCTGCTCGTCGACGACCTCTCCCGCTACATGTGGGTGATGGTCCTCGGCAGCAAGGGAGAGGCTGCGGACGCCATCAGGCGCACGCAGGCTGTTGCGGAGGCGGAGTGCGGCCGCAAGCTGCGCGTGCTGCGCACAGACAACGGCGGCGAATTCACGGCGGCTGAATTCGCGTCGTACTGCGCTGATGAGGGCATTCAGCGCCACTACTCCGCGCCGTACAGCCCGCAGCAGAACGGCGTCGTCGAGCGGCGCAACCAGACGGTTGTGGGGATGGCTCGGGCCCTCCTCAAGCAGAGGGGGATGCCGGCTGTCTTCTGGGGAGAGGCGGTGGTGACGGCCGTCTACATCCTCAACCGCTCGCCTACCAAGGCGCTCGACGGCAGGACGCCGTACGAGGCTTGGCATGGGCGCAAGCCGGCGGTCTCCCACTTGCGGGTCTTCGGCTCCCTCGCGTTCGCCAAGGAGCTTGGCCACATCGGTAAGCTCGACGACAGGAGCACTCCGGGAGTGTTCATCGGCTACGCGGAGGGCTCGAAGGCCTACCGCATCCTCGACCCTGACACACAGCGAGTCCGCATCTCGCGTGACGTTGTGTTCGACGAAGGGCGAGGCTGGACGTGGGACAAGGCGGTGGACGACGGTTCGACTTCGACTCTCAGGGACTTTGTTATCGACTACGTCCACTTCGAGAGAGCCGGGGGAGCTAGCAGCTCGTCTTCACCGAGCTCGTCCACCTCGACACCTTGCTCGCCACCAGCTCCGGCGAGTGCTCCACCACCTTCGGCACCGGCTACGCCCCACTCTTCACCACCGGCTCACCACTCTCCTGCACCGGCGGCCACACCACCGGGATCGGCCCCAACAGCTTCGGTCCACGACGAGCAGCGCATGGAGTTCGCTACTCCGCTATCTCACGACGAGGACCGCGTCGACGTCTACCACGACGACGAACCTCTGCGCTATCGTACCATGGACAACATCCTCGGCGAGTTGCCCGTCCCTGGACTGGCGCAGCGCGACTTCGAGGCGGAGCTGCACTTGGCGTGCGACGACGGCGAGCCTCGCTCCTTCGCTGAGGCGGAGGGAGACGCGGCGTGGCGTGTCGCGATGAAGCAGGAGATGGACGCCGTCGAGCGGAACCGGACGTGGGAGCTGGCGGATCTTCCTGCCGGTCACCACGCGATCACCCTTAAGTGGGTGTTCAAGCTGAAGCGGGATGAAGCCGGCGCCATCGTCAAGCACAAGGCTCGCTTGGTAGCACGAGGCTTCGTGCAGCAGGAGGGGGTCGACTTCGATGACGCCTTCGCACCCGTCGCGCGCATGGAGTCCGTTCGTCTTCTCCTCGCACTTGCAGCCCAGGAGGATTGGCGCGTCCATCACATGGACGTCAAGTCCGCCTTCCTCAACGGCGATTTAAAGGAGGAGGTCTACGTCCGTCAGCCGCCGGGATTCGTCATCCCCGGCAAGGAGGGCAAGGTTCTCCGCCTGCGCAAGGCCCTCTACGGCTTGCGGCAGGCACCACGAGCCTGGAACGCTAAGCTGGACTCCACCCTCAAGCAAATGGGGTTCCAGCAAAGCGCACACGAGGCTGCGGTCTACCGGCGGGGCAAAGGCGGCAATGCTCTGCTGGTAGGCGTCTACGTCGACGACCTGGTGATCACCGGCTCCAAGGAGGCCGAGGTCGAGGCGTTCAAGGCGGAGATGAAGACCGCCTTCCAGATGAGCGACTTGGGGCTCCTCTCCTTCTACCTGGGGATCGAGGTCCACCAGGACAGCTCCGGTATCTCCCTTCGTCAGACCGCCTACGCCAAGCGCACCGTCGAGCTGGGCGGGCTCACCGACTGCAACCCAGCCCACACTCCTATGGAGGAAAGGCTGAAGCTGAGCCGCGACAGCACGGCGGAGGAGGTGGACGCGACGCAGTACCGGCGCATCGTGGGCAGCCTTCGCTACCTCGTCCACACGCGTCCGGATTTGGCGTTCGCCGTCGGCTACGTCAGTCGGTTCATGCAGCGACCGACGACGGAGCATCAGCAGGCCGTAAAGAGGATCCTCCGCTATGTTGCGGGCACCTCCGACTACGGCTTGCACTACCCGAGGTGTCCCGGCGCGGCACACTTCATCGGGTACAGCGACAGCGACCACGCAGGCGACATTGACACCAGCAAGAGCACAAGCGGGATTCTCTTCTTCCTCGGCAAGTGCCTCGTTAGCTGGCAGTCAGTCAAGCAGCAGGTGGTGGCCCTGTCTAGCTGTGAGGCCGAGTACATAGCGGCTTCCACCGCTTCGACTCAGGCGCTCTGGCTCGCTCGACTGCTTGGTGATCTCCTCGACAGGGACACTGAAGCAGTGGAGCTCAGGGTGGACAGCAAGTCCGCTCTAGCCCTGGCAAAGAACCCCGTTTTTCATGAACGGAGCAAGCACATCCGGGTGAAGTATCATTTCATCCGAGGCTGCTTGGATGAAGGAAGCATCAAGGCAAGCTACATCAACACCACGGATCAGCTTGCGGATCTGCTCACCAAGCCTCTTGGAAGGATCAAGTTCCTTGAGCTCTGCTCCAAGATCAGGATGGTTCGATCCTCCCACAAGACAACGCACAAGACTTAGGGGGAGAATGATGAATAAGTCCTTGTACTGTGGTCTTTGTGGGGCTGTGGTAGTTTTTTTGTTTTTTGACTGCTTTAGGACAGCATCTGCTTTTGCTTTAGGACAGCATCTGCTTTTAGGACAGCATCTGCTTTTGCTTTAGGACAGCATCTGCTTTTAGGACAGCATCTACTTTTAGGACAGCATCTGCTTTTAGGACAGCATCTGCTTTTGCTTTAGGACAGCATATTGACCGCTTTAGGACAGCATCTAGGATAGCATCTTAGCATATGCTTGTCTGGTTCTCAGCCTATAAATATGTATCTCCAACCCCTCAGGTTGGTATGGCATTGTGTGAGCAATAAACAAGAAGAAAATTGCCCCATCTCCTAGTGTCATCCTCTCCATGAGAGTTAGGATCTTGCTATCACCAAGAGCAAGAGTCCAGCGACTAACAAAATGTCCCATCGGTTGAACACACTAAAAACAAATATTGATCATCCAATAAGAACTTTTACTGAAACTACATTTACACCCAAAAGAGGAAAGTACAGAAAAAGAAGGTTGACCATATAAAACTACTGTCATTAGCAGATAAAAGATTAGGCTGTCCACTTTATAAAAAGCATTTCAGATTACATAGTCGAAAATTGTTCAGTGAGTAATCCTAGTGTAGTTCTAAGTAATATGCCAAACGGTAGAGCTGTCAAGAAGTGCATGCACTAACATACAAAATAGAACTCATAGAAGAGGTGACATATGAAAATTGTACTACAGATTGAGTTTAACTTATATTTGTGACTTGGCAACCTTGATCATTTTTAAGATTCAGGGAACAATGCATATAAACTTCCTTTAGTGCAGATGTAGCACACTCTGTTGCAGTCTGCTACTAAAGGCTGAAAGAGGCTCAAGTATATGGAATGTTGGAGGAACCAAAGGATGAGCAGGTTGATATTGCTAAAAGAGGATCATATGACCATATTTATAAGCGTGCACATATACTAGAAAGCACTAAACTGCGAGGTCAATCAATTTGTATTGTATGTATGAAAGCCTTCAGAAGTCGAAGGAAAGTATCATTGCAAGTATTGCAACGAAAATCTGGTCTCTTGGTTCAATGGTCTTGCTAACAAGATGTCACTACCAAAATTAAGTACTCATTGTTCTAAGATTGAACTCTTGAACAGGAACAAGCCTAAGATAACCATCTTGAATATGCATGCACATTGATAAGATTTATGCACAAGCAAGATTTCTGTTCCACTATTAAGGTTCATAAGCTCATTGTATTGTCTGGTCATTTTTTATTTTGGCTTGTGATGAAAATTTGAGTTGTAGACATTGAACAATGCAAAACAATTTCTACTTGGCTGCGTTGTGCAACATCCGTGATAAATACAATATGTCAACCCAGTAAACATTTACATTATGAGTAATGCAACTTGAAAGCGGAAAAAAGATAGTTGAGTCATACCATGAATATGAGCATTTTCTTTATCCCAATCATTGCAAAAATTGACAGTGTGCTGCACCAAAGTACCGCAAGGAGAGAGTTTGTCCCCAGACGTAGCAATGAATCAAAGCCCCTTATGGTGCAGTCTAACCAAACTGTCAACATGAGCAACATCAACTTTCCAGCATTAAACATCCAGGCCCGAACAACAGGATAAACATACTCAATTTTGCCAAGGACATAAGCATGCCCTTTGTCCACAATAGCAATGAAATTTGTGATTGCTGGCCTATTTCTCTCAACGAATCTTTTGCTTTCTTCCAGTACATACATCATGGAAGCTCTAAAAAATGATGCAGCCATGCAAGCTATGCACCTGGTCTTCTCCAAAACATTCTCTGCCAAAATGCGCGATGAAGTTTGTTCTAGCGAAGAGTTTTTATTACACCAGCGCTGTGACGATTTCTTGCTATCTCTTCTTATTTTGGTGGTGCTGGAAGGCAGCTCGTTTTCTTCAGAATTGCTTATATCACAATTAATACCCACTGATTGCTGTTTACATGAAGTTCTGTCATCAGATTTGCCCAAGGATGAGATGCCATTACTTTTGTTATTCTTCTTGTTGCTTCTTGTTTTATGGCCACTGTTTCCTCCTGAACCATTTGATCTACCTTGAGCATGTGAACTTGGATTTTCACCATCCACAGCATCTCTTTCTGGTGTATTTAGTATATCACCATTAGCTGTATTTTGTCGGTTAGGTGAAGCATGATTTGGACCACTTTTACTTTGACTTCCTTTTCGAGCCATGATTTCACTCAAGACAAGGTAGATTCACAGCTCAGGTGATGCATCACCAAAGTTCACACAGAAGGGTAAATACATCCTTCCATCTTCCCTTGGTAAAACAGTACCTGTGGCCTGTGGGTACACAAAAATATACCGTAAATATGGATTAAAAACAGGTTTAATAAAAGCCATGATTTTGCTTCAGTGCTCCATCTAAAAAAGGCTGGCATACTTCAAAGCAAGTAAAAGGGTCAAGATCCATATAGATTGGCCTGTCAGTGCCCACCCATCTTGGCATTACCTGCTGTGCTCATAGTTTTGTAATCCTCCACTCCTTGTTACAAAATCATGTTATTATTTTGTGGGCTACGCCACCGTACTCCATGCCTAGTATGTCATCGCAGGGCTCAATAGCAAATTTGCAATGTGACTGAGCTGTACTCTGCTGGATCTTCACTGGCCTTCGCAACAGTAGCTTAAGATGGATCAAGGATTTATGGTGCCATTCACAGCTTAAGCACTAAACTGTATTGAACAAATCGTGGGGCTGGGCTAATCGCGACAAAAAAGTGAAGTGAATGTTTCCATGTGGATTAAAATACTTGGCTTGGGGATCAGGATGGAATCAGAATTTGATGAACTAACTTGCCCTAGAATTAGACAAGCTAATTGTATTTTACTATTTTGCCTCTACTCATAGTAACTATTTTTATTAAGATTTTGTGCAAACTTTATATTTAAAATTAGTAAACAAAACCCTAAAAGTAATAATAACCGAAAGTATATCGCTCACAAAAAAGCCGGCATTCATATGCATGGTTGTTTGTATAAGGCTGACAAACACTGAGTTTCATAAAGCCATCCAATCAGGACACTTTAAGAATATGATGAGGATTTCTTCCGAAGACACCTAACCTTTCATGGTAGGTGAGAACAAAGACGGAGCCACCAGAGAAGTGTGCTCTTACAGTGCAGCACATATCCAACTCATGAAGTCTGACGAGAACTAAATTTGCTTGCTAAATTGCTTGCCTAATGTCATGGAGCTTGATTACATCACTTCCCCAAGAGCAAGTCTATGATTCTAACTCCAAATTGACACATTATGACATAAAAGTCATCCAAAACTAGATACAATCCAATGAATAACATCCCGTGAGCATTGCTCGATGCATACACGACATCAGCAATTTCCAAAGAACTCGAATCATTCTATGTCAGTCTATCCAAGCTATAGCATGAAATTTCTAATAGTCCCATAAGACTAAATGCCATCAATGCCAAAAATCCGCAAATTGGCACCTAAATCCCCTACTATAACTACTACCTAAATCCCATGAAGGCATATATTTCACCCAGATGAGACCCAAACATCGAGAGGGGAAAACATCAAGAAACCCCCATACAGGCAAAACACCCACCAAACCCCGACT
Source organism: Dendrocalamus latiflorus (assembly GCA_017311315.1). Classification (NCBI taxonomy): domain Eukaryota; kingdom Viridiplantae; phylum Streptophyta; class Magnoliopsida; order Poales; family Poaceae; genus Dendrocalamus; species Dendrocalamus latiflorus. The sequence continues at coordinate 1,497,687 of CM029631.1, forward strand.
CCGATGGCCACCGAACCTCGCCGCGCCGCTAAATCTAAGAAACGACAGTCCAAGGCCGCAAATTCCACGTGGCCAGAGCACACCGCAGCCAATCTTTGCACCAAAAGATTCGAAGAAAGCCGATTCTGCTGGGGCGAGCGATACCTTCGAGGAGACGAGACGCCGAACTGGCAGGAGGAGGAGGAGCGAACACGGGTGGAGACAAGGGGAAGAGGAGAAGCGAGCGGGGATGGAAGTGGAGTGCGGGATTGGATGGGATTCTTGAGGTGGGGAGGAGACCGCCGCAACGCAATGCCCCCGCTCGCTCTGGTTCCTCTCTCCTGCTCCCTTCTTCTCCTCTATTGGGTTTTCCGTCACGTTTCCTTGACACGAATAGAGGGAAATTAGCGAGAACTGCCTGGGTGGGCCCACTTGGCAGTCTCCAGACTGAAACTGGTTTAGCTCAGAGTTCTGAACCCTGAAATTTTTCTTCCCTTATTTTCCTTGCCCTTTCAAAAGGAGAGGAGTCAGCCTTGGTGAATTTTTTATAAATAATCTATATTTTATTTAAAATAACAGAAATATATCTGCACGAACATTTTTCATAGAAATGGTCTTTAGTTGCCGAACCGTTGGGCGACTGGAACCTATCACTCAACGGCCAGTGGATTGCTTGCGTGTAGCACGACCGTGGGGCGGGCCGTTGAGCGATAGGTTTCAGTCGCCCAATGGTTAGACGATTGCAGCCTGTTGCACAGTGGCTAGGTAACTACAATTGCAGTGGTTCAGCTGTGCAGCGACTGCAAACAAGCCATAGTGTGGGTTAATTCATTTGTGATTTTCGTAGATTATGAATGGTAGATAATTTGTTGGATTCGCAATAAGAGTTTGCGATCATTGTATGTTGTTGTAGTGCAAGAAATTTCATGAAATTTCTTTTAAGAATGATTGAAATAACAACGATCAGTAAGTAAGAAGGTAAGTGATATTGTGATGTAACCGAGAATTCGTACACAGAGAACTTATTTGTTAATGTTGTTGGATGACTTACTACGTGGCGAAGTTCTCCACAACCCTAAACCCTCTAAGCTCACCACACCACGCATGCATCACCCTTTCCTTGAAGAAGTACTCGGATATAAAGTTCGAAGGATCCATGCCCACAGTCCCGCATGCAGCGAGGACATGAGAGTGTAGCTTGTGTAACAGTTTCGGCTTGTTGCACGAGTAGTTAGATTTATTTACATGATCTCCAAGGCATACCACATGGGTAACAAGGGCACAAGCCGTTCTAAATCGGGCTCTATCCCAGAGTACCACGTCGAAACGATGCTCTCTATTACCCATGACGTGCACCGTGTGCAATTGGCCCTTTTGTGCCTTCGTCTCCATGTATGCTGTAATTTTCAATGAGTACGATGTTTGTGGGTTGGCTGCATGAAATACAACATTTGCATGCCTCTCCATGAAATAGTCGATTGTGCTGTGCAGAACACCTTCCACGATGGCGACGAGGGGCTGAGAACGAAGGAACATAAGAACCCAATTGTACACCTCGGTAAAGTTAGTCATCATTATGACGTACCTCGCGTCATCCGTGTCATGCAGCAGGGACCACTTCTCTAATGGTTCTTCCTTGATCCACTGCGAGAAGCACTTGATTTTTCATGAGCTCCTCCTCGTCGGACCAGCTGCGTTAGGCTCATCCAGTGATGTGAGATATTCGGGTTGTGCCGCCCCAGGCATGGCTAGGCTCTTGTTCCTCTCATCGACATGCTTCCGGCTGTGCTTGTCCAAAAATGCTCACAAAGCGTAAAATTTTCTCTGCTGGTTCTATATAGCCAGCCTCTTGAACAGCTCCATCAACGGTTGCTTCGAGAACTGCTTGAAGTTCACCCCTAGGTGACGAATGTACTATATGTTCCTCATATCCGGCCAAGGAAAGGGCTCGTTAGGGTCTTTCTAAAGTTTTCTTATAGCCTTCACTATCCTGGCGTGGCGATCATGGATTATACACACACCAGGATGAGCGCTGACAACTTCAACCCTCACATGTCTAAGGAAACACAACCAGTTGTCGTAGTTCTCACTTTCCTCGAATGCGATGGCCAGATGCATAATTTGATTGTTGCCATCAACGCCAATGGTCGTAAGGATCTGCCCTTATATTTGCCAGTCAAAAAGGTCCCGTCAACTGAGATCACAGGTAGCATATACCTGAATGCCTCGATACACACACCGAAAGCTAAGAAGGCTCTCTGCAACACCGCAAAACCTGGCGACCTTATAGATGGCTTATCATTCACAGCAATGTATGTACTCGGGTTCCTGTTCTGCAATACCTAAAACATACAAGGAAGGTTATCGTACGCCGCTTCGAAAGACCCAAACCGTTTTTCCAACGCCTTCGCGTAGCTAATCTTGTACTTGAATTTTTTCTCGATAGCCATAATGTGCGTAGCCTCCATGTCTTTCTTCTTCACTATCTTTCCATTCATTAGATTGGCTATAAAGGCGAACGTAGGTTACAATGTCTCGACAAAACACAACTAAGAATGCAGGAGTATAGCTTCACTTTTGACACAATCCAGTGAGTCTCATACTTCAGTCTACGTGCGTGCACCCTCTAAAGACAACCAGCATGCTCGCACTTCACGGTGTACTGCTCATGGCTAGATTTCATGACTACAACAAATGTAACAAAGAAATTACACGTTTCACCTGAAATTTTGCAACTGCAAATTTGTTTAATGATTAGTGCAATATTGGATTGTATGATGAACAACAGCAAAATTACTGCATCACAATTATAGGAACAAATATACTTTGACACTGAATAATAACAAAGGAAGAGACAAAGAATCCATAGTTTAGACCAAAGAATCCGACCGAAGTTTAGACCAAAGAATCCGACCGAACACTAACAAACGGCACATCCACAGGGACCACTATGCCAATGAAAAAAGCGGGAAGGCAGATTGCTTTGATGGAGGAAGGGGAGCAAGGGGAACAAATAGGCATAGTTGAGTTACAATAGCACATCCCAAGTGCAAAAACCACAAAATTATAAATCCTACTGTTCCAATGGCATTGAGGGGACAGAGAAAAGTTAGCTTGTGATGTAGTAAGAAGTGTTTCTAACCTACATAGGGGGATTTTGAGGAGAAAAGGACTTCCTTTTTTCCAATCAAAGTGGGAAAACAAAATAAGTATTGAGAAATGGTAGCTTCTAGCTGCATGCATTTGCAATTGTTCGACTGGAAAAGCTAAACCGCTACCTGAGGCGGAAGCCTGACATGAACAAGGGATTAAGCAGACAAGAAGAAAAGCTCACAATTTTCCTGGTTCTAAAAGAGAATACAATGGAAGGTAACACGGACAAGACAGCAGAAAGCCAGAAATCACATCTCTGAGCCACTCATTCGCCGCCCGAGAACCCAATGCTGTTCCAAGGTTAGAAGGGAAATCGTGCCTTTCCCAATCCTACACGAATTGGAGGGCTTTGGAGCACTAAACCCTAGCCTCACCAATACCACGTGGATCTGGCCCGATCGAGCGAGCAAGAACCACTCGCGGTTTCAGCGCGGTTTGGTGGGTTCGGGGCGTACCAGATTGCGGCGGCGCTCCGACGGGATCATGGGACTGCGGCTGCAAGTGGATCGACCGAAGGAATCGAGGAGGACGAATCTGCTCGGATTCTCTCCGCTTCACTTGCTGCGGTGTGGTGGCTGGGTCAGGGACTCAGGGTGGGCCGGTGTAGGGGGCAACGGGGGAAAGGAATGGAGAAGAGACCGGGAAATACCTTCTTTTTTCCTTCAAGAGAGAGTTCCGAAAATAGCCTTCTGAAACTGAATAACTGGTGCCTACTCTGCTTGCCCAAAAAAAAAATGTATTCCCACAAGAACTTGATTTGGATTACTGACTAGCGATCAGACATACGCCAATCGTGTTTGCTTGGGGTACCAGATAGTAATTATCCTGTGGGAAACTAACATCAAAATTTTGTTGGCAATCAGATGGAGAGATTTCCTTTTTGTCGGTGGCTCATCTGCCTATCCACCTTGTGCTGGTTAATCTACTGTATCGATCGATCGATCGATCGATTAGAACAATGGATGCATGAGATATTGAGATCATATAGTTCACCCAGCATTTTAATTACTGTCTAGTCTATATAGTGACAATCTTTCTTTTTCCTGCAAGCAAACAGATTGCATGGCATTGCTGCTCTCTGATGAAGTTCAGAACAGCTTAGGAATGATGTATGCAGCAGTACTCTAATCTAGATAAGACCAAGACCTGTACTGCACTGCATCTTCAATTTGTTGGAAGGCCAACTGCTCCTGCATATGCGTGCATTCTACCAGCCGGGCAACTAGCACTGTAGTCGCTAACTAACTAGTACATGCGTAGACAATATATAGCGTACGGTAACGTTTACATTGTACAGTATCAAAACAGACAAGGACAAAGGACGCAAGCAACCGAATTCCTGACCAATAATCAAGATGTGAAGGTAAGCTAGCTTCATTGATTCAGCCGTGTAGTAGTGCTCCGTTCAGAACATCTCATTGATGTTCAGTAAGTACGTGTAGACGGTCAATAGTCAATGGATAGATCATGGATGCAGATAGTATAATGATGGGTGGATTTGTTTACATTTGTAGGGAATGATTGATTGAGATAGACCTAAAGAAATGGTAGATTAATGACTGCTCAATAAAAGGGAGAAGTGAAAGAAAGGAAGAAGAAATGTACCTTGAACGAACAGCAAGCCAAGCTGGGGTGTTCTGTTCGCTGTAGATACGATGACGTCGGGCCTGCTCTTTTTTTTCTACGGCTTATAGTTTTTAGCTGTGATTTATGTCTTTTAAGCTGTTCATAAGAGAGAGTACAAAGTAAGAGAAATTTACGTACGGTTTTGACCGATATAAATAAAGTTGTTATAATATGTACTACAATTAGCTTATAGATCACGTTTTGAATAAACACTCCATTTAAAAAATAGCTACTATAGAAAAATCGAGAAGTAACTCTTAGAAACTAAAAAGATGAGACAACCTTCCATCCCTTTTCTTCTTGTTTAGAGTGGACGACAAATGCAGCTTGCAAGTACTATACCATAGCCCTAGCATTCATATCCCCTTGTGCTTGTGCCACGGGACCAACCAATGATTCGTCTTTTGAACGCGCAAACTAACTGGTAGTAACAGAAAAGCTCTTAGACAGCAGCTCTGGTTGTCGTAGGATAGAAACGAATCTGTCTGAAGTTCTGAACCAGTATTGCTTCAATTTGCAACAAACAATTACAAGTGTTCTATTCTTTCTTACGAAAGGCCTGCTGTTCTTGTCGCACACATGGTCTCCGGAATCTACAGAGTCAACCTGCACCCTCCTTTCGGAACCAAGAATCAGCAACCATGTTAAACAGCAAACTTTCGCAAAAAGAAAGCTAAACGTTAAGCAGCAAAACTTTTCAATCCATTAGTACTTCAGACCATTTGATCATCCACTATCTTAACATCCCGGCTATTCCTTTTAGCCAAGAATGCTACCGCCACACTTTTACCATCTAAACTTGTGCTGCTACTAAAAATTTTAGCAGCACCTCCCCTGTTTATACAATTACAAATAGGGAGCAATCAACATATATGGAATCAATTGTTCTATATATGTTTATTGCTTCCCGTTTGTAATCATATAAACAAAGAAGGTGCTGCCAAAATTTTTAGTAACAACACCAAGTTTAGATGGTAAGAGTGTACTTTCTTTTTTCCCCTTCCCTTCCAACTGAGCTACCCATCTCCTCACAGCAAACATCTTCCTTTCTTCTCCCTTTCTTGGCCAGTGGGAGGAGGGCAGCATATGCAGCAAAGGAGAGAAGGGCGGCGGGGGGCTGTGGCCGGCAGAGTGACGTCGGCTTAGGGGCGACGGCAAGCGGGCAGGCACAGAGAGGAGCGGCTCACACAGGGAAACGTTGGCGAAGGGGTGGCACGAGGAGTAAACGGTGGCGGTGGCTCGAGCGTGTGGAGGGTAAGGTGGTACACCGGCGATAGGGTAGAGTTGACGCTCAACAAGGGCGTGACTGGGCAGAGCCATTGGAGGGAGTAGCGGCGGCTTGGCCTCGGTGGCCAATAGACGCTCTGGCCGAGTACACGAGGGCCATGAGTTTTGGGAAGTGATTAAATGGATGATTAATTACTGGTTGATTAGTGTAAGTAATTAAATAGCGCTTGTAACTAATGAGGTAAAGTGATTGCTAAATCTCCATAGAACGCCGGAGCGCCACTTTTGGCATACCGGGTTGGAAGTTTGGCATCTGAGTCAGATGCCACCGATCTGGGACCACATGTCCTTTTGGGACTAAAAATGGGCGATATGCCTCTGAGACGGTCACAGCCCGGTATGGGATGGTATGGCCTTCGGGCTAAAATCGAAGTTTTAGATGGTGTACCATTTAAACTACGGTAACCAGGAATACGTGAGTAGAGTTGTGCAGATCTCATATCTTAAGGTAGTTGCTATGTTAGGTTTTGGATTTGAAAGGCGCAGTCGTTCGAGCACCTCAGAACAGCGGGACGGTATCTAGTGAAAGAGTGCGTTATATGTTGATTTTACACGTAAGAACGACATTGTTAGCCTGTGTGCATGTATTGCTATGATGTATTGAGTTGGGTTGATGCTTGTTCAGGTGGAGTTTTGAGTTTGGTGCCATTCACAAATTGTCCACAAGGTTGAACAGGCAAGTGCATGGTAAAATGGTAAATTCAGGTAGTGGTTGCTACAAAATTTAGTTTTTTAATGCACTACCTGCTATGCTATTGTGAGTTGACTATTTCTGTTTGCACATTGATATGATGATGAATGATGAGTAATGGCGCATTTGATGGATACCGATGCTATTATGTTGATGAATAGTTATTGGAACATGACATGTTGCTATGCTTGAATGGAGAAGTTGCAATATATGCATTAATGTCATGATAATAGATGGCCTTTGTGGCATCTATGGTCCACTTTGTATGGATACTCCACGGGAGTGGAGATTGAGATCCCCGTATGAAAAATAATGGGCTATTGAGGTCCACGTATAAAAAAGGGCGGGCTATTGAGATCTTCGCATGAAAAAGGGTGGACTTGGGTGAGTATCGACGGGTGCTCACTCTGCTATACCAGTATAGGCTAAAGAGATGAGAAAGATATACATATGCATACGCAATTGCATTGTGACAGAGAAAAGATGCAAATGTATAATGAATGGTTGATGAAAAATTGAGAAAGATTAACTGGAAATGAGTGGATCATAAGACTGTGATGAATATTAAATGATATTTGTATTTGTTGTTTACTATTTTACTTTGTATTTGCTGAGTCTGTAGACTCATCCTTGTTTTGTTAACTTTTTTAGGTGAACCTGATTGACGACATGCATGGTATAGGAGTAGACTCTTTTGCACCGCACTCATTAAATAACAACTTAACCAATCACTTTGCATTCATGGTATGGTACGGTATGCTTTAGTTAATTACTGATTAGCATATACTTTAGAAATGCTAAAGGTTTGCATGGAACACGGTCAGTCCTCTTTTTGCTGGAAGAAGAGAATAAAGTTCTCTTGTTAGTGCGATATCCGTATGCATGTCCTATGTGGTTCACCGTTATGTTTAGTATAGTATCGGGCTTACGGTTGAGCCTTTTGGGCACGGAACCTTAAGCTTTGCTTATGTTATGCTTATTTATGATATGGAATCAATTGTCTTATTGCAGTTATTCTATATATGTTGATTGCTCCTTATTTATAACCGTATAAACAGGGGAGGTGTTGCCGAAATTTTTAGTAATTTAAATGGTAAAATTGTAGTGGTAATATTCTTGACTTAGAGGATAGACCGGAACGTTACAGCATCAGTGTGTAACAACCAGCTTATCGGATCATTGGCAATTGAACTATTGAAGATAGAAACGATCTATAACGAAAAGTCTTGTGCTTTGACTGCAAGAGAGCCAGCCGGAAGCGGAGATCAAGGGAGCTAGGGAGTCAGAGCGATTAATCTATTCGGCTGATGTTCCTTGACTTGAGAAGATAGCAAAAAGAAATGGAGTATAATTAAACACTAGCGATAAACTAAGATGGTGGCGCGCGATCCGATAAGCGAGACCATTGGCCATCATGTACTCCATCTGCAGACAATAATATTGTCTTTTCTCTGAATCTGAGCTGTGTGTGCCTATATATCTATTCTATTGGCCGGCAGTCAGACACCAGCAGGCAGCATCAGGACGCAAGAGCAAGCTAGCACGAAAATTCCAGCAAAATTTGCGCAGCCCGCGTCGCATTTGACTGCAGCAACGTGAAAATTTTGCATCTTTAATTTTTCGCAACATAACGTACTAGTAGGTTAAAAATCTCAACTTTTTCTAGCAGTACAATGCTGAATATTGGTTGTCTACAAGTGAGCTGGTAATCAAGCGACTCTGAATGCAGAATTGCTCAATTGCAGATCTGAAATCCAACTCTAGATTATTTCTCCAACGACATCATCAAGCAAATATAGTACACGACAATCTTAGTGCTGCACTGCTGCCTGTGCTAGTGTTGAGCAGTATCCGGGCCAGAGGAAGCATGCCAGCCTGAGCAGAGAAAGAGTGCCATGGCTGTGTCTGCTTCACCGGGTGCACTCATCCGTGGCCTCCACATGCACCCAATCAACCACTGTTCCTCCCTGTTGGGTCCATGTACAGACTCTTCTTCTATTCAGCTCGTCTTGTCCATTCAATATGCATCCATCCAAACTGTAATATGTAGAATTACTATGGACTGATCATATAAAGGACTAAAGGAGTGGCAGTGTGGCACTAGGAAGAACACTAGTGTGTGAAAGCCTCTGACGATCTCATTGGACACGCAATGTTCTTGGAATTTTTTTTCAACGTTCTAACTGATTTGAGCATGTGGCCTTCAGTAATCCGCACTAACTGGAAGCGAAGAAATGCTTCTCTGAAGTTGACAAGGATGGCGCTGCGGCTCCGTTCGGAGTGGCTAGCCTGCTTGCGTTGACAGAAAAAAAAGAAATGCTTCTCTGAAGAGAGTGTGTGTATATATCCATTCCTCTCAATTAATATTGTTTCCTCGATTAAAATACTGGCACAGATGACGACAATTTAAAGCAAATTAAGCCCTATATAAACACATCCAAAGCCCATCCGGCCTTAACCGTGTCCTCAGTGCATGATCAAAACAGTTAGCACCATGTCCAAGCCAAGGTGAGTGGTATTCTATTATTCCTTCTTGTAGCTTGAGCTGTCCGATTCTTTTGGATGTGAATGTGACGTGCATGCAACTCATGCGATCGATGGGTAGGTTGGACGGCAAGGTGGCCATCGTCACCGGCGGCGCGAGCGGGATCGGCGAGGCGGCGGCGCGGCTGTTCGCGTCGAGCGGCGCCACGGTGGTCATCGCGGACATCCAGGACGCGCTGGGCGAGGCGGTGGCCGCGTCCGCGGGGTGCCGGTACATGCGGTGCGACGTGATGGACGAGGCGCAAGTGGAAGCGACGGTGGCGGCCGTGGTGGCCGCGCACGGGCGGCTGGACGTCATGCTCAGCAACGCCGGCGTGCTGCTCCCGACGGGCTCCGTGATGGACATGGACCTGGCCGCGCTGGACCGCGTGATGGCCGTCAACTTCCGCGGCGCGGCGGCGTGCGTGAAGCACGCGGCGCGAGCCATGGTGTCGCGCGGCACCCGCGGCGCCATCGTGTGCACGGGGAGCGTGGCGACGTGCCAAGGCGGGTTCGGCCCGGCGTCGTACACTGCGTCGAAGCACGCGATGCTGGGGCTGGTGCGCGCGGCGGCCGGCGAGCTCGGGCGGCACGGGGTGCGCGTGAACTGCGTGTCCCCGGGCGGCGTGGCGACGCCGCTGAGCTGCGCGCTGATGGGCGTGGGCCCCGAGGAGGTGGAGGCGTTGACGGAGCCCCACAACGTGCTGCGCGGGAAGGTGCTGCGCGCGGCGGACGTGGCGGAAGCGGCGCTGTTCCTGGCGTCCGACCAGGCCGGCTTCGTCAGCGGCCACAACCTCGTCGTCGACGGCGCCACCACCGCCGTCAACCCCGCCATGCTGCAATTCGTCGGGCTGTGAATGGTTGAATGCCATATGCTTGCTGGGCCGTTTTCGTTGGTTGTATACCTGGGTGGATTTCGTCAGTTCTACTTTGTTCATGCTACATCACGTGCTGCTTGGATCTTCATAGCATGCTGAAACATCAGAAATTGATATGCTTGTTGTGTTTGGATCACAAAACTTGAAGCTTGACATGTTAATATTGTGCTATTGTAACTTGTAAGTTGCAGGTGATTTTTTTTAGAGGAGTTGCAATTTCAATTGATTAATAGTGCAATTCGGATGACTGAGAGATGAAAAAAATTTCAATCACCTTTGCAATAGCAAAATTGTAAAAAAAATCTCACAATGACAAAACATGCAGTTGCTTCGAACCAGTGGCAGTGCCACGAACCCGCACGTCTGAAACGGACAACTAGCAGAATAGATTGGGCATATTTGCTGTAGCTCATCGCTTCCATTTTTTAGATTGGACACATCTTGTGAATTCAATAAAATTGTGCAACGCAAATGCTTGTTCCGTATCATGGTATTAATTTCTAGTAAAGGAAAATTAATTTTACAAACGACAAAATATCTTGCTCCTATATATGAAGCTGGATGGTGCTTTTCCGTAAAGAATCTATTGGAGTGAAATCAGTTGAATGATATCACTGCTATATGCATAAGCTTCTGAAGCGACAGGATACAAATGGAAAAGGTATGGCAGGCACTACACACTTATGAACCTCAATTATGGATCTAAAACCCTCCAACCTGAGTGCTGTTAGGATCATAGATAATCAGATCATTTGTAGCCGGGAAACAAACGGTATGGTTACTGTTTAGACCTTATTCAAGTCCAGAACTCAAAGGACAACCAAGACTTCCCAGGTATTCTGGACCTTGAAGTGTATTGTCAATAGTATAGATACTAACTCTATTAGGAACTAAAGGACCATGTGGTGGTAACCTCATATCAGTGATGAGTATTTGACATTGATCATGTATTGATTTCATTGCTTGAGTTTCAAATTTTGAATTTGTGAAATAGGTTTGTGTTGTGTTGGAAAACCGGTAAGACTGGTCGGCCCAGGCGGTCTGACCACTGAGACTGAGCGGTCTAACCGGCCCCAATGAAGTCAGTTTAGTTGGTTCTGTGTTTTTGGTGTTAGTCATGATGTGAGTCTGTGCAAGTGTTAGTCATGGGGGAGTCTATGCACGTGTGAGTCATAACGCATGTTCATGCATTAGGTTTGCTAATAGAGAGTCAAGTATGTCATTTATGCTCAGATTGATTGCTTTATTCTTTGGTGTGTAGGTGCTTTTAATGATGGTTGCAGCCAGCGGCGAGATCGAGGCTACGGAAGGAGTCTTGAGGCCATGGTGTGTCGTGTAAGTCCAGATAGAGTAACATCTCAAGCCGAGAAGTACGGGAGAAAGATAATGGTCGTAAAGAGGCAATACATGCATGTGATGTGCCGATTGAACTTATGCATTTCAAGTGGTGACATTCCTCGGAGCAAGTGCACAATCTTAACGGCAAGACGTTGGGTATCACAGACTGCGTAGTGATGTTGGTGTGCCATGGGACTTAGACGTCTCAATGATGATGGCCTCGGCATAGGCGTACGATCTTGGCAATAAGTTATGGGCATAACATCATTGTGAGGACCGGCAGGTGGCAATTTGGGAAATTATTTGAACTCGGGTGGAGTGACGGTTTGCAAAACCGCGACACTGGCATAAGTAGTTTAGGTCACGTCTTTGTGAATGAAATGTCTTATCAGGCTTGTGGAGTCTTTGGAAGTCATGCTTTAAAAAGTGTGCAAATGTGTGAGTGTAAAACCTGTTTGTGTATAGGTTACCGGATTTTCCTATTTGTAAGTGGTGTGATCCACGAAGGAGCAGCTAGTTGGTATGAGGTAGTAGCCTCCACTATATAAACCTTGTATTAAGTTGAGTCTTGTGAGAGACTTGAGAGATTAGGGTTATGGTTTCCTTATGTTTGAGCCTTTTTGTGTGTGCGCGCTCTAGACTTAGAGCTCTGTTATCCTAAGAGATTGGCTATAAAATATTTCTCTCCAAGTGTAATGAATATCTAAACTTTTTCCAAGTGAGTTGTGATATGAATCCCCTCATGTGCTTTTGATTTTCTTAGCTTTCTTGTTTGGATTTCTCTTATCTTGAGCTTTTCTGGTGCCAAGAACGTATAAAAAGTAGAGATGTCTTTTGAAGATAAAATCCCATCTATCTAGATATGATCTAGAGGAAACTCTTGAGTTTGTTTGGTTTTTCTCAAGAGAGGTAATTTTTGGGTTTTACTCTTGTGAGTGTTTTGGGTTGAATTCGTGTTATATTTTAGCTTCCTATGACATATGAGAACCCATCTCAGGTCACCTAGACCATCTAGGACTCACGAGCAAGAACAAACCAAAGTTTCTCTCTTTTGACAGGTTTTGGCGCACTCTTCTTTCGAATGGGAAAAGTCAAAACTTTAGCAATTATTTTCTTAATCGTTGATTATAATAGGTTTTTGACATCGTAGAGAAGGTACATGCAAAGTTTCAAGTCATTTGTATCAACCAATCAAAAGCTACATGCATTTTTGGATTTGAAATAGCGCTAAAATTACTGTTCATCCTCTGATTTTACTATTCATAGAGGTCTGGCCAGCTTGGAGGTCAGACCGCCCCCTTCATGTTGGTCAGACCGCTATATCTGTAGAGGTTAGACCATCGGGGGTTGTCAAAGTGCATTTTGCTCGGTTTTGATCGGATTTTTTTGTGATCATTTGTCTCTGATCTTCGTAGTTTCATAACTACTGAAGTGATGTGTTTTGCTTTCACTCAAAAGAAAAGATTTTAAAAAACCTCAAAATTAATTTAGGCACCTATTCACCCACCCCCTCTAGTTGCCATACTCGATAGAAAAGCCTTTCATCATATGGGAGGACCTCATGTCATAATGTTTGAACTTCATTTTCTATATTGAAAAGTTCTTAAAAACAGTACACTTAAATAAAGTTTTGAGAAAAAGCAGAATGGATACAATTATGAAAAAAAATTACACAAGCAAGTACACTATATTGGGAGGCTTCACAAAAAAATTCATAATGTTTGGAGCTCCTTTGCTATATTTAAAATTTTCTACAAAAATATACTTAAATGGATTTTTCTAAAAATTTGCTATAGTGTGCAATAATGCACCCCGCACGGTGGCCATGCGGTGCTACAGTGCTCCATGGCAGAGTGGTTGTGCGGTGCGTGTACGTGTCACATCCAGATCAATTCTGCGTGGTGGTCGTACGGTGGAGATGATGTTTTTGTAATTTTGTGAGATGATTGCCATTCTTGCAAAAATGAGGTGAAAAAATGCCAATATTAGCCAAAAACTCGCTTTTGAACCGCAGGCTGGGTATGCGTATAGTGACAAACAGCACCGTCGGTGAAACCGGTGTGGAGGACCAGCAGTTCATCTGTGTGTACCGTGCACCTGCCCGTGTTGGATGGCGATCATGATGCACTTACACACGATCCTATTCTAATCTACAGTACACACGGCGCTCACTTTACGAACCCCGCTCTCGACCCTGGTCAAGCTTAATCATACTGATCAAAACTTTGTTATATGACTAGTATATTTATCTACTACTATAGTAGTAATAATAATACACACGAGAGAAACATAAAATACACTTTGATTCTAACTAACATGGTACACGCGAATATGCACGCACGTGTTGAGCTGACCGAATATGTATCATGTCAAGTTAGATCTAACACTATTACATTTCTAAGATCTCGTGAGACGGTTATCAATGTACTTATATATAGCCGACGGTGATATCTTTAAAATAATTATTTTTCAAGTACCCGTCATCTTGTCGACAATCATCAATATTTTGTCACTGATTAATTATAACCATCTCAAAATATTTACACTCACCTTCGATACATAAAAAAAAATTACTAAGGAACATCGTCTATTCACAAATAACCGCAAGGAAAAAAATGTAAATTATAATGTTGAAGAAATTACTACTCATCAAACTAAAAGACATCACAAAAAAAAAAGCCAACATATAACTTATGAAATCCCATCCCAAATTCGCATATTGTTCAGAAAAATACTACCATGAAACTTAAAATAATGGTGGTAGCATACAGTAACTGTATCTTTGAGATTGCTTGGATCCAGCTAACTGTACTGGCCGATTCTTGTGAAGTTGTTGTAGTGTTGCATGCAGACGAATCTTCTGGAGTTGAGCTTATTCTCTTCCGAACATCCTTCTTGTCGAGTAGAGGGCTACGAATAGTATACCCGTAGTTGGCTGCACAAGGCATGCACCAAATAAATCAGTACTCTTTTTACCCTATTATTACTTTTACTAGTTACACTAGTTAGAGACCAATGCGTTGCAACGGAGTCATAAAAATAATAAGACGGAACTTACTATCTGGCCAACTTCATACATCAAACATTGGAGAGCAAGCGACATACAGGGAAAGGTGGCCAGAATGCGCGAGGAGATAGGGAAAGTGAAGAGGGTGGGCGGTTGTATCCTAAGAGAGAGAAGGAGAGAGACGAATGGTCCAAATCAAATTGGATGACTGAGAAGAGAGGATGAAGAATGAACCAACCACCAACTCACACTTTTATAATAGTAAAAGTAACCATATTGCAACGAAAAAACAAGTGATATATAGATAGTATATTTTTAATGATCATAATCTAATTATTGGTGTTGTGATGTATATTAGTAAATGTGAGAAAATTAATTTATGAGAACGTACGATGTGGGTACAGAGATAGCGTGCTGCGTGAGGAGTGAAGAATGGTAGATAAACTTTTTTTTATATTAGTAAAAATATTTATGGATTGCGCTCCCGCTCAATATCATCAAGTGATGCTCTTTGTAAGCCTCACACTGGAACATTCCGTTGTTCGTTATTAACGCACCGTAAAGCGCATTGCATAGCCAGAGCCAAACTAAGAGAAGCAAGATTCTCTGGCCTATATTTTTATTAGACGTTTTTTTTCAATGGGAACCCCTTGTATTGTAGATATTGCGAATATGTATATATTGAAGGAATAATTTTACTCCTCCACTAATGGGCCTGCTCTACGGAAGACACATACATACAAAGAATTACAGTCATACTTAGAAAGAGCAGTTATAACTATCGCTTGTACTTATAGACTAGCTATCTTCAAGAGGGATATTCCAGTCGTTTGTATAGACCCAAGAGCCTATAAATACACTATGCATCCCTCATTTATAAAAAGAACTCTCATAAATAATAAAGAAGTATATTCAAACTGATAAGCCTTCGGAGGCTCTCTCTCCCCTAAGATAGCACCCGTTAGCTCACAAACAAAAGTAAGATTGTTTGACTCCTAAACCTATATAAAATCTCATGCAACTTTTACTCTAATTGATAATGGTCTGTCAGACGATCGAGCTCTACTACCTCACTTATATTTGGATCTCACGCCTATAACGTTACTTAGCTTATTTTCCTTTCTCGACCACGACGAGATATGGCTGGACGCCTAAAAATCTTTGGTTACTAAAAAATTGTTTGTACCAAGCCATCTTCGAAAGGAATACGAGTATAAATTCGAAAGACTCCCGTATTTATACATGTTATTTGTTTCGCAAGCCAATGGCAAAATGGTACTAGTTTTTTACAAAGGGGATTTGCTTATGTGCCCCAAAGTTTAATGGTGTTTGCTCATTTGCCCCATAATGTCTCACTGACATATGGGCCCTGGACCCGTATGTCAGTGAGACATCATGGGGCAAATGAGCAAACGCCATTAAACTTTAGGGCAATGGAGCAATTTTGCCTTTTACAAAGGCCACGCGGGCGGCGTCATCTCTGTACGGCGCAGCAGAACAGGACAGCGGCGCAGACCACGAGGCGGGCGTGGGGTGATTTCTTGATTTTCGAAGAACCGTCGGATCTCAAACCAACGGCGACGATAGAGAATGGAGTAAAGGCTATAGTGCATGGAGTAGTAGTAAAGGCTATAATGTGTTGTTTTCATGAACAATATAACCATACAGGAAAAGAAAAAAAAGCTGTGGCAAACGTCGTCTCTGGCCTTGCTTTAGCTACCTGCTGACACCATCTTTGCAAATGGAAGCACTATGCAAGTAACTTCTACTTGGCAAGCCTTGCAGTAAATTTTGTTTGGGATGTATCATGTCCTCTTTTAAAAATTATCATAAATCTGTTTAAATTGCTCTCCAGAGAATAATTTTCATTTTGGAATTACAGATAAAGTTTTCCTATCAGGACTAGGGGTTACAGAGGAAGAGTTCCATGACATGACATGGTTTAGCAGTTGGGCTGTGGATGGCGATCACAGCTCCTAGGATTCCTCTTTGGAGGTTGAAGACTTGTCTTCTGGTAAGGAATCAATAAGCAAGTGCCAACTAATAAGGCTTAGGTCTCCTCTACATTTCAATAATTGTAAAAGATCTTCTGTTCGAATCTTGGTAGGATCTTTAGTCACCCTTGCATCATGTCTGGTTAACGTAAGTTTATTTTAGCAAAAACTCGTGTCATTCATTCTCTGGAACCATGGCTCAATGGTGCCATTGAACGCTTGATACGTTTTAAACGCCATATTTTATTGGGCAAGATACATAGAAACAGTGAATCCTGATCCGGATGTCACCGGAATTGAGAGAATCATCCGCAGAATACCGATTGGGGAGAGGACAGCTTTGGGATTTTTGTGTAAAGATATTATTGATGCCGAGAGTGGTGATCAGTTGGGCTTAAAAGCTCATGACTTATGATTGAAAACACTGTAGCTGACTGAAAAAAACACCGTAGTTGACAGAGACTTATTTAGCACAATTAAATTTAAAAATATAAAAAATATGTTAGCACATTATGTATAGTACAAACAAATACGGGAAAAAAGAACCGGCAAAAAAGCTCAACAAAAAACCAAAAGTTTAGAAAAAGGCGAAATTTATGAATAGTGAAAAATAAGCTGGAAGCCAAAAGCTTAGGTCCAACCGATCACTATGGCTTAGATACAAGGTCTTGATGCAGATCTTGTTACGTTCCATCCAATATTTCACCAGAGAACCATTTACTGGTCGCAAGGTGAGCTCCCATGTATTTCAAACCCGAGAAATTTTGCAAATTTCTGTTGTAAAAGCTTGTGTTGACATATACAATATAATCATCGAGATTTTCGACATATATGAACCTCCAAACTCCAAAGAGACTTTACCAGAAGAAAACTGTTGATAGTTTGTTGTGAAGAGAAAAACTAAGAATTCAACATATATACAGACAAAGATCACAATAAAACGTTTTATTCTGATTGTTCGCGATGGTACAACACCCCATCCTAAAAAACACACAGTATTAGAGTGGACCGAACCAGTAGCGGATTCCCAAAAGCTCCGCAACGAATGAATTTTACATCCTAAATTCTACCATAACGAAATAAATGGAAGCATATGTTTTCTTCACATGTTAGGCTGTAGATATAATTAATTGATAATGACGGTACATAAGATTATTGCACGAAACCATCCTGCTTTAAATACAAAGGATCTCCTTCTACAGTAACATGTTCCCTTGATCTTAGCCACCACACTAAACTTATCAACTTACACCAACACAACTACGCTTATTTCAACCCAAACTCCTCACATTGCACCACGCTCTAACAATTCCCATCTGAATGTTGGCGCCGCGTAAACCTTGGGAAAGGTATGGAGAAGTATGCCAACGCAGACACATATCACGGCGACGCCCATCATCGTCAGCATGGCTGGCCTGTACAGGAAGGTTCTCGCGGCTGAATTGGGGTACATCAGAGCCTGACGGCTGCAGATGTTGCACCTTGGCACCGGTGGTGCCATTGGCATGCTCCTGCAGATCTCAAGGCTAACGTCACCAGGCTTCACACCATCGGTTATTACAGGGCACAAACTGCTGGGAACGCCTAGGACAACATGACCTTTGCGAAGATGCTTATCAATCTTCTTCTGGACCAGATTCAGGTAAGTATCATGGCCTCTGTGGCGAGCATAGTCTTCTGGGGTGAAGCCTGTCTCGTCTCGCGCATTTCTCCACACATTGATTCCAACCTGGAATGTGAAGCCATAGAAGGGAAATTAGACAGGATCTTCAAATTTTATTAATAGAAACAAACTAGTCTAAAAAGATTAGTAATGCACGTGATATAGCATCATTGATGTGTTCATCATTTAATTGCAATGAAATCTATAGCTCTGTGCTAAAAGATAAAAAAGGGTAGATTTACTAAGAAGTTGCCATTGGTGTCCTGTTGTAGCTTTACCAAATATTTAAGCAGAGAGTAGCTTGAGGTGGAGAAAAGTAGGCAACATAGAATATGAGCAGGTACTTAAATCATATTCCAAGAAATAGATAAGGGGATACCAGTCCAGGATCATCAGTCAGCGCATCCAATACATCCTCTGCATCACTAATGGCAGCAGCTACATGGAGGGGGGTAAATGTAGAAGGGCCCTGAGCATCAGGTCTGAATAGGTATGTCTCTGCAGTTTCCTTCAGGCTTTTATTCGGCTTGTATCTCAGCAGAAATCCAACCATTCGGACAGATTTCCTTTGCACAGCAGTGTGCAGCAAATTTTCTGACCACACCACCTCTTCTGGAGACTGGGACCCCACATCAACAAGCCCAATAAATAATAAATCTAATAGCATTTTGGTCACAGCACACCACTCCCGCTCCATGGCGAATATACCAAGATTCCTGAATCTCCACAGGTTAAAGGCAGCTTGAGGTAGCTCCACTGTATCATGTTTAGATATTCTGTTTGCTGTATGAAGAAGCCAGCCCAGTTCATTTAGAAACTCTAAAGCTTGGTTCCTGGAATTGTCATCATCTGCCTGTTCATAACTAGAGGACTCAAATACGCTCTCCAGTTCACAAACCTCAGAGCATACGTCCTGCTCAGCAATTATGAACGGGAAGAAACCATTGCTAAATCCACTATCTTCAACCTGAAATAACCGATACCATTCAGAATAAGTTCAAAAGTTATGATTGAAAAACAGAAACCACATCAAAACAAAAGCTATCTGACAAGTTGTACCTCTATGAATCCTCTTCCTCTTGAACCAGGGAGAGAACAACAAAAGTTGAGACATTCAGTATCCTCATGCTCAAGGTCATCAGCTAAAATAGCTGTGTCTTCCTGGAATATACAACGCCCTTCAAATGAGCAAATTAACCTGCGAACACGAGAAGATGGTGTTTTTAGATGACAGCGAATACGCTGAAGGAAACATCAAGCTGTACTAGAATCTCCTTACAGAATGAGCATATTTAAATTGCAGATGATAAAGTACCTTGAGGAAGCACCGACTAGGTTAACGCCTTCTACTCTGAAATTTCTTGTCGCTGAATAAGGAGCAGCAACTGGTCGGACACATAAAATCTTGCAGTAATGATGAGAATTGGGTGCCAGTGGTCTGTCCAAGATAACTTGACCTGCAGTAATATGAATGCAAGGCAAGATCAACAAGTTTCCAAGTAATGCGTATAGAATAAAACTTGAACAGCAGTGCAAAATAGCTAAGCATTTGGAGTCTTTGGACTCACCATTGTGCATAAAAGCTATCTGACGCTGTACCATCACAAAAACCAAACCAGATGCCCAAAAGTTGTCAGTGGAACTACTCAAAAGCTTATCCAGGTGTGAGCTCATATTATCAGAGAGCTGTAGAAAAGAAATGTCAACCACCAACCAAAAAAGGCCACTATCATGACAAAAAATGATTACAAAAGAAAGCATACCCCTCTCCATGCAGACTCAACTAACCGAAGATATATTGTTAGAATAATACAGCCAGGTCTAATATAGCTCTCTATATCAGTAGGGCTACTGGACAACCAACCAAGAATCTGAAATTCAGGATTTAAAGTGTTAGATCCAATCTGAAATTCAGGATTTAAAGTGTTAGATCCAAGATATGTTCTCTTGTACCATTACAAGAGAAGGCATAATTTACCTGTGATCGCAAAACTGGAGGTAAATCACTAGGAACTTTGTCAAAAAGCTTGAAGACAATTTTATCAGTCCGACACTGCAAGCAAAAAAAATAGCGAGAGAGATATCGCAAGAAAAAGAGAACATCTGAGCATATTTTAGGTGCAAATCCACCATGAAATATTATGATAGCACTGGCATTTGGTATTTTCTGTAAGTATGCACTACCAAGACTATTGTTGTACTCAATGTAAATTTTCCCCTTTCATGCATGACTTCAGATACAGGTCAAAGGGCTGCTCAGTTCGCTTTGAGACTTTGTAGTGTTCATGTGGCATTAATGTGCCGATGAGATGCGATGACTTGGCTATTTATCAGGTAGACCTGTATCTTGAAGTGAGATACATTATTCATGCAGGAAACTTCTTTAGTTCAAAGTTTGGATCTTAGGGGATGAATGCTAATTTAGTGAACTATTCCATTCAAATTTTGTGTTTAGTTCTTGATATGTATCGCAAGTTGTAGTACAGGTATTCAAAAGTCAAGCAGGTGTAAAAGTCAAAAGGTTGAAACAGTACAGCTAGGAGTTGTACAGCAAATGTATTCACAATCTAGCCCTGCATAAACCAAACATATTTGACATCTCAATCCAAACCTCATTCCAGTGCATTGAAAATCCCAATCCAATTTAGAATCCAACCTTGAAGTAATCTCCACATAAGATAATAGTTTTCCTTATAATAGTTTGATACTTTGATATAGTCATATAGGTGTGCATATAATAATACAATAGCAAATTGGCAGCTGGTGAGTTGCCTATTTCCCAGTAAAAAAAATGATGATAAGTTAACATACGTTGTTATCAATATATAAGGTTGTCATTGTAAAGACCGATAAGTTATACAAGAATTTGAAATTCGCCCTTTAGCTTTCTTTATATGAAGTTGTTGCAAGGAATAAAATTAAACCTGAGCGCCTCCATTTGAGCTTGACAATGACTGAGCTGATGTTGAATCTGAATTGCCACTAGTCTGTGGTGGGCTCTGAGTAGAGTCTTGCTGCATCCATGATGGACAATTAGGAGAATCAGTTGCCTTGAAGGCCGGTGCAGGTGAACCTTCATACCCATCCTCAAAGCCTTCCATATCATTGCAAGTGTTATTCAAATCAAAATCCTTAAACTTGCATGTTGGAGGCTCTGTACAGATGGAAAAAAAAGTATAAGCTAAATG
This sequence comes from Dendrocalamus latiflorus, assembly GCA_017311315.1. Lineage (NCBI taxonomy): Eukaryota > Viridiplantae > Streptophyta > Magnoliopsida > Poales > Poaceae > Dendrocalamus > Dendrocalamus latiflorus. The sequence continues at coordinate 1,519,014 of CM029631.1, forward strand.
TTCATCAGCAAACATTTCCTGAAGGGTTAAAAAGGGTTATAAATCTTACCGGGTGTTGCCAACATGGTAGCCTTTGATTGTCCTGGTACAACAGATGATGGTGCCTGCCCACATTGACCACCATTCACAAAAGGCGCCTTAGAGTTAGATGGTCCTGCAGCTCCTGCTGCAGCAGTATTCAACAAAGCATTGGCTGCTTCATAGGTCCCAGCATTTGATCCATTTTGCATGCTTTGACATGCCTCCAGGAGTTTACAGAGCTCTTTTGGATCCAATGATTTGGCAGCAGCCCCCAGGTTTCTCCAAAGATTGGATAGCAACTCCTGAACTTTTAAATGCTCAGCATTGTCAGCTGCAAGTACGGTTTAAGAGTCATGTCTCTTCCTGAATATTACCATAAGTGTAGTTCACAAGACTACTATATGCTGATAATAGTGCAGTTTAGGCAAAATCACTATTCAAGTATTCATATATTATATTTAAGAGAAATGCTATCATGGACCATTAACATTACAGCATTCTGCAGTTGCAAAATATGATGGACATCCTATTCCTATTACTTCCTGTAAGTAATCCTGGAATTGAACATAAATAAACCAAACTATAAAACTTCAAGTACACCCACTACCACATTAGTACGTTACATCCTTTATGGTCCAGGAAACACTGTATTTCAATCAACAAGTTCTGACAGTAACAAGAACCTTCGTTTATATATGGTATGTAAAGCCATCTACAAGAAAATAATTTGGAACACCATCATGGTCTACTCTTAGATCCAAACCAAGTAAATATCAGTCAAAAACATAACTCACCATAATTTCATGTGATTTAAGGAGAAACAAACTATACTAGTACCAGTACCTTCATATACAGAATAGGTAACCACCTATGTTATTATAGCAAGTTAGCAACCTTGAAAACATTACTTACAGTTCAAATTGGCGCATATTCCAAGGAGACTTAACAATAAATAACTGCTAACTTTGTCCTCAATCAAAGCAGTCCCACCAACAGTGATTTCAGGGCGGGCTTTCCTCCTCCGTCTATTGTGGCCTGCTAAACGCCGACGGCAACTTCGCTTACCTTCATCAAATTCTTGGAGAAGGTGAAATCTGTACATGAACATGTACAGTAGTTACAGAAATTGTCAACGTTTGACATAATGTATATTGGCACCATCACGCAATACTCTGTAAATAGATCTTTAACCACACAACACTACGTGCACACAACGCATGCTCCTTCAACATTTTAGGAAAAAAACATTGTGTAAATCAAATGTTGTGAAAATAGCCCTTGGCTATGCCCAAGAATAAGTCAGTATTTTCTAAAAGTGAACGGTAACTTAAAAACGATATTAGTTTCAAAAAGAAAGGAATTTAAAGAAATTACAGAAAAAAAGGCGATACGATTATATTGACAGGACTGTTAAGGATAGAATAGGAAATAGATTAGGACTGTTATTTGTTTCCTAATATGCATTGTATTCCTTCTATGTATCCCCCTTGTACCTCTATATATACTGCCCTTTGGGCCTCATGAATATATACACAATATTCATAACATGGCATCAGAGCATGTCTCTGGCTAGTCTCTGGCGCCAGATAGATGAGCTGGCTTCTCCACTGTGTCAGGAGTGCCACAAGGTTCAGAAGGCAGATCATGATCGCCTTCGTCTTTATGATTTCGTCTGTCGTCTTCGCCCAGAGTTTGAGCCTGTCAGAGCTCAGCTGCTGAGCCGCTCGCCACGACCGACTATCACCGAGGCCCTTTCGACACTTCGGGCTGAGGAGCTTCGTCTCGGGCTAGCAGCACAGTCCGTTCCGACTGTGCTTGTTGCTCCTTCTTCCACTACATCGACGGTTCCTGCTACGACTACGGTTCCTTCCCAGGTGCCTGTTGCCGCTCCTGCCTTTGCACCAACTGGAGTTCAATGCAACTACTGCAAGAACTTTGGGCATGACTACCAGCGTTGTGCGGTGCGAAAAAAACGGAATAAGGCGCGTGAGGATGGACGATCCAAGGGGAGGCAGGGAGGTCCTTCCTCCACATGAGGACAGACCAGCTCATCAGGATCTCAGCGAGGTGACTCTGTTCAGCAGCTTTGCCAGGCTCTTCTTCAGCAGCTCTCTCACAGCTCAGCGGATTCTGCTAGTCTAGCTCAGACGTCTCCCCCAGGTACCTCTTGGATTCTAGATTCTGGTGCTTCTTTCCACATGACACCAGATTCCACATCTCTCACTTCAGTAGGACCTCCTGCTCTCCCTATTTTTGTTCAGACTGCTGATGGTACTTTCTTGTCTGTTAGCTGTCAGGGCACTCTTTTGTCCACTGATTTTTCTGTTCCAGCTGTTTCTCATGTTCCCCAACTAACCATGCAGCTTCTTTCAGTGGGACAGCTCACTGACCTTGGTTGTAGGGTTGGTTTTGACTCTCACACCTGTTTCGTTCAGGATCGACAGACAGGGACGATACTTGGGACTGGCCGGCGCCGTAGGGATCGTCAAGGTCTCTACGTTCTCGACCGTCTTCATCTTCCGTCTGCTCCTACTACGTCTCCTGCCACGTCTACCTCCACTGCCACTGCTGCCACCACTTCTGGAGTTTTTGCACAGTGGCATCACCGTTTAGGTCACCTGTGTGGGTCTCGTCTTTCGTCATTAGCTCGTCAGGGTGTCCTTGGACGTGTTACTATTGACACGTCCATGTTTTGTCGAGGTTGTAAGCTGGGCAAGCAGCTACAACTTCCTTATCATTCTAGTGAGTCATTGTCTACTCGTCCTTTTGATTTAGTTCATTCAGATGTATGGGGACCTGCGCCTATTATCTCTAAAGGCGGGCATAAATTCTATGTTATTTTCATTGATGACTATTCCCATTTTACTTGGCTTTTCCCTATGTCTAATCGTGGTCAGTTTCTTGCGATCTATCGTAGCTTTGCCATGATGGTTCGTACTCAGTTTGAGTCCTCTATTCATACATTTCGTTGTGATTCTGCTGGTGAGTATTGTTCTAGTGCGTTCAGACAATTTCTTTCTGAGCAGGGCACTCTTTACCAGTCTTCTTGCCCTGGTGCCCATGCTCAGAATGGGGTTGCTGAACGCAAGCATCGTCATCTGATTGAGACTGCTCGCACCCTTCTTGCTTCTCACGTTCCACCACAGTTCTAGGCTGAGGCTGTTTCTACGGCTGCCTATCTCATTAATATGCAGCCTTCCACTGCTCTTAAGGATGTTAGTCCTATAGAGCGTCTCTACTCTAGAGCCCCCCAGTACGATCACCTTCGTGTTTTTGGCTGCACCTGTTTTGTCCTGCTGCCGCCTCGTGAGCGCACTAAACTGACAGCCCAGTCAGTCGAGTGTGTGTTTCTTGGGTACAGTTCTGAGCATAAGGGTTATCGTTGCTATGATCCTTCTACTCGACGGATTAGGATCTCACGAGATGTTGTCTTTGACGAATCTCGACTTTTCTTCTATCGAGATTCGGCTCCTCACCCTGCTTCCACCATCGAGACGATTTCCTGGTTATCTCTCCCTGACTCCTCACCCATTTCTCCCCTTTCCCCGCCTTCGGTACCTTCACCTTCTGTGTTGTCTCCTGCAGCACCGCCTCCTGCTTCTATGGCACCATTGTCTCGTTTCTCTGGGGTGCACTACTCCAGACGTCCTCATCCTTCACCAGATTCCTCTCCTGGTCTCTTGCCGACACCAACGTCAGATTCATCCGATGATGCTCCTCGTTACGCCCTTCGTGATCGAGCAACTATTCGGCCTCCTGATCGTCTTGTTTTTACTTCGACAGCTCATGCTCTCTCTGTCACTGAGCCTAGTTCTTATCGTGAGGCTGCTTCTCATTCTGAGTGGCAGCTCGCTATGGCAGAGGAGCTTGATGCGCTTCATCGTACGGAGACTTGGGATATTGTCCCGACACCTGTGCACGCTCGTCCTATCACGTGCAAGTGGGTGTACAAGATTAAGACCAGGTCTGATGGTACTATTGAGCGCTACAAGGCTCGTCTTGTGGCTCGTGGTTTTCAGCAGGAGTATGGTCGAGATTACGATGAGACATTTGCTCCTGTTGCTCATATGACCACTGTTCGCACTCTTGTTGCGGTTGCTTCTGTTCGCCGGTGGTCTATCTCTCAGCTGGATGTTAAGAATGCCTTTCTTAATGGCATCTTGCATGAGGTTTACATGCAGCCACCACCCGGGTATTCTGTTCCAGCTGGTCATGTCTGTCGTCTTCGTCGTGCTCTTTATGGTCTAAAACATGCCCCTCATGCCTGGTTTGTTCGTTTTACCTCAGTGATCACCGCTGTCGGTTTCACTGTCAGTGCCCATGATCCTGCTCTATTTATCCATGTCTCACCTCGCGGTAGGACACTGCTTCTTCCTTATGTGGATGATATGCTCATTACTGGTGACGATCCCTCGTTCATTGCATATGTGAAGCAGCATCTCAGTGAGCAGTTTCTGATGACTGATCTTGGCTTGCTTACATATTTCCTTGGGATTGAAGTCTCTGTCACGCCTGAGGGCTACTACCTCTCCCAACATAAGTATGTCCAGGATCTTCTTAATCGATCTGGTCTAACTGATACTCGCACTGCTGAGACCCCTATGGAGCTCTCTCTTCAGCTTCGTGCTACTGATGGTGATCCTCTTGAGGATCCTACTCGGTATCGCCATCTTGTTGGCAGTTTGGTATATCTTGTGAGCACTCGTCCTGATATTGCTCATGTTGTCCATATCTTGAGTCAGTTTATGGCTTGTCCTACTCATTTTCACTACAGTCATCTTCTTCGTGTTCTTCGCTACTTGCGTGGGACCATCTCTCGTCGCTTGTTTTTCCCTAGCTCCACCTCACTCCAGTTTCAGGCGTATTCTGATGCGACCTGGGCTAGTGATCCTTCTGATCGTCGTTCTCTTTCTGCTTACTGTGTTTTTCTTGGCTCTTCCCTGGTTGCTTGGAAGACAAAGAAACAGACTGCAGTTTCCCGTTCGAGTGCAGAGGCTGAGTTGAGAGCTATGGCAGTTGTGACAGCAGAGATTACTTGGTTGAGATGGCTACTTGCAGATTTTGGTGTCTCTGTGAGGGGACCTACAACTCTTATGACTGACAGTTCAGGAGCTATCAGTATTGCCCGTGATCCAGTGAAGCATGAGCTCACCAAGCACATTGGTGTGGATGCTTCATACACTCGCTCCCAGGTGCAGGAGGGTGTACTTGCTCTTCAGTTTGTGTCCTCAGAGTTACAGATTGCTGACTTCTTCACGAAGCCACAGACTAGGGCACAACATTTGTATTTTCTCTCCAAACTCAGTGTGTGTGATCCACCATGAGTTTGAGGGGGGTGTTAAGGATAGAATAGGAAATAGATTAGGACTGTTATTTGTTTCCTAATATGCATTGTATTCCTTCTATGTATCCCCCTTGTACCTCTATATATACTGACCTTTGGGCCTCATGAATATATACACAATATTCATAACAAGGACGACTGTGCATTTGAACTTAGCAACGATACAATTATATTGATGGGACAACTGTGCATTTCAACTTAGCAATTGGTTATAACTCATAGAAATTCAATAAATCAAGGTCATGATTCCTGATATAGATGTGCATGCTAAAATATTTGAATCATGGTGGATGCCATGCTTATGTGTCTATTTATCTGGTTTACTTTAGAACACGGTTGTCACGGCGTCGACAAGTCATCACCTTCGCAACACCTAGGTGCCGTGGCGGTCCAGGGGCGATGCCATGGAGCTTCGCCGTGACCGCCCCCCGTTTTTCTTGGCTCTGGCCGGCGGGAACAGCCGGATCCGGTTGCATTCGGCAAAGACAAGGCGGGAGGCGGCAAGGAGGGGAGGCACTAGGTGGGGGAGGCGCCGGGGGGAGGAGGCTGCGGGTGGGAAAAAGGTGGCGGGGAGGGGAAGCGGCGGGGGGAAGAGGCACCAGGGGGAGGCCTGCGGGAGAGAGTAGTCGGGAGAGTGAGGAGTCGGCAGAGGTATATGTATGCCTGCCGAGTTACGAGGGGACTGGCTGTAGGGGTGCAAATGGAGCGGATATTTCCCGACCGACCGTCCGTCCGTTTTAATTCGGATACAATTCGGAGCAAATTTTCGGATATCCGAAGGTTTTGTCGGATACGGAAACGGATTCGGATATTTTTTTGTCGGATACGGAAACGAATTCGGAACAAGCATTATCCGACGGATACGGAACTATCCGGATATTTTTCCGGATAGTTACTGGATAGATCCTGGATAGTTACCGAATAGTTACCAGATATGGAAACGGAGTCGGATACCTGGCCTCTCCGCCGGCTAGGTGGGATCTCCGACTCTTCTTGAAATGTAGCATCATTTATTTATATAAAATTGCTTGTTTCGGTGGCTATTGCAACATCGGTACACTCGTATTAGATCTTAGTTTGCTTAATTTGTCTCTGTCACCATATGAAATTTACTTTCGCGCATTATCCGATTAAATATTCGTGACCGAAATTAACCGTATTCAGAGCGGCATGTATTCGCTCCGTATTCGTGACCGAGAATATCCGCATTCGTATTCGTATCCGGCACTATCCGTATCCGACTCCGACTCCGACAAAAAATATGGAAAAGGATACGGGATAAACAATATCCGTCCGTATCCACTCCGTTTGCACCCCTAACCGGCCTACACTTGTATCCATGTATATGTATGCATCATGTACCGTATGCCTGGCCAGGTGTTTCGCCGTGGCGTCCAGGCACCTCTTATGCTGTGGTCGCTAGTTATGCCGTGAAAACAATGCTTTAGAACATCTTCCCGTGTTCCATTTATTCATATGTTTGTGCATTGACACTACTTTTGTGTTACTAAATTGTTCACTATTGTTACATGAGTTAGAAATTGAGCCATTGAGGGTGAGGCATAACTGATTTTTTTTCTTAGCATGACACTGTTTAACCACTTCTCCCTGCATCACCACTAAATCTTGTCCATGGAAGTTGGATGCTCCCAGTTTTTACAAGTTATACCAAAATTTCTTTCAAAAGTAGTTAATATTTTCTACTTAAATATTTTCCATTTCAGTCTACAGATGATAGAATACTTATCTTTTTTTCTATAGTAGTCGTAGATTATGGTGATTCTCAAATATTAAAGGTTTGTGCTTAGAACATCATCATGATTGGAGGTTTGCAAAGGTCACATGCCTGTATATGGCCGCACTAAATCAAACTTCCGTAACACATTCCACCCATCCATTTGCATATGAACAAATTATTGCGTACATGTAAATGAAAGGTAATAGCAGCTGAATCATAAAACTAACCTGCTACATTGCTGGCAGAACCGCTGGATGGCATTCCTGACCACAGCAGTGGTCGCTTTAGCATGCATCTCGCAGACCTTGTGCCGCCGATGGTAATCCTTTGCCGTGGTAAGGTCTTCCCCGCACCCCTCCACCTGGCACGCTGGCCCACTCGAGCTGCCAGCCTGCACCCTGATCTTCTTACCATTTCTCTCCTCCTCATTGACTCCACCATCCTCAACCGCTCCCCCAGCAACACCATCGCCTCCGATTCTCAAGCTGGGCGCCCCGCCACCGTTCTCCATAGGGTCCTCATCCTCCACGACGTCGTCATCGCCACCAATGACCACCACCCGCTTCCTCTTATCAGAGCCACCTCTGACGTCAAAGTTCCTGGCCACCTCGGCCTCGGCTTCCTCAGAGGAACACGGCGAGCTGTTCAACGCCAAGCCATTCGCCGTAGTGGCGGGCACCGGCGTGGCGACAAAGCACTCGCTGTCCCAGCTCCATTCGTTGAGGTCCCAGCCGAATACCCTCTTCTCGCTCCTGTTCAGGTCAAGCTCACCAAACCCACCGCCGTACAAGTGGCGGCTCTGCGCCGCCACCCTGGCCGCTTCCATGGCCCGCCCCCAAGACCCTAGAAGAAACTCTTATCAAACTAACCTTCCGGAAGCCGCGAAAAGGAGCAGCAACCGCAGGAGCCGAGGGATCTAGTCGGCTTCCCTCCTGCCCAAGAAGTCGACGAACGTGACGCCCACGCAGCCACGGATCCAAACCAGCGAAACCCACATCCCCTCGCGCCGCCGCCTCCGGAATCAGGCAGAGCGCCGCGAATCCGAGCTCATACAGCCCGAATCACCGGGAAAAATATAGCGAATCAGTGGAGTAACGGACCTGGCGAACTGCAGATTTGGGGACGAATCGAGCCCCGGAGGGATCGAATTGGGCGAATTCCGCGGGGAATTGGGGAATTTGCGGAGTGGAATTTTGGTGGGAATGGTCTCAGACTAATGGAGCTATGGAGTCGAGGAGAGCAGAGGAGGGGAAAGAGCGTAAAGCAAGATGGCAGAGGCGATGGGGACGCGTAGCGCGATGGTTTAGTAGAAATAGGGGCCCCAAAATTGCATGCGACACCCGGACGGCTACACGACGATAAGCGACGGCCAGTGGGGAATAATAAATCCTGCAGGTTAGCCGTTCCTTTCGCTCTGTCATTCTGTAATTTGTTCCTGCGAATTTGTTGATGTCTTTGCATTTATTTTTCTACTATATTTATGTGGTATGATCCTAGTACAAACACTTCGGATATTTCAAAGATTTTCTATTTTATCTGAACTTTTGTAATGCTTCCACTTCTCTATGTTTCAATTATAACACTAGTAGCGGAAGATAAAAAAAACGAATGTTTATAAAGCAGTAATGTATAATCATAGCATGCCTGTTCAGGGATATTTTGCTAATACGTAGAAGGAGCGGTGATGTTAAATGGTTAGTAACACCTGGGTTACATATTAAAGAAGCACTGAAGTATATATATGACACTTTTCATAGGTTCATGACAAAGGGCCTGTTTGGCGTGACTGCGGTTTATGGTTTTTGGCTAAATTTTTTGAATTTTAGCTGTTTACAATAGAGATTACGAAGAAATAGATGCTCGCTTGCGATTTTGGTTAATACAGATGTTAGGTTTTTAACGTGTACTACAATTAACTTATAAACCCCGTCTTGAAAAAATAACCCGTTTGAAAGTTAGGTACTGTAGTAAAAACTAAAAGTCACTAACTTCGAAGGAAAAGAACAGGCTCAAACATATGTAGTCCACAGTAGATAGATCTCATGCACAAGTCAAGCTTCAGAGTTATTTCGACTTTTGGACCGAGTCCATCCAATTCGATTTACGTGAGAGGAGGAGAAAGTTCAACTGCATACACCATCGGATCAGTAGCCATTGAGTTTTGTATGTGACGCCTAAGTAAATATCTTACAATCAACGCCAGCCAAAAAAAGATAGAATGGTTTAAATTGCTGAGATCAGCTTGAAATATAGGCCATTCAAAGCGCAGTGGATGTAAACAAGTCAAACTTCGTGTCATTTTGAGCCTTGGGTTGTACTGTATCTCTACATAATTGAAGTAAAGGCATCAAACGGTACACAATATGTGACGATCGCAAATATTGAATCATACGTGACATTTGAGAAGTATATGACAAGTAGTGCAGACCACAAAAAGATAATGACTCTAAACTGTGTAAAAAAGGAGTATAACTTTCAATTATATGCGGCATATGGTATAACTTTCAATTGTATGCGGCATATAACAAACTATGTGACATCCGAGTAGACATGTGCGTATTATGTGAGTGGGTGGACAACATCATGATTGTATTACCACTGAGCATACATAATTCAAAAATAAATTAACATATACCTTTTGCTACTTTGAGATAGACATAGTTTGTCATGTAATTCTTGACACATAGTAAAAAAAAAGACGTAAAAGAGGAATTTTTATCCTCATCGTAATATTCCTTTAATGAGTGTGCTTCTAAAATAGAACAATGATAATTAAATACTGAATCATTCCAATGGATCCACCGATCTACCTTATGCATTGATCTTATGGAACCTCAGAATTGTAGCTAAGTAGTGACTTCACCTAGCTATAGTGCTGTCATGGTTACGTTAACATGGACCTGCAACGTTGCTATCTTGCTAACGGCACAGGACGCTACCACGTTATTGTGACAACCATGCCGAGTGGCGAGTGGTGGTGTAAGTTTTCGGCCCCGCTCTTTTCAGTTTTTAAAAGGTATTTTTCAGCTTTTTTACAGTAATTAACTTTTAAATGAAGTATTTTTCAAGATAAAATATACTAGTTAATTATAGTATATATTTTACTAACTTCATTTACATCGGTAAAAATCGGATATGAGTTTCTATTGCTTTGTAATCTCTCGTACAAACAGCCTAAAAGCCACAAGCCACAGTCAAAAACCACAAGTCACAGCCAAAAAGAACAGACCTCTCATAAGCTAGCGACACGTAGAAGAGCAAATCACAGAGAGAAACATGGACATGTTGAGCAAATTCTTGCGTAATGGCAATCGGAGTGTTACGTAGTAATCTCCGAAAAAGATCTAGACATCACCAAGAATCAATTATTGCCGGCTTCTAGAATTCGAAGATCTAGAGTCACTAGTTGCCCTTTTTATGATGATAATGTTGCAGCACAATTAATTGATCGTGTGTGCCTGTAGCGGAAGCTTCCTTCCACGAGTCATATCAACATGGTTAATTACTTGTCATGGCATTGCGTTGTTGCTTAGTGCTAGTGGCTAGCAAGTTCACTTCGATTATAATTATATTTCTACTCACTCATCAATTGTGGTCTTATCATGGTTGCCATCATCTCCGCGATATGTAGCTGCTAATGCCCAATGCCATGGTGGCCGCGAAGTTAAAGGAGTATAAACAACGTCTTGTTGGATTATGACAGCATCATGTCAAGGCATACGCGCGCTAATTGCCACAACTAACATAAAGAGATTATCACTTCATCATCCTGTGATTTGCCCACCTAATCAATGAGACAAAGACTAAGGTCATCAAGACATTTTTTTTGCAGTGTGTAGGACCGGTATGGCAAATAGTGGCGCACCCAGATCAAAAATTATGAGGACTAATAGGCCTTGTTCGCTAGTTTGCCAAATACCGAATTGCTGGCCTACGATAGCCTGCCGTATTGTCGGTGAGAGATAGAAAAACACTATTGCATCAATTTTTTAAGTAAGTCCATAAACACTAAAAAAGAAGTGTTTTTAGTGTTGCTTGATTTCGCTAAAAAACATACTTACCAAAATACCTCGAAAATATCACACCCTTAAGTGATAAAATGCACAGTTCCCTATAAATGAACATTACAACCCCAAAACAACGTCTTTTGGATTATGACAGCATCATGTCGAGGCATACGCACGCTAATTGCCACAACTAACATAAAGAGATTATCACTCATCATCCTATGATTTTCCCACCCAATCAATGAGACAAAGACTAATGTCATCTAGACTTTTTTGCAATGTGTAGGACCGGTATGGCAAAAAGGGATAAATGATGCATACAAAGTTTTCACCATAAATATTCATCAATCCTTCATTTCAATAGCTACTGGGCTATGAATATCAAGATTGGAAGTCAAAACTAAAACAATCAACTCGAAAGACGAAGAACTAAAACTCTGCACTTGGACGGTCTAACTGGCTACTACAAGGCTCTACCCGGCAACTTCAAGGCGGTTTGACTAGTTCCCCTGGTGGTCTAACTGGTAGCCTCTTGGTGGTTTGACCAGCGGAAGTAATGGTTTGACCAGCCTCTAGTCCGATCAGGCCTAAGAGCGGATTTGACCGCTCCCATATTCCCAAAACAGAAAATCAACCCGAATCCAAATCACTTTTGGCTCAACTCCAAAAATCCATGGTCAAATGAGATGAGATTTTTGCATGCACCTTGCTTGGGGTCTTAGAAATCTACTCCATTCAAGGATCACTTGAATCATTGTCAAAGTTCACCTTTCTTGAGAATAAACATGGTTGCACCAAACCAGGGCAAAGACCGAAAACTCAGAATATGACTTGCTCATGGGTGGAGAATGACCAAGACAGCTCTAAATGTATTCCTACATATCACAGCAAGCAAGACCTCACAAAGATTCGAGGCAAAAAATCTTGGATCAAGAAAACACACGATGAAGTCAAATCCAAGCAAAACTAAGTAACTTCAAGAACTTACAAAGCCTAATGCCTAGATGGATAGGATTGATCTTCGTAAGTCATCTTCATCACTTACACGTCCTTGACGTACAACAAGATCAAGAAAAAGATAGGAGATTAAAACTAACAAGAACAAGAATAAATCAACCAAATTAAGGAGACTCTATGAGTGAAGAATAAAGTTGATCTATTGCTACTTAAGGATAAAGATTTTACAGGTACTTCACCTGGAGGACAAGAGAGCACACTACACCGCTCACACTTTTCAAACTCTAACCTTAGAACACTTGACTAGAATGATGGATGGTTGGCTTGCAAGCTTTCATTCCAATCTGTTAACTAAATGAGGCAATCAGTCTATATATAACCATAATAGATACTATCTATTAGCATATATGGGGAACTCATTAACCTCGCATAACACGGTTTTACTCATACATTTAACTCATGCATGCTTTTCAAAGCATATGAGTCCGAATTCGCTAAGTCATTATCCTTTTATCTAACTTGACCTTCTTAACGTCTACTTGATATAAACCGCTTTTCCAAGTGCTACGGTTTTGATTCACATAGTTTCTGGGATTTGACATCCTTACCAAAATACCATTACTTGATCCAGTTAGCATCTTCTCGTGCAAGCAATTGCCATGTTTATCACGTGTACATGCACCACTGACTTGCTATGCCTCGATAAATCTCTCCCGTTCTGGCTCCACCAGACCACGCCTCACTTGAACCGACCAAGACACTTGGTGCAACCCGTCACTCGAATATTCCCTTCAACATTTTTGTTTTTCTCGCTCTATGCTTGAGCGCAGCTATCTCACCTGGCATCCTTGATCGTTCTAGGCCTCGTCTCCTGCATGAGCGTAGCCCCAATCCTCACTATTGATCATGGTTAACTACAAGCCTTGCTACATATCTAAAGACAAAGAAATCATTTCTGGCCACAAGTTCTTCATAACTTAACTCACGTTAGGCAAAACATGTTTCATGCAACATATATATACTGACCTAAGTCCAAACACACCAAAGCAAGACTAAATTTTCTAAAATATAATTTTCCATCTGAAATCACCCTTTGGCCAATCAAACTACTGGTGTCAGTCAATCTAACCACTCACAGCCGTCGGTCAGACCGGTAGTCAGTCTGACCGCCTCCCAAGCCGGTCAGACCATCAGGTCTAAAGGAAGATCTGAAAAACTGTAAATCCTTACAAAATTCAAAATCTAACTCTACAAACTTGGCAATTGTTCATCACAAACGTCTTAGACTCTCTTACATGGTCTCTCACAGTGTATAGATACTTGAATTAACATATAGTGGAACATAAAAATTGGTAAAAAGGAAAACATCAAACTTTGAAGCCTTGAATTTTACAGCAAAAACCTCCAAAATTCCCATAAATTTCCTATGTTCCAGAGGATATAACCATGTCGCTTCAAATGTTCAGATTTGAGGGGCATTTGTATTAGCTTTTGCTGATGGCTTTTGGCTAAAAATGAATAGTACTGGCTAAAAGAAGTGACTTTTAGAAGGAGAAGGCGAGCGGTGCGAAAAGTGATGGAGAGATGCGTACATATAATGGGAGCGATAGGAGTGAGGTAGGTGATGCACCCGTAACCCCTGTCTTACCCCTAGAGCAAGACGATAGCGAGAGGACTGAAGAAGCCACTCTGAAAAGTCGGATGTTCGTGTTAACTTTTAGCTTTTCTAAGTAGAAGATAGAAATAGAAACAATACGAAGAGGACCGTGAAAACACGCTTTCTCAGAGGATAAGGCGTTCTTTTTTGTTTCGGTTTATAGTTTTTGGCTGCGTTTTATGGCTTTTTGGCTGTTCATGAGAGAAAGTACAGAGTAATAGAAACTCATGTGCGGTTTTGACCGATATAAATAGAGTCGCTATAGTGTGTACTGCAATCAACTTGTGGACCCCATTTTGAAAAGACACTCCATTTAAAAACTGTTACTGCAAAAAAACCAAAAGTAGCTTTTGAAAACTGAAAAGAAGAGGCCCTGTATATCCGAGTAGCTCTCCGATCAAACCTAGTAATAAGAGGTCAGAGTTGGAACCCCATTGACTCAACTTTCCATTCCTTTTTAAGCGGCTTACTAATTACGTGTGGACTTAACTTAAATAGCATTTGTTGGTTAATCCCATTATAATCATTCTATAATAACGTTTCTAATTTCTAGTCAAACTAGAGTGCTCCGGCTCGCACCTGATCATGAGTGGCGTTAGATTTTGTGCATGTTGCCTCTTGAAGCACTTTTCAGAATTTCAGTAGAGGGGGATTGGTGTTGGAGAGAGAGGGATACACTCTCCTCGTGGGCATTCCCTCTATCGGTCTGTGACACTGCTGATTAGTGGGCCACCACAACTTTTACTGTTCTTTCTGTCCAGTAATATAGTGGTGATCGGTTCGGCTGAAAAGCTCATGGCTCATGGCTGAAAACACTGTAGATGGCTGAAAAAAGCACTGTAGCTGACAGAGGCTTATTTAGCATAATTAAATTTAAAAAAAATTTAAAAATATAAAAAATATGTTAGCCTATTACGTATAATACAAACAAATACGGGGAAAAAAAGAACCGGCAAAAAAGCTCAACAAAAAGCCAAAAGTTCAGAAAAAGACGAAACTTATGAATAGTGAAAAATAAGCCAGAAGCCGAAACCGAGTTGATCAGGGCAAATCTAACGAGTATAAGTACATTATTTAAATAATATTTGATAAATTAAGATCATATTTGTCTTTAATAGAAAGAGTGATACTATACCTATCTAATAGAAGCGGATATGATCTAATTATATTAAATATTACTTAAATAATATGCTTTCTAGGTATCTGTGCCGCACTTATATAGGCCATGTTCTTTTTCAGCTTTTGGCTTTTGCTTTTGACTTTTTTATAGCAACTAGCTTTTAAACAAAATGTCTTTTCAAGATGGGCTCTACTAGTTAATTGTAATACATATTGTACCGACTTCATTTATATCAGCAAAAATCACACGTGAGTTTCTATTACTCTGTAATATCTTGCATAAGCAGCCCAAAAGTCATAAGCCACAGCTAAAAGCCATAAGTCTCAGCCAAAAAGAGCATACCCATTACCGAATAGAGGAGTAACAAGTAACAGGTGTGCATGTTTGTGTTGTGGGCCATGCTGGATTGTTGGGCACACACAATCAGAAACTGTTGTCAGATTGTTTTTTCACTATTGGGCATACAGAATTAGAAACTGTTGTCGGATTGTTTTTTCTTTCTTTTTTTTTGAGATCGTGAGTGCAATAAGGTCACACACACTTAACACCACACACACACAACCACGTTGATGCGTCTAATGCACATGCTTTAGATGAAATGGAGACCGAAGTGTCTCACGGTCGGAGCACAAGTACGTACTTTGACCAGTGAATACACCCACATGCACGTGTGTACTTAAAGGGCACTGTTCACATGAACAACGCCTAAGGGGCACTGTTTACGTGAACAATGCCCCCAAAAATGCGGCACCATAGCTTGAAGTCGGGCGGGCAAGCTGCCCACTGGCAGCGTTGCCAACCGAGCAAACGCTCGGTCCATGTCATATTGTTGTTTCGAGCTGATATTTCCTTCTTTTCTTCCTTCCAAACTCCCATGAATACTTGTGTTTCAAACAAGTCCTGAAGTACAGAGATAGTTTGTGACATACACATTTCACATTTAGAATGTTGCATGTAACTGATAATGACTTGTAGAAATCAATCTTGAAATAGAGGAACGTAAGCTCACTAGGGACTGAGCTCAGCTCAGTTGGTCAAAGTTGCCAATGGGCAACTCAGACACCTGGACTCGAGCCCATGCGGACGCCCCATTTCCAAGGGTTACTGCTCATATGAACAGCGCCTTCGGGTACTGTTTACGTAAATAGTGACCCTGAGTATACGCGCACGTGGGTGCTTCTAGTGGTCAAAGCGCGTGGTGAGACTCTCATATCTCCGTTTCACTTCAAGCTTGTACATCGGACGTACCCACGTGGGTGTGTGTGGCGTCGTGTGTATACATGCGTCTTTATTGTACTCACTTTCAAAAAAAGAAAGCGCAGGCTTAACCACAGTGCTATCACAAATTAAGGTATAGTGCATGTATCCTACCTTAAAATGGATGGGTTCTTTTGGGCTGTGTCTTATGGCTTTTGAATTCTGGCTGTTCGTGAGAGACAGTATAAAGAGAAAAACAGCCATATATAATTTTGGTCAGTATAGCTGAACTCAATACAGTATCTACTACAATCGATTTGTAAACCTCGTCTTAAAAAGATACACCGTTTGAAAGCTAGTTACTATAGCAAAAAGTGATAAGCTGAAGCTAAAGCTAGGTCGAGCCCATCCAATATCTCGCTCATGCTTAGAGGCTCATATATATGGGCATCTTCTTTTCAGTTTCTAAAAACTGTTTTTCGGTTTTTATACAGTAACTAGGTTTCAAACGAAGTGTCTTTTTAAGACGGAGTCTATAAGTTGATTACAGTACACACTATAACGACTTTATTTATATCGGTCAAAATTGTACATAAGTTTTTGTTAATCTATACTCTCTCGTACAATAGTTTAAAAGTTATAGGCTGCAGTTATAAGTTATAAGTTAAAGTAAAAAAAAAGAGCGGACGCTATAAGTAGTTGGGCACGCTATTATCATCATTGATTGGATTGTAGCACTAGCTAGTAACAATTATTAGACATGCACGGCCGTGCGCAGGACATAGTTGAGGTTGAAGATCCGTGATTCTGACTTTTGTGTCGCACGCAATGGCGACCTGATTTGGACAAATTAAACTGCTTATCATCATATTCATATGATAGGACGACGGACGATACAATTATATATTGTTGTTCATATGCTATATGATGGATCTAGCTAGATAGATAGATGTAGATAATGCCGAGAATATATGGTGTGCGTTCTCTGAAAGAAAAGAAAACCAGGTGATTAGATTGGGGAAAGGGGGCTGAGGGTGACCGGATGTGTAATTCACATGCTGTTCATGATTTTAAAAAAGGGCATATGGTGAGGTCTGAATTCTGAAATGAATGAGACAATTTCTTTTTTTTAGCTGATTTTATTGGGGGGAAAACGGTCGAGTTGAATTGATCAACTGTTGCGAGATAGTTTAGGGTGTATTTGGTTAGTCGGTGAAAAACACCTCATCTTGTGGGACAATTCCGTTCGACTCCACTCGTAGTAGCTTAGGATAGGCGATCATTAGATGAGAAAAGTGTGTGGGTGTATTGTTTCTCAGCCACGGTTTATGGACTTGTTCTATTCGGTTTTTAAAATTAATTTTTGATTTTTGTTATAGTATCTAGATTTTAAATGAAGTATTTTCTCAAGACGAGATCTATAAATTAATTATAGTATATATTAAAAACTCATCATCTACACCAGCTAAAATCACATGCGAGTATCTCTTGCTCCGTAATCTCTGTCATGAACAGTCAATATTCAAAATTTTCAGCTAAAACCTATAAGCCACAACCACAGGCCCTATATCGTATGGTTGTGCCTTATGACTTTTGTCTCTAGCGTGATTGCTTGTGCAAATGAGTCAAATGCCAATAAGTTGATAAACTGCTTTAAAAAGTTGTTCCAATAAACTATTTTAAAAAAACAGCAGAAACCGTGCTATATATTTATTCGAAATAGTTTTGAGAGAGAAGAATAGATGGAAAGAGAGAATGAGTGATGGCAGGGAAACATATCCTGGAGAGAGAATTGTATGCATTAGGGATAGGAGAGAGAATTCGTTAGCTTCCTTTTTTTGAGGGTGTTACAAAATTACTACTTTGCTCACTTTGCCTAGCACCACCATTGCGCACCACTCAGAGACACCAAAGGTGTTCGGATCATGTTAACCATTAGATGGACTACATTGGACGGCGGAGAACAACCGAATATACCGAACTAGATCTCAAAAAAAAAGAGAGAGAGAGAGAGCGCCTGAGCCTGAGAGGTAGTCTCTTTCAAGCCGTGCACTCGTAGTAGCTAGGATAGGCGATCAATTAGATGAGAAAAGTGTGTGGGTGTATTGTTTCTTGTTTCTCAGCCACGGTTTATGGATATGTTCTATTTGGCTTTTAAAATTAGTTTTTGATTTTTTGTTATAGTACCTAGATTTTAAATGAAGTATTTTTTAAGACGGGTCTATAAATTAATTATAGTATATATTAAAAGCCCATTATTTATACCAGCCAAAATCACATACGAGTATCTCTTGCTCCGTAATCTCTGTCGGGAACAATCAAAATTCAAAATTTTCACCTAAAACCTATAAGCCATAGCCACAAAGAACATGCCCTATATCGTATGGTTGTGCCTTATGACTTTTGTCTCTAGCGTGATTGCTTGTGCAAATGAGTCAAATGCCAATAAGTTGATAAACTGCTTTAAAAAGCTGTTCCAATAAACTATTTTAAAAAAACAGCAGAAACCGTGCTATATATTTATTCGAAATAGTTTTGAGAGAGAAGAATAGATGGAAAGAGAGAATGAGTGATGGCAGGGAAACATATCCTGGAGAGAGAATTG
The DNA here is from genome assembly GCA_017311315.1 of Dendrocalamus latiflorus. Taxonomy (NCBI): domain Eukaryota; kingdom Viridiplantae; phylum Streptophyta; class Magnoliopsida; order Poales; family Poaceae; genus Dendrocalamus; species Dendrocalamus latiflorus. Next base: position 1,537,660 of record CM029631.1, read on the forward strand.
TATGCATTAGGGATAGGAGAGAGAATTCGTTAGCTTCCTTTTTTTAGGGTGTTACAAAATTACTACTTTGCTTACTTTGCCTAGCACCACTATTGCGCACCACTCAGAGACACCAAAGGTGTTCGGATCATGTTAACCATTAGATGGACTACATTGGACGGCGGAGAACAACCGAATATACCGAACTAGATCTCAAAAAAAAAAAGAGAGAGAGATAGAGCGCCTGAGCCTGAGAGGTAGTCTCTTTCAAGCCGTGCACTCGTAGTAGCTAGGATAGGCGATCAATTAGATGAGAAAAGTGTGTGGGTGTATTGTTTCTTGTTTCTCAGCCACGGTTTATGGATATGTTCTATTTGGCTTTTAAAATTAGTTTTTGATTTTTTGTTATAGTACCTAGATTTTAAATGAAGTATTTTTTAAGACGGATCTATAAATTAATTATAGTATATATTAAAAGCCCATTATTTATACCAGCCAAAATCACATACGAGTATCTCTTGCTCCGTAATCTCTGTCGTGAACAATCAAAATTCAAAATTTTCACCTAAAACCTATAAGCCATAGCCACAAAGAACATGCCCTATATCGTATGGTTGTGCCTTATGACTTTTATCTCTAGCGTGATTGCTTGTACAAACGAGTCAAATACCGATAAATTGATAAACTGCTTTTAAAAAACTGTTCCGATAAATCATTTTGAAAAAACAACAGAAACCGTACTATATATTAATTCGAAATAGTTTTATCCGGACAAAACTACCAGCCATGAGCGCACAAAAAAGAAAAGAAAAAGAAAAGGACCACATGTCTCTTCCCTCGCGAACGGCCGGCCGGCATTTCTTATCGGAGAAGTCTATATATTAGCTGGTTGGTCACTCGGAGGCAGGACCGCATATGTCTGTTTGGTCCACATGCACACTCGATACCGCACAAGCATCTCATCTGCGCGCATGTGGCGTGGCGACCCATCCATCGAGCAACATGCCTGTATGTACTGGCGCACTAGCGAATGGTCCCATATGCACCTGTCTCGCCATGCAATTGCAAGTACGTACGCAGCAGCAGCAAGCAGCACAGAGCTAGCAGTTGCAGCTCCATTGGACTGGGATCGATTCCTCCAACCCCGAATCGAAACCGGACTGGGGATGAGATTATATGCTATGCCGCTGCCAATAATGCAGCGCATATATGGGCAGTTGCATCTGGGTTTCTTATCTTTTTTCTTTTCTTGGCTTTGTCTTTGTTAATTCCCACAGAGCAAAACTGAAATAATTAATAGAGCTGTGTATTTATTTATTTATTTATCTAGTAGTGACTTGTAAGGTTGTTCACGGACGATCGATCGATAAGCAGCTATAACTTGAGGGGGGCCTTTTACTGTGGGCCAACTATAACCTGTAAGGTCCATGTTTCTTGGGCCGGCCATGTCGGAGATGGGGCTTTCGCGTTTCATTCGGCGACGGCCGGCCTATCGAGAGATTTTTGGGTCGGGCAGAAAATGTGCGATCGGACCCGGCCCATGGTGAGATGTTGGATCGTGAAGGAGATGTGAGATCCGATCTGGTCCACGGAGCAGACCCATTAAGGGGTGACATCCTCCGTGGAGATTTAATTCCGACTCTCAGTTTCGGATTTTCAGTTCAGCGTGTGCACACGTACGTACACGAGAAATGCATCCATCTCGCGTGCTTGGAGATCGAGCTTTCGCGTTCTGTTACGGTGTGGTACCCCTCTTCGTGATAGCTCTCAGATTATGGGCCTGTTTGGCAGCGGCTGCGGCTTATGACTTTTGGCTGAAATTTTTGAATTTTGGCTGTTTACGGTACAGATTACGGAGAGATAGATACTCACTTGCGATTTTGGCTGATACAGATGTTGGGCTTTTAACGTGTAGATCGTTTAACTTGTAAACCTCGTCTTGAGAAAATACTCCGTTTGAAAGTTAGGTACTGTAGCAAAAGCCAAAAGCCGCCAGCTTCGGAGGAAAAGAACAGGCCCTATATCAGAGTTACAAGGCACAATATAAATCTCGTTGATTGAATCGAAATAACGATGACGAAAGAGTCTTTTTAAATTTCTTAAGCCAGGTGGATAAATCTTGTTAATAGAATCGAAATAACCATGACGAAACAACCACAATAAGAGAGAGAGAGAGAGAAAGATTTTATAAAGTTGATCATAAATTTTTTAAACACGATATCAAAATAGTATAAGGGATTGTTATTCTCACACAACCCCTTACATTGGATGAGTTGCATTGGATGAGTCTCTTACATTGGATGAGTTGCATTGTGACTTGAGTTCTCCACGGCCATCTTTTATAGCTTTGTCTTTCTAAAGAGAAATAGTAATTCTAATTCTATTATGATTCATATGAAAATACTTATAGCACACCTCTAATAGATTAGGATATAAGTCACCTCTCATACCCATTCCATTACGACCACGAGGGCTTTGCAACACAAGTGCAACTGATGTTCGGTTCCCTCCAACAGTTGGTCATGGACTCCTCCAATGGAATCTATCGGTCGTCAAAATCTCCTCCAATCCTCGGCGACTTTGGTGCATGCATGCGTCGTATCCCCACGTCATCCATGCGTGTGACGACCTGACACAGACGACATAGGTCACCTTCAATTCCTAATCGAATCGAATCAAAAGAATGTTCCAATTATCTGCTCCTTGCTTCCCTCGTAGCTAGCTTTTTTTCCTACGTGGGCATCGATCGCTGCTTTGTTTAATAGTGCCAGCAGTTTTTTATATATACTTGGCCTTAGCTACTAAGCAAACGGATCGAGCTGCGTGCAGTGCTGCTCCTGCTCGCCAAGTCAGTCGTCCTCATCCCTAATTCAGTTGGGCGGCTACGTCAATTCCTAATGCACTAGCTCTTTTACTTACTTATCCGCCATTAGGTGCTCTCTCTCTCTCTCTTTCTTTTGCCTGCTTAATCTCTAAGAAAAACAAGTCAACACAGCTCGATCAACATACCTAGCTACGTAGGTCATGTGAACTGTAATGTACAACACTGAATCAGAATGAATGCTTAGCAAAAAAAAAAAAAAAAAAAAAACGAGACTTGAAAGGAACGGTCGAACGGAGCCTGTACGTGAAACCTAATTCCTCCGACGTATCATCTTTAAAAAAATAGGACTGCAAATCTGTTCCTACGGTTGTATACAAGTCGTTACGTGCTAATTTGCTCATCATGTGCCCGTATTGCTTTCATTGTATATACCAATTAATCAAATCCAGGGGCGACCGACAAGATACATAAAAGAAGATGTGTTCACCATCGATTTATTAATACTCCAAGCTTTTCCTTCAACTTGTTCATTCAGACGCAGATCAAGCAGCTAGCTAGTGCTCTACAAAAGTCGCTTAAAAGTGGCATTAATTTCTTTACAAAATGCATTCTTGCCTTAACAAAAGCCTCAACGCAATGCTCATGCATCACGCGCATCCTCCGTACCATATATTATCTTGTCCATTTGGTGATAATTATAAAGCTCTAAGCTGCAGCTTCGTTTTCTTTATCTGTAAAGAGGATAACTACACATACACATGCTATGATGAATATAATACTATAGGAATCCTATGCTCGTATATAAGATTATCGCACTTACGCCATCAAATAGTAGTTTTTATTTTCACAATCGATCATGAACGTTTGATGTTTGAGTAGTCTCAAAAAATTGACGACTTTTACGCCGATAGAAAGCTGTCCGGCCTAGCTAGACAAAACGTTTATCATGGAAGTGCTATCCTCTGGTGTGCCATTGGACTCGGATGACATTGTTTAGCCTGTACCCTTTTTACATATTTGGGTTGCTACGTGTTAGAGTTAGTAATCTTGGTTAGTCATATTCAAGTCAGTTTTGGTGGTCATATATGTGTATGAGTTTGTTCTGCGTATGAGTCGTCGTGGTCGTAGTCGTGTACGAGTACAAGTCAGTTTTCAAGTTCGTATCATAGTCGTAGAGTCGGGTAGAGAGGCCATACGTGCAAGCTTTAAAAGACATGCAGTCATGTATCGAGAGGGACAAGGGAGAAGGAAGTGATTGGTGTCATCGAACAAGAGGAGAGAGAAATAAAGAAGAGAAGAAGGAGCAATTTTGGCTCCCAAAAAATTATCGAGTATTGAGTTCGACGTGTTCGTAGATGTGGTCGTAAACAAGTTACGACCACGACGATCGAACAGATGTGTCCGCAGAAGTTGAAATCGTGGTTGTAAACGAGTTACAACCATGACGATCGAGTGGAGGTATCCGCAGGAGCTGAAAATGTGGTCGTAAACGAGTTACGACCACGGTCGAGGAGCAGAAGACGTGATCGTAAATGAGTTACAACCACGGTGATCAGGTTTTCAACGTGATCAGGTCTAGCAAACGAAACTACGATGTATAAAATCCAGATACCAGCCTGAGATAGATATCTCTGCATGCACTTCTTTTTCTCTTCCTGGCTGCCTTCCTTCCTTTCCTTCTTTCTAATGATGATCCAAACAAAGCTGCCCAAGCCCTGCAATGTGCCCCCCTTTTCCCTTTCAAATTGATGTGTCTCAAAACCAATCATAACTTTTAAAGATTAATTTCATAAATCTTCAAGTGAAAATGTCTGGAGAACCAAGTAACCAGTCTTATTGATGTAACCAGTTAATTACTGCTTCCTGATTCTAGCAACAAGGAATATAACAGAATATATTCCTCTACCATGTGCAGATTCCTATTGCCTCACTCTTCAAGGTTAAGCCACATCAGCTTGATTGATCCCTGCATTGGTCCAATGAAATCTTTGTGTGAAGAAAGGAGAAGAATACAGCAACAGATTTCTGCAGAGTGGTGCACATACTTGCACCTTTACCCAAATAATTTCAGAGTTCAGACAAGGATCTTTCAAGTGCACATGGCTTGAGCAACCAAGGGCGGCCTTTTGGAGGCTCATGCATGCTTAGTTGCTTACTGCCCATCTGCCCCAGTTGGTCCACAAGCTCAATGTTCCTAGTGTTTCTCATAGTACAATCTCTTTTTTTATTTCTAAAAGGTAAGTCTACTCACTCTGCAAAGCTCTGTCAGGCAATGTGTGAGCATGTATTGATGAAGCTTATGGCCATACACCGATCAATGCAAGACTAGATCACGTGAGAGTGTGAGAGTCATCGGAGAAAGCACCTTTACCACTGAACCTAAACTTTTCTCAAAGCATTTTGTGTTGACAAGAACAAGAGGCAATGCTACTGCTTGCTAGTGTGCAGTTACGTCATACTTATTGCCTTCCATGTACATGCTTTTCTCCTGAACTTAAAAAATGGCATCCCAGTCTTAAGAAGCATGTCTCATGAGACAGTATACGAAGATTTTACCGTATTTCGTAAATTATTATAATATGTATAGATATCACAATGACAAGAAAACAGAAAATTTTCACTTAGAAGCAATGAAGTATAAATGAGAGTAAGACCACAATATGCACTTAATTACCGGTGTTCTAATTCCAGACATAATTTCTCTACAGGCACAAAGGATATATGTATTATGTACTTCAATGCTGTTTCAAAAAAAAAGGAGCATGCATTACATTGCATTCTAAACAATTATGACCCACTTTGCCACTTTTCACTATTGTTTATGCTTTCCGCTTTGTATCACACAACCTTTGTTTCCTTCCCCCTTCTTAAATTGCATTGCTCCTCCTTTCTCCTATTCTTCCTTCCCCACTTCCCATTTCCAGCTCCAATTCCTTCAGAGGCTGCTCGGCCATATCCTTCCTTGCCAGAATCTCACTTCTTCAATGGCAGCTGCTTGGCCACTTGCTCTCACCTTCTTCTTTTGTATCCTCCTCATTGAAACCATCTGCTCTTCAGGTCAGTATCCTTTTCCTCAAACTACTGTTTCCTATTATAATTTTTTACCTGTTCCTGACTATATATATAGCTAATGATCTGCATAATATTCCCCCATTGATGCAATTAGCATATGCCTAAGAGGCAAGAGCTATGTCATACTAGAACAAGAATCTTTATAAACTCTATCGAAATTTATCTTTACCAAAGATTTTTTTTTCCAAATCTTCGTTTCAGGAGCATTTCTGGATTTTACATATGATTCAGCACAAGCCAAGATACTGTCCAGCCCGGTGATCACCACCGAGTACAGAGCCCTGGTCACAGAACAGCAACATGTCTACCTCTTCTTGAAGCCATTTGAGTGTAGGACAAGGCCATGCAGAGCAAAGCAACTTGCCGGCTCATTTGCCAATGAAGTTCTTGTGCCCAACCTGCACCTCAACGTCAGTAATATCGTAATCACGGCCAACGAGAGGCAGCTCGGTGCACTGCACTGTACCTTGGAGTCAATTCAGGCTTCTATCGCCGCCGCTAGATTGGAGCAGCGCGTTAAGGTCTCGCCGGAGCTCTCCCTGTCTTCTCTACGGATCATGGTCAAGAATCATGGCAACAAGATGCAGTGGCATAAGGTCATGGAGTTTGTCAGGAGGGCAGGCTCGTTTGTTCAGGTAGAGTTGGAGACAGGAGCGAGCGGTGAGCTCGCCGTCGCTGCGCTGATCCAAGAGGCCATTGGCATTGCTGGTGTCGCCGCTGGGTTAGACGCTGACATCGGCATGGTGTTCCATCTTAAGAGCCGTGCGGCTCCAAGCGCAGCGGAAATGGTTAGGCTGATCGGTGATAGTACCAATCGGGACAAGAGGCTCTTGCGTGTTCTTGTGGAGGTCTCGTCTCCCCGGCGGGAGCTCGCCGAAGCAAGAGCGACGGTGCACGACGTGTTCGCGCCGGTCACCAACCCGGCGACGATGCCCACGACCAACCCGGTGACCGTACCGGCAACGAACCCGATGTCCCCGGGCATCGTCACCGTGCCGTCGACCAACCCGGGCACGGGGTACGCGACCAATCCAAACCTCCCGCCGCTGTACCCCGAACCGACGACGCCGGTCACGATGCCCGATCCGACGACAATGCCAACCCCGACGACGATGCCGTCCCCGGTGACGACGCCGGCTCCCTTCATGAACCCGGTCACCAACCCCACAACCCCGGTGACCAACCCAGCGACGACATACCCGGGCACGTCGCCGGTCACCAACCCGGTGACGACCTACCCGTACCCACAGCAAGGAGGCGGCGTCGGCGTCGGCGGCATGCCAACGACGCCGATGTATCAGCCGCCGGCGACAATGCCCGGCACGGTGCAGCCGGCGGCGCCCACCGTGGCGGGGCAGACGTGGTGCGTCGCCAAGACGGGCCTGATGGACATGGTGCTGCAGAGCGGGCTGGACTACGCGTGCGGCATCGGCGGCGCCGACTGCACGGCCATCCAGCCGATGGGCAGCTGCTACAACCCCAACACGCTGCAGGCGCACGCCTCCTACGCCTTCAACAGCTACTTCCAGAGGAGCCCGTCGCCGGCGAGCTGCGACTTCGGTGGAGCCGGCATGCTCGTCAGCATGAACCCAAGTAAGCCACACTCACTTGTTCTTCTCTCACTAAGCAGACGTACCAAGAACTCTCGAAACTGCTAAAACATCTCACTAATTACTCGCATTATTACAGTTTACTAACAGAGTTAAAAATCTTTTCAGGTTCAGGAACTTGCATGTACCAGACATCAGCAGGGTAAGAACTTACTTAATTCCACTGCTTTTTTTAGATAATGGATTAAAATCCGGCCTCTACATCCAACTTGGATGTACACAGCCAACTTAATTCCACTGCTACTAGCTAGCATCATCATATTTGTCATCCATTGTGCTTGTGCAATGCCTTCACGCTGATCACGTTGCAACCTGCGCAGTGTCGGCGGCGGTTACAGCCCGGCGGTGACGGGGACCGGGCCGGTGGGCACGACGACGGGGACGGGGGCGGGAACGGAGGTCGGCGGGAGTTCGGGCTCGACGGTGCTGAACGCGAACGATCCCGGCGGGAACTCGATGTACGGCTCGGACAACCCGACGGGCTTGACCGGCAGCGCTGCCTCCCTGTCCTGCGGCTGGGCCTTGTGTCTGATCTGGATATTCACTTTCGCACATGTCAAGCAGAAAGTGTAGCCTCCTTGAGGTGATGCTGCGCCACCCGCTGTTGTTGTTCAGATGTGTACAGATGAGTGAGAGAAATTCGTAGGGGAGAAGACTGGATGTGTACAAATTGATGGGCTGAGCATATTTCCTTCCCTACGGACCATGCTTGTTCCAGTGCATCATATGATATCGCAGTTGATACTGTATGTTCTTGTCAGCTAGCTTCATCTTTTTCATCATTTCCATGATACTGCCCAATGGACTTTTTGATGCGACAAGAGTGGCATGTAAATCTGTAACTGCTGTTGAGGTCTGACAAAGTCAGCGTGCCTTGAGAAATTGTCCAACAATTTTTTTTTCTTTCTGGATTCTTAGCATTCGTGTGCGACTGGGGCATGACAGGGACCAACAAATCTTGTCCCCAGCTTAATTCACTGCTGCTACTGTCATAGAAATGGCATCTCGATGCTTCAGGACAGCAAAAACATCAAATGTGCATGCTACTTTTCTATGTGCCCGCTAACACCAATATTTCTCCATTATTACTAATTGGCAGCTTATATCAGGATTCAGAAGCTGAATTGTAATTGCTCTATTAGATCAATGGAGTACAAAAGTGTGTTGTGTGTACACGATAGCATGATCAGACAAATACTTTCTGATACAAATAGCTTAGATCAAAACTACCTAAGAGAAGAAGATATATCATGCGCTTCCAACAAAATTTCAGCAACGGTAGATAGGAAACCACTTGTTGATTTGCAGCTACAAAACAGGGCTTCGCCAGAGACCCAGACCTCTTGTGTTGCATCCTATCCTTGATGAGATTCATGATCCTCTTATTTATGAAATCTTCTGAGCAAGATTCTTCACTCCCGCACCGACACATTTTAAAGTAATAGTGTTTGAATTTGGATCAGGCTTGACAATGAACTTGACATCAAGGAAATCTCTGATATTTTGAAGTGTTTCTATAGCGTATGGTGTCAGCTGTCCAACTCGAACCTTTGATACATCGGGTGGGCATAGACCGCACAAAATAAACAGAAGGCCCTGCAAAGCATTTACAAGAGAAACATCATGTCATAAAAGAAACGGCAAACTTCAGAACAAGATCCGAAAATATCTGTTTACGAGAGGGCAAACACAACCTGACATCAATTTACAAAATGAACTAAGAATTAGGTTGCTAGGAGAGCTTGCCTACAACAAACATTATAGTGAACTAAATCCATGTGTACTATGTACAACCACGGATACACCAGCCAAAAGAAAACGTGACAAAATCGACACTGCAGAGCTGTCTAAAAGCTTCACAGAGCACACAACAAAAGATAGTAGTGATCATCGACCATACTAGAGGCATGTACATCACAAGGAAACACAAACTAACAGTCACAATTCAGAAATGGCTGCTGCCAACCTGCGAAACATAAGCCTAAACATAAGCCTTGTCACCCACTCCTTGACTCTAAACATAAGCCTTGTCACCCTATAAATAATGATAAACATACTAGTGATAAGTCTGTATCTAAACGTCATGCTTAGTCTTGCTTAGATACCCGAGGGCATTAAACTGCCCCGACATCATTTCAATATAAAAACTTGTATTTGGACAGCCATCGAATAGAAATAACTAGTATTTAAATTGAAAGAATATTTTGGATCCCAAAGCTTTAAAACTTGCTAAACTATCTGGACGAATGGTAAAAGGAGTTGGTGCGGATGGAGCATGAGATTGTGGTTTGTGGTAAGAACCACCCAGATAATTCTAAAAACTTAATCTTGTAACCCCTTCCGAATGTAAAACAGTGGAGCCATAAGTATATAATGGGTATGACTTCACTAATCAATTTACATCAACCTAACATAGGTTGTGCCATCTAGTGGAACACATGTTATGTCGCTGGATAGAAGCCGCCATGCGGTGCAAGAGGGGGCCTCTAGTGAGGGTGGATAGAACCCCACAGTAGGTGGAAACCTTAGCAGGTGTAATCTCACTGGAGAGATGCATTATGAAAGTCTTGTGGTAACTTTCTTAATCTGTATGTCTAAAAAAACATGTAGAATATAACAAATTGATTATCTCTTATGAGTAAATCGTGTGATCTCTACAGAATGAAAACTGTTCGAACAGCCGTACCCACGGTCATGGATAGACATTGGAACTTACTCGAGTTAGTGTCTATTTACAAAATGAACTTTGTAGATGCGATGAGAAACACGATGGGTGGATAGAACCCTGAGTTGATTTCCTCTGGGTGGATAGAACCCAATGATTATAATGGGTGAATAAAACCCTAGTAACAAAGCATATGATGGATGGAACCATATAACTGATGTATGAAACTTGCATCTCAATTATTATTGCATACTTTGACAAAATTTAGAATCCTGGTTTGTTTAAAAATGCTAAGTCTTAGGATCTTTAATTATTGTAATTCAATTATAGCATTTTGCAAATAAATGAACCCCAAGTCTTCCTTTGTTAAGCCATGAATATATTATTGTATTATGTATATTGGCTCGTAGAGCACGGTGGTTTCTACTCACTATTACTCATTGCAATAACTCAGAACCTGTGGAGCAAAACCACTACGCCTACTATACTGCGCCGAGACCAGATGAAGAAGATGACGGTGGAGACTAGGACGTTCTCTAGTAGTGTGGTTCTTACCTCAGGCAAATTTTAATGATAATTGTGTGCACATCTATTATCTAAACTCTTAGAGAGTAGTAAGGCATCCTTTACCCTCAATCGTTTGCCTGTGGCAAGGTGGTCTTACATTTTTGCTAAATGTTTTCACTTCCGCTTTTGTAATGTAAACATTAGGCCTAATCGCCTATTATGTAAACTCTACCCGCCATGGGTTATTTAAACTTGGTTATGTAATATTTATGTGATGTATGAGTTGATTCAACAATGTATCTATGAGCACTATCTACTGATACAGGAAGTAGTGTGGTCGAATTACAGAGAGTTCTAGATTGTAAATTAAGGGTCCGACAAGAAGATAACTAGAGAAGTATTATTCTGGTAATTTCTTTGTAGATTTTATCGCATGGAAGTGCACCAAGCTTGATACACATATTATTTATTGAGCAACAGCATCAAGCAGATCATCTTCAATTGATAACAAAAACGACCACAAGGATCGTGAGTTCATCACAAAGAACCTTAATTTGCTTATTGAGCACCAGTGAATTCAACCAAATTAACAAAATCCCAATCAAACCATATGTACCGAAACCAACCACCCCTTGAAGAACAGGGTCCAGAAACAGAATTCCCCTACACCAATTAGAACAGTCCATTTGAATCAACACTGAAACAGCACCCTATAATTTATTATTTCTAGAACACCCTAAAATTAGATCATATTTTCGGTCGTACTCGTACATATGACAATCTATTGACCTAACGCTGCAACAGCCTCCCAAATTTTGCTAATTCTACAACCCCACCCTAAGCCCTAACTAAACAAGAAAAGCTCTCGCCTTTGAGCCGAATGGATATGGGTGCCCTGGACTACTGGAGAACAGCCCAAGCAGTATGAGCGGCTCGAGGAAGTAGCCGATTCCCCGGTGCACCCCGCAGTCGTGCTCCAGGTCCTCCCCCCGACGATCACCCCCGGCTTATACCTCAGCTTCGTCCCTGCGAGCGCGCACACAAACACCACACGCCCACAAGAATCTGCAACCGAATCGCAACCCCTAGGCGAACCGCACACACGTCAGAGGGAGCAACTCCGTCCGTACCTGTCTCGTTGAGCTCGAGGCTGTGGTGGTCGGAGATCTTGTCGAGGAGGCGGAGGAGGGAGACCTCGTGGGGGCGGAGGCCCGCGTAGCCGGAGCGGATGTCCTCGATGCCTCGATGGTGATGGCGGTGGAGGTCAGCGTTGCCAGCACCAGCCGCTGCCGGATGTGGAGGCTTCCGGTGAGCCGCCCGGCTTTGTCCTGTCCCATCTCGCCGTCGGCGCCGGGGACGCTTCGTTCGCCCCGCGTGGGTGGGTCGTGCGGCGGAGGCGGAGGCCAGGAGGGTGAGGGTTTTGGCGCGCGCCGGCGATGCCGCGGTGAGTATTACTAGGGGCACAGCGCGGCGTCGTGGGCCCCGGGAAATAATTAGGCCCACATGCTGAAATAATTCGGCCCACAAAGACAGACCTGCTGCGTCGACTGCTCATCGGCGATTCTGCATGCAAAGGTTGGGGAATTTTGGGACAGTCGGAATCGCACTGAAATGTAACCTAAAAATGCATTGAAATGTAAAACGCAGCAATTAGTTAGCGGAGATCATGTCATCGATACTTCGATATACGACATTACGGATTAATTACAGCATGAATGCACATTCTAAAGTAGCATGCCCATTACGACTTGCCTGTGCAGAAAGGCCTGGGAAAGATGGCTCCTTTCAGCAGATCCAAGCCTGAACATCACATAGGCAGAAAATGAGTGAATGACTGGATCTGGATTATTAGTCTACTAAGCATTGCATGCACACACATACACACACAGAGAGAGAGAGAGAGGCCGATAACTCTATAGGTTCATAGCCAGCCATGTGCCATTGCCAAGATATATGACACTACAGCAGAAGGCTGGACAAAGCACCACGGCAAGCGTAACAAATTTGATGATCTGCAGGCCAAGTACATCTTGCCATTTTCTCCATATACTCGCAATGGGTTTTCGGTACAGCACGTCCACTCAATGATTCAATCTCCTTTCTCCCCGTGATCTTTATGCTTCCCCTTCCCTTGTGCAGGCAGGCTTCAGTTCAACCCTCAAGAGTGCCTATCTATTTTCCTGACTGAAACAGATGATCAGCTACTTAATTAACACATGTCATTCCTTGACTGAAACAGTTTCTCTCCATGCATGCTCTGACTATCTTGCATGCATCTGCTCTGAGCCTATCATCATACAGGTGACACTAGTTAATCTAATCCTACATTCGTACGTAGTAGACTCTACCTAGCATCAGAATTGTTGGTGGCCATGCAGATTATTGCACATGCAGTGCGTTGCCATGAGGGCACGCACTCCCAGTAAAAGACGCTACATAATAATGTCTATAGAATTCACATCGCCTAAAAATAAACATAGATATTCAACCCCCAATGCATAATACTAGCAGCATGAGCGCGGCGCGCGCTCACGCCGCGCTAGCTACCGTGTATACCGAAGTGAAAGAGAGGACAATTCGCAGAAAAGTTTTTTCAAAAAAAAATCGAGGACATATGCGTAATTTCAAGAAAATCAAAGACATTTTTCGTAAAAAAAACTGAGAACCTATAAGGGCCTATATATAACAAAAAGGACCCATATATAATTTTTAAAAACCGCAGGGTGCTATCCTGCAAAGGATACAAAATTTCGGTGAAGTGGAGGGGTGTTTTCAGGAAAAAAAAGCTGGCAGAGACCTTTTCATGAGAACCGAGGACCTTTACGCGATTTCCAACAACTCAGGGGGCTTTTCGCAAAAATGATGTCGTGGCACGGGAAGGAGCCGGGAATCCCCCGGGCGTAATATATATAGTATTTTTAAGTTGACCCAGTCAATAAATTAAAGCATCATTTCAATATTTATCTCTCCTCTCTCCTCACAATAGATGTTTTAGCTAATAATGTGGTAAACATCATTTCCCTCCCCAATGAATATTTTAGCTAACATCTTTGTGTTGAATTATGTGCTCAAGCAATGTCTTGCATGTAAGAGCAAGTACAATAATGATCTTATAGCTAAGCTAGTCAGCATTTTTGCTGATGTGGAGGAGAGAAGAAAGGAGAGAGATGAGAGCTTGGCTCTCAACAGATGTAAAGAAGCCCAATGCAGCAGTTTCAGTAGCAGTCAGAAAAGGCAATGCTGGTGATTTTGCCAACATCCTGCAAACCAATGGTGAAGAGTTAAAATCGTGAAAACCGATGTTGATATTAGTCGAGGGAACATAGAAACATAGCATGATATCAACAAACAAATGTTACAGGTGAAGCGGGAAAGGATGTTGGTGTTCAAGGATTAAATGGAGAGAAAAGCAGGGAAAATTGCGAACCAAAATTGCTTTGGCTGCCTACGATTCAGTCTAAATCAACTTGCCGTGAGTTACCATCCTACAGTCCCTCATTATTTTTGCTCAATCAACGAAGTGCATCTATAATTCGCGCCCGCCAAGAATTCGTCGGGCGCAATCACCCAAAATTTGAAAGTTTTTTACATTATAGAAGCAATGGGACATAATAGAAATAATGGTACAGCGAAGATAATAAATAATGGTACAGCGAAGAAAGTTTTTTCACCTAAAATTTTAGTTCGCTGTACAAATGACTGGGCACGGGAGCCTATGCAGTGGTGGGCCAAGATAATAAATGTATGTGAGGAGGAATAGGAAAGAGAATGTGAGACATTGTACCATATAATAATAAAAAAACCTTTTGTAGACAAATAGAAGACAAATTATTGTATAACTTGGCTCTTATAACTTGACTTATAGCCAAATATTTGACTCTATTATTGGACTTCTCTAACATTGCTTCTCTCACACACCTCTTTAACTTCAGTGCTACATCAGATTTTTTTTCTATATGACACCCTCATAAATTTTATAGACACTCTGGTCAGGGTGGAGCATTGGAAGCGCCATAATGGACATAATGGACATGCAACCGCAGTACATATTGGATGGTCCATCCATCACCTATACATATTGTAGTAGTATCTGCCATGGAGAAGAAAGAGGATTAAATGTAGCAAGTAACATGCATGCATGGGAGATACTATACATTAGTTACTTTAAAGCTACTACCTAGGAGCAGGGAGCCATGAGGCTCCATGAAAGATAGCACTCCTTGCAGGCAGCACAGGATTCTTCCGGTTTCTAGATGCAAGATTGCTGAATCCATGCCTTATCTGAAATCTTAAACCTGCCAATTACAATTAATACAACTATTTTCGATGTCTGCAGAAACGCATACATACAGATCAAAATCCAAAACGATCATATATTCACTCATGTGCCATTGCCTCCACAAGACTCCATGCTACATGACCAACAGTTGCATCCAGGAGACATTTCTTTCCCCTTCAATCATTTCCATTCTTTTAATCTCTAGAAACTATATATGCACCTCCTCTTGGGATTCGAATCCTCTGCCTTCGCACAGTGAAGTCACGGTGACTTCACGCGATCTGAGCCGTCCGCGGGAAAAATGACGGCCCAGATCAGATGTTGCTACAGTATTTTTTACTGTAACTACAGTAAAAAATACTGTAGCAACATCTAATCTGGACCGTCATTTTTCCCGCGGACGGCTCAGATCGCGTGAAGTCACCGTGACTTCACTGTGCGCGAAGGCAGAGGATCCCTTGTTTGCGTTTAACTAGTTCTACAGTAAAAAATACTGTAGCAACATCTGATCTGGGCCGTCATTTTTCCCGCGGACGGCTCAGATCGCGTGAAGTCACCGTGACTTCACTGTGCGCGAAGGCAGAGGATCCCTTGTTTGCGTTTAACTAGTTCTAGATGCATATCTAGATATGCATTGTAGCCTACCTCTTGTCTGTTGTGATGTAGTTTTGCAAGTAGTAGGTCACACACTAATTAATAATTCTTCTGGTACCTAGTTAGACAGATCAATATATAAAAGTAAATATATACAAGTCACCAGATCGATGGATCTCTCCAAAACCGTTGATCGATCATTAGGTGTGTTCAAAGGTTAAAAAAAAATGCAATGTTAGCTGCATTGGGACCTAGCTAGCTAGATTCAATCGCACGTGAGCTAGCCAGCAACTCTTTATCTTTAAGAAGACTACTACTGCTACTTTGTTGCATGCCTTGCTAATACTAATTGATTGCTAGTACTGCAGAGAAAGAAGTCTGTTAATTAACATGCATATAGATATGCATAATTTAATTGGCCGGCAAGGCTGGTTCGACTTACCTGTCGTGTCATATTCGCGTGCACTCGCCTTGGGGCCCTGCTGCTTCCAATTGCAAAAGTTTCAGTGCCTTGAAATGTTTGATGTGGCCATTCATTTGGCTAAAACTGTCCAAACACTTCGCAATCAGATCGATAACTGCTTTTAGCCTGACAGCAACTTGGAAATTGGAGGACCATGCGTCGATCTCATTTGATTTGCAACCAGACATAGATGCCGCATAGTATTGAAATGCATGTCAAGAAGCTAGTGAGCCCCGTGAATATATTAGGCTAGTTAAGGTTGCATCTTACTATGTAAGCCTGGACATTGGAGGAATCTATCTATCCTGTTCCAATCAGCAGCCACTTGTATGTACATGCAAACACACCAGACAATTCTCCTTCTCTTTTCTTTTCTTTTCTTTAGTTGAACACATGGCACTTGGCATATGGGGGGAAGATCTCGTGGTGCATTTTACATTAGCTACCTATGTATCTGATCATGATGAAGTTGATAAGACCAAGCAAACTAATTACAGCATGCATGCATTAACACAGCGAACTAAAATTTTAGGCCGGTGCCTAGGTAAAAGTAAAAAATTTTGCTTTTTAACCCAAAATTTGAAAGTTTTTTACATATAAACCCCTAGAGAAAAGATTTGCAAAAATGAACCCTTAGCACAGCACCAAAGGATATAGCGCCCAAGGTACATATCACGGCGCTATATGCTTTGGCCCCGTGCGTGGACACATCGGAGCCACGGTGGCATAGCACGGCGCCAAAGTACATGGCACCGTGATATGTAACTACAGCGCTAACAGCCGTGGCGCCGTACTCTGAGACTTAAGCCCGAGCACGGCCCCCGGCCCCCCCCCCCACCCCTCACTCCTCTCTTAAGCCCGAGCGAACACAGACAGGCGCCCTCCGCCCCCCCCCCCACCCCTCACTCCTCTCTTAAGCCCGAGCGAACACAGACAGGCGCCCTCCGCCCCCCCCCACCCCTCACTCCTCTCTTAAGCCCGAGCGAACACAGACAGGCGCCCTCCCCCCCCCCCCCCCCAGCTCTCCCCCCTCCAAATCCACTCAAATCCATTGGTTTTCTCGTGATTTTGCTTTCAAACCGAGCAAGCAAGATAAGGTCCCTCCCCCTTGATTAATTGCTTTAGAAGTAGTTGATTTTAGGTACATTTCATGGTGGAAGATTGGAAACCCTAGAATGTACATGTTGGGTTTGGCTCGATTTTAGGTTAGATTTGCGTTGAATATGTGTTATCTAAGCCGTTTGGTGCATGTAGATTCGTTTTTAGGGTTTAATTTGGGTGACTATGATGGATATAGCTAACCTAGGGTTAGAGCTGTTGAAGAATTCTAGTTCTTATTCATTTTGCATTTTAGGTTGTCATGGGCTTCACATGTTTGCCACCTCCACCCGGTGTTACCGTGCCGATATATTTTTGCGACGATCCTTGCAAGGTCGAGAGGTCGGATGAACCGGAGACATATAGGCAGAGGTACTGGATGTGTGGCAATACCAGAACATCAGAGGTATTGCCACACATCCAGAATCGGAGACCTTTTTAATGATATATCTATCGTTTTCTGAAAATAACGATAGCTTCTGCTCGTGAGCATGTATGCATATATGCTCATTCGAAGCAAGAAGAATGTAGACACGAGGCTGCAGCAAACAGTATAAGCCTTCAATTAATCTTCTCTATCTCTTTTGCGTGAAAATGCTCATTGCCATGCCCTCTAGGGCAAGCTATGCATAACGCAGACAGCACAGCTGAGTGCTGTTCAAACATTGACACAGTGACAGATGATTGACATTTGTCAGCTGCCAACTAGTAGTCTGTCCAAACTCAAAAGCTAGGTGGAAAAGGAAAGGAAATAACAATCATAGCTGCTGGCAGATTGGTGATATGTAAGCATTACATTAAGCGATCAGATTAACATGAATGAACATCTTAACAGAACAAACACCGGATACAGTTCTGCCAAGTCACACCGGCCATCGCTTTTGGACGCTCATGCCATTGGAATCCATGGAACTGTTCACTCATTATTCGAACTCCGTGAGTCATGCGAGCAACTCAGAAAGAATTGTGGGCAGACGCTAATTCGCTATGACGGTGGCAGTTCTTCGGCAGTACATGCACAGACGCCCACCACTTTTGACTTTCAAAAGTTAAAATCTGTTATAACGCGTTAGCTCCTTAAACGTTTTTTTTATTGTCTAAGGAGATATAACGATGTTTTAATTTTTTTCTTCAAATTTCTTTAATTGAATACTTTAGAAGAAAAAAAACTAACAGCTGCTACAGTACTATTTTAGACAAAAGTCATGCATTCTGAAACAGAATCCTTTATTGAAGTTGGCTTCACCGTAGTGTAGGTAGAGATGTGCTTATTATTTGTTGCAGAGTGGCTTGCTTCATGGGATGCGTCATGTATATCTTATTCTTGCGATTATTTTTTGCTTAGCATGCTGTTTGCTTCTTGTATATAGCCGTGGAGATGAATGCTGGTGTACCTGGCCTGTTTTTGTTACCGATTTGTGTTCTATATATTTCAGAGCCTTGTTGGAACATAAATGCACAAGCAAAACTACTTCATTATTTCAATTTTCACACATAAATTTAAGAAGAAAACCTTTAATTTCAGTTTTCAATGTCCACAGGTTAGAGCAGTGGCTGATTGAGAACCACAGCTACCAACCGCAGTACGCCGTCTCTGAGCTCAATGAGAAATTAAGGGCTTCTGGAGGATGTTTGATGCCTCTCATTATGAGCACTGCCGCCGCAAATGTGGCGCCGTCGGTACCTCATGAGCGTCTGCTAGAAGTCCAAGAAGGGAAAGGAAGACTGAGGAGGAGGTGCAGGAGGCTGAGGCTACCATCCCCGAGCCGGCGTAGCTTCGGAGTCGTTCCAAACGGTTTTGATCTCTGATTTTTTTTCTTCCGATTTTATAAGTCAAAAGTCACTTACAATATATCAACTTTTAATTTCAGTTTTTTTCTTGAGTTTTCTTTTGGTTTTTTGCTTTATAAAGGGAAAATTTGTTCAATAGCACTGAAAGGTCACTGCTTTCGAAAAATACCATCGAAAAAACCAGGCTCCGAAAATTACCACCAAAAGATTTAATTTTCTTCGAGATTTAGCACTCTGGACAAAAATACCCTTACCCCCTCCGCTCCTCCTCCTCCGCCGCCACTTCCCTGCCCCTCTCCCTCTTCTCCGTCCGCCTCCCTCTTCCCCCACCTCTTCGTCGCCGGCCTCCCCGCCTCCTCCCTCTCCGCGCCTGCCATGCGCCGCTCGGCAGCAGCCTTTCCGTGCGCCGGCCGGATTCCCGCTGTCGTCGCCGCCCGCCTCCACCCTCTGCGCCGCCCACTGATTTCCCCTATCGTAGCCCACTGTTTTCCTCCCCTTTTCGTTGCTATAAGAAGCTGGCTCCCTCCCTCACATCCGGCGCCCCTCCATTTCTTCCCCGCGCGCGCCAATTCTCTTCCGCCCGTACGCAGCCACCGCCGCCTCATGCCGCCCAGGTCGCTCCGGCCATCTCCTCCACAAACCACCTGCGTCACGGTGTGTCTGTGCCTCTCCTCTACCCCCTCCCTCACTTAATCGAACCCCGGTGCCTCCGACTCGCCGCACAGCCCATCTTCCTCACCGCCGGCCGAACGCGCCTCCGCCGTCACCGCTCCCTCATCGGCGAGTCTCCCTTCAATTCCTCGCCTGGGGAGAATGTTCTCACCGCCTCGGACCTCCTCCGACTGACGCCGGAGCTCCTCCTCCACCCTAGCTCGCCGGCATCGTGAAGCTCCCCTGCGCCGCCCATGGCCTCTGTCGCCAACTGACCTTGGGCCTCCTCCGGCTCAATAGACAGCGTGGTAAGCACCCACCTAACCGTCTCTAGCTTGTGCCCACCCAAAATCCCTCCTTCTCCCTCTCTGGCGCCGCCGCCCCGAGCGTACCTCGCCTCCGGCTGCATCAGACTGCCACCTGCCTGCCTCGCCACCGTTCCGGGCCGCGCCACCTCCCCACTAGCATCCCTGCCCCCTCACGGTTCCATTTTGCCGGCCTGCCCAGCCTCCCCGGTAGAGATGGCAATGGGTACCCGATACCCGAATACCCGACGGGTTTTACCCGATAAAGAGACGGGTATGGAAAATTTTATGTACCCATGGGTACGTTATTGGGCGAAATCCTCTACCCGCCGAGTAGGCGGGTGCGGGTGTGGGTATATACTACCCATACCCGCCTACCCGCGGGTAATGAATACCCGCATTAGACAACTAGACATCCCACTCAAATGTTAATTTTATTATCTACTTGTTGTTGATTGTTTATTTGTTTGTCATATGTTGATATGGTCATGTCAAGTATGTTTATGTGATGTACTAATTTTGATCATTAGACGCTTTTGTGCTTGGCATGTATGATTAATGAATGTCTAAATTGATGATATTCTTATGTGTTGAACCTGGTATGCTTGCGGGTACGGGTTACCCGTCGGGTAGTAATACCCGCGCGGGTACGGGTATAGGTAAATTTTCCTACCCGCGCGCGGACACGGGTAACCCGATGGGTAAATTTACACCTAGCGGATACGGGTATGGAATGGCAATACCCGATGGGTATTTACCCGTTGCCATCTCTACTCCCCGGCCACCCCTTGCCGGCGCCGCCGCAGCCCAGTCGCGCTGCCTGTCCCCTCTGTTTTGCCCCAACAGGGAGATGGGGGCGGAGGAGGAGGAGCGGAGGGGTGTAAGGGCATTTTTGTCCGGAGTGCTAAATCCCGAAGAAAATTGAATCTTTTGGTGGTAATTTCCGGAGCCCGATTTTTTCGGTGGTATTTTCCGAAAGCAGTGGCCTTTCAGTGCTACTGAACAAATTTTCCCTAATTTTTCCCTCTTTTTTCTTTGCATTGTCTGTAAAGATATAATAGTTTTTTTATTTTTTTTTAATTGAATGACTCAGAAAAGGTAATCAATCGCTACGTACAATTTTAGTCAATAGCCCGAAGTCACATCTGGAAGCCGATTAGAGCAGCCCTTCGACAACCGTTTCTTATTTAGATTTTCGGGGTTTTCCTTATCCGAATATGATATTATACTATATTATGCCCCGGGACTCCCCGGAAGGGGAGGGTATCCACGTGTCGTCCTCCGCGAAATAGCCCGCAAAGATTTGGTAATTACGTTTAGGTCCCCGATTTTCGCAAAAAGGTCCCTGGATTCTTGCGAAAAGGCCCCTGCATATTTTTTTGCTGGGTAGCGACCCGGGGTTTCCCGTAATTACGAACAGGCCCTTATTTCTTCCGAAAAGACCCTCGGTTTTTTTGCGAAAAAGCCCCTCCACTCTCCTTTTATTGCGAAAAGGCCCTCGATTTTTTGCGAAAAAAACCCATATGCTTTCTTTTTCCTGCGAATTTCCCCCTCTTTTACTTCGGTCCACACAGTAGCTAGCGTGGCGTGACGCCACGCCTATGTGGCTAGTTCATCTGAAACATCCTTTTGTTTAGGACTTGATGTGTGTTGTTTTTAGCACCCTGTCTTGTCGTTGGTGTTGGTGGTCGGCACTTTACCCTTTATCAAATTGCTAAACTTAATCAGGATTTATGCGGTATTTGCCTCAAATCTCAATGCGTTGTTGTGACTGCTCTAGTTGATTTCCCAGCGGTTTGGGCTGTTGTAGTACATAGCCTTTGTAGTGAGCGCTGCAGCTTCTGATGTATCATCAAAGCATTTCTGTTCATTCTAATTTACGTGAAGAACTTAATAAAAATATAATGAAGATGGCTGCCAACAAAAATGGAGGTATCATTGTCGCCAGCAGTGTATCCAAAATTAGTACCTCAGCTGTCAGCATCAAGCAAGACCAAGTGAAAGAGACAGAAAGGCCTTTATCAGGCAAATTAATAATCAGTTGCACACTAAGCAAGAACATGGAACAACAACATTCTTGTTTATCAGAAACAGAAGCATAAAGAGAGTCAAATATATTTAAATTGATAGTTTATAGTCCATTACCGATAGCAGAATGTCGACAGTTACATTATTCTTTCTGAGCAACAGGGGCTTTCGCAATGTGAAATCCCACCATGTCTTTACCTACAGATTAATACATTTGAAACTTCTCCTTAGTGTTCTCAAAGACTTGTTCAGCAATCAGGGCTCCATTGCCATCTGCGCGCTTTATCTCCATGTTGGCCTTCTGGTAGTACCCAGTTCCTCTCAGAGCATCAGCTATGAAGTCATCAAATCCAATGGCAATAGCAGCTTCTGCCTTGGCTCCATACACCAGCCTCTGCATTGCAGCATTGAACAATATTGTTAATTAAACAATAGCTATATTCTACCAGATGAAGAATAGTAAGGTAAGGGATGGACCTTAATGCGGGATAGATGGACAGCACCAAAGCACATTGGGCACGGTTCACAAGATGCGTACATTTCACAGTCCGACAGCTCAATTTTTCCAAGCTTTTTGCAAGCCTAGAGTATGAAAAAACATTGACTATGTGAGACAAATAACCAAACAATGGAAATAAAATATCTACAAAATAAAAGCCCGTTTTCTTATCGAAAATTCATTTATCCTGTTTTATCCACTGATCTTGAAAGCATCTATCTACACCATCTGGCAAGGAAATTATGAGAATATAGAAACGAAACTAGCAAAGACAATTGATCCATCACTATTTTTTTATGGATTCTAAACAGGCTTCAGGCTGGTACAATTTGCTTGTATTTTAACTTGCCACATGCCAAAAGGGTAGCTGATTACGGAAGAAAAGGGTTACTGATTAAGTGTCTCCAGTAATAGTCAACTTTATCCAGTTAGAATGAAGGAGCTTTGATAGTTTGATACAAGATCATAACACTACTAATATGAGAAACAGGCAAATCTGAGAACATGAAGCATGTACTAGCACGGGCAAAGAGACTAAAACATATGCCGTCCCAGTTGTGTAAACAGGTGAGCATAACATCTAGTACATTTTTCAGGAAGAAAGTGGTACTGATTCCAAAAGCATGATAGGATAGTTCACTTGGCAGTTCAACATGTTTGTATTGGGATGCTAAGTTATAGCCAGTACTTGAATTGGGTATATCCTATCAGCGCCAGTGGGTGAGGGTACCATTAGAAAATGTTTTAAGTATCAAAATGTAAACAGTAAGCACCAAGTAGTTGGTTAGAGTAGCCACAATCCACAGGGCACCCTACCTCTCTTATTGCAGTTACTTCAGCATGCGCAGTTGGATCAGTGTTATTCAAAACCATGTTATGGCAACTAACTATTATTTCATCATTACAGACAACAACTGCCCCAAATGGGCCTCCATGGCCGCAGTCAACTCCTCGGTAAGCTTCTTCAACTGCTTTCGATAAAAATTTGTGATCCTTGTCTTGTACAGCTGTTTAATGCATCAAAGCTTAAACAAGTCAGTCTTGTTAGCAGTCCTCCAATTACAGAAAATAACAAATGTTGGAAATGTACAGATCTTCATTGGTTAAATATGTCATATTGTCAGAACTGGAAGTCCAGGAGATGAAAACTAACAACTAATACCTTCCTGATGACCAGCAAATGCAGAAGCAACTGAGATAGTTCCGTCCTTGGACTCCACAACTAGAAAAGAATGAAGAAGATAATTCATGAGGCACCTAAGTTAATAAAGATTTAACACAGTATGTAATCAAAAGGTGAAAAAAAAATCTAGCTCCTAGGTAGAACAGAATGTTCAGCTGACAAGAACAAATAATTATATTACAGAATTACGAAATGTATGAAAATTTTGTCACATAAGCAAACAAGATTATCGTGAAGTCAGAAGATTCTGAACACTACAACACTACGGCGGCTATGCAGTAAAACGGAAGACTGCATGTACTCAGCTGGTCTTACATGCTCTTTCACAACTAGAAAATAAGTTAACAAAACAGAAATGGCGATCCGCATGCCCACGCTACAAGCATAGTCACTGCAAATCCAGACAAATTTTCATTAGCATGGGCCATGGCGTTTTTATGATGAGCAGTGCCACTTGTCCATGGTTCGCATCGTGTCACAAAACTACAACAATTCCTAACTTTGACAAACGCAGAACCCTATTTTTTTCGCTTTTATCAGTATCATAGTTTTGTTAGGAGTAACAGCATCCTAAAATTGCAGAACTAAGGACCGGTAGTAACAATTTTACTAAAACACTTTTGGTACTGACAAAAAGGGCCTATGCAGTGTACACCAAGGGACCCGGGGGGGGGGGGGGGGGACATGATTGAGCCCCAATGAACAGAACATTGCAATGATCAAACTACACAAGAACTCCCAAAAAAACTTAATCCTACTCCCCTTCCTACAGTCACACATAGAAATCAAAGAGCATATATTCAGTTAAGCCAAAGTCCCAGCCCATCCATGACCCATCAGGCAGAAAAGCACAATCTTTTCCTATCCCAATTGAGACTCATCCAGACATAGAAACCCAAAATCCACCCTACCGATCTTAGAAAAGAACAACTCTCCAAGCCCTGGGGCTTCTAAGTTTTCGTCAACAGCACAAGCACAGCATTTCCACAATTGTTGGAAAACCAAAGCAAGATGCAATTAAGAGCAAAAGCAGGAAGAGCCGATCACAATCGCGGACCGCAGCGTAACAATCGCGCGCGTCTCCCGTATCATTATCATACCCTGAGCTTCCTCCATGGCAGGAGAGGAGAGCGAATCGGCGACCCTTCCGACCAAGATTTCCCAGCAACTTTTGAGGGAGAAGGAGAGGGGAGAGATGCAGATAAGATGCGCTTGTTTTGCTGCAACTTTTGTGTTGCGTGCCTGCCGTATAGGTAAGGCCGGTGAAGCTAATCCGAACTATATTCACTGTATAGTTTTATGTCTGACATAGACCTGCTCGGTTGGGTTAAAAAGCTATGCCTTATAACCGAAATTGTATTGTAGCGGCTGAAATTTCACTGTAGCTAAATGTGACTTATTGGACGTAATTAAATTTAAAAAAAATTAAAAATAGAAAAAATGTTAGCTCATTACGAACAACGCGAACGAATACGGAAAAAAGAACCAGTAAAAAAGCTGAAAAAAGGCAAAAGTTCATAAAAGACAAAATTTATGAATAGTGAAAAATAAGCTAGAAGCTCAAGCTGAAATGAATGGGGTCATAATATAGTAGGTGCCAAGGTCATATACAAATCATACCATATATGATATTAACTTGTAGCGACTGATCTTGATTTAATTTTCTTTCTATGTATGACTCATTTTTCTTACTTTATATATGTACCCTAGTAGCATATAGAAAAAAATAAGAGTTGTATTACAAACATCTCCTTATTATGCAGCTGAGTGTTAGTTTGGATGGCTAAGCACCCAGTAGGGAGCTAGCCTGCCCAGTTTCAAGCTTGAGGCACGCATTTTCGAGGGGCCTCTTCGACGCTATTCGCGTGAATAATGTCCTCTAAGTACACATATGCACATGTGTGTGTTCAGAGATCAAAGCATGTGCCCGTGCTCTCGAAGATCTTAGGTCTTCGTCCAGTCTCAAGTGTGTGCATTGGACGCACCTATATGGATGTGTGTATGATAGTGTGTGTGGAGTTGTATGTGTGAGTGCGTTTTTATTGTACTCATGATTTAAAAAAATATTTTCTTATTATAGTGATTTGTCTCTATACGTCTTATTCCTCCTGTAAGGATTTTCTACGTAAAATTTCGTGTTTCTCATCTTTATTTTTCTATGTATTATTTGCAACAGCCTCTTTGGGGTGGCTTGCAAGCGGGCCCGTTGGTCCTGTAGGGCCCGATCGCAGGATCGCATGGGCGTTTCGTGCGGACGAAAAGCGAAGACAGGAAAGCGCGGATGACAGATCACGCGACGGGGAGGGTAGGCTCTGGGGTGAGTGGGGCCGCGCGCTCCACTGTGGCACGGCTTGTGAACCGTCGAAGCGCACGGTGGGTCACGTCCACAGCCGTACGCTATTGCAACTTTCATGTCATGCGCTTTGCCGAGTACTGAGTCCTTTCCATACCATTCAATGTAGCTATTATTTTTCAATTTTAGCAATCTAATACATAAAATTTTAATTATGATCTCTCTCACGGCCACAAAAGCAACCACAAATTGACGTGTCACCTATCGAGCTCTCGCATTGCGGCAGATAGCCACGATGCATGAGCTCAATAGGAGGATGTGCCGAGCTAGCTGGCCATGGCAGGAGTATACTGAGTGAATGCCATGCTTAATTAATATTAATCATGCAATCTAATGCTTAATTGGGTTCTATCGTGGTGTTCTCTCCTGTTGAACTATGGTAGCACGGCAGACTATATGTGTTACCTGCCGTGACTATCGAGCTTGAGGAGGAAGCTAGATCTGTAAAAATAGATATTTGATGAGTCAAATTTGAAAAAAAAAATAACTACACAAAAAAAACCAAGCATAAGTGGAAAAGAAACTGCCCATATATGTGAAGGACTCATGTGTATTATATACAACTGTACACCGTTTCATGCAATGGCAGACTCGCAATCAGTACTACATAGAAGCTTCGCAGTACTGCACACGCGAACGTGATTCTCGTTCATCCAGATCCAGCCCTCGTGAAAACGCATCGATCTCGCCACTTTAATTGGCATCTAATTTTATTAAGGCTCTTAATTGGCCATGGATCAAAAGGAGAGGCACATCTCATCTCATCGCCAAAAAGCAAGCAACTGGTCAGTCAAGCAAAGCATCACGAGCTCGAGCACGAAAACTAAAAGATTATTAAGAGTGGCACGCATTTGCCGCCAAGCTTTCTAATAGTCAAAAGACACTCAAAAGTCGATGAATAGCGCTGCTGCTCTGTCCTCTCCGTGCCATCGGTCCAGGTAGATCGCTAATCGCCATGAATGGACGACCTAATGGTATCTACAATGCAACACCTCGGCCATGTCTATAAATTTCCATCCAGAATTGGGGGCCATTTGGTTGACGGCCAAAATGAGCCAAACCGAAATTTTGGTATGGCCAAAACCTGGTCAAAGCCAAATACTGGGAAAAAAAACGTTGTTTGAAACGTGGCAAGCCAAATTTTGGTGATACTAAAATTTTGATGAGCAAGGAAATCGCTCTTGAATTCCCCACGTGTGATATTGAATTTCATTGATATTACCAAAATTTTGTAGCAAACTATTAGGAGAGTGGTCTCCACCTTAGCCCAGTCAGTCCATTGCACTAAGAGATCCAGTAACCATGCGACAATATGGTTGGCCCAAGACAGCTGTCACAAGGGAAAGAATGAGATTGCCCATACAATTGTAGACTCAGATAAGAACGTTTATATAAGCAACCCCCTCATGTTGTAAATACATGCCTCGGAGCGACATGTGAGGGGAGAGACTATTTTTTTTTTCCAAATACAAGCTTATGTAATGCATATACATTTTATACTTATATCTACGGTTTCTAAGGCTCTGAACAACATCTTTGTAATCTTTTTATAACTCTATTGTTTACTATTTAGTTCGTAACCATAACACAAATCAAACAACAGCTACTTATCGTTGGTATTATCATATTTGGTTTGGTTTGGGAGGGTAACAAACCAAATAGCCGTTGGTTCGGATGGTCGTTTTCTTGAACCGGGCGGCAGACTTGCAATCGCAACGCGAATTTCTGGGGAATAAAAAGAGTAATAACGCACGTACCTGATCGCACATGAACACAACTGGTAGCACGATCTCACATCTAACCGAGCAAGCATATCAGAACATAAAAAATGTAAGTAATGGGATTAGCGAGTACTCATTATGCCTCGAAAAGTTACGCTGAGATTCGCTACTAATTAATTGCCCTAATTCCGTGTAACTCGTTTTCTTCTTCTTGTTGTTGTTTTTTTAGACGGATTCCGTGTAACTCGTGGCATTTTTTTTATAGAGAAAATCAAGTAGATCTTTTTTGAGAGGGAAAAAAATCAAGTAGATGGGCCCACGTAATAGGCCGATGGTCAGAAGCGAAAGGCCTGGAAGCCCATTTGAAAGGTCGCCATGGCCCAGCCCGAGGTTTTCTTCCATCTTCTTCTAAAGATTGAAGGAAAAAGCACAGCCCAAAGTCTGTCTAACCATTCCACTTCGTCCCCTCCCCGAGGCGGGAAACGGCGAGAGCGAGGGGTGGCTGCTCGCCGCTCGGCCGCGCTTGGATTCCCCTTCTTCGCCGCCGGTCGCCGTCGCCATGGGCATCAAGGTAATCGTGGGATTGGAGTTTTCGGTTCCCATCCCGCCTTTGGGCTCTCGATGTAACTATCTCATTCTCTGTGTGTGTGTACGCCGCGCGCTAGGGTTTGACGAAGCTGCTGGCGGAGCATGCGCCGAGGGCCGCGGCGCAGCGGCGGGTGGAGGACTACCGGGGCCGCGTCATCGCCACGCCGCCAGCCTTAGCATCTACCATTTTCTTGTGCATGTTTTTGAGTTTTTTGATAGCCAAGACTATTACTGTAGAAATTTTGAGAGTTCTTACAAATTGAGTTCGTTCAACTTTTTTGCTGGGAATTAGGAGCATGATAGGGCTTTTACTTAGTGATCATGAAGTCCAGCGTGTGTGCTCTTACGAATTATTCATTCTTGCATTGGCAACAGATGATCGCTACAATGATAATACTCATCTCCATATCTTCCTGCTTTATGAGGCATTTATGTTTTCACAAGTGCTGGGAGAGACTGCAATTTTAAAATTTTGGCTAGCAGATTACATGCGTCTCCACCTGCAAATTGAATAAAGCCAAGTTGCAGAAATGTGCCTGGAACTATACAAGGAATATGGCACCACAATTGCTGGTCTTAAGGTACAGCTTGTATTTCATCAGTGTTAAACCTCTATATTTCATATAAAAAAAGCAAAATACTTCAGTCTTCTCAACAAACTTATATGCTATTTCCTCCTTTTCCAATCATGCGACTGTTACTTCTCCGCAGGCACTAGGTTACGAGTTTGACAACGATGAGTTTCATGCAATTGTTCACGGTAGATTGCCATATGACAATCTGAGGCCTGACCCTGTTTTGAGGACCCTTCTACTTTCCATTCCACAGAGAAAAATAGTATAATAATTCACCATATTTTTTCTATTTTCTTAATGTATACATACTGTTTTGTATCAGTATTTTATCCTAGAAGAACATGCTTTGAAAAACACATGCAGATATGCTTACTATCATCCTAAATTTGCTTGCTGCAGATATTCACAAACTCTGATATAGCTCATGCGGAGGAGGTTGTGCGTAGGCTTGGTTTACAGGACTGCTTCGAGGGCATAATATGCTTTGAGACTTTGAATCCACCGGCTCTGCCATGCAATGATCTATGCAAGTCCCACAATTCCATCTGTGATGAACCATCTGCCGACTTGGATGATTTGAACGAATCAGATGGCAACGACAGGCTGTCAAAGGTCTTAGCAATGTCAAGTTTGAGAAGAATTTTCTTTTCTCTTTTTCGTCGTAACTTCCTGATAGCATCGTGCACGAACTTAAAGTTGTCTTGAATCATGCGGCCTTTGATGAATGCACATTGATTGTAATCAACTAACTTATCCATGTGCGGCTACAACCTGACGGCCATGAGCTTGGTGATCAGCTTGGAAAAACTATGTATTAAACTGATTGGCCTGTAGTCTAAAGACTGGGAAGCTCCTTTTGTTTTCGGCAGCATGTTAGTTAAAGCTGAATTTAGCCTGTGGAAACCGCGACGATCCATGAAAAGAATGCATGTACACCAGCCATGATGTCTTGTTTGATGATAGGCCATGCTTTTTGATAGAATAACCCCGTGAATCCATCTGGACCCGGGGCCTTCTCAGCCGGTAGTGCTTTGATTGCTTGGAGAACCTCGCTCTCAGTAAAGGGCTGCTCCAGACTGTTTAACTCTTGTTGATGCAGACCTACCGTGTCAAGATTGATCGACATTGTGGCTTGTTCATCGGTTTGCATCATGGACATGAAATGTTGGTGCAGCAGGGATGCCATTTCTTCGTTTGAATGATAGGTATTCCTACTGTGTGAGAGGGAGTTGATTCTATTCTTTTGACTACAATACCTCCACTTCTTATGATGTTAGCCTTCGCTTGTACAACAGTCTCTGTGATCAAATGGTACAGTTAGGCCGTAGCAAAATAACCGCAGCAATTGCAGTAATTATAATGATTTATTTTAGCAGTTAACCTACACCATAGGTTTTACGGTCGGTGATACACCTCGAATTGTAGTATTTTTACAATCGAGGGAACTTCTATCAACATAGAAAGCAGCAGAACAGCTTGCTCTCTCACTCTTTTGGTCTCACAAGAAGAGCTAGCTCTGTGAAATCTTTCTGAATCCTTGAAATGTCGTAAGCATACAACGATTCCATTCACAGTACATGCAGTTCCTCTGCACTGAGTCATCGGCAATGTAACGCCCCCGTTTCCAGGGGCGCGTACGGACACGGCCTTCCGTAACTATTCAAACATGAACAGTTATGGAGTGTCGCGCAAGAGTATACCATTGCATGCTTACAACAAAAGACCAGCATATATTTGACATACGGATTAACATCCAGTTTTTACAGCGGGGCGTGCGAGCCCAAAGTATATTACATTACAAAGGGAGATTCATGTTTTTGCCACTCTTAAGATTGGTCAATTACCCCTGTCACTTACATGTGGGGCTGCCTGAGTCACTGACGATGGGCCAGGGTGGCAAATATGATGCCACTCACCTCATAAGGGTGGCAAAAAGTTAAATTATCCCATTACAAAAGGCTCCAGAAACTGCTTCGAGCGCGGCGGAGACCTACAGCCAAGGGTCCTCGTCGAAGAAAAGATCCTCTGGGACTTCTTCAACGGGGAGTCCTTCTCCTTCGTCTTGATCCTCTAGAGATTGGATTAAGCAAGCCGTGAGCCAAACAACCGGCTCAGCAAATCCCAAAGGGATCCTAACTTACTACATGCACGGAAACCTCAAAGGAAGGGAGTATACTTGGTTTATTACATTTGGTGGATGCAGTTTTATTTGCAATTCATTTTGATAAGATCGACTCAACTTACTCCTTAAGATCTCAGGGGTTTTCATCAAGAGTTCATTAACCAATTAACCAAGTTAAAGCATGTACAAAACTACTTAAGCTTTGCTGCTGGAATCACCCAAGTGACATAGCTCCAACAACCGGGAGCACGGCGTATTCGAATACCATTTATTTGACTCTGCAGAGTTTGCTCAGCTTTACCCACACGATCTCTCAACTCCCGCTAAAGAGTTAAGAAAACCAGGTCTTTTCACTGCTCGACTCTTTATATAGGCTCTACCCAGTAGAATTCACTCGGGTCTGGCTCACACCCACACACACACACACACACAAGAGAGGACAACGTCCGCTTCGAGTGAATTCCACCGTTGTTAGGCATCCGTAGCACGGCCTACCTAACCTCACTGCTACCCTCCTGTAGAGTTTCAATCGAGTTGAGCAGCTAAAAGACAAGTGTTGACAAGTCAACTCCTGTGGTTGAGCGATGGCTATGACATTAGCTCAGCGTAAGGGTTTCAGTCCTTATATTTTCACATGGCCCGCAACCTCGCCAGGTCCGCGACCCAAACTAAGGTAAGCGGCGGGCGTAGACCGTCCCGCGGTTTCCCACTCACCCTTACCCTACTCCAGCCCTAGGATAAGAGGTGGGCAAAGACCGTCTCGCGGCTCTTCCCCAACCCTTACCCTACCTTGTGCACGCCGGCCCTCTCCGCTCTAAGATACGGTGTCCCATACCACCCTACCTTAGAGTCGGGTTTTCCAGATTCTAAAATTGGTCCGCAACCACAACCTTATTAGTGTAACATTTTGCATGATAATCATAGCCTACAATTACTAAGATTAACAGATAAATATTTCTAGGGTTTCAATGGCATGGCTACAAATTAAACATGGCATTTAGCGGTGGTAGGACTAACTAATACACAAGTCATTCTAAACATTTTATTTTTATTTTCAAACTAACATTTCAGAACTAGCTCAATGCAAATAACATATTAGCATATTTAAACATTATGGGATACATTATGATCAAAGGATTTGGGACTTGCCGTCTATCCGGATGATCTCTGCGAGCTCAAACGTCGAAGCACCTGAATCCTGAATCTGCTCCTGGGCTTCCGGGATCTCCGACACTAACGCAAACAATTAAAATAAATTAAATCCAGCTTGAGACTAATCAAGCGAGGCAAAATAATCTAATTAAAAAGAAATAAATTGCATAAACACCCCAAATGGAATTTTAGGAATTTTTCTAGGAAGAATCTGTGGAAATGGATTTCACCAGAGTGTTTGGAATAATATTTGGGGCAATGTGGTGAAATTTGGGAATTTTTGGGATTTTCTGTGATTTTCTAGGATTTATTTGGATTTTCTGGGATTTTAGAAATTAATAAACCTCTGGAAATTCGATGAACAGTAAAAGGCCCGGCCTGGCGTAACAGTGCAGCCCGGCCCGGCGGACAGCCCGCGCGGCCAACGGCCAGCGCGGCCCACGGGGAGACGCGCGCGCGCGCGGAGAGGCGAGGCAGGCCGAGACTTCGGCCCACGTCCACGCGCGCCCTCCTCGCTCGGATGAGCGACGCGTGTCTCGGCGGAGCGGCCTGGATGCGATGGGCGAAGGGGTACGGAGCGTGATCCAACGGAGGCGGAGCGGTACGGTTATGAGGATCGGACGGCTGAGATTCAAGGGGGCGGGTGAAACGGTACGGGAAAGTGGATGGCGGGGATTAGAGGGCTTTAAGGGGATCCGACGACGGGGAGACGGCCACGTCGTCGTCGTCTTCCTCCGGCCGGGCGTGAGCAGCAGCAGAACGGAGGTGGCGGGGCAATGGTGCTCCGGCGACGTCGGCGGCTCCCAAGGGCAGAGAGGGGTACCGCCGGGTAGAGGGGACAGCGGGGAACCCATTTCGGGTAGTTAGCATTTGCGGGGACCAAAGGGGAGAGAGGGAGGAAGAAGGGGGTGGTTCGGGGATTTCACGGTGGAGAAGGTCACCGGCGGCGAGGAAGCTCAATCGGGGCCGGTTACACCATCTGGGGAGTTGGGAGCTCACATTGGCGGCGGCGGTGTGAGCTGGGGAGCTTCGAGGAGGGCTGGCCACGGGAGCACGGTATGGGCGGCGGTGAGCTTCGGCGGCGGCGCTGCACAGGGCTCCACCTGGCCAAACAAGGGTACTAACACGATTAGGGGGTAGTAGAGATGCTTCCAGCGAATGCAATCGAGGAATGGAGGAGCGGGGAAGGAAATCCGCTTTGCGGGGTCACCGGCGCAGGGGGAGATGGTGGCGGAGCTACGGGCGACGGGAGCTCAATCGGTTGCTCTGGGGTGTTCTCTGGAGTGGTGGGAGGAGGTAGGAGGTGGTGGAGAAGCTCGGGAAGAAAAGAAACGAGAAGGAACCGAGGGGGAAGTTTTATACCCGCGCGGGGGGGAAAGCGAGGCTTCGGGGAGAAGCCACCGGCGGGGCTCCGGCCGACAGGGAAGGACGGGAGCTGTCGCGGGCGTTAAAACCAGCACAGTGGAGGGGGCGGGGTGACGCGAGGCGCTGTGCGGGGGAGTGGCGACGCGACGGGAGCAGGTGTGTCGCGGCCGGGGCGAGAGCGCGTCCGCGCGCGAAGGGGAGGGAAGGCGGCGGCTGCCAGGTGGGGTCGGCGCTGCGGCGGGGTGACGTGGAGCGAGGGTGGCCGCTCCTTCGGACCCGGAGGGCTTGTCGGAACGGCGGGGCGTCCGAGGCCGGGGCGGCGCGGGGACGAGCGCGGCGCAGGCGCGGCCATGGGCGCAGCGCACGCGCGTGCGCGGGGAGAAAGCGGGGCAAAGGCGCGGCGCCAGCGGGAGAGGGAGCAGAGAGGCGCTGCGGGAGGGGAGAGGCGCCAGCGGGGAGCGGCGCCAACGAGAGGCGCGGGCGCGGGGCGCGCGAGGGAAGGGAAAGCGGAAAGGGAGGCGGGGCGCCAAGCAAGGGAGAAAGCGGAATGGCCAAAAAGAGAAAGCGCATTCCGGGAGAACTTTCCCAAAAAGGAAAGTTTCGGAATTTCACTCAAAAATGCAGCAAAAATTGGAAATTTTTATTTTGAATTTTTCAGGGCTTTTCAACCTACCCCCCTTAAAAGAATCTCGACCCCGAGATTAACTTGGTCCAGGGAGTAAGTTGGGGAAATCTCGCTGCAAATCTGACTCTCGTTCCCAAGTTGACTCTTCAGGTGTATGATTCTTCCACTGTACTCTGCAAAATCTGACGTTCTTGTTTCTGAGCTGCCTTTCTGTCGTTTCAAGTATTTGTAGTGGTTCTTCAGCATATGTGCAGTCATCTTGCAATTCAATATCTGACAATGGCACTTCATCTGTTGGTTGGCGTAGACATTTCCGAAGTTGGGATACGTGGAACACGTTGTGAATCCTGGATAAGTTGGGCGGAAGCTGCACTTGATAAGCTACTTCCCCAACTCTTCCAATTATCTGAAACGGTCCCACATATCTTGGTGCTAATTTGCCTTTGACTTGAAATCTCTTGACTATTTTGAATGGGGTGACTTTGATGTAGACATAATCTCCAACTTCGAAACTCAAGTCTTTCCTGCGGTTATCTGCATAGTTCTTCTGTCGGTCTTGTGCCATCTTCAGTCTGTCTCTGACAATTCTGATATGTGCTTCTGCATCTTGAGCAATCTGGGGACCAATGAGTTGTCGTTCTCCTGTTTCTGTCCAATTCAGTGGAGTCCTGCATTTTCTGCCATAAAGTGCTTCAAACGGTGCCATTTGAATACTGGCTTGGTAGCTGTTGTTATATGAGAACTGAGCAAATGGTAAGCAGGTGTTCCATGTTGCTCCATACACTATCGCACAAGCTCTCAACATGTCTTCTAAAATTTGATTGGTTCTCTCTGTTTGTCCATCTGTCTGTGGATGATATGCTGAGCTGAAATTCAGGTCGGTGCCCATAGCTTCATGCAACTTTTCCCAGAACTTGGATGTAAACTGTGCTCCTCTATCTGACACAATCTTCTTCGGAACTCCGTGTAATGTCACAATTCTGGTCAAATATAGCTCGGCAAGTTTATCCTTCCCATAAGTTTGCTTGATCGGGAGGAAATGAGCCACCTTGGTCAATCTATCAACAATGACCCAAATAGCATCATATCCCTCACGAGTCTTGGGAAGTCCAGTGATGAAGTCCATGCCAATGCTATCCCATTTCCACTCGGGAATTGGTAAAGGTTGTAACAATCCCGATGGTTTTTGGTGGTCTATCTTGATCTGTTGACAGACATCACATTTGGCTACATATTCTGCCACTTCCTTCTTCATTTGGTTCCACCAATACCTCTTCTTCAAATCTTGATACATCTTTGTGCCTCCTGGATGAATTGAGAATTGAGAGGAGTGGGCTTCGGCTAAGATCAACTCTCTCAACTCCTTCTTGTCGGGTATGCAATAGCGACCACGGAAAGTAAGGATTCCATGTTCGTCTATAGCATACTCTGATGAATTTTCTCCTTGAATATCCTTTTTCAGTTTTTGAATCCCTTCATCTTCATCTTGGGCTGCTTTAATCTGATCTGGCAATAGTGGTTGAATCTCTAAGGCTGCTTCTTCACCTTGTTCTGTGATTACCAAGTTCAGCTGTAATATATCTCTCTGCAACTCTGGTGGGTATTCTGATTGACTGCCTTTGCTTGGACGAGCCTTGCGGCTAAGGGCATCAGCAACTACATTTGCCTTGCCCGGGTGATACTGGAGATCAACATCATAATCTTTGATTAGTTCTAGCCATCTGCGCTGTCTCATGTTCAATTCTGGTTGTGTGAACAAATACTTCAAACTCTTGTGATCTGAGAATATCTCACAACGATTTCCTAGCAAGTAGTGCCGCCAAATTTTGAGGGCATGCACCACAGCTGCTAGTTCCAAGTCATGTGTGGGATAATTCTCCTCATGCGGCTTCAACTGTCTTGACGCATAGGCAACAACCTTTCCGTCTTGCATAAGCACACAACCCAAACCTTGCTTTGAGGCATCGCAGTAAATCTGAAACTCCTTCTCTGGATTGGGTAAAATCAACACTGGTGTTGTTGTCAGCTTGGTCTTCAACATCTGAAAGCTTTCTTCACATGCATCAGTCCATGTGAACGGTTTATCTTTCTTCAACAATTGAGTGAGTGGACGCGATATTCTTGAGAAACCTTCTATGAATCGGCGATAATAACCCGCCAATCCTAGGAAGCTTCTCACTTCAGTCACTGTCGTAGGCTGTTTCCATTCCATGACTGCTGAAATCTTTTCTGGGTCGACCTTCACTCCATCTTCAGATATAATATGACCCAAGAAAGCGACTTCTCTCAACCAAAAACTGCATTTATCAAATTTTGCATATAACTGATGCTCTCTCAATCTGGTCAAGACCATATGCAAATGTTGTTTGTGCTCTTCTTCACTCTTGGAGTATATCAGGATATCATCAATGAAAACGATCACGAATCGATCCAATTGGTCCATATGCACCAGGTTCATAAGATTCATGAAATATGCTGGCGCATTGGTCAAACCAAAGGGTACGACCGTGAACTCAAACAACCCATATCTGGTAATGAAGGCTGTCTTTTCTCGATCTTGCTCTCGGATCTTTAGCTGATGATAACCCGAGCGCAAGTCGATTTTGGAGAATACCTTGGCACCTTTGAGTTGGTCAAACAGGTCATCAATTCTTGGGAGGGGATACTTGTTCTTGATGGTGACAGCATTCAAACCTCTGTAGTCGACACACATTCTCAACTCTCCAGTTTTCTTCTTCACAAATAATACTGGGGCTGACCACGGTGAAGTACTGGGTCGAATGAATTCCTTTTCTTGTAATTCATCTAACTGCTTCTTCAGTTCTTTTAACTCACTAGCTGACATTCTATACTGGTGTTTGGCAATTGGCTGAGTACCAGGCACCAATTCTATTGCAAGTTCAACTTGCCTGTCAGGGGGTCTTCCCGGTAATTCTTCTGGGAATACGTCAGGGTACTCTTGTACTATTGGCACTTGGTCAGGTGTGGCTGCTATCATGTTGATCATACGTTTCTTGGCATCCTTCAGCACTTGTCGATCTGTCTCTACTACTATTTTCTGACCTTCAGGGTTGACCAATGACACTGTTTTAATCTCGCAATCTACCTTGCCTTTATTTCTGGCCAACCAGTTCATGCCCAAGATGGCATCTAAACCAGACATGTCTAACTGCAACAAGTCTGCTCTAAAGTCTACCCCTTGGATTTTTATGTTAAGTCCCGCACACCCATGGTGGGACTCCATTCTAACCCCAGGGGTTTCCACCACATAAGGTCTTGGTAATGTAACAGAAGGTAATTGATTTCTTGCGGCAAAACTCTTCGAAACAAATGAATGCGTTGCGCCAGGGTCAAATAAAATCAATGCGGGTATGGAATTGATTGAGAACATACCGGCAATGATGTCACTTGCTCCAGCGGCATCCTCTGCAGATACATGGTTCACTCTGGCATAAAAAGTAGGCCTAACATTGCTTCTGCCTCTGCCTCTGCCTGTAGTTGAGAAATTTGCAGTGCCTGCAGGTGACTGAGGGTTAGCTGCTTTAATCTGCAAGAACCCTCCTTTGGGGGTACCGGGGGTTGCTTGTGACTTGCCCTCTTGCTGCTGTTGGTTTTGAACTTGTAGCTTGGCTGCATCTGACGGCAAATTCTTCCTAGGACACTGATCTCTGTAGTGTCCTATCTCACCGCAGTGGAAACATGCGTTTGACCTTCGCGGGCAGCTACTAGCCAGGTGATTCCCTCCACAAGTGGGACACTTGAGAGCCAATGGTAGAGGGGAAGCATAATGCTGAGTCTGGTGGGATTGGTTCTTCGGCATCATCACATACTGCCGGGAGGATGGGGATCGATATGAAGAAGATCCCGATGTCCTGGTTCGTTGAGCGGTGTGTGACGATGACTGCGATTTGTGTGCCGCCTTGCGTTTTCTATAGTCTTCCATGTCACTTCTAGCTTCTTCGGAGGTGATCAAACCATCAACCATATCATTCAGATCTTTGAACTTCAAAGCTGAAATGTGGAATCTCAAAGACTGCTGCAAACCTGCACGAAACTTGTTCATTTTCTTGTCTTCGTTGTCAACATCCTCAGGGGCAAATCTGGAGAGGTGGTTAAACTGATGCAAATACTCCATTACAGTACGACCACCTTGCTTAAGCGCCAAAAATTCCCGGCGCTTGGCTTCCATGACACCGTCTGGGATATGCGCCTTACGGAAGGCCTTGGAAAAATCTTCCCAGTTAATCTCTCTATTCTGAAGTGTACGCTGATAATTGATCCACCAAGTCGCTGCTGCACCCTGCAACTGGTGAGATGCGTACAACACCTTCTCTTTCTCGTCACACTGCGCGGTCTGTAGTTTCCTTTCCACATCCACCAGCCAATCCTCAGCAACCATAGGATCGGCGGCTGTGGAGAAAGTGGGTGGACGTGTCTTTAGAAAATCATTCCATCGGGTGGAGATTGGGGCACCATCCCGAGGAACATTGCTTCCACTTGGTAAGCCTGGAGATCTGGCTACTATCTGCTCAAGTAGTTGTGCATGTTGGTCTAATACTTTCAAAATATTCTGTTCCCCTTGATAACGATTCTGTTCCATTGTCGCTAACACGCTGGCCAAAGTAGCTTGATCTGTGGCAGGTGCACCCTGCCTGCTGGTCTGACCCGTCTGCTCTGCCGGCTCCATCTGTTGATTGGGAACTTGAGGTTAGCCTTGCAGCGACTTTGGCAATCAAGAACAGATAAGTAAGACTTTGAATTTTTCAAGGCAAGTATAGGACGAAAAGATAAGAACGAGAGCGAAAGGGGACAGGAGAAAGCTTTGAACACAGGAAGAACATACTGATAACTAGACAAACAACATAAAAGATTAATTAACATGAATTTACAATAAAGCAAGTGGTGCACAGACCACATAAAGGTTCATGTTACACTTGCATTACATACAAAAGTACATCTATCACCAAAAGGTCAGACTACCACTAGCGTACAGCGTCTACTCCTCCCTGTCCCCAGGTGCTGGAAGGGCAAGCGGGGCTGCCGGGCGGAACCGGGCACGGTACTGCGCTGCAGTCATCCGGCGCTTGGGCCTAGACTGCACCGAAGCACAAGAGGAGTGAACGCTGGGCGACTCCGCACTATCTGAGACCTCTGCTGCCTCCTGGGCCTCGTAGCGGACGAGGGACTCTCGGAGGCGCTGAACCTCCTCACGAGTGTCCCACAACTGCCTCTGCCAGACTCTGGCCTCCTCGACTGCTCTGTCGTAGCTGGCGACCTGCTGCGACATAAGGGTGGCGATACCCGCTAGGCGGGGATCGTCATCCTCACCGAACCTAGGGACTATAAAGTCCCCAAAGTGCGGACGCGGCACCAGGTCGAAAGGCGTCCCTGCTAGCTCCTGGTGGTAGTAGTCTCTGAGATAGAGCGCGGCCTTCTGAGCCACGTCCTGAGCAGCATCCTCACTGTCCACCCGTCGGGCGGTGAACCTCCGCTTCCTGTCTGGGCGGATAGGCAAGGGATCGAGGACCATCCAAGCCTTGTACTCGTAGAACTGGTCCTGGTGGAACTGTCCCTCAGCGTAGATCACTGGGCCGTGGTTTCCTCTCGCTCCGAGGTAACGTCGCATTTCCCACAACTTGTGGTGCCATCCATCCCTACGGTCGGGGCGGGAGAAAACGAGGCGCACCATCTGCCGGAAACGAAATTTTGAAATTAGACAAGTAAGACAGTAAACATTTGCGAAAATTAAAACTTAAGCAGAAATAAACTAAGACAGGAAAGCAGCAACAAGAGAGGAACAAGACAGCAATAATACTTATATTTTTCATAAACTCTTTTTATGCCTTAAATTAATTTTTGCGATAAAATCGCTTCCTAGACAGCCACACACACACACACACACACACACAAGAGAGGACAACGTCCGCTTCGAGTGAATTCCACCGTTGTTAGGCATCCGTAGCACGGCCTACCTAACCTCACTGCTACCCTCCTGTAGAGTTTCAATCGAGTTGAGCAGCTAAAAGACAAGTGTTGACAAGTCAACTCCTGTGGTTGAGCGATGGCTATGACATTAGCTCAGCGTAAGGGTTTCAGTCCTTATATTTTCACATGGCCCGCAACCTCGCCAGGTCCGCGACCCAAACTAAGGTAAGCGGCGGGCGTAGACCGTCCCGCGGTTTCCCACTCACCCTTACCCTACTCCAGCCCTAGGATAAGAGGTGGGCAAAGACCGTCTCGCGGCTCTTCCCCAACCCTTACCCTACCTTGTGCACGCCGGCCCTCTCCGCTCTAAGATACGGTGTCCCATACCACCCTACCTTAGAGTCGGGTTTTCCAGA
Source organism: Dendrocalamus latiflorus (assembly GCA_017311315.1). Lineage (NCBI taxonomy): Eukaryota > Viridiplantae > Streptophyta > Magnoliopsida > Poales > Poaceae > Dendrocalamus > Dendrocalamus latiflorus. Next base: position 1,578,050 of record CM029631.1, read on the forward strand.
TTCTAAAATTGGTCCGCAACCACAACCTTATTAGTGTAACATTTTGCATGATAATCATAGCCTACAATTACTAAGATTAACAGATAAATATTTCTAGGGTTTCAATGGCATGGCTACAAATTAAACATGGCATTTAGCGGTGGTAGGACTAACTAATACACAAGTCATTCTAAACATTTTATTTTTATTTTCAAACTAACATTTCAGAACTAGCTCAATGCAAATAACATATTAGCATATTTAAACATTATGGGATACATTATGATCAAAGGATTTGGGACTTGCCGTCTATCCGGATGATCTCTGCGAGCTCAAACGTCGAAGCACCTGAATCCTGAATCTGCTCCTGGGCTTCCGGGATCTCCGACACTAACGCAAACAATTAAAATAAATTAAATCCAGCTTGAGACTAATCAAGCGAGGCAAAATAATCTAATTAAAAAGAAATAAATTGCATAAACACCCCAAATGGAATTTTAGGAATTTTTCTAGGAAGAATCTGTGGAAATGGATTTCACCAGAGTGTTTGGAATAATATTTGGGGCAATGTGGTGAAATTTGGGAATTTTTGGGATTTTCTGTGATTTTCTAGGATTTATTTGGATTTTCTGGGATTTTAGAAATTAATAAACCTCTGGAAATTCGATGAACAGTAAAAGGCCCGGCCTGGCGTAACAGTGCAGCCCGGCCCGGCGGACAGCCCGCGCGGCCAACGGCCAGCGCGGCCCACGGGGAGACGCGCGCGCGCGCGGAGAGGCGAGGCAGGCCGAGACTTCGGCCCACGTCCACGCGCGCCCTCCTCGCTCGGATGAGCGACGCGTGTCTCGGCGGAGCGGCCTGGATGCGATGGGCGAAGGGGTACGGAGCGTGATCCAACGGAGGCGGAGCGGTACGGTTATGAGGATCGGACGGCTGAGATTCAAGGGGGCGGGTGAAACGGTACGGGAAAGTGGATGGCGGGGATTAGAGGGCTTTAAGGGGATCCGACGACGGGGAGACGGCCACGTCGTCGTCGTCTTCCTCCGGCCGGGCGTGAGCAGCAGCAGAACGGAGGTGGCGGGGCAATGGTGCTCCGGCGACGTCGGCGGCTCCCAAGGGCAGAGAGGGGTACCGCCGGGTAGAGGGGACAGCGGGGAACCCATTTCGGGTAGTTAGCATTTGCGGGGACCAAAGGGGAGAGAGGGAGGAAGAAGGGGGTGGTTCGGGGATTTCACGGTGGAGAAGGTCACCGGCGGCGAGGAAGCTCAATCGGGGCCGGTTACACCATCTGGGGAGTTGGGAGCTCACATTGGCGGCGGCGGTGTGAGCTGGGGAGCTTCGAGGAGGGCTGGCCACGGGAGCACGGTATGGGCGGCGGTGAGCTTCGGCGGCGGCGCTGCACAGGGCTCCACCTGGCCAAACAAGGGTACTAACACGATTAGGGGGTAGTAGAGATGCTTCCAGCGAATGCAATCGAGGAATGGAGGAGCGGGGAAGGAAATCCGCTTTGCGGGGTCACCGGCGCAGGGGGAGATGGTGGCGGAGCTACGGGCGACGGGAGCTCAATCGGTTGCTCTGGGGTGTTCTCTGGAGTGGTGGGAGGAGGTAGGAGGTGGTGGAGAAGCTCGGGAAGAAAAGAAACGAGAAGGAACCGAGGGGGAAGTTTTATACCCGCGCGGGGGGGAAAGCGAGGCTTCGGGGAGAAGCCACCGGCGGGGCTCCGGCCGACAGGGAAGGACGGGAGCTGTCGCGGGCGTTAAAACCAGCACAGTGGAGGGGGCGGGGTGACGCGAGGCGCTGTGCGGGGGAGTGGCGACGCGACGGGAGCAGGTGTGTCGCGGCCGGGGCGAGAGCGCGTCCGCGCGCGAAGGGGAGGGAAGGCGGCGGCTGCCAGGTGGGGTCGGCGCTGCGGCGGGGTGACGTGGAGCGAGGGTGGCCGCTCCTTCGGACCCGGAGGGCTTGTCGGAACGGCGGGGCGTCCGAGGCCGGGGCGGCGCGGGTTCGAGCGCGGCGCAGGCGCGGCCATGGGCGCAGCGCACGCGCGTGCGCGGGGAGAAAGCGGGGCAAAGGCGCGGCGCCAGCGGGAGAGGGAGCAGGGAGGCGCTGCGGGAGGGGAGAGGCGCCAGCGGGGAGCGGCGCCAACGAGAGGCGCGGGCGCGGGGCGCGCGAGGGAAGGGAAAGCGGAAAGGGAGGCGGGGCGCCAAGCAAGGGAGAAAGCGGAATGGCCAAAAAGAGAAAGCGCATTCCGGGAGAACTTTCCCAAAAAGGAAAGTTTCGGAATTTCACTCAAAAATGCAGCAAAAATTGGAAATTTTTATTTTGAATTTTTCAGGGGTTTTCAGGCAAAATTAAGCATGACTCCAACCAAATCGTCAGACCTATTACAACAAACGGTATAGACTAAAACTTATAGTTTTGTGACACGATATTTGCTAAAATCTATAGTTTTGTGAAACATATGCTAAAACATGCAGTTTTTTTATAGTTTATATAATAAATTTGTAGTTTTACGAAATTTACTCGTGATCTTTTGCCTCTTTTATCTTCCATTTCTATCCAACATATCTGAGTAAACCATCAGCGTAGCTAATTCTCTCTTATCTCCATGGCATTGGGATACTACGATCATTTTTCTCTAGCACTCTTCGACTTATAACCTTCTTAATCTCTCCATGCCTAGTCAAAATTTGCCATAGAGGGAGAATTCCTAAATTGATAGTGCTGTTTTTTTCTTGTTACTTTGTACTTGTATTCCTAAATTGATTTTTGTAGTCCGGCTATTAGGGGATTTTGTTAAAAATTAATTAAATTCGGGGTCTTTTTGTAATTTTGTCAAGCAGCTTAAAAAACATGACACGGTGACAGCGGATAGGATAAGGCAAGCCATTGGGCGCGTGAGACGAAGCCAAGTGAAAGCAGCGAAGTACGGAAGTGAGCCATGCTCGCCTCGCCGGCTCTCGCCGGTGCGCACTCCTTCGCGGCGTCCGTGTCCGGCAACATCGGCATCCCCCTGCCGGCCATATCCGCGCCCTCTTTCTCGTCCTCGCCGGCCCGGCGGGTCGCCCTGGTCGTCGTCGCCAAGGTCAAGGTGTCCACGCCCCAGGCCGACCGCATCGCCCGCCATGTCCGCCTCCGCAAGAAGGTTGTAGCCCTACACGAGGAAACAATACCCTCCGTTATTTTCTTGTCTCTTAGCAATGCGCGGCGATTGAATTAGAAAGCACGCGCGCTCTCTGCGTGAAGTTATAAGGGGCGTGGTGAGGGCAATGCCATGCCATTGACGTGTTCGACGAAATGCCTTTGTCGTAGCAGTAGCTTAAAAGGAGTAGTGTTTAGTTTCTGAACGTCTGTGGTGCTGTGTAATTTGGCACTTCAGCTCTGGTTAATGCATCTAGTGAACTGTACAAGTGCCTTCCATGGTTAGTTAATTTTACGGAGAAGTATAGATGCACTAGTGCCTGCCATTAGATGTGCGAGAGTCGAGAGGTTGCAATGTAGATATGGGAAGTAGGTGCTTATGCTGATATACTGATGTGCATGACAAGGTATTCGACTATTCGTTACTAAATGCTCACAGTACAAGTTGAAAAAGGGAAGAAGTTTACTAGGAGATCAGTGCCTTCACAATAACACATCTTCAATGCCACTCAACGTTGTCCAGTTCATGAGTAATATGATGTTTATGTATGGCCTACATATTCTTGCTTGATAGTTGACCATGAGCACACAAACAGAATGTGTGAAATGTATGGATGTGCAACTTGTTTTGTTGCCTTGTGCATTTACACCTTATAAGATATAAGCTGCTGTTCTTTATGTATAAAAACACGCCTTTGGTAGTATTACATAATTCCTTTCAGGTTAGCGGCACCACAGAGAGGCCAAGACTCAGCATTTTCCACTCAAACAGGCATTTGTATGCTCAAGTGATTGATGATACAAAGTCATGCACTCTGGTTTCGGCTTCCACAATGCACAAATCTCTTTCAAAGGACTTTGAATACTCGGCTGGGCCAACAATTGTAAGTTGGTTTTGAGTTATCCATACCTATTCTTTTCCCTCTTTTTTCTAGAAAAATTGTGATATTGGCAATATGATGCCAAAATAATACAAGTGCTTTATCAACTTGTTTCGTGGATTTTTTCTCATATATTGCAAATGTCTAGTGTATACCATTAACTAGCAGCATCTTTGGAAAAGAAACTGGTTTTAGTAAGGACTTACTGTGAAATTGGCCGTCTAGGATACTCTTTAATATCTAATATTTTCTATCATTGACTCATGACTGTGGTTCTAAATAACATGATTCAAAAACTTTACTGAAAGTACCATTTATTCCCAAAAAGAATTGGATCAAAAGAACAGACAATTCTTGTGTATGTTCTAGATATAGAATTTAAAATTTATGATCTGGTTCCAATGAATGGGCAACCCCCAGGTGCAGTTAAATAAGTAAAGGATTTTAAGAGGTGGATCAACAGTGGACCTTTCTCTCTGTTTCCCAATTTATATGTGGGTAACAATATTCATAGTTCATAAGTACACTTTTGTATGAGATGATTGTACGTTTGCAGGCATTGCAATATTTGTCTGACCAATCAAACAATCATTCTCCATATTGTCTGGGAGACCAATAGCTTCTAGTCTTCCTGATAGACTAGTTATTGAAACTTGGATAATCGTGGTGTTTTTGAAACTTGGATAATCTTGGGGTTTTTGAAACTTGGATGATATTGGGGAACCTTGTACTGATGTATCTCGGAAGAAAACTTATAGAGGATTCTACACAAAAAGATGAAAGCTGTTTAAATTTAAAGGTGTCACGGTTGTTTTTGCTGATTTTATACTTCTATTCCATGCTAGCACATGATTCTGAGCTCTACTTACAAAATAAATGTTCCACAAGTCAGATGGTAGAGGCCCCTGATGCTTCCTGGGGAAAAAATATTGAATTAGTATGAGTAGAGACAACAAACTAAAATATGTGTTTGCAGTTGTTTCTTGCTGAAAGGCAATGCTTCGTTTCAAGTTCACTGTTGTAATTGTTATGTTTCCAGGAAGTCGCTCAAAAGATTGGTGAAGTGATTGCCAAGTCTTGCTTGGAGAAAGGAATTACCAAAGTTGTATTTGACCGAGGTGGTTTCCTCTACCATGGTCGCATAAAAGCTCTGGCTGATGCTGCTAGAGAGAATGGGCTTGATTTCTGAATCTTCCAAATGTTTGTTTATATTTCCAGGATCACCTGTAATCTTCTTTTTTCCCCACCTGTTGAACAGAGTTCTTTTTGTAGTCATTTGAGATGCTCTGCAGACTTGGCCACTCTTTAATTGTACCTGATCTTTGCATCAGTATTGCCATTCTGAAGCTTCTCTGCATCATGGAGCATTCTATGGGGGCCGTCTTTTCACTTGGATAGATTGCTGTCGTCCTATCTGTGTTATTGTAAAACCCGTATGCTCTAACCATCTTCCCAAATATACTTTTCCGGCAAGTGCAAACTTCAGCACGATATTGAGTTGCTGCAACCTTCTCTTAGCTTCTAAGGGCTTCCTAGGAATCTGTCAAGTTCTGCTCTTGCAACCTTCTCAAACGAACACTTACATACTGTGTTGATCAGCCCCATCACAAAGCACTGTCACGTACAACATATGATAGAGCTTTACCTGCAAATGATGGAACATACGCGAACTCGCTGAAACATTTTTCTCTTAAAAATCCAAACTCTACCTGCGCCACTACTGAAGCAAAGAAGATAGCGAACAAAGCCATACACTGACACTTGTTTGCCCGTGTCCCCCTTGGTGTGCCGTGTCAGTTCTGCTACAGTACTAACGTACGATCCTGCAGTATACTACGTACATTACTGTAGTAGAAGTGTAATCTGATGTATTTTGGCATGAGCTAGATCTTTCTACCTCATAAGAAATAAATTAGGATACACTGATAGGTCACCAGCACTACCATCATGACACCCAAGCAACCCAAGCATTATTAGACCAATGCTTAAGGTGATTGTGAAGTTCCAGAGCGTAATTTGTGCCAGGCCTCATGCTGGAAAGACAATAATCAAAGTTGTCACTCTGAAGTGCTGGTGACTGCTGAGTATAAACGTGCTGATGGCACGGTGCATCCTGTGTTATAAATGAAGACTACATCAATCTGCTTGTCTGATTGTCTCTACACTGTCTTCTTTTTCTTCTTCGTCAGTGTCAATCTGTATTAGCGTAGTAGGTCATGTTTGTGGTATCTTTCTGAGTAATGGCTTCACACTAATTGCACACTTATGTGGGAAGGAATGCTATAGAGCTCATGCTATTTTGTTTTCCTTAAAAAATAACCCGAATGTCCATGCAGAATGGTGTCAAAATATTTTCGCAGTTTTCTGAACAGGTCTTCTCAAAAGGAATAATTTTACTTGCCTTTTGTTTAGAGCTTTTAGAAGAAAAAAAAAATTATCTGACGGCGAGTAGGGCCTGGGTGGTAATTACAAAAAGGATTCTATATGTTATCTCGCAAATCGCCATCTCACCTTCTCTCCTCTCTTTTATAGTATTTTTTAGACCAACTCTCTTTCATATTTTTATTGGCTATCCTCTCTGTCTCTCTCTATCTAGATTTCTCTTTCTCTCTGTCTTTGGTTCATAAAAAAAATATCATTGTTTCAGTTAAGTTCATTTGGAGAATTGTACTGGAATAATAATCTACTAATTGTTGCGCCTTTCAAGGATTCACAGGCGATCTAACAAACCGTCACAGCACTCCAAATCAGGACCCTACAATTTGATTGCAGCTCAATATAAAAAAGTTGCAAATTTAACGATTGAGCAGCCAAAGACTTCTTGATTTGTGAGACGCCCCATGTCATTACCAATGGGTAATCACACTTAAGCAATAAATTATTATTTGTTTACTCGATAGAACACCGCTTCAACAAATAATAAGCCTTTACCAGAGTAGCGTAGCAGAACAATAATGTAGATATTGTATCTTTATTACAACACTTGCCATGCATGGCTATGGTCTTTAATACATGTATTTGAATACAGGAGATATGAGACATATACCTTATCCCTTGCTCTGCTCAATGGAACGCTTACTCGTCCCTACTATCGTATAGGGTGTCCGCCTCACCTTGATCCTTGTGGTAATTTCCCTCGTCCCCTACGGCCTCGTCGGTGCCTACGAACCCCTCATCCTACTCAGGGTAATCCTCGATCAGACTAGGGTCTAACAAAGAAAGATAATAATAAGGATGAATACTAACGTACTCAGCAAGCATTAATAGCAAAATGCACTGCATGACTTTTCTTTGTTCATTATCATGTTTTCTAGCTCATTTCTTTTTCCGAAACTAGTTTATCAAATTAAGTGGCAGTTTTATTTTGTGAAAAATACTATTTTCACTCAGTGAGAAAAAAAGATCCCTAGTGACCTCCGTAGTCTCTAATCCAGGAGATAGGCATGAATTCACGATTTTATTATGCATTGCGCAGGCTTGTGGCACTGTACCCATAGCTACTCTGAGCCCTCATGAAACTAGGTATCTCATACTTCCTTTGATGTGGTGCCAAGTTCAGAGTACATGACATTTTCCAAGTTACATTATTAAATTTTCACCTATCTATTTTCCACTGGTGTCCCATGACGCTCACCCAGCATCCACCGACTTCAAATAGAGTTGGTTGGGTTGGTTATCCCTTCACCTAACACTCCACTTGCGCTAATATATGCGCGTAAGAATCCCTCACTTCTAGACTTGTGCAACCAGTCCTAAGTTCTTCCATCAACACTCACACTAATGCTTACCCGTTGCAGAGAGAATAATAACGTAACAGGGTAGCATTTTCTTCCCGTTGAAAATAAGAAAATAGCTGGCAATTAACTACGGCCACCTTTTCGAGTGAGAGTTTTATTGGTCCTTATGTTCTATCCATATGTAAAGGGTTCCGCCTTCCCTTTCTTTCCTATCCAGAGCCTCCTTTACCATCCTAATATTTACTCTTACTGCCCAACTGCTCCTCTTAGCTAGACTGCTCTTTTCTCATATCTCTTCTCTTTCATTCTTTTATTCGATTTAGTTTCGAAATAAAGTTTTAATGCACATATATGATAGATGGTACATAAATGTAGTTTTACATTTAATATAAACTAAATTGATGATCAAGAGACAAGCTTGCCTGTGCAATAGTAGTAAGCCTCGGCGTCAACTGCGACTAGATTCGCTACCTTGGTCGGAGTCGATTCATCTTCTGCATTTATCAGGCAAACGCACGACTTGAGAAAATACTTATTTAGGTCATGTGTAAGTTTTATAAAGTTAGATTCCCTCATTTTGGTTGATTTCTAGCCGATTCTATTTACTCCAAATTTTTTTGGTCTACTTGTGAGGTCAGCGTTTCCCTGGCGTTGCCCTTTCCCTCTCCTAGGTCGGCCTAATGCTCACTTGGCCCACTCAGCCCACTTAGTCCACTCAACCCATTCACTCGGCTGGCCCAGCACGTGCGCACCACACACATGGCGCACCACCCACGCACACACTTGCACGCATGGCCCATACGCACAACTCACACAGCCACTGCACACAGCACACCCTTTGAACACAACACGCACTACCACACACACGAACACAACCCACAAAGCCGCTCCTCGCCCTCTCCTTCTTAGTTCCCTACTACTCCCCTCATGGCCGGCCCCTCTTGTAACACCCCGACCCTCCACAGGGCCCAAGATGCTACCACCACACCCTTACCAATTCAATAGTGTTGCTAATTCAACTTTTAGCAGCACCTGCTCTGTTATTTTTATATCATTACCCACAGATAACAAAGCACAAATAACAGTAGGATAATTGCAAACACCACTAACTTCATATTTCACAAGTTATAACACAAACAACCACGGTGGGCTCCACGACCATGGAGACCCGCCATCCTGGCTCGTAAGCAAGCTAAACCAAACAGCGAGCCACAAGTTTTAGCATTATAACAAACATAAAGACTCCGTATACGGCTAAACCGTTATTTCATCTGTGCAGTGCCAAAAGTGCTATCCCATTCCATGCATGTCGTCATCCTTCACCTAAAACCAACAACAAAGCAAGAGTGAGTCCGAAGACTCAGCAAGCACACGATAAAACAGTAACATCACCTTAGCAATTTCAACTGTAACTGTAATTCAATTCTGTGTCTATAAACTGTAATTCAACCCTATGTCTGTAAACTGTAAATCACAACTGTAACTGTAAACTGTAACTGTAAACTGTAAATCACAACTGTAACTGTAAACTGTAAATCACAACTGTAACTGTAAACTGTAAATCACAACTGTAACTGTAAACTGTAAATCACAACTGTAACTGTAAACTGTAAATCACAACTGTAACTGTAAACTGTAAATCACAACTGTAACTGTAAACTGTAAATCACAACTGTAACTGTAAACTGTAAATCACAACTGTAACTGTAAACTGTAAATCACAACTGTAACTGTAAACTGTAAATCACAACTGTAACTGTAAACTGTAAATCACAACTGTAACTGTAACTGTATCACTTTCTGTCACTGTAATGCAATGCAATATCATGCAATGCATCTGTATGCATCTGTATGCTCTGTAACTGTAGCGTATACCGGTATAGCGGAGTGTCCACCCGTCGATGGACCACTCGCCTCGTCCTCTTTCATACGAGGTCACAACCTCCACTCCCGTGGAGTGCCTACCTCTGTAGGTCTTATTCACGAGCACTCCGGACTAGTCGTAAGACTTTCTCACCGACCTGGCTCTTATGCAATTGCATGATGCAATATGCTCCAAATGTGAATGTCTAATCATAAATGTTACTCATCAAACTATGATTAGCACATAATCACATACATCCTCTCATAAATACTGTAAATCATGGCATGGAATCACGAATAACATTCATCACAATTTACCGTCTACCATGCACTTGCCTGTTAGCCTGGCGGACGGTGCGTGGACGGCACCAAACTCGAACCGCCACCTGAACAAGCATTAATTATTTCAATGTATCACTCATGCAATACATACGAGTACATCACATCGCACTTACATGTCAGCTTAGCACAACCAAACTCTATCATCGGACATCTCCCTGTTGTCCCGATGTTTAGCGATATGGTCAATTAAACTCGTATATAGCATTTTACATATTTATTCCCTTTCCTCTATCGCCACGGATCGACCAGATCACCAGTGGCAACCTCGATTTCTCCGCCCAGGTAACCATATTAATAAACAATATTCTAATGGCTACCCGAACCAATTCTAATAATCCACATATTAACTTATGCCTGTTTCGATAAATAAATGGGAGAGGGTTTTCGAACTGTTACCCCAAGCCCGACGACTAAATCCGGGTATGGACTGTCGTTCCCTGGCTGGTTCTGGCGAATCCGATGCCGAATCAGATTTCCCCCTTTTTTTCTCCTCTTTCCTTTCTCTCTCTTTTTTTTCCTTCTCTCTCTCTTTTCTTTTTCTCTTCCTCTTTCCAGTCGGCCGGCCGCACTCCCTTTCTTTCTTTCTTCTTCAGCCGGCCCCTCCCTTCTTTTTCACGCCAGCGCCTCTTCTTCCTCTCCTCTCTCCACGCCAACGCCTCCCTCCTCTCTTCCTCACTCGGCAGCCAGCTCCTCTCCTCCTTCTTCCTCACTCCGCCGACGGCCCCCCTCCTCCCTCACGGCCGGCGCGGCCTTACCCCCTCTCTTCTCCCCCCCTCCGGCCGGAGCTCGGCCTTCCCCTCGCTCCCTTGTGGGGCGCGCAGGGGCGGCGGAGGCAGCGGGCTAGCGAGCGGCGGCGAGCGGCAGTAGGAAGCAAGGCGGCGACGAGGGTGGGGCGCGACCCGGGAGTAACGGCGACACGCGCGCGAGCTGAGGGCGGCGGCAGCGGCAGCTGGCGACGGCCAATCGCGCGTGGGGAAGATGGCGACAAGCGGCGGCGCCGACGGAATGGCGGCGACGGCGCCGGGCTAGCAAGCGGCGGCGCAGGCGCAAGGGGAGGGCGACAGCAGCGCAAGGTGAGCTCGGGGAGGAGAAAAATCTCGTTTGGCCTCCCCTCTGGCTCTCTCTCACTCTCATATACGTGGCACAAAAATGGGCTGGGCTGGGCTTCTACGGCCCAGATATTACATTCTACCCCCCTTAACAGAATTCGACCTCGAATTCTGCAACTCGATAATCTGTACGAAAATAAACAAACAACTGAATCAAACATAAATTAACTGTAACGCGTACCCGTAGAGAACAACTCTGGGTACTTCTCGCGCATGCGAGATTCCAATTCCCACGTCGCTTCTCGCTCAGTCTGATGCGACCATAGGACTTTCACATACTTTAACGTTCTATGCCTCAACACTCTCTCCGATTCCTCCAGAATCCGAACTGGACGGGACTCGAAGGTGAGGTCTTGCTTAAGGGGCAATGGTTCTAGAACAATCTCGTGTTCCGGATCCCTTAAGTACTTTCTCAACATAGACACATGAAACACATTATGCACTCCTCGCATCGACTCGGGAAGACCCAAACGATATGCCGACTTTCCAATTCGTGCCTGAATCGGAAACGGTCCAATATAACGCGGGCTAAGCTTCCCTTTAATACCAAATCTCACAATCCCTTTTGTGGGAGACACTCTCAAGAGCACCCAATCCCCCACTTCAAACTCTAAGTCTCGCCTTCTAATATCCGCATAGCTCTTCTGCCTACTCTGGGCAGCTAGCAGATTCTGTCTAATCTCCGCCACTCGTTCCACTGTCTGTTGGACCCAATCTGGACCCAAAACTGCCTTCTCACCTACGGCATCCCAACAAAGTGGCGATCTACATTTCCGCCCATACAGAACCTCAAATGGCGCGGCCCGAATACTGGAATGGTAGCTGTTGTTGTAGGCAAACTCCGCGAGTGCCAACTGATCCTCCCAGCTACCTTTCCACGACAGAACACAGGACCTCAACATGTCCTCTAGTGTTTGAATTGTGCGTTCGGATTGCCCATCTGTCTGTGGGTGGAAAGCAGTACTAAACTGAAGTTTTGTGCCCAAAGCGCTTTGCAAGCTTTCCCAAAACTTGGAGACAAACTTAGCATCTCTGTCCGAAACTATCGTTTTGGGCACACCATGCAATCTCACTATCTCACGCACATAGATAGGTGCCAAATCACTCGCCGAATTCGTCGTGCGAATAGGGATGAAGTGCGCGGACTTACTGAATCTGTCCACCACTACCCAAATCGCATCCTTACCTCGCTGGCTACGAGGCAAGCCGATTACAAAGTCCATGGTAACATCATCCCATGGCCACTGTGGAACTTCTAAAGGCTGCATTAATCCAGCAGAACGCTTATGCTCAGCCTTCACTTGCTGGCAAATCCCGCAAGATGCCACATACTGTGCGACATCCACCTTCATTCTCTTCCACCAAAAACTCTTTTTCAAATCCCGATACATCTTGTTCTCGCCAGGATGTATGGTATACGGGGTACGATGAGCCTCTCTCAAAATATCGTCCTTGACCTGAGACTTTTGTGGCACGCAAAGACGGCCCCTAAAGCGTATTGCGCCCGACTCATCAAGGCTAAAGTCCCCTGATTTTCCTTCATCGAGGCGCTTCTTCACTTTTTGAAGCAACCTATCGTTCTGTTGCGCTTCTTTCACCCGTTCTGGAATTGCCGATTCCAGTAACAACTGTGTCTCCACCTGTGCTGTACCGGCATAGCAATAGGAAATTCCCATCCGCTCAAAGTCAGCAACGAGACAACCTACAGTGGAGGGTGTCGTCTTGCGACTAAGGGCATCAGCAACCACATTTGCTTTACCCGGATGGTACTGGAGAGTGAGATCATAGTCTTTGATCAGTTCCAACCACCTTCTTTGCCTCAAATTCAACTCTTTCCGAGTGAAGATATACTTGAGGCTCTTGTGGTCAGTGAAAATATCACAGGATTCTCCGTACAAATGATGCCTCCAAATTTTTAGAGCAAAAACCACTGCAGCCAGCTCTAAATCGTGAGTAGGGTAATTCTGCTCATGTTTCTTTAATTGTCGCGAGGCATACGCGATCACCTTGTTGTCTTGCATGAGCACGCAACCCAAACCTACTCGCGATGCATCCGAGTAGACCGTGAAACGCTTCCCTGGCTCAGGAAGAGTGAGAACAGGAGCAGTTACCAACTTCTCTTTCAGAACATTGAAACTGCGCTCACATTCACCGGTCCACTGGAATTTCACGCCTTTCCGCGTGAGTTGAGACATTGGCTTAGCAATGATGGAGAAATCTTTCACAAAACGCCTGTAATAACCAGCTAAGCCAAGAAAACTCCTCACCTCCTTAACATTGGACGGTCTCTTCCAGTCTACCACTGTAGAAATCTTGGCTGGATCTACTGAAATGCCCTTCTGGTTAATCACATGTCCTAGGAAGCCCACTTCAGAAATCCAGAACTCACATTTCTTTAACTTGGCAAAGAATTGATTTTCCCTCAGAGTCTCAAGCACAAGCCTCAAATGCTGCTCATGCTCTTCCTCCGTCTTGGAATAAATCAGGATATCATCAATGAACACAACTACAAAGTCATCCAAATACTTGTGTAGCATGTTGTTCATTGTCTCCATAAAGATAGCAGGCGCATTTGTTAGTCCAAAGGACATAACTTTATACTCATAATGCCCATACCTCGTGGAGAAAGCTGTCTTTTCAATATCTTGCTCCCGCACTCGAATCTGATTATACCCAGATTGTAGATCAATTTTGGAAAACACCTTGGCTCCCTTCAATTGATCAAACAAGTCCTCAATGCGAGGCAACGGGTATTTATTCTTGATGGTCACCCGATTAAGAGCACGATAATCTATACACATGCGCCAACTCCCATCTTTCTTCTCAGTAAATAGGACGGGTGCTCCCCAAGGCGATACACTGCGTCGAATCAACCCCTTGGACAACAACCCATCCAATTGCTTCTTCAACTCTTCTTGGAGTGGTCGTGCTAAACGGTACGGGGACATAGAGATAGGTCGAGTGCCAGGAACAAGTTCAATCCTAAACTCAACATCTCTTGCGGGTGGCATTCCCGGAAGCTCATCAGGAAATATGTCGGGGTACTCACATACCACTGGAATATCCTCAACGCGCAAAGGCGCACTTGGTTTTTCCACCAGTGATAAAAGTAACCCACATTTAAACATTCGTCGGCCAGAGAACAGGCTGGCCAACACAAAAAAAGAACCTGGAGGTACATTCCCCTGAAAAATTATCTCCTCCCCTGAAGGAGCTTGCAAAGTGATTGTCCTCCAGAAACAGGAAATCACTGCCCGGTGGCGATGTAACCAATCCATACCGAGGATAACATCAAAATTCTCTATTGGAATAACCATGAGGTTAGCCACAAAATCCTCGCCATCTATGGAGACCATGCATCCAGGACAAACCATAGAACTAACAATAATACCCCCTGCAGAATTGACTTTAACCGACTGTGAAATCTGTTGCATACTCAATTTTGCCTTTCTAGCAAATTCACAGGAAACAAAGGAATACGTGGCACCGGAGTCAAAAAGAACAAGAGCACTGTGTGAATCCACTAAAAAAGTACCTGTCACCACGTCCGGTCGACTCGCAGACTCAGTGGCAGGCAATGTGTAGACTCCCGGCGGCACTGGGGCGACAAGAGCCCCAACACTCTGCTGTGACGGCATCGGAAAGGGAGGCTGTGCAGCATACTGAAGCGGTGTAACTGGAGTAGGAGGCCAGTAATATCCGGCAGGCGGCGCCCAGGAAGGCTGCTGTGTAGGAGCAGCTGCCAACACCTGGACTGACCCCCGGGATGAAACATTCGATGCAGACACTGGCTCCCACTTGATAATACTGGAGGGATTCTGTCGACAGACCTTCTCCATGTGGCCCATCCGACCACAGTGTCGACACTCCCCTGTCCAGGTACACTCAGCAGCTCGGTGCTCACCACCACACTTAAAGCAAATCATTCCCTGCCCAGGGACAGGACGCAAAGCTGGTGGTGCAGGAGACGACGATGTCAATGATTTAGACTTGGATGGCTGTGAAGAACGTCGACTCCACTTGGACTTCTTAAAAGCTGGCCGCTGAGATGACCCACCTTTCTCACTATAGCTCCTCTTCTGGTCACCACCAGAAGCACTCTGACCACCAGAGTGTTGCGACCCTTTAGTAAGGTGCATCTCCAACTCCATCCCTCTAGCCTGCTCAACCACAGACCTAAAGTCACGTGGCGCAGTAGCACCCATAACATGCCGATACTCAGAACTGAGCCCTCGGCGGAATCTTTTAGCCTTCTCCAGGTCACTTTTTGCTACCGACGGTACGAAGCGAATCAAGTCATTGAACCGCGCCTCGTACTCAGCTACTGTCATCTTTCCTTGCACAAGGGTCGACAAGGCAACCTCCATACTCTCCACAAAAGACTCTGGGTAGTACTTCGCCTTAAACTGCTCGACGAAGACCTCCCAGGTGGCTGGACCATCAGCGGGGGTCCTGGCTGAAAGGACTCCCTCCCACCAGATGTCCGCCTGACCTTTCAACTGAAAGGCCACAAAACGAGCTCTCAGCTGTGAAGTCATCTCTAACGCTTCAAACTGTCTTCCCATATAGCGCAACCAGTCTGCAGCTTGAACTGGCGTACCCGTCCCATCAAAGGTGTCCAACCGCAATGCCATCCATTCGCGAAGGCCCATTCTTGGCTCCGATGCGACCGGATCGGCAGTCGGGACAGCAGCAGGTACGGCCGCAGCAGCTGCAGGCGCTTGTCGTCGTAACGCTCGAACCTCCTCTACGAACTCCCGCAACAAGGCTGAAGACCTTGCCTGATCCCCAGCTACAGACTGCTCAGCAGACCCAACTTCCACGTCGGGTGCCTCCTGCTGAACCTCTAGCGATGGCTCTGCTTGGGCACGGCCACGACCACGGCCTCCACGGCCTCGGCGCGCACCGCGACCACGACCTCTACCTCTCGGCATCTCTGCTCACAACAGAGAAGCAATCACACAATCATCAACTGTAACAATACCAATCCACAACACAATTAGGGAAAACGCATATGCAATGCAAATCCCAACCCATCCTACTGTGCAACCAAGTGTGTCAAATTTTATTATTAGACCTAAATCAAATTTCTTTACCACGGACCTAATGCCCGCTCTGATACCAACTGTAACACCCCGACCCTCCACAGGGCCCAAGATGCTACCACCACACCCTTACCAATTCAATAGTGTTGCTAATTCAACTTTTAGCAGCACCTCCTCTGTTATTTTTATATCATTACCCACAGATAACAAAGCACAAATAACAGTAGGATAATTGCAAACACCACTAACTTCATATTTCACAAGTTATAACACAAACAACCACGGTGGGCTCCACGACCATGGAGACCCGCCATCCTGGCTCGTAAGCAAGCTAAACCAAACAGCGAGCCACAAGTTTTAGCATTATAACAAACATAAAGACTCCGTATACGGCTAAACCGTTATTTCATCTGTGCAGTGCCAAAAGTGCTATCCCATTCCATGCATGTCGTCATCCTTCACCTAAAACCAACAACAAAGCAAGAGTGAGTCCGAAGACTCAGCAAGCACACGATAAAACAGTAACATCACCTTAGCAATTTCAACTGTAACTGTAATTCAATTCTGTGTCTATAAACTGTAATTCAACCCTATGTCTGTAAACTGTAAATCACAACTGTAACTGTAAACTGTAACTGTAAACTGTAAATCACAACTGTAACTGTAAACTGTAAATCACAACTGTAACTGTAAACTGTAAATCACAACTGTAACTGTAAACTGTAAATCACAACTGTAACTGTAAACTGTAAATCACAACTGTAACTGTAAACTGTAAATCACAACTGTAACTGTAAACTGTAAATCACAACTGTAACTGTAAACTGTAAATCACAACTGTAACTGTAAACTGTAAATCACAACTGTAACTGTAAACTGTAAATCACAACTGTAACTGTAACTGTATCACTTTCTGTCACTGTAATGCAATGCAATATCATGCAATGCATCTGTATGCATCTGTATGCTCTGTAACTGTAGCGTATACCGGTATAGCGGAGTGTCCACCCGTCGATGGACCACTCGCCTCGTCCTCTTTCATACGAGGTCACAACCTCCACTCCCGTGGAGTGCCTACCTCTGTAGGTCTTATTCACGAGCACTCCGGACTAGTCGTAAGACTTTCTCACCGACCTGGCTCTTATGCAATTGCATGATGCAATATGCTCCAAATGTGAATGTCTAATCATAAATGTTACTCATCAAACTATGATTAGCACATAATCACATACATCCTCTCATAAATACTGTAAATCATGGCATGGAATCACGAATAACATTCATCACAATTTACCGTCTACCATGCACTTGCCTGTTAGCCTGGCGGACGGTGCGTGGACGGCACCAAACTCGAACCGCCACCTGAACAAGCATTAATTATTTCAATGTATCACTCATGCAATACATACGAGTACATCACATCGCACTTACATGTCAGCTTAGCACAACCAAACTCTATCATCGGACATCTCCCTGTTGTCCCGATGTTTAGCGATATGGTCAATTAAACTCGTATATAGCATTTTACATATTTATTCCCTTTCCTCTATCGCCACGGATCGACCAGATCACCAGTGGCAACCTCGATTTCTCCGCCCAGGTAACCATATTAATAAACAATATTCTAATGGCTACCCGAACCAATTCTAATAATCCACATATTAACTTATGCCTGTTTCGATAAATAAATGGGAGAGGGTTTTCGAACTGTTACCCCAAGCCCGACGACTAAATCCGGGTATGGACTGTCGTTCCCTGGCTGGTTCTGGCGAATCCGATGCCGAATCAGATTTCCCCCTTTTTTTCTCCTCTTTCCTTTCTCTCTCTTTTTTTTTCCTTCTCTCTCTCTTTTCTTTTTCTCTTCCTCTTTCCAGTCGGCCGGCCGCACTCCCTTTCTTTCTTTCTTCTTCAGCCGGCCCCTCCCTTCTTTTTCACGCCAGCGCCTCTTCTTCCTCTCCTCTCTCCACGCCAACGCCTCCCTCCTCTCTTCCTCACTCGGCAGCCAGCTCCTCTCCTCCTTCTTCCTCACTCCGCCGACGGCCCCCCTCCTCCCTCACGGCCGGCGCGGCCTTACCCCCTCTCTTCTCCCCCCCTCCGGCCGGAGCTCGGCCTTCCCCTCGCTCCCTTGTGGGGCGCGCAGGGGCGGCGGAGGCAGCGGGCTAGCGAGCGGCGGCGAGCGGCAGTAGGAAGCAAGGCGGCGACGAGGGTGGGGCGCGACCCGGGAGTAACGGCGACACGCGCGCGAGCTGAGGGCGGCGGCAGCGGCAGCTGGCGACGGCCAATCGCGCGTGGGGAAGATGGCGACAAGCGGCGGCGCCGACGGAATGGCGGCGACGGCAACGGCGCCGGGCTAGCAAGCGGCGGCGCAGGCGCAAGGGGAGGGCGACAACAGCGCAAGGTGAGCTCGGGGAGGAGAAAAATCTCGTTTG
The DNA here is from genome assembly GCA_017311315.1 of Dendrocalamus latiflorus. Classification (NCBI taxonomy): domain Eukaryota; kingdom Viridiplantae; phylum Streptophyta; class Magnoliopsida; order Poales; family Poaceae; genus Dendrocalamus; species Dendrocalamus latiflorus. Next base: position 1,596,573 of record CM029631.1, read on the forward strand.
GCCTCCCCTCTGGCTCTCTCTCACTCTCATATACGTGGCACAAAAATGGGCTGGGCTGGGCTTCTACGGCCCAGATATTACATTTCTCCTCCTAGATTTGCTTGCCACTGCTTTCTAGGGGCCTTTGGGTGAGTCGCTGCTTCCCTACTCGCCTCCCGTGCTTCCTACTCTACGGATCTACGTGCTTCCCCCTTAGTTCCTTTTGGCTACGCCAGTTTGCTTCCTTAGTTCGGTGGCTTAGGGTTTTGGCTCGAGGTTCCTGCGGTGGGCACGCCGGCTGGTGTTGGCCTCCGATTAGTATTTTTGGTTTTTCCTCTAAGTTGTTAACCCCTATTCTCCCTTGACTCAGTTACATGGGTAGGTCTTGGGCGGTGCCACCGTCGACTAGGTCGCTGGCGGTCTCTGTCAGCGGTTCCCTCTGGGCTCTCCCTCATCTTTTGGGCCTTGGCCTCCCCATGCTGTTTGGCTCAGGTTTGGTCTTCAGTGTTGTGAGCCGTAGGCTTGGTCTCTGGCGATGGCCGAACGCCATGCTTTAGTTCGGCTACCTCCTCTATAGTCCCTTCACTTTCTTATGGGTTGTCTACCAGTTCCCCCCTTTGCTATGCCTTCGGCCGACCCTATGCTAGCTTTTCCTACTTGACGTTCTCTCCCTTCTATCGGAACGGTCTACTCTTCCTCATCTGTTTTACTTTATGCATTTCTTTGATTTAGCTACCGTTTTTACCCTACTCTAATCTTTACCGTGTACAGTTTTGGGAACGCCTATGGTTGTTGTTGTGTTGGGACTAGTTAAGGAGGGCTTGTGCAGGGACACATGTTCCTCCTTTACTAGGGCACGCGACAATCCTAAGGGCTCATCGCCGGTGGCGTGGTAGCTACGTCGGCCAAAGCTTGGTGGCCTCTTCTCCTTTTTGCCACCTTTCTTGGCTAGCTATGCTTGTGTGTGATGTGTGTGTGTGTCATGATGTGGAACGAAAACAGGCAATAAGGGGTTGGGGAGGGAAGGTGGGTCTAGTTAGTGTCGGATTGAGAATGTTAATGATGATAGTGACTGTTGTGGTGCGGTCCTCACGTGCTTGGTGACGCGGTTGGCCTCCTCTTGTCACTATGGTGGTTGATGGTCTGCTGTCTCCTTGTTGTTGTGGTTGGCCCATGATGTCACCCGTGGTCCTTCTTCTTCTTTGTCTTCCTCGACCTTCCTAGCTCCTCTCCTTCGTTTCTCTCTTCCTCCCCTTGTCTTTGTGTGTGGCTCAATGGTAGTGTTGGCTAAGATTTGGGGGCTATTGCGGCTGGCCGAGTGACGCGATGGTGGAACTGGGGTTGGCTTTCTTCTGTTTGGCCTTGAGGCTCTCTCTCTCTCTCTCTCTCTCTCGGTTGCAAATGGAAACGAGAAGGGTTTGGGAGTGAGAGGCTGATGCTAGCTTAAGAGGGAGGAGGCATTTCAATTGCCTCTCTCTTGGACTGTGCATACCAGTTTTTCCCTCACCCATCCTGTCGGCTCTCTCATTCCACTGTTTGGCTATGGACCGTTAGTCCAAAGAGTGGACTTTATACTATGCTTTGGATTTTTTGTGGCAAAGGTAAGTTAGTAAATATGTGGACATTGGATTTTCTGACTGCCGGATGATGAGGCCCACTTATGGTGAGAGGCGTCAATCGGCCCAAGACGGTCTGGGAATCTCAATGAATGCCACTCTAATCAACTTTCTATAGTCGGATGGTTCTGATGGCGATCATGAATGCCACTCTAATCAACTTTCTATAGTCGGAGGGTTCTGATGGTGATCTTTCTTTTGTTTCCTTTATTCTCTCTTGGGTTGTTCTTTTTATTCGCTCTTCAATTGTAAAAGAAAATGGTGGGTTGGGGGTTTGGGTTGGCTTGGCAGGTTCTACTCACCACGCAATACATGGGAAGGGCAATGTACAATAAAGAATGCAAAGCAATTTATTTAATCCTGTTTTAATGTAATTTTTGGCCATAAGATTCTTGTAATTAATCATGTATTGTAACAATGTTTAATTTTTTTAGGGATGCCCAACGTAATTTCTGGTAGTCAATTCTTGTAATCCACTCAGGTGTAATCATCTTGATAATTCTTAATGTACTGGTTCTTTAAGTTATTGGCATTGTTTAGAGTTTGTAAGTTTTAGGGTTCTTTCAATTTGGTACCTTGTTGATAGGATTATTATATAAAAAATGAGTAAATTGCACTTTGCATCGGGTAACTTTTCGTTTGTTTCACTTTGCACCAGGGCTAACTTATATTTTTACTTTGCATTAGGGTAGACTAAATAAAATTTTACTTTGCACTAGCCAATCAATTCCAGTACCAAAAACACAATCAAATTGAAAAAATAGAGCAATCAAAATTATGTATACCAACTTGTCATTATGTAGAGCCGATTTGAGCTAAACAAGTTTGGGCTAGTGTAAAGTGAAATTTTATTTGGTCCATTTTAGTGCAAAGTCAAAGTATGGATTAACTATGGTGTAAAGTGAATCAAGCGACAAGTTACCTGGTGCAAAATGCAATTTCCTCTAAAAATGAGTTGGAAAATAAGTCAATCAGCTGGAAAGGGGGTGTTCTTGCATGTTGCATCAAGTTCATATCATGATTTGCCGGTTAATTGTTTTGCTCGTAGTGTCTTATTCAGTTTGATTTTTTGTAATTTCTTTTGGTGTTGCTCTTGGATTGGGTGCACTAAAGAGGAATCGAGGGAACACAGCGACTTGCATTAATTCGACTTAATTCATCCAACTTTCCAAGGTCCCACCTTGATCTTGTTTTCAAGTTCTAGTATATGCTAATTAACTTGTTATCGGATACAGTAATTAGGTATGATACTAATGCCACGTGTTAGGTACAAGAAAAACACCTTGAGTTTCTCCTTTGGTTAACTGTGCAGCCTGAACTGCTCATAGTTTACTCAACAAAACAGAAATCTTCGTAGCTATCCTCGCACTGCAATGCCAAACAAAGCCAAACGAGTCCCTTTTCCATTTCTTGAAAGCTTTTATTTTGTGAACTCTTATATTTTTGTTGATAGCCAGAGGGGCGGACTATAATTAGCCCACGGCTTGAGCTGGACCAATACATATTATAGACTAGATTATTTGTACTATATAAATTTTATAATTTTTCTACAGTGCTTTGTGGGCTTTTGTCTTAGGCACAGGGCTGAAGCCTGGGCACCCCTGTTGATAGCCACAGGCCGACTCTCCCCTCGATACCGACAGTTCATCCTTCAGATAAAGATCTTCTAAAGGGAAAAAAAGTTGTTCAGAATAAGACGGGTCGATCTGAAGTGGCCAACGCATACATGTGTTCTGACATGAGAGTTCCAAGCAGATGAGCTTGTAGATGTGTCCGGGTCTTGTAGATGTGTCCGGGTAAGCCATGCATGTCACTTTCAGGTTTGTCTGGTCCATCCGTCCGTCCACAGGAAACTCTGACGAACTCGTCGACAAGATCGACACGATCCTTAGCTCGAGTAGCTAGCTTCCTTGCCGCCATGGCGAACTGCATGCACCACCAGCATGCATGGTGTCTAGAACGGACTAAGCTAGTAAAGACGTACCTCGGACAAATGGCACGCACAAATCTGAAGGAACCCTTTTCATTTGGAACAAGTCTGAAGAAACCTGACACGTCGTTCCCTTGTGAATTCAGACTTGTAGTTCTAGAGAGCGGTAGATCAGCAGGAGCTAGTGCACACCTCACATCAATAGTGCGAGGCCACTCCACCTTTAACTTTCGTAACTTTAATTTCTCTCAAATCTTCACCGATATGCTTGGAATCCTGAACCTAACCCGAAAACTACTCAAGATAGAAAAGAGTTGGCTAAGCATTTACCTCGTCCAGGCTAGGCGGTCAATACATAATACAGATCGCGATAGGATAATGTTTGCAACGCGGACACAAAGAATTTAACAGAGATGAATAAATTGGTGAAATTTTGAACCCTAGACGTCGGTCTTCCACCTTTTTATCCGAAGTTGACAAAGATAGATACTGTCTGTGGTAGAAAAGTTCACATCGAGCTAAGTGGAGGATAGAAGCTGTATGCAGTAGAAAGCTCACATCGTACAAATAGGGATCTTTTACCTATATATATTTTGGGTAACTTTCAGAGCTCTTTTCAAGGATCTTTGCAGATGACAAGTCTGAAAGCGATCAAATTTAAGACTTGGGCCGGCTTTAGACTTTTGTTGTAGAAGAATTCGTGCAGCGTAAGCCTATTTGCACTCTTTAATCCATCGCTATCGAGCAAACGTAATAAGATGGTAAGTATATATTTAGTTATCCTTTTCAGAAATTTAAAACAGGACCGATGGTAAGTAACAACTTGAAAATGTTGACATCGGCAGAGGTTGTTGCTTTTGGATAATCGATGCTTCTGCCTACCAAGTTAGCGTGCCTGCTTACGGCTAAAACAATTAGATGCCCTTGATTGTAGCAATAAAACAATTAGATGCCCTTGATTGTAGCAATAAAACAATTAGATGCCCTTGATTGTAGCACATCTCAAGACTCAAGCACAGCTGCTTAGAACATTCCCGCGCAGTTTTTGTGTCCAACTTTTGCTTGCCTACATGGTTTGGTCAGTTTGGATGGTTGCCGAAACTAGCTAGCAGCTAAGCTATAGCCCAAGTCGGTCGACAGTGCTACCACCTGTGCCGAACACGAAGCACCCATATCTGTGCCGGCCGGCTAGAACCAGTCCATCAGATCACACACGTAATTGCGATTACATGATGATGTGCTGTGTCAGTGGTCTTAATTACCCAAGTAAATAAACGGAGGCAGCATGCACGTGTGCTCCCCAACACCATGCCAAAAAAAAAACCAAATAAGATCATCTCCCCATCTTGTTCCTGTAACAAAACATTGATCGACATAGTCTCACAGGACATAGCAATTTTGTATTTTTGGATAAATCAAAGGATGTACCTTCATAACCGTATGATCGATGCGCCATCTATACTATTCATATATAGCAGCGACAAACAATAATCCAGCCAGTGAGACGGATCAAGATGTAGCGAGGCCGATCGGAATTGGCATCGAGCATGTCGATCGATATGTTAACCAGCTAGCTAGATTAGTTTACTGAAGTACTGCTAAAAGCCTAAAAGAAATTATTCAACGAACCAATTCGATCCCAATGTATGGACTTGCTGATGGAGCCATGTTTTGTCGGGGATTCCACCACGGCCGTGTCGCGACGCAGATTGTCGCCGCTCGATCCCGCCGTACGCTCCACTATCGCGACAAGTACGCCTCTGTCGTCCACGAGGGCCCTAGCTAGCTCCAATCGCCACCAATGGCCGGCCGCCCAAACCAACCATTTTTTCTTCCGCATTCCATCTAGTCGCCGCCCGCCCGTCCGCCTTGGATTCGTCCGGCCGGCCGGCCGGCCGCGCGCCGATTCCGCTCCGCCGCGCCGCTCAGATAGCCGCGCGCGCGCGCGCATCGATTCGCCCAATCGCGCACGTTCTCGTGCCGCGCGTCGTCGTTCTGCCCGTGCGGTCGCGTCCTCCGCCGCCGCTCTCCCCGTGCCGTGCCGCCACCTCACCATGTAACGCACGTACGTAGCGTACACCTCCTCTCCATCTCTCTCGTCTCTAGCAGTTTTTACAGTTACGTGACAGGACTAGCCTATGTTTGGTGCAAAAAAAAAAAAAAAAAAAGCCTTGACCGTTCTGCCCAAGTATGGACTTATCTTAGCAGTAGCAGGAAATTCCAAGTTCCCCTCTCTGTAGTGGGGCCCGTCAACTTCTATAGGTAGCCACCCGTCAAATACAGGCTCCAGCTCAGCTGCAGCCTGCAGGGCTGGGCCCCTTGCATCTATAAAACTGAGGCGTTCGATGACAACAATGAAGCTAGGGGGAGAGCGAAAAAACAGAGCGACGCAGCGCGTATTTCGCCCTGCGTCGCTCTGTATCAGCTCTGCGCACACCTGATATGGCGAAGGTGAACCTAGGGCTAGCTTGCAACCCGGATGGATATTCAAAGGCAGCAGTCACGTCATGTTGGCTGGCTGGGTGGCTTGCTTGCTGCGCGACGATGGATCGACCGATCATGCGCGCCACGGTTGCACACGTACCAGATGAGGTTCATGTTCTAGGCATTGCTTACGGGCTCTATTAATATGCACGCCCGGGCGCGCAAGTTTGCCGCGAACTTGCATTCGTTTTGCCAGACGTGTGGAACAAGTGGTGCATGCGTAAGCAGCGGCAGAGACAGAGGCAATGGTGATGAGGCCACGGCCGGCTCTCGTGATCAGCCTCCTCCTCCTGACCGTCCTCGCCGTGCCGTGGCACGGCACGGCCGACGACAGCGTCGTGGGCGTGGACGGCACGCAGTTCGTGGTGAACGGCGGCGGCACGATCTACTTCAGCGGGTTCAACGCGTACTGGCTCATGCTGATGGCGTCCGACCCGTCGCGAAGGGGCAAGGTGGTGACGGCGTTCCGGCAGGCGTCGGAGCACGGGCTCAACCTCGCGCGTACGTGGGCGTTCAGCGACGGTGGCAACCAGCCGCTGCAGTCGTCGCCGGGCGTCTACGACGAGGCCATGTTCCAGGTGATCGATTGGACGATGCTTACGTACAGACGAACGCAAAGCTGTACGCGTGAGTTGTCGTGTGGAAATTACAAATGACAACTTTCCTCTGGTTTTTACAGGGCCTTGACTTCGTGATCGCCGAAGCGAGGCGGCACGGCATATACCTTCTCCTCTGCCTGACCAACAACTTCGAGGACTTCGGCGGCAAGCGGCAGTACGTCCAGTGGGCGACGGAGGCCGGCCACAACCTCGCCACCGCCGACGACTTCTTCAACAACACCGTCGTCAAGGCTTACTACAAAAACCACGTCAAGGTTTGTTTCATTGAACTAGTTGTGACTCAACATGTACATGCTTTTTTTTAACACGATTCTGGTATGTTAGTTTCGTCTCTAAAAGTGAAAGATCTCTCTCGTTGGCATGAAGACGGTGCTGAACAGGGTGAACACTCTCACAGGGGTGGCGTACAAGGACGACCCGGCCATCTTCGGCTGGGAGCTCATGAACGAGCCGCGATGCAACGCCGACCCTACCGGCGCCATGGTGCAGGTGCTGCCGCCGCCGCCTCCATCTACTATTGATTCATCCATCCCGCTGTTGAATTCTCATTCTCAGTGATGTTCTCGCATGCTTCATGTCAACGCAACCGAAACATTTGCAAAAAAGCGACTGAATTTTCGTCGTCATGACCGACCTGATTTGATTTGCAGACCTGGGTGGAAGAGATGGCGCCGTACGTGAAGACCATAGACAGCAAGCACCTGGTGACGGCAGGGCTGGAAGGCTTCTACGGCGACGGTGCCCATGAGAGCAAGGAGCTGAATCCATGGAGCATATACTACGGCACCAACTACGTCGCCACGCACCAGGCGCCGGGGGTCGACTTCGCCACCATCCATCTCTACCCCGACGTCTGGCTATGGGGCTCCAGCACCGAGGAGCAGGCGAGCTTCTTCCAGAACTGGACGCGGTCGCACATCCAGGACACGGAGAGGTACCTCAAGAAGCCGCTCCTCGTCACCGAGTACGGCAAGTTCCTCTGGAAGGACGTCGCAAACAAGACCCAGAGGAACTACTTCCTCGACATGGTCCTCGACTCCATCTACACCTCGGCCTCCGAAGGCGGGCCACTGGTCGGAGGCGCCTTCTGGCAGCTGCTCGACGATGGCATGGACACCCTCAAGGATGGATATGAGATCATACTCCCAAAGGACGTCAGCGCCGCGAGCATCATCAGCAACCACTCCGAGCAGCTGGCCAAGCTCAACGGGCAGGACGTGGCGGCGATTCACCAGCGGACAAGTTCACATAGGAAGATACGTGTAGGGAATTCTGGTATGGGCAGTATGGACTCACCCCACATCCACATACTCTTGATTCGTTTTATCTCTTTGTTGTTTGCTCAGATCAATTTCTTCATTGTTCAGTAGCGTCTAGATTGTACAAAGAAACATTCTTCTGTGCCTTCCTTCTCCAAAAGTATAGTTTGTTAACACCAGTTATGTGTAACTAGTCGAAGTCAGGGTTGAAGTACAAGTCAGAGACTCAGGATGAGTAATCAGAGTACAGATTATAGTTGCCCTGATGTAGTGTATATATTGTATATCATATTAAAGGATTTAATGAGGAAATACTTCAAACAGTTTACATGGGCCATGTGAAATGGTCGTTTCATCTTCTAGCATAAGGATCAGTCCATTTCTAACTGTTTTGAAGGGCAGCAGTGCTGGAGATTACATCACTGACAAAAGGAGCAGCAATAGATGGGTTCTAGCCATTGACAATTCTACACTATGAGTTCTAGAAGAAAAATAAATAAATACATAAAATACAGCTCTACACCAAACTTGTATATTGCCAGACGTAGCAATTTTACTCTAGTTGGTTCTGTAGCAAGAGTAATTTTTATCTTTTTTTTTGTTGTTGTGAGGAGTAGCATAGCAACCAGCAAGAGTACCCTGGTCATAAAACAAAAACATGCGATGAATCCGTCCGTGGCCTTATATGTGTTGCATCTTAGTTGATGGGTAGGGAAAATATCCATAGACTCTCATGTGGATGGTTCCTTGAAAAAAAAGAAGATCTTGTGGGACTGTACCATCTGGAATCCACAGGCAAGAGGAATGTCACCATTGGTTCAAGTTGTGCTCTACTAGTTGTAATGTTCTATGGATGGAACTTAGGATATAAGTAACCATTCTAATTGGCTTGCACCAATTTAACCAAATAGACTAGCTTCTACAATAGGGTCTTGTGAGTTATGACCTAAGTGAATCTGTAACAGATGGAATTTTTTTAACAAGATTTTTACAAGATCACTTCTCCCCCTTTTTCTCAACCTTAATTATCACAAGAAACGCGAGAAGACGGATACCAGAAGCACCTGAGTCCTGTCTAGCTGCACATCCCAAATTCCCCAATTCGATGCATGAGCAACGGTACCCAACAATTGCGGTGCCCAATCATGAGAACGGATCGAAGAATAAGCAAGCAAGTGCCCTCAAGAATCAGCAATCACCTGCCACGCCGTGCCGTCACGGCTGAGATGTCTGGGTACCGTAGCCGGCCGCACCAACGGCAACCCTGCAGCCTGTCAATCCTTGCGCGCATCGGCCACGCGACTGCAGAGGCAGCAGGGTCCTCAGCGCAGTCTCGCTGTCCTTCTCTCTTCGGTGCCGCGGCGGCGGACGGAGAGAAGGGATCAGGCGGAGGAGGCGCCGCGCCGCGCCGCATCACCCACCAGCCATGCTGGCGTGGCGTTCGGTTTGGGTCGGGACGTGTCACGTGTGGGTGGGAGGAAGCCGCTTCCTGGAAGCCCAAAGAGAGAGAGAGAGAGAGAGGACATCGCATTCACTCTTAAGATTTATAAATTCTCTTAATCGATAAAATGAGAAAGATTTACATTATTGACTATTATAACAGTCTAAATTAAAAAAGTTCATATTAAATACAAGAGTAAAGTCCATTACCGGTCCTTAAACTTTTTATGATGTGTCATCCCGATCCATAGACTTTCAAAGTGTGTCATCCCGGTCCTTAAACTTTCAAAGTGTGGCAATATCCTATGTAGTTGTAGCAGTGAACTTTTTATGCTGTGTCATCCTGGTCCATAGACTTTCAAAAGAAATTACCACACTTTGAAAGTTTAAGGACCGGGGATGACACACTTTGAAAGTCTATGGACTGGGATGACACAGCATAAAAAGTTTAAGGACCGGTAATGGACTTTACTCTAAATACAATCTATAAATAAGTAACATTCAGAAAAAAATAAAGTTACCAATTGAATTTCCATACGAATTCCTAAGTAACACCCCTAAATAAATATAATTCAGAATAAAAATTAAACAAAATTAGCAATTAGTTTCATATACGAATTCCAACAAAAAAGTAACTGAAATCATAATAAAAATAAAATTAGTAATTTCATTCGGTACGAATTCCTAAGTAAAATCTCTAAATAAATATAATTTGAAATAAAATTTAAACAAAGATTAACAATTTGATTTGTATATGAATTCAAATAAAAATAACTGAATTTCAGAATAAAAATAAAATAAAATTTGTAATTTGATTTTGATATGAATTCCAAAGCAATACATATAAATACATATAGTTCATAATACAATCTAAACAAAACTAACAATTTGATCTGTACATGAACTCTAACAAAAAAATAATTGAAATCAGAATAAAAATAAAATTAAAGAAAAATTATCAATTGGATTTGTACACAAATTCCAAAAAATGAAATTAGGAATAAAAATAATTTTTTTGCAATTTGATTTTCATACTATTTCCAAAGTAAAATATCTAAATAACTAAAATTTTAAATAGATTAAATAAAATTAGCAATTTGATTTGTATGAACTCCAATATAAAATAACTAAAATTTTGAATGAAAATAGAAGTTATAACAAGGTTAACACGAATAGTGTCGGAAGAAATCATGAAAGTTGCAATAGTGTTGATCTGTCCTGCAAGAAGAAATTGACCCATGAAGAAGTGAAGAGCTGAGGCGACTGAGATAAGGACAATATCATGATGCTCACCTTAGCTGTTTGATGATGATAATGTCATGGTACTCATGGCAGTTGTTGAAGAGAAAGGCCAGAGTCGAAGGAGTCAAGAGCTACAATGATGAGTGGTAACCGTCGGCATTATTGAAGAAGTTAGTGCACAAAGAAGCTCGATGATGGAGAATCCCTGGCAGAGAGGAGATAGTGCCCAAAGAAGCTCGGTGATAGGAAATCCCTGGCAGAGAGAAGATAAAGCTTTGCATTGAAGGCAAACTATAAATAATATGGGGCTATCAGGTAGCTAAGAGTGTGCCATCGTTGGTGAGGGATGCAACATCTCCAAATATGGTGAGAAAATTATCAATATCGTTAGACATTAACTAAAATAGATATGCTGATATCAGTGAAGGTTGGAGGTCACCACGGTTAGTGAGAAAGCCACAATGTTAAGTTGCCCAACATCGAAGAAGAGGAGCGGTCGACACGGGAGAAGATGACATCGATCTCGTATAGCATCATGTATATGTATATACATATATTCATCCGTATGAATAAAATCATGGATGTACAAAAGCAAATGAGTAAAAAGTTCAGAGTAAAGATGATGTAGCTGTAAGTAATAGGCTTGGGACCATTGGAGAGTGTGACGGGTGTCCCAATAGGAATCGGCAACGGTTACATATGTATGCGTGTTTGATATCGCAACGGTCAGCATTAAGCCATAATTAGAGAGAAGTAAAAGATAACTATGTGGTAGAGTATTATATTGAAATGGGTAGTAGCTTAGGGTGATCAATTAAAAATTAGATTTACTGTTGGAGGTTGAAGTAGAAAAAACATAATTTGTCAGCAAAAATGACTTATAATTAGGGGGGGGAAATCAAACAATCGACACTGACATATACCAATATTGAGTATGTAAAGATATGTAATACATCTAGCTGCACAAATAAACGGGCCATCATACTAGTTCAAGTGAAAGTATAATAGATGGACCAATCTGAGCTTGGTGGGCCGTCAGCTAATAACGATTTGCATAGGCCGACATGGGTCTCATTTCTTACCCGCAATGCAAATTTTGCTGGGCAAATTATAGTTTCGTTTTTTGAAGACTTCATATGAGACTGACTGTCGCCGGCTGCAATATATGAAACGTTAGTGCCTCTTGATGCTGATCGATCGCTAAGAAGATGGATGGATCCGCGACAAAGTAGTTTTCGCCCAAACTTGGGATCTTGTGAAGCTAATTCCAACCTATGATGCAATGAGGCAGACCAAGACTAATACCGCTGTAAGCGTCCATGCTAACGAACGCGATATGCACTACTTGCTAGAATAAATACATACGAAAAATAAAAGATTATAATTTACATGGAAGAATTCAAATATTAGAATTTTAGAATGTTATTAATTCGATTTAATTTCCATGTTTATAGAATTGGTTTTATTTGTGATATTAATGTATAGTAGTATATGTTAAAACAAAGAATACATATTATATTTTGGGAGGAAGTACTTATGCTTTATAATTTTTAAACATCTTCTTCAATAAAAGACAATAGTTGTATTCGTATTAATACAATTAAAAGCATGCAAATTATAATGGATATTGTAGATAAGTTTGTGTCTGTGCGTGGATCGTTTGAGTTCAATCTATCTCTAACATCCCACGTCTTAATTTCATACGAGAGTTCTCCAAATATACGTACAGATGCATGCATATCATGGTACAAATCAATTTTATGCACAGTGATCCTGTGACTACGGATACTCGAGTAATATAGTCTTTGATAATTCACAATCAGATTGACCTAAAACCTTAATCAAATATTAAAATCATGTTTAAAAGACTATTCAGTCATCATGCTTACTCAGGTACAGCCATGCACTAGCAATGAGATCGGGCTTCATGCTTAATTGCGTTATCAGACGCACGTACGTGCGCACAGGCCAGCGCGACGGGGACAAACACCAACGACACGCCAGCAGTACTACCACTGGAGCATTGCATTGCCCTCACTGCATCCAGGCAGCAGCGCAGCCCAAAACTAATGCAAACCTGCGCTGGGCACGGCACATATAATGGCATTGCGAGTACAGCACTACTCGGCAGTAATTTTGTCCCTCAGATCATTTGTGTAAATTTCATAAAATTACATTTATTTCTACAAAATTATATAAAAACTATATTTTTTAAAACTGTTTTCACAGCATCATACTTATTTTTACCCATTGTTTCAAATAACCATACTACCATCACCTACAACTATTTTGATAGAGTAAACCCGTATATCATTGAGACTCCAATACCTGACCACGTCATGCCAACATAGAGGGCACTGGTGTGTGACCAACCGGCGTGGTATACATACAACTTCACTTCAACTTCCTTCTCCTACAACGAGGTGTTCTTCTTTTGCTCTAACAGCACCCTCCGTGCCGGCATAATGGGGTTATGTGTTGAGTCTCAAGGACATACAAGTTCATCATGTCAAAATAGCTATAGTTGACAAAAGTGTGGTTCTTTGAAACGATTTTTACTCATTGTTTCATAAAATCATACTTATTTTTACTCATTGTTTCAAATAACCATACTTCCGTCACGTACAACTATTTTGATAGAGTAAACCCGTATATCATTGAGACTCCAATACCTAACCACGTCATGCCAACATAGAGGGCACCGGTGCTTGACTAACCAACGTGGTACACATACAACTTCACTTCAACTTCCTTCTCCTACAACGAGGTGTTCTTCTTTTGCTCTAACAGCACCCTCCGTGTCAGCGTAACGGGGTTATGTGTTGAGTCTCAATGACATACAAATCCACCCTGTTAAAATAGCTATAGTTGCCAAATATGTGGTTCTTTGAAACGATTGATAGGAATAAGTGTGGTTTTATAAAATTAATTTTAAAATGTAATTTTTAATAGTTTTATAAGAATAAATATGGTTTTATAAAATTTACTGGACGAGGATGAGATGGCAGCACGCAGCAGCTTTTGCCATCTCTGCGGCTGCTGCTACATAAATAAGGGCCACGTGCCCGCACTGCAGGCAATTTTTTTTTTTTTTTGCCAACAACACTAAGCTAGTAGTAACTGACAGGTGGCACAGTACCAGAGGTGGAGTTCAGGGAGCCCGCTTGCCAGTGAATGCATACTCGCGAATAGATAAGAGAGCCTTTGCTTTGCGTTGCAAGGGAGCAGACGACGACGACGATAAATACAGAGCAGCAAAGCAATTGACTAGACTCGATGGCATGGCATCCTCCGCCGTACGAGATGGAGTAGCTTGCTGCAACGCGGCAACGTACGCCTACGCGTCTCAGTTCATCTTCAGTCTTTGCTCCTCTTGACCATCCTCTTTAAGTCTTCCTCACCCGTAGTCTATTACTATACACGACGTACTACAGACTCGATCAGCCATGTGGATAATAAGCAAATACTCTTTACTTAAATCCCAACACTTAACACAGGTGGTATTGTGGTCTCACCAGTACATTTCATGTGTCTTTAAGTGGGATTGGGTGAATGAAAGCGTGGAAAGAAGTTACTTGGTTTATTCTTGGAAGCTCAAAAGATGAGAGAAACGAATTGGAGCAGGAAGAAGAAATGAGCAGACGGCTAATGCATTTCTGCCTTCCACCCATGCCGCTTGCAGCGAATTCATCTCACATGTTCCTTAATTACGTTTCACAACCTTTTCTTCTTTTCTTCTTCTTTGAGATGCAACCTTGTCAGATCATACTACTGCTGCTGCTATTGTCTGGCAAGAACAGAAGCAGTGGTATCTTTACAAATTCGAAAGCAGTGGCTCACCTTAAAGTAACAAGACTAGCTTTGTTAATCTGCACTCACAAAAGTGGAGTATTGTTTCATCATTTCAAACACGCTGCTTTCTCTCCCAGCTTTTGGATTCAAATTTTGCCTTTGTTAGGTTCCCCAGACCTGACTGCCTGAGTGCCATGGCAACGAGGTAGCTCAGCGCTTCTAAAGTATTATGTCCTGCACGATGATTACTTACTTTTCTTCTCACAATTTGAAACATCATATCCCATCCCATCGATCAAATCAGATAAGAAAACGTCGATATCGAATTGCCCATCATGCTTTTGGACCCTGGCACAACATTTCAGAATCAAGCAATGGTATCATTCATAAACCAGATTAAGCAGATCACTGTGAGAAGGAAAGAAAGATCATGCAAAGAAAAGAATAGCACATGCATTCAGGACCATCAGCTGAGCTCAATCTCATCATCTCATAGCTTGGATATACTACTACTATTGGACTCGCCATAACATGGAGGGGTCGCTCATATGATAACAAACATAGTGATAATGACTGAACCCACTGACCCTAGAGTAACTTAGAAGACGCACGGTTTAGGCTCCGTTTATTTCGGTTTGAGCTTCTGACTTATTTTTCACTATTCAATAATTTTATCTTTTTTGGGTTTTTTTACCTTTTTTGACGGTTCTATTTTTTCCCGTATTTGTTTGTACTGTCCGTGAGGGCTAACCTGTTTTTTTATTTTTTTAAAAAAATTTTAATTACGCTGAAAATAAGCCATCTGTCAGCTACAGTGTTTTTCAACTAGCTATAGCGATTTTCAGTTAAAAGCCACTCAAAATAAACTCTTTTGAGCAGGACCTAAATTAAAAGCTCTTGATTTGTAGACTTGGTGGTACTATGATACTGCTTATTTATTGATGGTGGTGGGCCGCATGTACCAATTGCTGCATCAGTTAACCCCGTGGAGTATTATGGATCAGTTCTTGAATTATTTCTTGGTACAGTACAGTACCACTGTATTACCTTAAAGTCATTTTGACAGAATTGCATTGCACCAGACGGTCGTTATGGTGATGGCATGTATTCTGGCAGGGGATGAGAAAAGATATGCTGTGTTTTCTCTTCGTTTGTGGAGGAACATTTGTAGGAAACGCGTTGCCTGCTCGCTCTCCCTGCTGCTCCTGCCTTTCGACCGCGACGTGCACTTGAAATAAAGCCGGAACACGAAATGTGGCTCACCTCACCTACTTCAGAACTAACTGCTTGAAACTTGAGACTTTGGAGACTCTCGTAACGTTGTTTGTGGCTTTTCAGTTAGTTTTTTTACTTCAACTTCTTTTACTAATTAACATTTATTAAACTAATAAATCGTAGCAACAATAAACTGCAGTTCAAAGAAAGAGGGCCTCTCTTTCTTGGTCGCTGCAAAGAGACACCAGGCATCTTTCTTCTCATCTTATCTGCATGATTGACACTAGATTGCTAGCAGGTACCATCACAGTCAAAGATTTCACATTTTCTGAAGAAGAAAAAGGTGTGATTTTGTCCGAATAGCATGATCAGGCACAAGCAGTCAAGCATGCATGATACACGGACGGACTGGTAATTCTACATGCAAAAGTAAGAAATGACATGGACATCTAATGAAGCAACCCGAAGAACAGAGGACCACAGCAGATGCAGAGGAGACTAGTTCAGCAAAATACACAATTCATTCATTCACTGATAGGGCAAGAGAAAAAAAGAAGAGAGATAAATATTTAGACAACGAGTAGAGTGTAGATCACCATCAAAAGTAAAGGAAAAAAGAAAGAAAAAACATGAACATAATTAATCCCTCTTTACCCTCTCTAGTCAAGCAGTAAGAAAGCACTGACTCCATGGGATAGAAGTTACTACCATTCACCGGCTAATTTTACTTTAATCTAAGTAATTAACTGATTAAGCTTGTCTTGTCTCTGACGCCAACCGCGTTGGGTTTCGAGCTTGATCCATGCTGCATGCTTCCTACCAGAAGCAGACGGACGCGGCCGGCGGGGCCTGTCCGGCGCCGAAGAGGCGGCCGTAGGGGAAGTGGCCTCTGCGATGGCGGCGCGTGGCCCAGGCGAAGCAGAGGCGCAGGCGGGCGCGGAGGCGGCGGAGCCCGGTGGCCGCGGCGCGGCGCAGTCGGCGCAGCCCCGCCCAGACGACGCGGCGCGCCCGCGCGCGCGGCGAGAGGTCGGCGTCGCGGGAGAAGTGGTAGCTCCGGAGGAACAGCTGCCGCCGCTCCACCTGCCGCTCCCACTGCGCCATGTACTCCACGTACGGCCACGCCGCAGCCGTCTTCGCCGGCGCCGCCACCCTCACGGACATGGCTGCCCCCGCTCGGTTCTTTTCTTGGTGGAAGGAAGATCGAAGAGGAGCGCGCGAGGGAGGTCACAGCCTAGCTAGTAGCCTACAGGAGAAGCGCGCGAGCATGAGGAGTAGCAGCAGCAGCAGCAGCTTGCGTTGCGATATGCGAGGGGGCGTCGTGGAGTGGAGAATTAATATGGGGGAGGAGGCGGGGCTGGCTGCGCTGCCTCTGCTTGGGGTTGCGAGGAGAGGAAGAGAGGGGAGCGGAGATGGCTGGAGACTTGGGAGGGTGGGGCGGCTTTACGCTTCCTTGGCCGTTTTGCGTGCATTTGGGGGGTTAATTTAATTGTGTTGAGTATACATGGGGTTTTCATGTCTTTTCGGGGAGGTTGAATTGAATTCTGTTGAGTATACATGCACAATCGTATAGTCTTTTTGCTTGATTGGAAAGCAATACTGTCCTGTTATTTTGGGCTTTTGGGTGACTTTTAGCTTTGGTTTTTTTTTGAAAGTTGAAATGAACGAGACGGATTCTCTAAATGGTTTTTCGAGTCCAAAACCATGTGTGTCGTCCGCTGTCATCTCGAAAAGTGCAGACAAAAATTATCAGCCGTATCCAAAAACCATTAGGCTCAGTCTAAAAGGATAGGGTCACTGACTTTCCTAACCTCTACTTTGTGGAATTTTTAACGAGAAGCCGGAAGAGAACAGTTTTGGTTTGAAGATACCGAATAAACTATACGAATGTTGGCACTGAAAAGGATACACCGTGTAAGAATTGGGCAGTCAGATGATTTTGAATAAGTTACTTTTGATGAATTGGTTGAGGACATAACCAATGGTTCTATTTCATCCCCAATTTAACATAAACCATTTAAGGATACATCATGCGCATTGGAATTAGGCTGGGATCTACAATGCAGAGTTAGTGTGGAGGTGTGCCGTGCATGTGATACGGGGTCGCCCGATCTTCTCGACGTAGGATTGGATACTCACGTGCAGCCTCTCGAATCGTAGCGCTCCTCCGTTGCCAATGCAAGAACGAACGCTCTTTAATTCGCAAGATCACACGCGCCGGACTTCACGACCACCAAGCGAAAGCCCTATCGCGCTCCCAATTCCCAGTGGAAAGGTTGAACGATCTCAATCTGCAAGAACTCGCAAATCTTTTATTGAATTTTGATGGCTATCACAAAATCCAAAAACGTGTACAAAGTTCACCCTCCATTATCTAGTCTCCAATCTCTCCTCGTCACGTACTGTGTGTTATCTTCAAAATAGCTACCGAGGAAACCACGCTTTGATACCAAGATAATACGGGGTCGCCCGATCTTCTCGACGTAGGATTGGATACTCACGTGCAGCCTCTCGAATCGTAGCGCTCCTCCGTTGCCAATGCAAGAACGAACGCTCTTTAATTCGCAAGATCACACGCGCCGGACTTCACGACCACCAAGCGAAAGCCCTATCGCGCTCCCAATTCCCAGCGGAAAGGTTGAACGATCTCAATTTGCAAGAACTCGCAAATCTTTTATTGAATTTTTGTGGCTATCAAAAACTCAAGAAACATGTACAAAGCATACTCATCTCAAGTATTATCTAGTAACCTCCTCACGTCACGTACTTCCTTCATGGTTTTTCTTCGTTTCTTAGTCACATGATTGTCTCCTTGAGCTGTATCACACTTCCTTGATTGCTCGGCTGCTTGAGTTTTCCCTCGTGATTTCCAAAACCTTCACGACTTTCAAACCTAAGAATGCACAAGAAATTGGCTTGAGGTAGTATATTGTTCTTATCAACGGAAAAGAATGTTTTAAGAAACAAATTAACCTGTTTATTTAAAAGCTTGGCTCTCGCTCGAATAATTGGGCCTTTTGGTGCTTCACGCATACTCGGAGAATGTAGAGAGGCAGACGACGTAGGGATGTCCTCATCAGCATGTATATGTGCAAATTATTCCAAAACATTAACAACATGCAGGAGTACAGCATTTAGAATGGAGGAAACACCACTGGAATGGAATGAAGACAAGCCTGGGTGCGTACGTTTTCAATTTACCAGTGGTCAATAGGCATTCATGCTACCACTGGCCGTATGTGTTAAGTCAGTAAAGACAATGACCAGGAAATGGAATTGGAATCTGGGTTTCCCGTCACACATGGATGCGGCAACAGTTAGCTCTCGGACGGGTTTACCATCGGAAGGTTCCTGCTGTAGCTGCGTGCGATGCCTGGCGAAAGTCGCGTCGCTCGAGTACTGGCAGGAAAGATACACGAGTGGAGTGGACGCCCTTGGCATGTCACGTCCATGTTCGTTATCACATTCGCCGAGTTTGGCCATGCTCCAGCAAGGTTGTGCTTTTAGTTTCTGTTTTTTAGCTTATTAAATTTGTATTTTTTTTACTTTTTTTATTTCTTTGTATTTTTTATTTTTTATTTTTAAAATTTAATTACGCTGAAAATTAACAGTAGTTACAGTGCATTTTCAATTGCTATATTAAAAAAAGTTAGAAGACTAGGCTTAAGCTCAAATGAGCACTACCGCAGCAATCAACATTCGTAAACTGTTTCTAGGGTCACCAGGGGATCAAGAAAAAAAAGAAATACGACACCTTTTTATGCGAGGAACAAATAATGCACAATGCACTCGTGTATATTTTCTATGTGAGTATTTTTTTTAGTAAATTTGTTCAGTACCATCATAAAGATCCACAATTTAAAAATACCATCGCAAAAAGGCTGCAAAATACCATCATAAACCCAAAAACTATGGAAAATACCATCACCGTGACATTTTCTATCCAAAATAGTTGTTAGAGCCTTTCTTGGACAGAGAAAATTTAATAAATACCAATATTACCCCTACCTTTCTTGGGTCCCACAGGCAGTGAGACAGAGAAAGATCGAGAGAGAGAGAGAGAGAGAGGGAGAAATAGGGGAGGGGCGGCGCGATGACGATGGCTTCAGCGATCAGCGGCGTAACGGGTATGGGAGACGCTCAAAATGAGTTGGAGGGGCCTCGGGACGGCGTTAGGAGGCGGAGTCGTGGCTGATTACGCACTGCGGAGGGGCGGGTGGCTAGCAAGGCAACTAGCGGGGCGATGGCAATGGCATCGGAGAAGAAGAACTAGTGTGTGCAAGAGCAATGAGACGTCAAAGGGAGTCCTCCGGTGGGGTTGGTGCGTCCAGAGGGATCCAAAGGTGGTAAGGCAATGGCAACAGCGTTGAAAAGCAAGAAGTCAATAGCGGCGACGCTCCACGGTGAAGAATTGGCAGAGAGGGGGTTAGATAGAGGGGGACGGTGGATACGGTGTAGGTGCGAGGATTTATGGAGAGGCTCATGAAGAACGAAGAAATCGACGGCGGCGGTAGTCTGAATGGAGTCAGAGAAGACGGCGAAATCCCAATGAAGAGCTGGGAGAAATGCAAGTTGGTTGAGGGGAAAAGTTAATGGTGTCTGGAAACACGATGTGATGTGAAAGTTTAAAGGAAAGAGCGCGGCTTGTCGGAGTTCAAGGGAGTGGCCTGTCGGAGTTTTCTGGGCTGAGGAGCTCGACGTCGCTGCCATTGAGGAGGAATGTCACCTCCGACGACATCATGTTCGTGGTTCCCTTTAGGACTTACGCGATACGTGCATGTGTAGGAATGCGCTTGTTATTATAGCTTGGTTGCATGCGGAGTATGTATGATGATGTGGCGGTGCTGTCCATGTTGCGTGCGTAGATTGGCACAAGTGGCAGTGCGAGGCAGGCTCCGATGGAGGTGAAGCTGAAGGTGGCGATCAATGGGTTCGACTACATCAAGCACAACTTCCTACAGTGTTGGCACAGGCGCGGCAACAACTCGCCGCTTGATGTCAAGCCCGAGGGCGACAATGCCATCTTCGTCGATGGCAAGGTGATCAAAGGAAGAAGAAAGTAGAAATTTTGTGAGGGCAAAATGGTCATTTTGCACTCCTAATGGCAGCCTGGTCACATAATCCTCATGGCAATGGCATTTTCAAGAATTTTGCCCTTTGTGATGGCATTTGGCCATGCGTGTGCTTCGCAATGGTATTTTCCAATACACAATTATTTACGATGGCATTGAACAAATTTTCT
The DNA here is from genome assembly GCA_017311315.1 of Dendrocalamus latiflorus. Lineage (NCBI taxonomy): Eukaryota > Viridiplantae > Streptophyta > Magnoliopsida > Poales > Poaceae > Dendrocalamus > Dendrocalamus latiflorus. The sequence continues at coordinate 1,617,389 of CM029631.1, forward strand.
CTTTTTTTAGGTGGGGGTATGCAACACTGAGCCAGCAACTACGTCGACTAGTCTCATCTTCTTCGATAATACGCACTCCTTTATGATACTCTATCTCGCAATATATGTTCGGTATGTCTACATAGGAGGTACATTATTTAAGTAATATTTAATGAGATTATATCACATTTGTCTCTAATAAAAAGAGTGGTACGTCTATCTAATATGAGTAACTATAATTCAATTCCATTATATATATTACTTAAACAATATGCTTTCTAAATATGCACACTGGACATATTGCGGGATGGGGAGTACAATATAGTTCATGTATAGTGTATAACTGTACACTGTCTTTTTTAAGTAGATAGTCATGTGTCCATACGTTGTAACGGAATTCATTGGATGTATAGATATTCATGCTATAGAAGATGGCTGCTTTGATCGGTTGAAAAGTAGAGAATAGTGAAAAGTCGAAGGAATAGAATGGTTAGGAAGTGGAAAATAGTAAGAAGTTGAAGGAATAGAACACCACAACCGACGCTGCCTTTGCTAGTTGCAACCGTGCAAGCGTCACAACGGACGGAGCCACAACTAGTAACTCAGTGGGAGGAATTAAAAGACGGATGGATGCGCAGTGGAAGCGATGCTGCTGCTGCTGTTTACTCCACTGATCCGACTTACTACCGAGGCCGCGTAATGTAGTAGCTTAGAGCAGCTCCAAAAGATGAGCTAAATTTGATCCCCTATAATCTCATTTTAGGGGACATACCAAAAAGTTGGGGATCACTCATTTGCTCCAACAGTCATCCCCAAAATTGGTCCCCTAAATATTTTAAATCTGCTACATGGGTTTATGGGCCATATTAGTTATAAATCGGCCCAGCTGCCGAGCCTGTTCACCACCAAGCGCCGCCTCTGTTCATGCCCTTGCAGTGCCGCCCTGTTCATTCGTTCTAGCGCCGCCCATTTCAACCAACCTGCTCCTCCATTTATTTTATCACGGTTATCTCAACGAACGCCACTGCTCTTACTATAATCTCCACGTGCATGTGAACTAGCTAGCTAGTTGGAGCCTAAAATTTATTTTATCTGCTAGTGTTTTGTACAATAGATTTTCTGCTAGTGTTAAATTTTGTACAGTATGGTTGTGCATACGCTCAATGATATCATGAATGCTTGTGTCATCATGCATAATATGATAGTAGAAGACGAGCGAGATGAACAAAATGATTTGAACTTTGATTGGACGGGTGAACCCGTCGCAGTTTCACATGAGCATAGTGCTGATATTCATGAGTTTATTCAAGCCCACATGAAAATTAGAGACAAGGAAATCCACTCCCAGCCTCAGGTAGGTCTCACGTAACGCGAAGGAAAAAAATTGGGTGCGGAATCGCCTACTCGCGCGCGGCATCGGTGATTGGGGACGCATGGGGTGAGGCCAAATTTGGCTTCGGTAGGGTGAGATATTGGGGGTGTTAAAATTTTTAGTGGTGGTTTTGGGGATCTTTTGGAGGGGTTTTTTTTCACTAATCACCAAAATTTGTTTTAGGGAATGTTTTAGCCAATCTCTTGGAGTTGCTCTTATAGGACGGACAACCACGACGTGCATGCATGGTTTCGGTTAATTTATCGATCGAGAGGAGAGGTTCCCAATTAAGCCCTGAGCCGATCGCTTCTACAGATGCCATGGCGTCTTGTCTCAGCACTAGCCATTTAATTCCTTAATAGAGATGGAGTGATCCTAACGCCCCGCTCATTTCAGTTTGAGTTTCTAGCTTCTGACTTATTTTTTACTATTTATAAATTTCGTCTTTTTTTTGCCTTTCGGCTTTTTTAGCGCCTTTGCCGTTTCTTTTTTCCGTATTTGTTTGCATTATACGAGATGGACTAACATGTTTTTTCTATTTTTATTTTTTTAAATTTAATTATGCTAAATAAGTCACCATCAGCTATAGTACAAAATAAACTAGCTACAGTAAAAATAAGCCATAAACCAGACTTATTCAGCCCAAATAAGCACCCCTTGGACGAATGCATGAATGATCAATCAATGATGATATGGGTCAAATGTCTTGGGCTTCATGGCGACTGCTCTATATGTGCCTTGCGGTATAATCATACATGCTTCTTTGGTATGTTCTCTACTGTAGCCAGCCGTGAAGTCAGGAATAAAATTAATGTTAGGCTAAGACGTTAAGCTAGATTACCATAAATATAGCACGTTACTCTTATTCAATTCAAATTTATTTATAAATACAAGGAAAACAAAGCCAAAAAGAGAGAATACAATGAAAGTATCTCAGTAATAGAAAACACATCTTAAAAATATATAAATATGTTTCCGGTAAGTAAAGATCAATCATCTGCATATCAAAAATAGTAAAATTAGTGATACGATAACTAATTATAATTGATCATAAACATTTAAGAAAAACATAACATACCACTAGTACGCAAGATTAAATCACGAGGCAAATTTATTGTAATTGGACACTCACTGCTTGGTCTCACCTCAATGGTTGTTCAACAGGTTAGAGGACCAAGTGACCAACACAGCAACACTGAACAATTAACAAGCCTCTCACTCTCTTGAGTCCAAGTCCAAAAGTCTTGAGTCTCCCAAGAGACCAAGACTGAAGCCTAAAGACGCAACCAGTACCCCCACTCCCAGTCTCCCACTCGGACACACACACTGGCACTCCGCCAGCCTCTCCGGCATCTCCGTACTCCCCACGTTCCCAGCAATGTGCAGCAGCTCAGGCGCTTCGGGATCTGCTCGGCCTCGGGCCCTCGGTACCTCGGCCGTCGCCCGCAGCCCTCCCGGTCGCCCGGTTCCCAGATGGGCTCGCCGGATCTACTCTCCGCTAGGTGTCGTGCGCCACACCGTCATTTGCCTGATCTGCTCTCCGCCGAGTGTCACGTTAGGGATGGCAATTGTGCCTGTTTACCCGTATATCCGTGGATAAATACCCTAATGGAGTCAGATATGGGATATTTTATTTACCCACGGGTATAGAAATGGGGGGAACACTCTACCCGTTGGGTAAACGGGCACGGATATGGGTAATCTCCATCTGTACCCACCCCGCCCGTTTACCCACGATATAGATTGACAGGTAGCGCAGCCATAGCAATATCTCTAATTGCTATTGCTTGTTATAAACTTTTGCATATCTCTAATTGCTATTGATTGTTATAAACTTTTTTGATAGCTATTATATTTTCTTGCAACAACTGCTACTTATATGTATCTGCCATTAGTTCAACTCTTAGATGGTGACTCTCAGTTCGCGGGTAAACGGGCATGCCCACAGGCGACGGGTATGGGCGAGGTTTTTTCACCCGTCGTCCTTCACGGGTATACCCGTGGGCGTAAATTGGGGTTGTGGATACGAGCATAGGCGAGCACTACCCGTACCCGCCATGCCCGATTGCCATCCCTAGTCATGTGCCACGCCACCAGCCGCCAACACCGCTAGGTGCCGACTGCGGAGGTGTGTGCGCAGCCCCTCTTGTCTCTCTCATGCGTGTGCGTTTGTGGATGTGCGTAGCCCTCCCTGCTTGGATGAACTGATGAATCGTGATGTTGATGCACTGGTGCTCTACCTGGGCCGACCCAGCTTGGGGGTGTTCAGGGCGGGCTGAAGCCTGACGAAACCCACTCGATGGCTCTGCTTCTAATTGTAGCCACGTTAGCACCATGACCTCTGAGTGTTCAAGCGATATTGCATTACTAGTTGTTACCGTAAAAATCCTATGTACTATATATATGGCTCGAAATATATTTTATAGTACTATAATTTTATTAGGTGTAATTACTATATTAATTAAATTAGTGCCATATTAAGAAATATTAGTAGTAACGTTGTATTTTTTGGACTATGTTAGTGTTTAAAACGATATGTATTTGTGATCAGAATGATTATTAGACAAAAAAAGAGAGACTAGTGCTGCATTTTTGTCTTTTTTTTTAAAAAAAAAAGATTATCCGTTATGCCCCATCTGAAACAAAGAATTTCGATACGAAATTTTAAGAAACAATTACATTTCCTGCAAATATTTCTGCGCTTCAGATAGAACCCTAGAAGTGAAAAGGATATTTGATGCATGACTGCATGCAGTGAAAAGTAGTAAAACTGGACAGTTACCAACCGAAAGGTTAGTACCGTTACAACTCGATGGTGGCGGCCTCTCGAGATTTCAGGTCAAAATGGACTGTTGCGAGCCGTACGTATGGACCTCGGTCGCTCCAAGTGGCAACAAGCATCTAATTAAATCCATCACCCATTACTATAACATGGACGGCTGAGACCTCACCTTAATTAATCCCGGCTTTTTTTGTTTTAGGGCTCTGATGGGATTGCACACCAATTCCAGAAACCCCAGAATAAATTATGCTTTGTCAGAAACTCAGAATAGCGCATCAAGTTTACTGAGTACATTGCAGTACCTTTAGTTGCATATTTTCGTTATTTTTCAGCCTATGATCAATGTCTTCCTCCAAAAAAAAATAAACAAAATAGTTTCTCGAAACGAATTATCGCAACAATCTTTTTAAAATGATTTATTGACATTCATATTATTCACATAAACATTTACATTATAGCTAAAAGTTATCAATCACGGTCAAAAAGAACAAATCTATTCATCATTTACCTTAGCCACAGAGAAGGAAGGTGAATACCCTATCACGTACTGGCAACACATTAGCTAGGTAGGAAAATCATCTCAGTACCTAAAGTACGTTTCAGCGCATGATTAATCTGTTGGAGTACTAGCTAGCTAGTAACTGATTTGGATCGTTCATGTACTGCTCAGCCTTAATTAAATCCTAGCTAACCCAGGAGTAGTGCTACTTTGCAGTAATTTATCGTATGATCAATCTACTAGTATTCTATTATTCTATTGTACACGGCTACATGCATGCGTGTAGTAATGTACTCCGTATGCACATGTGTAACGTGAAGTAACTAGGTCGGCCCCCAAAAATTCGATTCGATTCCACTTGTCTTGCAAACAACGGCAACGGCGCGAATGCAGATCCTAGTCAACCCATTAATCTAAGTTAATTAACTCTTCTGGAGTAAGGCCGTGGCCAACCGCTGCTATATTCTGAAGACTTCTTGTACTAGCTTTCTTCTCACTCTTTGCCTACCTGTACCATGCTTTGTGTGTTGGGGTTTGAAAAAGTCCATCATGCATGTACATCAACAACAGTTTGAAAAAGCAAATTTTGCTAGAAATTCTCTCACAAATCGAGAGAAAAATAAGAAGATATACACTTATTCTCAAAAAGAAATTTACTACAAGTAGAACGTAATCACGCACATATGCACACATACACGATACAATATACACACACACGTAGGTACTTTCAGTGATCAAAACGTGTGTCCGTGCTCCGAAGATTGGCTATCCAAGAACAGTGGCTTAATTTATTGATTTTAACACGTCATTTGTCTGTCTAATCGGCTCAAGGCATGTGCATGATCTCTGTCACTTTCCAATAATCTTAGTTCTAACCTTTTGGTGTCATATGTATAGGTGTGTAACTCTCTAGTCCTCGACACGAACGTGTGGAGCGGTTTGTGCTTACTGTAGAAATAAACTTTCGGCTACAGCTAGAAGATACCGACAGTAATAGGTGTAAAGCATTCCGAATCCGGAGTCAACCAGCGGGGTGATTCCTAGTCAGGATTTCTAAGAAAACTCCAATCTTCAGATAAATCTTCTTCCATATTTTTTTTTAAAAAAAACTTGCAGGTAACCTGATACCAGCTAGCTACATGGTTTTTTTTTTGGTTGAAACATGCTGCATAGTTGTTTATAGTAGTAGAGTGCATGATACAACGCGCGAAAGATTTGCCCCGATCGAATTGCACGGCATATATCCGCAGTTAAACGCTGTAATTGACGAGAGGATGTGCTAGTCGAGGGGTACTACTACTAGTCAATCAAGGATGCAGCATCACGATGACGAGATGATGTGTGCAAATCGGGTTCGCAGGAGTGCTGGGTTTACTGAATGAATTGTTCCCAGTACAAATGTACAGATCAGCAATCAGTAAAAAGACATATGCAACGGGAGCTAGACCTCAAATGCTTTGGTTCAGATCGTCCACATGCACGGACACACCCAATCGCATGTTTGGAACAGTCTTAAGAACATTGTTTTTTATGGTCCATCGCATGTTTATCATGGCGGAATTAACTCGAAATCTGGCTAGGTTGAATTCAGATTTGTCCTCGTGTCATGGTTTGACGTCTTTTGCTGCCGTCTGATGTTGCCAACCACCCCATCGACCAACCGTTTCTGATATGCCAGAGGCTCTTGCGCGACCGTGTCCAGCTCGATCACATGCAAAATACGTACGCATATCGACACAGTTCACACAGGATTTATCTAAGCAACACATCATCTGAAGAGCACACGGATCCTTTCAATTCAACACAAATAGACGCAGTTTCTCCGATCTCCGTATCTAAAACTAGTAGTTCCGCCTTACTGACCAACCATCAACCACCGAGTTGAACCATGGCTCCATATAGCATGTACCTCCATGTGAACGCTGTATTATTGACCAAAGGCATATAACTTCATATATGGTTTTATGTCGCACAGCGGAACAGATCAAAAGCGCGAACTGCCGGGAACAACCGATCAAACCTTTCCACTGTTAAGTAGGTAGAGTTGTATTAGGATATAGAGTTTGTATTCTATTCCATATATGTCTTATCTCTATATGGCATATCCTCTTGTACTCTTCTATATATATGGCACTTTGGGTCTCATATCTATATATACAATATTCATAACATGGTATCAGAGTTTAGGTTGAAACCCTAACCGATCTACTTCTACTGTTGCTGCTGCCCCCGGGAGGATCGATCTCCTCTCCCGGGGGCGGCCATCTCGTTGGGTAGCCACCTCTCCCGGCCGCTGTGCACGCGCTGTTGCCGGCCGTACGCCACTGCCGCCGCTTGCCTCTTCTGGATCTGGCCGCCGCCGTCGCCCACGGCCGTCACCCGCACCCCTGTCGTCCAAGATCCGGATCCATCGTCGCCCGCGCCCGGATCTGGCCACCTCCGATGCCGCCGAGTCCGGATCCGGCCATCTTCGCCGCCACCGGTTACAGGCAGCCACCTCCAGCCGCGGCCCAGATCCAGCAGCCGCGCCGGCTTCCAAGGCTTCTTCCCGAGGTCTCCTGGCGCCAAGATGCGCCGGATCCGCTTGCCTCCGGCTGGATCTGTGAGGATCTGACCGCGCCTGCCTCGACCATCATCGCCCAGACCGCTGCCGGCCACGTCTCGTCGCTCCTCTTGACCCCGACCGGCGCTCCGCGACCGCCTCGGGCGGCCATCTCCCGGCCGCCAGCCGTCTCCGCTCTCCGCCGCCGGATTCGCCGTCAGACGCGCCCGCGCCTCGCCGCGTTCAGCCGTCGCCGCCCTCCAAGTCGCCGACCTCGCCTTGGCCGCCGTTCCCGCGCCTTCGCGCCCGCGCCGCCGCCTCCCGTGTCGTCTCCGACGTCTCCCACGAGATGCCGCCGATGAAGAGCTTGCTCTGGCCCGACTCCATCTCTGTCTCCACTCGGATTCTCTCGCGCTCGCCCACTCGGATTCTCTCGCGCTCGCGTGTGGGAGGGGGAGAGAGACGGGGCGACAGAGTAACTGCGGATTTTGGCTTTGGGGTGGAGATATCCGGGGAGGGGAGGGGTTTTGAGGGAGTGGGATAGTTTATTTTCTACCGCTGATTTTATTTTAGTTAGTCTTTAGTTATTTTTTTTCTTTTTTTATGTCTTCCGTTGTGTCCATCCAGTCCGTAATTCTAAATTTTAGTTCGTCCAAGTCGTGCAAGTCCACAAATTTATTGTCGGTCATAGAAGTGTAGGAATTTTCTTTTGCATGACAGCAGCCGCCGCTCTATTCTCTGAGCCGCGTGCAGATCGTAGAAGTCGTTATGATGCCGCCGCTTCTCTTTAAGTCGCCGCCCCGAGTTTCTAAAGCCGTCGCGCTTCTTTTGCACTGCGCCTCCGTTGCGCTTCTTGTGCACTACGTCGCCGCTATCTCGAGCTTCGATCTGCGCCGCCATGCTTTTATATATTCCTCTTCGGCTTGATTTGGCAGTTTATACAAAGGCTGCACGCAACGACGACATCATCAAGACTCGGACTTCGGATTTTTCTTGTTTTAGTGTTAACTCCTTTTTCAAATACAATGCTATTGCATACGCCTTGCATTTGAGGGGGTGTTAAGGAGATAGAGTTGTATTAGGATATAGAGTTTGTATTCTATTCCATATATGCCTTATCTCTATATGGCATATCCTCTTGTACTCTCCTATATATATATATATGACCCTTTGGGTCTCATATCTATACATACAATATTCATAACATCCACAACCAACCTTGATATTTACCTAAAGCTGTAAAGTAGTTTGACATTTTGACAAGAGTAATTCTAGTTGGCGTGAGCAACTCTGACGATGGCATCAGCCGGTTCAATGTTGTAACGGCAGGAATTGTACACGGTTCATTTACTGTTACACTCGATTCAGAAACTTCGAGTGGCAACAAAAAAATAAAGCAACATCCATGTAAAGTAAAACCCGTATTACGTGAATAAACAGAAGGCTATCCTTCGGTGGTCAGCGTGCCAAAATCTTCTCGACGAAATGACGAAGCAAAACTGTAGCTGGCGCATGATCCGTGTCAGCCAATAGTGTCGGGTGCATATAGATCAGCTGAAGGGAGACTGGGCTTCGATTTTCCTTGTCATGTGATCAATTGTCCAGCCGCTTGTTGGAAGCTGATCAGGCCCAAAAGGAGCAACCCCGTGCGGCAGGGAGGCATGCCATTTCTACCATTTACTTGTTTGGGCAGTCCGATGCTCGGTGCCCTGTTTCGCCACAGTTGAAGCAAGCACCGCTGAAGCTTCTGCTACTGCAAAAGATGGGAATTCGTTAGCTTAAGAAAGCATCATGGGTTAACTTGTAGTATGGTAAGTTATTCCTTTTATACCAAAGAAAAGGTTAGGGAGGTAAGATAATATACTGAAGGTGGCTTGATAGAAGGAATTTAGTTCTAGAGGAGGAAGAGAGCCCATGACAAGCAAGGTTGTTTACATATCTCAGACAGGAACTGATCCCTGAGATTGGTTGGTTTCCTACTTCCCACAGCATTTAAGGAAAAGATGACTTTTAATATTCTAGTTTACCGGGTAGTGCAAATCCCATCTAGTTCTTTACAATTCATTTTCTCTGGTGGCATCTACATGATGAAAGGAACATGGATGAAAAAGATTAAGAAGTGACCATCACATGTCACTCCAAATGAACTACCTAAGAACTTATACCTAGAATAGCAATTTGCTATGCTATATCAGCGATCATTTGATGATGTGAAACTTACCTCTCCCTAGTCCCAAAGGATGATGAGCGGTCACCAAAGGATGATGAGCGGCCACCAAAGGATGCTGAGCCACGGCCACCGTAAGATGATGAGCGGCCACCAAAGGATGATGAACGGTTCGATTTTCTCCCACCATCATCTGACCAACTATCATTGTCAGATCTGAAGCTCCTGCCACCATGGCGAAATTGGTCTTCACCGTCAGAGTCCCAACCACCACGGCCTCTTGGTCCACCCTTGGACCGTCGGTTCCTGGAACCTTGGTCCGAGTTTGAAAATCGACCATAATAATCAGTAGCAGGGCCATCATCTTGCAATGCTGGCAGCTGCAATCAGAAAATAGAAAGAAAGAAGTCATCACACTAGTTCACTGAGAACTAATAGCTCATCCAAAACAGGAGCTGTGACAGCTATTGCACTATATAATGTGTTTAGCGCAAGAGTGGCAGATTGTTAATTTGTTATTCCCCCATTTCATTGGATAATGGAGATCACATAGACCTCAAGTCAACTTAAGGTGGCTTGGTTGGAGATAAATAGATAATGCAGTAAAGAAAAGAATATAGTACAGGGCTAGGCTTTTAACTCCAGTTATCTTGGTCAGAATTTTCAGCATTTAATCAACAAGAAACACCGTAATGTATGCCAAGCCATCAAGACAAGCACGCGAGTATTTCGTAACAAAAATTGCCCGTAGCAATTAACTCAAGAATAGTGAGCTGCAAAAACTACCTTCGTTGCTTTGCTTATGGTGTTTCCTGGGGGCAGTTCCATACTAAGCAAATCCTTCGCAATCTCCTCAGGTAAATCAAAGACTGCTCCTTGGACCTGATACAATCAGCAATGCATAGACAAAGAATGAGAATTCATCAGGACGAAGGAGACAATAGAAAAGACATTGCATCTTATAATGTTGGTTCAGTTACTATACAATATACATGGAACTTTTTTTCCGAAAATATGATATATAAAATATAAGTGCAATTAATTGCTCCAGATTCAAGGTCAAAGCCAAACCTTAGGCTATAATTATGTCATCAATAACCCAAACAGCATTTCTGTTATCAAATAAAGATGCTTCGCCTATTTAACTATGGCACAATTATTTGATGTTTCATTGTGGACACTATGAGATAAAAGGCCATTGTTTGTTGTTGTAGTCAAAATTGAGTTGAAACACTGTGCCAAGCTTTGCAGATATAAAGGGCAAAAGAAAGACCAAAGAAAAAAAAAACATGGAAATACGCGGGAAGTTGCGTAGTCATGCATGACAAGGGAGTCATACGAATCACCAATTTCTGCAGTGCGTACTAGTGGATGTAACGCACATTAAGTGAAGACATGAATGCTAAGGAAGTAGTATCAGACATCAGCTTTAGAACTGTATACTCATGGACCAAATGCACAGGAGAAAATGACCTTTTCATCTGCTAGTAGGTATATTTTGCCAACTTCATCAGCAGCAGCTGAAGAAACATCAGAGAGAAAACCAGTAACAGATCTAGGAGAAAAGAAGCCTCTTCCATATCCCGAATCTCTAGTTAGTTGCAATGTCACCCATCCCTGCATTTTAATAGAGGGAAAGACAGCATTTGAGGGCGTCTTGCTCAAGAACAAAAGTATATATAAGAAATGGTAAATGCACTATGGAGCTTTTCTAGATAGTAGTTTGATAACCTATCATAATAGAGGTAATTCTGATACTATTGGTCTGTAGTAGTCACTGTAAATTTGGCAGTCATATAACATCAACTGGATAAAAACTCAAATCTAGGAGAAAAGTCAGAACAACTGGATCAAGTTGATAGTGGAACAGGTGTAAGGTATGCCTAATTAAATGCAGAAAATAATTACATTCAATGGTAGAATTTGAATAACCATGCATATGTGTAATGTCCTTGTGCCACTTTTTACCTGCCTGTGACTGATCAGAGAACGTGAAGAAGGTGGCTGAGAAAATCCACTCAGATGTGCCAATGCAGAAGCAAGAGCATTAGGTCCTAATTCTTCTGCTAATCCTTCGGCTGCTGGAAGAAAGTATTGAATCGACTCTGGGTGCACACCTCGCAGAGTAGCAATGACATGTTCAGCAGATGACTCCAGCACTTCTTCCATTCGCGGAGGGCTTATAAACTCAAATTTGCATCCAACATCACGCTCAAGTGATCTAACTGTCCTTCTCTGATTGTTTGTAAACATCAAGATTGCAGTTCCTGCTTTCCCAGCTCGCCCAGTGCGTCCAGAACGATGAACAAAAGTCTCTGGATCATTTGGTAATTCATAATGGATAATCTGCATAATATGAAAACCTTTCATTAATTGAGCTGTATATGCCTAAAGTTCATCTCAAATAGCATGATGCTGAAATGTATTTAATAAGTTGACAGAAAGTGAAAAGAAACAGTAACACGTGAAAGATTAACCCAACGGGCTAGATGGAGATGCTATAAAACGTATCAAAGCTAGATGATATATTGATATAAAACCCAAAGGCATGCCGAACTTAAATGTGGAACAACACCTCATCTTGAATTTATTTTGTAACAAGATTAAGCCGTTAATTGCCAAATTCTTGAACTCTCTGATGATCTAATACTTGTTTTAGTACTGTACATATTAACAACATACTTGTTTTAGCACTGTACATATTAACAACATACTTGTTTTAGCACTGTACATATTAACAACATATTTGAAACTTAGAATGTGCACGAATTACTTTTGAGGAATACATACTAAAATTTTGGTAGGCACAAGTTGACTGAGTTATGTTGCACATTTGAAAATTTTCATCAGCCAACAATCAGAGCTCCAAGTTAAAGAGTTATCATGTGTGAGGCACGGTACTTCAAAGAATTACAGTATCTAGAACCAGATGAAGTGAACAGGATTTATGAACCCACCAAATCAACATTTGGTATATCAAGACCACGAGCAGCAACATCAGTTGCCACAAGAACAGTAAATTTCCCTTGACGAAAACCATTCAATGTCCTCTCACGCTGATGCTGAGAAATATCACCGTGCAGTGCCTCAGAAGCAATACTGTTTGCCAATGCCAATGATACTTCATCTGCATCCCGTTTCGTTTGAGTGAAAACAATGGTTTTCCCACCCTTTGCATATACCTGGCAACAAAGGATTTTAGAAACATTGTACTAATCGAACGAAATAATTTATCTCATGACATAAATATGGGACCTCCAAAGTAATTAAGTGACCAAGGACTCTGCAAAACGTACTAGCCCATTAATAGTAAACATGCACCACTCCAAAGTCAATAAAAGGTTCAACAGATATATAAGAGAGGCAGGTGAAATCATGCTCTCAATGGGACTTTGTAACAACGTAAAATTTTTATCAGACATCTATAAGCACAAAGATAAACCAATGTAGCTGTATAAACTATGACAGGTTTCATTATCTTATTAGTTTCTGAATCATGCATACAATCTATCTGCTCCATTTGCTTTGATTCCCTGGCTTACGTTAATGTTACATTCTAGTAAATCATGCATGCCCTAACTATCTGCTCCCATTTGCTTTGATCCCCTCGGTTAGATGTTAACAAAGTTGAGCAAAAAAGAAGAGGAGAGGAGCAGAGTGAGATTCCATGAGATGCATTAACATACCGTAATTAGATCACTAAGAATGGTACGCTTTGATGTCGCAGTGAGAGGGATAGCGTAGATTTTGATTCCTTCAGCAAGTTTTTTGTCTTGATCACCGACCTAATTAAACACACAGAGAGACCAAGTGACTAATTAAATCAGGACATAAAAATAAAAATAAAGCATAGCAGTATACATCTGCCATCAATTATATCTCACAAAGCAGCAGCAAGAGTCTTCAAGTGCAAGTGCAACTAACATGCTCAAGCCCAGTCTTAACATCTATTATGCCTCATGGCACTGTATTGTAAATGTTTAGAGTCCAAACCAGAAGGAATGGCCAAATAGGTTGCCGTTGTGGACTAAGAGGCTGAGAGTACTACCAAACTACTGGCCAACTTAGCAAAAGCAAATACATGTCAATAGTAAAATCCATCAAATATTCCCTATGGAGAGTTTCCAGAGCAAGGGGGTAGCTAGCTTCATGCAGTTTGTATCCATGCACCATAACTACGAATTAAACCCAAGAATTCGGGCTGACTGCAGACATAAGTAAATTAAACCCAACCTTCTGAGCTGAGTAGGTGACATATCACGTAACAGAAATGATGTACGGTCAATAATCTCATGGGTATTGCTTTGTAAGAACATGGCTTGTAGCTGGTTTCTATTAATAGAAATCGGGGTAATCCCTTATTTTGAAAAAAAATATAAAAAGCTCATGGCTCACATGCATCAACATACAAAGTGTGGTGCCCAGAATTTGTATTAAAACAATATGCACTACATGAAGGAACCATAAAGCACAATCATTAGATCACAACAATTAATGTGCATGATCTGACTAAAATCAAAATGGTATCTGCAATCACATGTAAGAATGTTCTTACACGACACGACACTGATTCATGGCCTATTTTGATGTTAATGCCTAACCAAAGAAAAACTGCCACAGCGAATAAGGGAACCCCATAAGAAAAACAAGAGGAGAAGAAAAGGAATGTGAAGGCCATACCAAGTCAATTGTCAAAGGATCATTCAAGTACCGCCTAGACAATTTCTTCACCCAACCAGGCATGGTTGCAGAGAAAAGCATGCTTTGCCGCTGTGCTGGCAGCTGTTGTAATATTGTCTCCACATCTTCCTCAAACCCAACTGCAAGCATTTGGTCAGCCTCATCAAGGACCAGATACCTCACTTCTCCCAACTGAAGACTTCCGCCGTTTATCAAATCAATTAAGCGACCTGGAGTTCCTACAACAACATCAACACCATGCGAAAGTGCGTTCTGCTGGACGTTATATGAGACACCACCATAAACACACACTGTAGTGAGCTTGGGTGCTGATTCCTTTATTTCCTTCTCAACTTGTTTGGCCAACTCTCTAGTAGGTGCAAGGACCAAAACTCGAGGAATACGACCTCGCCTACCGAAAGGGGTAAAAAGGCAGTGAGTGGATGCAAATTATCAACTGAATTTAATGCAGCACAATGTGCAGCTGCCATGCAAGATGAATGGGTACCTGACAATCCGCCCTTCATCCTCCTCAATCAATCGCTTAATCATGGGTATACCAAAGGCTAACGTCTTTCCAGTTCCAGTCTTTGCTCTTGCAATCAGGTCACGGCCCTCAAGAGCAGGAATCAATACAGCCCTCTGGAGGAGACAAAAACAAAATCAGCAAAAGGCTAAGCAAATAAGCACCTTCTAAAGTCAAAAGCGAGCTCAGTGAAAACATGTGACACGTAGCATGCAATTCAAAGGAAAATTAACTTATCTGGTTATCTACACCATTTTTATTTACTATGCATTGTGTTCATGGACATGACATGGAGAATGTGTCATCCTAAGTTCCTAACTTCCTGCAGCTAAAAAATAGGAAATGAAACAGGCTGCCTTTTAGCAGAAAAATAAGGGGCTTTGGTTTACAGTGAAATTCTAAAACACTAAGCATTGACAAATCTCGACGCGCATGGCAGTTAGAACTCTAATTTGGTATCGAGGAGCGCATGAATACTCGTTGAATCAATCCTGGGTTGGAAGAAAAATACCCACCACCATAGTTTCGCAGTTCAAGTCTCAAGTGTTACTACTTGGAAACTTAGCGTACACTACTACACTAGCGTCTCACTTTCCACACTAGAAAGAGTCACGCTCCACTTGTCCTGTTACTACTATTTTGCGTCAAAGCAAGCTCACTCAACTGCTCGAGACAAGCCTATGCACCACGAATTTCGAAAACACCAACTCAATTCCCCAAACCCTACACACCGATACCTTCCCCGTCTCCTCCCAACAGCCAAACCTGCAGCGCAACCTAGACAAGCGATTTAGCACGAATAAGCCAATCGCAGGAGAGCGCAATCGGCGTCACCTGGATGGGGAAGAGATGGGTGATTCCGCGCTCCTCGAGCGTGGCGACGAGCTGGTCGGGCAGGCCGAGCCTGGCAATGGCGAGCTCCTCCTCGTCCCCCTGGAACCCTTCCTCGTCCGCGCCCAGCACCTCGACCCCCTCCGCGTCGCCGTCGCTCCCGTACGCGCCCTCGCCATCCTCGTCGTCGTCGCGGAGCTGGAGCCGCTTGAAGGCGTGCTCGCTGAGCACGGAGTTGGGCGACGCGACTGCCGCCGCCGTCCATCCGCGGCAGCGGCGGCGGAGCGCCCAGCAGCGGAAGGCGGCGCGGAGGCGGAGGGAGGAGGGCGCGGCGCCGGCTCTAGGGCTGGAGAGGGAGAGGGAGGGGAGCGTGAGGAGGGAAGCCATTGGGGGCGGGGGGAAGCGATAAGAAATGGAACGAATGGCTGCTCAGCTCTTTAAGAGGGAGGGGAGGGTTTATATGGGGAGGCGGGTGGATGTATAGGGAGGGGTGGGTTTTGGCCTTGCTGCGATACGTGCCTACGTGGGGTGGCGACGGGCAGGAGAGTCTCCTGGTTCACACGAATCCCACGCTTGCTCGCTCGTGCCCCTCAGCCTCTGCTCTACTCTCGTCCTGTTCTTTTCAATTTTTCACTTATTTTTTATTTTAATTTTTTTGTAATTATTATTTATTAAACTAATAAGACATAGTCAAAAGCTATAAACCGTAGTCCAAAATAAGCTTAGTTCTTTTCTACTTTTCAGCTATCTTTTAGTTTTAATTCCTTCTAGCAATCACTATTTATTAAATTAATAATTCGTAGTTAAAAGTTATAAACCGTAGCTCAAAAACAGTGCAATGATTAGGTGCCTTGTCTTTTGCTTCTTCGCATGAGATTAGGACAAGCAGGCCTAGGGGGTAAGTCGGCTCATTCTGATGTCTGAATTTGTGCATTGCAGTGCCGACCGTTGGTGTATGTAGAAGAAAATACGATTATCAGGCGACCACTGTCAAGCATTAGTAGCTGTGCAACCCAGAACTGGGAGGTTTCTTCATATATACCCAGAATTGGGAGTTCTTTTGTTTGCAATACAAAAATTGAGGGAGAAACAGAGCGATTGCATAAAATTCCTTTCGAGTCAGCTAATGCTTCACGAGTGCTTTCTTCCTACACTTCAAAACTCCAAAATGGCACCTGCCGTTAACTCTTCTGATATGCTTACCAAACAAAAACATAATAAATCCAACTTTGGATGCCTCTTGACAAAAAAAAATGTACCATTAGGAACGTGAGTTATGGTTATACATTTCAAAGACGGCTAAACATCCAGATTATTAGTGCATGCAGTAGCGCTATCATTTACAATGTTCAGGGAGATAGAACAGAGCGTGCAAAGACTGATTATTCACCACGTGGCTCGCCTTCTGCATTATGCTCGATTTGAGCAGCATTCTGCTCCTTTGATTGCACCTCTTTATCATCCTTCTCAGCATCTTGAACCTGGGAATCTGTCAAGGAATCTAACAGTGAACTCTCAGAAGTGATGGCGCCAGAACAGGCTTCACCATCCTCTCCATGGAAGAACCTAGCGAGAGACAAGGGGTTGTAAGTAGAGCTGGCTTTCCGAAGGCCCTGTATCGCTTTCATTGCAGCGAGTGTGCTTCGGTACACATCTGAGGTTTCCACGTCGCAGGATGATGTTGGGTCGCGACTAGCCACATCATCCTGAGCTTGCAGCTTTGCAGAGGAACCAGACTCGAGTACTTCTGCTTCGACCGGGAAAAGGACTTCAAAATTAGCCTCACATTCTCGAACAAGCCTTGTTAAAGGTTCAGTTGTGAAAAATGGTTGGTGACGAGCACGTTGAGTGAAAGGTAGGCTAAGCAAACCGCCTGTTCTCTTGTCATACTTCTTCAGTATCTTCACTAGTCCTGCATGCACAAAGATTCGTGATATTAGACACCAAACATAGTATTGCCAGAATACTGCAGATTGGCCGATTGGATTTCGTGTGCTCACCAGCATAATTTAGGGAGCTGTAGTTCTGCAGAAGTATCATCTCGCCGTGGATAATGACAAAAGCTTTACGTACTTCTAGCATCTCTTCAGTGAATTCACTCTTGGATGTAAAAGCATCATTCTTCTTAGCTTTGACTCGCTCAATCCTCTCCTTGAGCACCTAATTGAAATAATTGGACAGCAAGGGTTATAAGGGCAGTTGTGGCTCAAGTGTAAGAAACAAGCAAACTGGCGATTTTTTTAAAAAAAAACAGACAACACAGGAAACTGGACTACCTAGGGCCCTAAATCACACAAATAAACAAGAAACCAAAAATGCCAAACAATGAATAATAATATTGACAGAATGTACGATTTCAAAATAGAAAGCTAATTTTCTCCCAACTGCTTATTGAAAAACATATGTAGAATGGCAATTAATGTTGTTAGGACAATCTTCCACTCAACAAATCACATGTTTACTATTTCAAAACAGAAAGCAAATTTTCTCCCAAATGCTGATTGAAAAACGTATGTAGAATGGCAATTCATGTTGTTAGGTCAATCTTCCACTCAACAAACCACATGTTTATTAGATCCTGTAGCTCCAGAAACATGTCAACATATTTATGCTTAATGCGTCCAGCACCAGACCATCTGTGACTTAAAAGATGAACCCCCAAGACAGAACAAGGACATAGATGCTTGCAACCGGAGTTTCAATAAAATGATCAGCACTGTATATAAACTGAAGCCTAAAGAAATTGTTTAGGCATTTCACCATTTAGTAATCAGTATACATAAGCTCACAAGTTTGGGAGGAAAAAAAATGCAGCTTCATATGTCAAACTATATACCGTTCAATCAACTGTGTTTGGATGATCCTACTCATCTACCGCAACACTTATGCAGACTCAACATCATAATGAACAAACATAAAAAGTTTTATACTGTTGCTGCTGCTTCTGTTTATAAAACTCAGCTACCAACAAATTGTAATTATGTACTTTTGTTGCATTAATGAAATGACGTGCAGAGCTTTTGCGTGTTCTCAAAAAAATCGTTGATATATAAATAGTAAGCTATCACTCTTGACATCCCTGAAATCTTAGATAGGATTCAAGGTTAACAAACAAAACAGGAACATTTTCCAGTGGCAAGCTTTGAACTCCGTAATTGTGCGATTCGATGCGATGATCAAATATGGTCATTGGTGACATATGACATGGTGACATCTGCATGAATGGAGCCTCAATATACCTAAGTGGATTTGACCTTGTTCAGCAAGTTTATGCGCAATGTTGATATGTTCAGACCATTACATAAAGGTAGAGTATCATTGCAGAATTAGACTAGAGACCCATACTCCATATTTGATCCCTAATTGTGATGGATAGGCACATACATTAACGGCCAACAAGAAAGCCTGTGCCATACAGAAAGGCACATGCCATCCATTTCGTTGAGAATGAACAAAAGAGACAGCCACCAATGTTACTATTACTCCACATTGAACCAGAGCAGGGCATAATAATACTATTGATACTTCAACACTTTCCTACTTAGTTCAATTCAACATGTCCCTAGGCATTCTAAACTCACAAATGTTCAACTTTTATTCATGAGTTAACCCAACCTGCATAAATCCCCTGCACATGCCGAAATCAAAAAGTCGACTGGGAATTGGGAACCATCCAACATCAATTATCAGAAACAACCGACTGAATGCACTCACAGAACCTAGCCTTTTACCACAAGAATATCAAGAACCGCCACTTCACACCCAGTGAAGAGGTTCCCACAATCCAACCCAATCCAATCCCGGTCCGACCACGATGCCCGCACCGGGCACGAATACACGCATCAACTCAACGTAGGTAGCGCAACAAGAATCGCGAGGAGGAAAGAGCAGGGACAAGGAGAAGGGGACGGTACCTGGAGGCGGATGACGTACCACTCCTCCCTCTCCATGTAGAAGTCGTTGAGCTTGTGGAGCTCCAGGTCGAGGGTGCTAGCGAACCAGTTCCCCAGGGCCCGGTCCCCATCTCCCACGGCGGCGGCGGCGGCGGCGGGCGGGTGGTCGCCCTCGGGGGGCAGGCTCTTGATGAGCTTCTTGAGGGCCTTGTAGGCGAGGTACTTGTCCCTCCACGCCGGCAGCGTCTCCTCCAGGTGGTTCCGGAAATCCTTGCCAAACTTCATGTGAGCTCTCCGATAATCAATCCCACGAGAATTCCGAATTCTTCTTTGGTTCGGGGGGAATGTAAGTGGATTTTGGTTGTGACGGAGAAGAAGATGAGGGGAGGAAATGGGATGGATGATTGG
The DNA here is from genome assembly GCA_017311315.1 of Dendrocalamus latiflorus. NCBI lineage: Eukaryota > Viridiplantae > Streptophyta > Magnoliopsida > Poales > Poaceae > Dendrocalamus > Dendrocalamus latiflorus. The sequence goes on from CM029631.1 coordinate 1,637,068, forward strand.
GTCGCTGTCGGGTGGGGCCGGATGTGGGATATTCTCATCTCGGCGCCTCGTGGATTCCCCTTCTGTCGTCTTCCCTCGGCTCCTGCGATGCGATCGACGCCTGCCGCTTCGGCCTTTAATTCGGGCTTCTTGTTTTTTTCCCCCATTTGCTTGGGTTTTTTTGTTTGTCTTTTAACTTCGAATTCTCCGTGTACCGAAATAAATAAGTGATTTTTCAGATTATTTCTCCAAACGGTTTTTTAAATCAAAAATCAATTCCTTCTCTTCTTACCTGGCTTTGGTACGTTATTGATGGTGTCGCTGAGCGCGACATGCACACAGCGCATGAACCAGAAGTATTAATCATGCTATTTCTGTCCATGAAATTTCTCCGTTCCTAGTGAAGCACTTCATGTTGGTGAAGCTTCCATCAACTTGTGAAAGCCAATCCGCCCCAAAACGAGAAAAAGAGAGGAAATTATGCGACAAGGCCCAACATTTGCTGCATTTCGACGTTACATGAACATTTGGTATGCACTTTATTCTTCAGACGAGCGGAGAATGAGAGAGAATAATCTAAGGAGAGCGTTGGCTCTGAAAGTTTTTGTTCCAAATGTTACCCAACTTACAAAATATGTACACCTGAAAGACTACAGAATTGTTAAATGGAACATACGTATTTGCATCCGTACATGTTTGCCAAGATGTAGCAGACTATGGCCAGAATGAATAGGCTTCCAGCTGCATGTCTCATACGATACACGCGTGCGTGCGCCGCATGGTTGCCAGCTCTAAATCGCCGCCGAGCAAAGGGAAAGCCTCCTGCAGACGCCGGCGATCGATGCACAAGCCGTCTTCTCATTGTCCTTCCTTTTGGCCAAAAAAATGGCTACCCAGAAACGGCATACACTGAGATGCTGATATGTTTCTTCTCCCTGTCAGTAAGGTCTCACTCAGTTTTTGCGAGCGGAATGGTACAATTCCATCTAGTCTAGAGCAGGTCGGTTCCATGACCAATCTTGCTCCATGACCCTCCTGCAGAGGGCGTCGAAGCGTCTAGGTGTGAAAGGTTAGGAATAAAAGTCCATATCAGTCTAAAATCAGCTGGCCTAGTCTGAGGCTTGGGCTGAGTCTAATTCCGCCCCTGACCGTCGACGTTAAAGACAATGTTATAAAGGCCTGCACAATGCATGACGTCTTTTACTGTCAGCTACAAGTACAATGCAATGCAATACCAAGGAGATACCAACAAGTAAAACACACCTCCAGTTTTCCGAACAATTGGGATGGATCCATATGGCATAGCAATAAGCTGGGTTAGACCACAAGGTTCGAAAAGGGAACAAACAAAAATGAAGTCGGCACCAGCATATATCTACAACAAAATTACACATCAGGTTAATTTCCAGTTCTAAACAACTAACATATCAAGGGGCCTTTCTGTATCAAGGGGGAGATTCAGTTTTTTGCCACTCTTAAGATTGATACCGAGACTCTGTCACTTACATGTGGGGTCGCCTGAGTCACTGACAATGGGCCCGGGTGGCAAATCTGTTGCCACCCGAGTCGTAAGGGTGGCAAATAAATAAATTTTCCGTATCAAGGTGGTCTTACAACGCAGTGATTGTTCAAAACTTGTGCAAAAACACAAGATAAGAGACTCATGGCAAAATAAAGGTACATCAACAAAAGAAAATCAAAAGAAAAAAGATAATGCAGTCAATAACTACTGGCAAATAGTATACAGTGGTCAAATGTGGAGTGTAAAGTACCGCATACCCATTCTGCGGATCCAAGAAGTGAACAGGGATGTCTTCAACCTTTCCAAACCATACTTTTATCTCTGTATCACCCCAAGTAAAGCTTCGGCGGTAATGTAAATCCTTCACCTGCACCATAAGAACCGTAACTTAATGACGAAAAGAACAATATCGACATTCACCATTCTCACCTGTCAAGCAAGCACACAAAACTCTCCACACATATACTAGTAAAAGGTAAAAAGGTCTTGCAGATTAATATGCAGCAAAGAAATAATATCAGCTATAACTAAATTTAAGAGATGTGCTTCAATGCTCTCTCCAAAAGTGAAAACAGAAAAAACACAATTTTAAAGCACATTGAGGGTCTGATTTGCAACCAACCACAAAGTGAAAACAGATTTTAATATTCAGGATATACCACTCCAAAGAGTGACATGGTTTAGGACGTTACTCCAAAGATTGACTTCCAAGATACGCCACTACGAACACATTTAGATCCACGAAATACCATTTCCGCTCATTTCTTGCATTTGTCAGGCTTTTTCACTGCAGGAAAGGACATCTTTGCCCCTAGTCGAAGTTCATTACGGAACCATGTTATCTCGCATGCTTTGTTTATCTTGCAAAAAAAATTGTATGTTACTACATTACCTCATACCAATACAACTAGAAACTTTGCCGAAATTTTTCATGAAAAATTGTTGTCATCTCACACCAAAATGCAAGTCATTTGAAACAAATTTCAATTAATTGGCAGCATTTAGTTCAAGACAGCACACTAATAAGCCATTACATACTGGGCAGCATAATCTTATAGCATCAGCTAAGATATTACATAAAAGGGCACCAAGATAACCAAAGCATGCAGGCCTAGTCTAACCCAGGGGCAAAGATGTCATTTCCCATAGGGTGAAAAGGTGACAAAAGTCTGAAAACCTCAAGAAATGAGTGGAAATGGTATTTCGTGGATCTAAATATATTCGGAGTGGCATATCATGCAAAGTTGTTAGATGCGTATTATACATGTGTATTTTCTTCGTTGTATAAGGAGTTATCTGCATATATGTTACATCTATACGTGTATATATATTGGCTCATTGTCCTCATGATGAATACAAACGCTATTCATAACATGGTATCATAGCACATACCTGGGGTTTCGTGTCGTTAGTTCGTTTCTCCATCTTCTGCCGCCGTCGTCGTCGCCTGGCGTCTCTTCACCACGCCATCGAGAGGCCTCACTGTGGACAGCCTTGCACAACCATCCCTAACTCTGAGCTGCCACTTACCTAAGCTTCCCCTTCCTCCAAAGATGCTCAAAAACTAATACTCTTGTCCCCTTTGCCATTGAAGCTCACCATTGCCATTAAAATCGTCGCAAAGACACCTCGGCGCCGGTAAAGCTCCGGCCATCCCTGACCACACCCAAGCCAAAAATGGAACCCCCTCGTCACCAGGAATCTACCCGTGGTCATCAATTGTGTTTCGACTACGGATTCCCTGACCGCTCCACTGCTTGAAATCTCCGACCGCTTGAACTCTCCAACCGCTCCGCCGCTTGAACTTTTCGACCACCTTGTAATCAAGAGAAGCTTCGACCACTCTGCTTCGAGTCATGAGCAACACCACTCATACGCCATCCGATGTTCTTAAGACAATCGAACGCCGTCCGATGTTCTTAAGCCACTCGAACGCCATCTGATTCTCCTAAACCGCTTGAACACTATCCGATCTTTTAAGCCACTCAGACGCCCCCAATCTCCACAGCTACTCGGACGTCGTCCGATCTCCATAGCAACTCGTACATCGTCTGATCTCTGCTGACTTCACGCTCGAAGTCGAACCTCGACCGTCCACCCGACTATGTAGTCATACTCGAGACCACCCAAGTACTCGTAACTTCTCTGTTCTCTGAGTACATAGCGACAACCCGATAAGAACTAAACCCGCTGTGAACAGTAAAACTCGCGATGAACAGTGTCAGACATGTTACTGTTCACAGAACCCTAAAATACATATATACATCCATTTCGATTGTTTCAAACCTATCTACCCATTTCTCAGCTCTATTTTCGCATCCCAACCCTCCTATAATCTCTAAACATATTTTATTTGGTTTTTCTAGATTTTACTTCTTTCTTTTTATTCCTAGCTCAATCCTTTGAGCACAAAATTGATTTATTTCTTTTGCTTTGCGCTAGCACATGACATCGTAGACCAGTCGACCCAAGAAGGAGAAGCTCAAATTCAAACTCAAGAATCAGAAGAATACGAATAAGTAGAATACATTGGTCCACAAGACAAATCACATGTTTTTTTATTATGTTGAACCTTCATTCCTTTAATTATTTATTTATCAGTATTTTCATTATGTAATTTAGCACTGTTATTTCTTGTATAATAAATGTTTAGAATGACATTATATTAGTTATGTCCTACCACCTAAAAAAGCCCTGTTTAATTTAACATCCATATTCACCTTGACAAGACTTAGTATTATTAAAGATACTAATTAAATAATCATGGTAAATCAGGAACTCAACTGTTTTATATTACTAAGAGACTTGGCACTTTGTCAGTAGAATTTCAAAAGTAGTTAGAGGATAAGAAGATATCACGGGAAGCACGAGATGGTTGGGTTTCATGACTTTATCATAGGGTGGAGACTTTGGACTGGAAAGGTTACAGTGCAGATGGTCATTGAAACAAAGGTTTGTGGATGGAAGTTACCTTGGTGAAAATATAAGGACTAGAACCATATGCCAAGTAAAGAATACAATGATCGCTCAACCGCAAGCGTTGATTCGTCAAATCTGGTTTAGTAGCTGCTCAAGTTCGATTGAATATCTACAAAGGGTGGAGGAAGACCGAGAGAGTTTTTGTGGTATAGGAAGGGAAGACTATATTTAACAACAGTAGATCCGCTTTAAATCGGCGAGGCTGCGGGCCACCCAAGTTTGTTAGGAAACAGTACCTATTGGGTAGAGGCTATATAAAGAATTGAGCAGTAAAAAATCTTGTTTTCTTAACTCTGTCGCGAGAGTTAAGAGTTCTTGTGGGTAAAGTTGGGTAACTCTGCAGAGTCAATCATAAATGGTATTCGAATACATTGTGCTTTCGGTAAATGAAGCTGTGTTTAATGGGTGATTCGAACAGCGAAGTATAAGTAGATTGGAAATATTGAAGTTTGGTAAACGAGATGTTGAAACCCCAAATTTCTTAAGAAGTTTATGATTTATTATTTTGTGTTTAAAAACAAAATATTTACAAATAAAATTGCATCCACAAATACTTTAACAAAACCACTATATTTCTAACCCTTAAAAATCCTAACAAGTAGCTATATAGTATTTCCCCATATGACTTGTTGAGTACGATGGTTGTACTCATGCGTGCTAAACTATTAAGAGAAGATGCTTGAAAAAAATAATGAAGGAACTATTGAGGAAGACTTTGAAGATCTCTACGATGTAGACGACGTCTGGTGTTATGGTTTATTTTACACTGAGACATGCCTGTGGAGTTATTTTGTATTGTAATATAACTTTACGCCCCTCGCCGCGCTGTGTAAAACTTAACTGCTTAGCCTTAATTTTGTAATAATGTTTGGTTTTTATGCTTAAGCTTGTGATGGAAATAATGTACACTCGTCTATGGTACTCGTAGCTGAACAATGCTGGACAGTTATGAGAAAATCCTAATAATCCTAGGAAAGGGGGCATTACAAAGTCATCATATTCCTCACTATCTTTTTCCCGAGCAGCTTCCTTTCCTTTTTGCATTTGCAACCACCTCATGAACTTTGTTGTCTTTGTGTTGCTTCTGAGCATCGGCCATAAAATTTGCAGCAGCAGATGAAATCTTGGATGGGGCACGTTTGGAACCAGCTGATTGTTCATTGGTATTTAGTCTTGGCTTCTTAGGTGTGTGATCATTCCCAGAAAGACCATGAGAGCTGGACGGAAATTTCTGTCCAACTTGCTGTGCAGGAAGATTAGTGCCACACTTCCCTTTCAAATAGAAAATCATAGAAGAAATCCCCAAGACAACCTTCAGCTGAAGCAGGAACTTCTGAAACATCTCTAAAACCATGTATAACCTCACATAATCCTGTCTGTACATACTTTCTTTATCAATTTCCTTTGTGACCCCCCACCAGAGAACCAACATTACTCAAGAGTTGCTTCAGTCCTTTTGTCATGGGGTATCCTTCTAACTCTGAACCAAGCTTTTTGCAACTCACCTTTAGCACCAACAGTAGGGTTCCAGGGATCAACATCTATCTGAGCCTTAGCACGCCTCATCCCCAAACCTCTAAAATGCGACCAATCATCCACCATTTTAGCATTTGGGAACCTCATAGAGAACTGATTAGGAGCCACCTGTTCGGCATAGAATCTTCAGGAGGGGCATAAATCTTGGAATTCTTGTTCAATCTGTCTGGAAGAAGCAACACCAGAAACAACTTTGATAATGGCAGTACTAGCCCTTTCCCTTGAAGCCTATTATATCAAAAATGATGATCGGAACCGAATTTATTGCCTGTCCCCTCCCCAGCAAGAATTGAGCCTGCAACTCACTTCTTGCGTGACAATCCAATTAACAACAATACATTGTGTTGTTAAAATTAACTTTTCAAGTTGTGACTGATGTGTTTATCTTTCAGAAAAGGCCAGGCCAGGCTATTCGATCTTGTAACGTGGTTTGGAAGGAGGAAAACAATTGACCGCGCGTACATGCTGTCATGCAATAACAGAACAGATGAACAAGGAGCATTCCAGTATCAGTAAACACACAAGTATGCACACAAAAAGGGAGGATTCACAAGTGATCAAAGAAGATGCTGGTACCAATCATATACAGCTTGAACGAAGTTGGTCGGTGTAATCCAGAGTGGTGATTGACACGGAGTGACCAGCCGATCGACTACTGGCCGTGCGATGGAGATGGCCTGATGGATGTGCAATATGGGATCAATCGATCGAAATGGACAGGTGGTGGTGGGATGCCGCTGTAGTTGGTGCAGTATGTGCATGCGCAGGATCTATCGAGACGACAGCAGAATGGATGGCAGATCTCCTGTTCTTGGTTAAAAAAAAGACAACAGAATGACTGAATGAGCTGGGGAGACGAAACCACAGCTTGTTCTCTGCAGTGCAAATCGTATCACCGCTTCCGCCAGTCAAACTAAGCTTGCAGCAGCAGAAATTATTCAAAAACCACAAGTGGAGTATTAGTGTAAGATAAGATTAATTTGTACTAACTCCACTCTGCAGCTCGACACTAGCAGAGAGAGTACCCAGCAAGGGAATTTTTTGGAGTTAAGAGGTTGCCTACGTATGCGCACGCGGCACTCTCTCGTTGTCAACTGGTCCAAAACTAACGCAAGATATTTGCTTGATCGCGATATGTTTGTTTTCCAATGTGGACCAACCCGATGGACGACATGTACAGCATTGGCTCAAGGAGATCGAAACATCAAGAAGAAAAAAGCAGCGATCGAGGCTGCCTTGTACGACCCGTTCGCATAGACTTTTGATTTTGATTTTTGGATTTGATTTATAAATAGTAACAGTTTATGGAGAGATACTTATATATAAAAAGATATTTATATATGATTTTAGTTGATATAAATGAAGTCGCTATAACATGTACTACAATCGACTAGTAAACCCCGTTTTGAAAATACACTTCATTTTAAAACTAGTTATTATATAAAAGTCACTTAAAATACAAAATAGCTTTAGAAGCCAATATGAACAATACATAAATATTTCAGTCCGATCGAACAAACAAATGCATTTGTTGGTAGAAGTAGCTACTATACTTTTTATGTATTGTTTGTGCGATATGTTTTATCTGTGTTTTTTTGATATAACAGCAGACAGCAAGATGTGGATGCAGATGATATACACGATTTTAAACCTAAAAATTTATTTAGAAAATTATTTAAAAAACCGTCTAACTTATTTAGACTTTTTAAAAAATAAAAACACAAACCTCTGCTTTGCCGTACGTACAGTGATGCGTGCACCTGGGCGCGACGGACGGGGTCCGTGACTTCGGCGAAAGGAGGATGAGGAAGCCGCATAGGCACTGACGTCTCACGCACTGGATGGATAACGATGCACGCGTCCTAGTCAAGCAAGCAAACACCCGGTGAGGTGACGATATTTCTCGAGGGCTAGCTTTGTTTAGAGATTAATGCTTGTCCTTACCACCTTATCCTTATTGTAAGCGGCAACAGCAACGGATTTGACAAGGCATAGCTACTTGGCTTGTTTGCGGTAATGTCCTCGTAAGACTTGGTGGCTGCATGGAAGCCCCCTGCATTTTGTTGGGCTCGGGATTTATTTTTTTTTTTTTTTTTGGCAATGAGAAAGCGGTGCCTCCCTTCAAATCGGTCTGTAGACTGATTTCGCGTAACGTTGAGCTTGGTTGGATAAACAAATCTTTATCCACATTGTTAGTGGTTTTTCTAATGCTGACTGGGCAGGATACCCGGATGATCACCGGATCACAGGAGGATTTGCAGTATTTTTTGGATCAAATCTAATCTCCTGGAGTGCTAGAAAATAGGCTACAGTTTCTAGATCCAGTATAGAAACTGAATACAAGGCTATGGCAAATGTCACTACAAAAATTGTATGGTTACACTCTCTTCTTGGAGAGCTCGGAATATATCAAATTATCAATCAAGAGCAGCAGTTCTGTGGTGTGATAATCTAGGTGCAACCTACTTATCAGCAAACCCAGCTTTTCATGCAAGAACAAAATACGTTGAAGTAGACTATCATTTTGTTCGAGAACATGTAGCACATAAGGACCTTGATGTCCAATTTATTCCAATAGGAGACCAAGTAGTAGATGGGTTCACAAAACCTCTGCTAGGATGTATGCTTGAAAATTTTCGAAGCAATCTCTATCTTGGTCAGTTGAGATTGAAGGGGATGTGAAAAGACAAGAATATCTGATTGATTCGTCTCTTGGTCTATTGTAATTCTTACGGGATTCACCTTTCGTATAGCGTTCAGTTTCCTTGTTTGCAGTATTCTGTTTTCCTTTGCTCTGTAATCTCCTGTAAAACAGATTGGTATTGCCAACTATTTATACACATGAAAGGCTCATCATCAAGAACGAAGCCTGAAAACCAATATCTGTTATCAACTGTTTTCACATGATTAACTCATTTCATTCCTCAAGCCAACCAAAGCCACTCTGAAAACCAAACATCCTGTGAAAGAATCTTTTAGGCAGTGTCTCTGAAATTCAAATAAAATATCTAGGAGTAGTAGATATTTCATATGAATCTTGTAGATTAACTAAGAGGATGTTGTTGCTACAGAGATATTTTTAGGGTTAATTCCTTAGAGCATCTCCAAGAGAGGCTCAATATTTTGTCCTCTAAAATCTCATATTGGGAGTCTTCCTAAAAAAATTATCCTCTAAATCTTTCCCCTCCTTCAGCAGCTCCTCTAAACTTGGATCCCTAAAATTACTATCTAGGTACTGTATATTTGATGGTGATCCACCTCAATTTTAGAGTACCAAAATTATTGGGTGTGTTTTAGAGTATCTATTGGAGCTTGTTTTTAGTTTTCATACTCCCTAATTGTGTATCCGGGTCCACATGCCAGTAACACAACGGGTGATATATAAGGGATTATATAAACTTTCGATAGCAAATAAAGAATTGTCCTATATTTTTATTATAGAGCTAAATTGGATCCTGCTATAGCTTGGCAAGGATCCAACAGTCTTGTAAGGCATTATAAATAGAGTGGCATGTCTCATCTTGGTCAAGCTTATAGTTTTGTTGAGATACAACATTTAGTTACGAATTACGACTACTGCATGCAGACGGGTTTAGTGGATCTTGTAACAGTGTTGCACCACAATTAATATTGCACGGTTTCGTGGTAATTTTGATATTAAATTTTAAATTAGTAATAAAAATATATAATATGTTTTAAATGAGGTTAATGTTTAAAAAGTTTAATGCATGAATTCATATAAGTTAAAGAGAAAGGATTGACCCCCTTCCCCCTTTATGTCATATGCAGATGATGTATCCAAAGGTTGCACCAAATATAGGACTCTCAAATGCCCTCAGACCAAATCCTCCTCTAGTACTGGTAACAAGAGTAAATTTTACAAAACTGCCAGTAAGGTGTCCTAATTATCAAAGAATTACAAATTGATTACATCGGTGAGCTTGCAAGAATTTTCACAATCCGAGGAATATCCACTTAGTGGCAAATCATGCATTGGATAGTTATTACGTGGAATATAAGGAATTTTCTTTAATAAAAAGATAGCATTTAAATGAAACTACATTTACAATTGGAGTAATAAATAGATAAGTCTTGAATAAAAGTCCAAAATATGTGCAGTAAATTTGCCAAAAGTCCTTTAGTGTGTGCACCATCATGATCCTAACATAGAAAGTTTCACTAACACATAAGTCCAATAATAGTTTTCATAAGATATAGAAAAGAGTTTGAGGGTTGATGTGAGATGAACATGATACATCATGAGTATGACATGACAATATCCCAACTTGTTTGTGGTGTTGTACCAATTTCCTTCTTCCGGACCAAGGTTGTTCACTATGTTCTAAAGATCATTTGCATTTTTTAAGACCCTATCCTTATCAATTGTTCTAACATTTGTTAACCTCCTCTAAGATATAATATTTCATAATGCCGAGAGAACATGTATGCTGACATTGAGTTGAAAAGTAAAAATATATTGACATAATTAAAATTTGGTGCTCACAGCAAATCTTCATTGATTCTTCCTCAGTTAAAATCAAGGCACAATGGTTTAGATTGTTCCTTGTCAACTTCAATGGCATCATTAAGATTTTAAATGTGACTGGTCAATCGATTGGGTCTTATTCCAATGATATTCTTAATACCTGCATTTGTGAAGTTATTTAAAACCAAGCAAGTGAAGTCACATTTAAATTTTATAAGTTTGCAAAAGCACGCACAATTGTAAGGAACTTAGATTTCCAATTTGTATCATTCCTCGTATACAGTTGTAAGATAATATTTTTCTATGCGTATGTTGATGAATATGAACTATTGTTCTTGAATTAATCTTCATTGAGCTCACAGCTCTTTCCGTGTTCATTCTTTATTTGCTTGCATGCCTGACTACTTGTTTATCACAAGGTCAACATAAGTTCCACTCCTGATGCTTGCTATTCCGTTCACAAGAGTAACATGAAAGAAATATTGTTCCATGCCATGAAATTAAGTTTGGCTTATATAACATGTCATACCATGGATGTGTTGCTTGCTTGCGCCCTGGAGGCGCTTGGGGCCCGAGAGACGTCTCAGAGGCATATTGGAGTCCTGAAGGCTTCAGGAGGTGTCTGGGACACATCTCGGATGATAAGTCATTCAACGGAGGGGTGGTTCCTTGAGTGGGAGTTGAACAAGCAAGCTATAATCTTATATTTTGGGATTACTTTTTAAATTTGAAATTAATTATTAATTGCAATAAAAGGTTACTTGTCTACCTCTAATTGCCCTCCAATATTAAAAATATTTATTTAAGGAATATAAGAATACTTAATTTGCTTGTACTTCTTCCCTAGAGATCCATCATTGATATCAATCACAAACTCCGATGATAAGAATTTGGTGAATAGGCACTAAAAATAACATGTGACTTGTAATTGCTCCGTCATAACAATCTCCATAGGGATCCTTTCGCCCTTGTTGATCACGGAGACATGTCTCCATTGGTCATGTATCTTGACCTAGATGACTTCCACATCTTTGTCATAGGTGGCACGAAGAATACCATCAAACACTCGAAGGATCCTTAGGGCGAAAGTTAGGCATGGATGCAAACAAGGTGTGTCTGTCCAACATCCATGTTGTCTCTCGACACGCTGGATGTAGTAGTACTCTAGATCGGTCTCCTTAAGCTCCATGGTACTGAGCTATTGGAATTCATCATGCCTGGGTCGTACCTCACATTACCTGCAGATCAATGCTGACTTTAGGGTTTGGTGCGAAATCACAAAGTTAGTACGAGGATTTTATGGTTCAGTACGAAACCATGAATTAGTGCGAGGATTAAGGTGTTGTGTCCTGATAAGCAACTGGGAGGGGGGGGGGGGGGGTTGAATTACCGGTGTTGATGGGATTTGTCTCAAGCTCATGCAAAACTAGAGTCATCACTTCTTCTCTTCCCCTTCCCTGGTCTTTACTACTTAGAAAGTAGCTTGTTGTGATGCAGGCCCAGGGATACTTGCATCCCACAAGCAGTACACTCGTGTTTGTGTGGTCGACTTGTTGCTATATGGGGCTGGCTCCGCCTGTAACCTCCCTAGATGCAGCTGCTAAGGATTATATGGATTTGATCTACAGGCCATGCCACACAGGCACATCGCACCGTAGGCCCCTATACTAGTGTGGCGTATGCATGGATGTGTTGTTTGCTTGCGGCACGGAGGTGGCCGAGAGTCCCAGGAGGCGTTCAAAGCCTGAGAGACGTAGTCTTGATGACATCTTGGGAGTCCTAGAGGCTCTAGGAAACGTTCAGGATACATCCCATTCCCAGAGGGTAAGGGCCTGTTTGGCAGAGCTCCACCAGCTCCAGATCCACCAGATCCACCGTGGAGCAGCTCCACCGTGAATCTGGGATCCCACCATGGAGCTGGACAAACTGTTTGGCTTCCACAGCAGCTCCAGATCCACGAAACTGAGTTTTTGGTGGGAATAACCTGTTTTGCCCTTGAGGTTGTATGATATATATCTTTTTTCATATAGCACGCATGTTTTGTTCATATTTATTCACAAAAAATGACGTATTTTTTTGTGAACACAAATGCAATTCATGAGCATTCAACATTGACGCACAAGATAGATAATTAATTAACCCATATCCATGACAACGTCTCAATACTATTGCGATTGTCCTTACATAAAAATAACTAAAGATTAAACTCCAGTTTGCCAAAAGTGCCATTATACCAAGGAAAACCTACAGTCCATCTCTTCTTCCGCTTGTCATGTTATAATAATTTAATTGTTCAGTATATGTATAAGAAACAATCCGCTGGTTCTTCAAATGCATGTTCTTGTGTAGCGTTAGAAGCCGCACACCCAAGAACTTTGGCTGCCCATGAGTCGAGAGTCTTCTGCCGGTGTTTCGATGGATAAATCAATAGAAAATTTGACAGCTCCTTGTGAAAATATCACTCAACCTTTGCAACCCCTCCTTCTGGTAGACTACTATCAGCAACTGCTTCTCGCACAAACCTGCAAAGCAGAATGGTGTGGTGTCCAATAACACATTTTCATTCCCATTTGAATTACTGCATATCAAAAGGCCAAAGCCATTTTTCTCCTTGTATGCAGTTAGCAAAGTGGGAGAGAGCAATGAGTGTGAAGCTAATTAAGCTAGCTAACTATGAGCAATGCTTGCTGTCTAGACAAGCAATAAGCCACAAGCATGTTTCAATCTCTTATGTTATTTACTTTTACCATAAGAAAGAATGACATATTATCGGCCTATATCCTGAAAGCTAAATAAAAGATGAAGATCCATACCTTGCCAACTTTTCTTGAGATGATTGCAGGACGTAGATTGCCAGGATGAAGGACAGAGCAAGACCTGCATATCAAAGTGAAAACAATTTTTTTAGAACAGAACAAGACATGCATATCAAAGTGTAAACAATTTTTTAGAACCCATATGTGAAAACAATTAGAATCTGCCATGTATATCACTGCAAATTGGGACAAACAAGTTTTTACCGTGTATATCTAACAAGAACATATTTTGGCCAATTCTGTGGATCCCAGAAATTATTCTTTATGTCAGGATGAACTTCCAAATCTGCCCAATGAAACAAGGATCAGTTAGCAAGTAGGGTAACCAATTCAGAAAATTAACCCCAAAAAAATCAGATAGTGACTATACAATACTACACGGTAAAGAAGAAAAAATGCACTTTTAAGATGATTGCTATTGCTAACCTTGAAGCATCTATAGTCTATTGGAATGTGCCTTCGGAATCGGAGGAACCCCTCGAGGAACCCCTCGGCGCCGGTCACGGCCGCGGCGGGCGCCATGGTGCGGGAAGGGGTGGAGGTGGGGTGGGGTGCGGCGGGCGCCATTGCCAGCTGCTGCGTTGGCCAGGGCGGCCGGAGCGCCGGAGGAGGCGGCGCGAGGTGGCGGCGGGGGAGAGGCGGCGCGAGTAGGGGGCGCGAGGAGGCGGCGCGAGGAGGTGGCGGCGAGGAGGCGGCGCGAGGTGCCGGCGGGGGAGAGGCGGCGCGAGGAGAAGGCCTCGGTCCCTCGGTGGCTTTGGCCGAATAGACAGAAAAAACGATTGGGATGGGTTTGTAACCGGTGGCATTGGTGGGTAATTACCATCTAACTTCACGAGTAGATACGAAATAAGTTTTTGTGGAGCACCCCTTGAGGTGCTCCATGAATTTCATGAATCTGGAGCTAGATCCAGTATTTTGGTGGATCCAGATTTTGTGGAGCTAGAGCGTTTGGGTAAAAATTTGTGGAGTGGAGCTGTTTTTAGTGAATCTGGAGCTGGTGGAGCTCTGCCAAACAGACCCTAAGTTCCTAGAGACCCTTCTTCACAGGGATGTTAGGTTGCCAGAGGGCATGTCCGACAATTCCCTCTACCTCCAGGAGCCATAGCTTTTGTAAGTCAGCTATGTCCCCACAGTCAATGCAAGTGATGTAGGTGTGAAACCGAAACACAAGTTGGACATTTCACAAGTCGACGCGCGGGAAGAAATGGACACAACTGTTTATATAGATTGGGGAGGGGGGCAGGAGGGGTGGTGATCGATTGGGCTGTGGCTTATGACTTATTTCATTGTAATTGGCTGAAATTGTACTGTAGCTGAAGGTGGCTTATTTGGTATAATTAAATTTTAAAAATTTTAAAAATAGAAAAAATGTGTTAGCCCATCACGTGTAATGCAAACGAATACAGGAAAAAAAGAACCGGTAAAAAACTAAAAAAAATCAGAAAAAATAAAATTTAGGAATAGCGAAAAATAAACCAGAAGCCATAAGCCAAAGCCGAAGTACATGAGAAGTACATGAGGTCATGAATACACGACACATCCATCCCATTCATCATGCAGTGTCATGAATATTGTTATAGGTAATACGTCATAATCTTCTCACAAAATAAAAGGAGAATGAAAAAATTTAGGTGTCAATTAAATCGTGCCATGGACACACCTTTATCAGGATTAGGGTATATTTAGAACACATGAATGAAAACATAACTATCGTAAAATTTTATAGGAACTAGCCAAATACCCCGTACAACTATGCGGCTAGGTACTACAATACACATATTTTTATTTAAAAATAGACTTATATTTGTTGTACAACCCTAATACTTATGATTAAAGATAGAGATGCATCTTACACAAATGTAATAGTTTTAATATAGATTTTATTAATCCGGATCGCTATAATATGAATCCACCATAATCGACGGTGTATATCTTTCTTGTTTTTCAGAGATTAACATGGTGATTTTTAGCATTTAAGAGTGAATACAATACAATAGATAGACAGGAACTGAATTGATTTGCAGAATTATGAATATCAAGGGCTTTTCATTTAAACGAAGTTTTCAAGGTCCTTCGACGAATTTTCAGGTATATAAGGCCATCCTAGCAAACATACGCATTTAAAATAAAAAAAAAGGCAAAAAGATCGATGAGGACACGGAGACCAGATGATCGTGTTTCGTCCAGAGGCGTCCTCAGTTGTGCGCTCACATGCCTAACGTCTGATCACATCATTTCTTGCGGCCACCTACAATCTGACGGCAAGACCCACACACACTGACCTCGGCCCCAGGTTTTAGAGCTGAAACCACTCTTCCCGATAAACCTGTGTGCTCTGCTGGGGCCTTATGTCCCGCTCCACCTGGCTTCGGTCCATAGTTTTTTATTTTCGATTTTTAAAAATTAAAAGTAATTTAAAATATATTAGCTTTTTAATTTTAGTTTTTTTATTTTTTTCTTTGCATTTTTCGTAGAGATATAACAGTATTTTTATTTTTTTTCTTATATCTTTATTTTTCTTTAATTGAGTAATTCAAAAAAATTTAATAAACATTATAGTATAATTTTAATCAATAGTTAAAAATCATAACCGTGAGCATATAGCCGAATGGAGCGGCCCCTAAATTTAGGACCTATATAAAACGACCAGATACTTATCACTACACTTACCTCTCACTTTTCTTTCCAACTAGGCCAGTACGTTCAAGCCTTCAGGAACTTCTAGGCTGCAGCCTTGATTATTTCTACATCGCTCGATCCAAATTAAGAGCACGCACCGCTGCAATCGAAAGAAGCAGCTGGTGTAATTTATGCGATAGGAGAAATGGGTTCTCTGATGGCTGGTTGGGATTCGCCGGTTCTTGGTGATGACAACAAAGGTGCGTACCACGATTCAGTCCTGTTCATCAGTTGTTGTCACAGACAGCCACGCATGCTTTTCTTGTTGCTTTAATTTGTTCATGAAAGAAGAAAATTCATATGTAACGTGCATGTGTTTCTAGTTCGTCTGATGAGGAACCGGTCACTGACCAAGGAGGAGGTGGAAGCGTTCTGGAAGCAGCACAGGAAATCGGAGGACGGCGGCGAGAGCTCGCCGCTTGGCTCCCCCGGTGCCATGGTACTAGCTGTACTACTGCTGCTGGTCTCGTTTGATTTCCTTGTGCATCTTGTACCTAGCTAGCTAGCTAGCTAGCTAATTAAGGTCTAAAAACTGGGGCATAAGGTCTGATCTTTAATCTGCTTTGTCGATGTAGGAGAGCCCGTTCGGGAGCTTGGGGAGGAGGAGGTCACCGACGTCGTCTCCCCTGGCTCTTGGCAAGAAGATCGACCTGGCGGCTCGCGTGGAGGGCTTCCCAGACGACGACGCCGGGGAGAGCCCCAGCAAGAGCCGCGACTGGTACGTAACCACTAACCAACCGCCGCCGCCGCCGCCGCCGCTGATATTGTACTCGACCTGACTGACGCGTGCAAACTGCTCCTTTTGACGCGTGCGCGCGCGCTGGTGTGTAGGTGGACGAGGAGCAACTGGGCGTTCCTGAACGAGCCGCCGCAGGAGGAGGCGTTCGGCAAGGCGCAGAACTACACGCCGCAGTTCCACGTCGCCCGGATCGCCACCGGCAACGCCTGATCCAACACAGTAGTGTATAGGAGTACCACATGCGCGGGTACGTCTCTGTGTTTGGGCGTGGGTTTGTGAAGTCGAAATCACTTGATCAGACGGATCGTAAACGTGATAATGGTTCGTAGATCAGTTAGGCTTGATGCATCTTCCTCTACAGTAGAGGTAGGTTCATTTCTTGGTTACTAGGTACTGTTTGCACGTAATAGTGCACGAGTAGTCCTCTCCGTGTAGATGTCCTCGTTCTATATTGTACATGTGTGAGATGCAGGTGTGGCGAGTGAGCGGTGTATGTAAAGAAACAGCTTTTGCACTATTGGAAGCTGCTGGCTATGGTTGTGCCATTGTGTAAAAGCTTTCAAATAATGGCATCTCTTTTCATGGTCGTAGAGCCACTTTTCAGCTCCTTGAGTTATCTGCTTCGGATTTGACTAATTTTGCGGTACGCATCGCCAGTCACCATCCCAACCGGCCGGCTAAACATGACACGCATACCGACGGGAGAGGCGCACGGGCAACGAGTGGCACCTGCGGGCTATGCAACTACCTGGGCGGCTGGGCCTATGTGGCCCAGTTAAGCAGCGTGCGGCCAGGCATGTTACCTGGGATCCAGCCCAGGAGCCCGCCGCTGCGGCCGGGTGAGAAATCTCGCGTCTTCCTCGGCCCACGCGGCCCAGCCGACAGTCGATGGCGGCCGGGCTTGTTACTTGGGTTGGCGGGAGGTAGAGGTGGGATTGAATCCAGAGTCTAAGAGCATCTCCAACAAATCCTCTATAGTACTCCTATCCTCTATATTTTAGAAGAAGAGATAAAAAAAAACCTCCAACAGCTCTTCTAAATGATACCCAAAAATATAGAGGATCCTATCCCTAAATTTTCGTCCCCCATATATGGAGGACGCAGGCCATCCCCAAAAGCCTTCGACGGTTTTGTCCCGCGCTGGAGATGGCCAACACTACTGCCGCCGCCCGAGGGTATCCGCACCCCGCCGCCTCGGCTTCTCCGTCCGGCTCCCTCGTGCGTGGCCTCGCGGCTGCGCCGTCCGCCTCCCTCGTGCCCACGCCGTCCGCCTCCCGAGCGCCCGCGCCTTCCGCTGCCCGAGCGCCCGCGCCGTCCGCCGCACGAGCGCTCGCGCCTTCCGCCGCCCGAGCGCCCGCGCCGTCCGCCGCACGAGAGCCGGCTCCCCTGTTCACACCGCCGCCTCGATTCGCATATCCTCCACTGCCGCCGCCTTCCCGAGCATACGCCACGACAGCCACCGCTGCCGCCGCCACCCCGAGCATCCTCTGCGGCGTCCCGGTCCCCATTGCCGCCGGTACCCCGAGCCGCCGCTCCTGTTGGCCGCGTCGGCCCTGCAAGAGTAGGTCTTCCACCGCCACGGGCTGTCCAAGCTCCTGCCTCCAGATGCGCACAAGGGTCGCCACACGCCATCGCCCCCGAGCCCTTGCCACACTCACAGCCGACGACCCGCGAAGACGCCCACACTCCAGCTCCTGGGCACTCTGGCGGCGAAGAATCGACCACGGAATTAGCTGCAAGTCAGGAGGAGTTCCTCCATCAGTACACCTACTCTGGTGAAGGTAAATTTCGTGATGAAAGATGTACACACAATAAAAGTTCTTTGAAATCGACAGAAAATTATTGGAGATGTTTCGACATGTAGAGAAGCTACTTTGGGCAAAATAGTGGGCCTAGGTGCACAGATGGCCCCACGTCCTCACCTCAACATAACATTTGTATAGATCCATTTGGATTTGGATATTCATAGATCTTGTGTATTTGGATTTGGATGGATATGGATATCACCTTATTGAATTTGGATTTGGATTGATTCTGTTTAGATTTGAGTTGGACTTATGCTATTTGGATTTGGATATCCATCCATTAACACCTCTAGTGGGAAGTTGCCTCAGTGGGCAAGCCCCCTTGCACGGACGGTTGTGTAACTCGTGTTGTCAGCACTGTCTCATGTGTGTCAACCATAGCATGGGCAGGGCAAGCCATCATGTGCTAGTGCAACTAACGAGTATTACGTAATTCGTATTACTTAATTATTGTCATTAATAGCTATTGGGAAAAAATTAATCAAACAATTTCCATAAGTACCTCCTGGCCGGAGAGAGCATACTCAGACTACCTCGAGTACCAACTACCCCCTGGTCGGAGATATGTACGATCTGACACGTGAACATAAACCTTCGACTAGGAGACGAGTCTGCTGTTACTGACTACATGTGGTTTATGAGGGAAACATGTACCCTTATGCTATTGACATAACCGCACATCTTTCTTCTCTAACAATAACGGTATGACAACCGCGCCAAGGGAACATCCCACTGACAAGAACCACTCCTTGAGTGTGGTTGGTTGTTTCCAATAAGGTGTCTCGCCATAGGCATCAACTGCCACTCCTTTAATGCTATTTAAGGAGGACATCAGACGACAGGAGAGAGAGAGAGATTGTGAGGCATTGTATGCTTGTAACCTTAGATGTCTTATTTTGGTCAAATACAAGAACACAAGAGTAATGTTATTATTCTCTTAGGAGAAGGTTTGAACCTGTCTAAACGTATGTCTCCTCTGCGCGATCCAAAGTGTTGAGTTTTCCACATTTATTTTGTAAGATCGACAATAATTCATTGACAATTGGCATTGACCGTGGGAACCACAACGGCCATATTCTGCTTTCCATAAGCCCTTGTGCGTCCATGGCAGATGGGTGGAATAAGGAAAACTTGTTTGATCTCACGGATTAGACAAAGATCGACATGGATGCCATCTATGATGCACTCGAGTAGGATATCCTCTCATCATAGGGGAATGCCCCTCAATGATGCGTAGGAGGACTCGCTGCCCCCAATGCCTTTATGCCTAGAGGAAGAATCAGATTCCCCTAAGGGCAAGGTCCAAGTGGCCTTAAGCAACTTCAACCATCAAGAGATTCCAACCATGCTGAGGGCGTTGCTCTCGAGGATCGAAATCTGTTAGAGCAAGTATTATAAGAGGCTGTAAGCTGTCTGTATGCTGAGGTGGACGAGAGAGAGGAGGAGAGAGAAGAGAGGTGGGCTGTAAGCTTACAGCCAGCTGAAGCACAAGAACCAAAAAACTTTGTGAGAGGAAGGGGTAGATCATATAGCCTTCAGCTGACTGTAACTACTATATGAGTAGGCTGATAAGTGGACTGTAAGTATCCATACAGCCAGCTGAAGGCTGTATTATAAGACTTGCTCTTAAGCAATACTCTAACCAATACGACAAGTCCTAGTGCAGTAGCTTCTAGGGCTCTGTCATCGTCTAGTATCTGTCACTGTGCGGTTCCCCAAGACTCATCCCCTCTGAGGAACGGTCAGAATGGCACAACCTCCTCCCCCACGAGGGAAGTCTCAACTCTAATGAGTGCAATGGACATACTCCAGGTGATTGTACACCACACGGCCGGGAGCATTCTCCTCTTGCAGAGGTTGATGACCAGCATTAGAAGAAGAAGGATGGCCGCCAAACTCCAAAGCACACTTCCTGGCCAGGTCCGCTACCAGTCGATAACTGCTCAGGACTTACAATTTGCTAACGATCTCCTTGAACATCCACCCACAGTTGTTGCAAGGGCTCTAGGTTTTGAAGCTTTCGCATAAGAGATTGTACAATGACTCCAAGTAACCATTTATAGGTCTAAGTGTTATCGGCAACAATGTTCTGGAAGTCAAACTAGAACAACACCCTTTGAGTCCAATCAATCTTGCAATTCTGGACAAAGGAGAAGGGATAGGGAACATCCTCGATCACAGCCATTCAGCAACCCACCAACTCGTAAGGAGGAAAGACAGGAAAGAGGGCAACGTACACCGCCTCCTATCAATAACCAATTACCTCCTCGAAGAAGTAACCAATTCCCCAGGCTTGTTCCTGAAACGAACCAGGTGAAAGCAATGGAGTTGATTGATCAGATGGAAGGGAAGATGCGCGGGCCATACAGTGGTGGCTTTGGAGGGATTTCTTTCCGCGGAGACATGGATATTGCACTCGCTCTGCGGACTATCGTCTTCCCTACCGGATCTCGATTCGACACCATGCACTCTTACACCGACAGAAATGCTCGCCAGGAGTGGGTGGATCACCTTCAGGCTGGAGCTGGAATAGTAGCTGACAGCAAACCCGACGACGAGCACCAGGAGTGCCTAAATAAGGCTGCTGGCCTTGCTCGTGCCATTGATCTTGCCGAATCTACATTTCTAGATGAATAGTCAGGACTCAGGACAGCTTGTTTTATGTTCTATTTGCTGTCTATAGCAGAAACCTTTCCAGCCTATGCGCTGTAGGATATTGCTCTAGTGAATAAAAACTAGAGTAATAAGCTCAATAAATGTATAGCAGATTGAAAGGTCTAATATCACAGCTGGTTAATCTCCGCTAAAAATGCCATAGCGGGAGGGGAGATGTTTGGGTGGGTTTTTTAGGCCGATGGCTTAAATATTTGAATTCTGCCTGTTCGCGAGAGGCAGTATGTATAAAGAAATAGTCGTATATGATTTTAACCAGTACAGCTGAGCTCAATACACTTTTTACTATAATTTTCCTATTGACCCTGACTTGAAAAAATGCACTGTTTACAAACTAGTTACTGTAGACAATACAAATATAAACTAACTCTATTGACGTAGATTGTCCGTAATAACAGGAGGAACATGAAAATTATACAATAGTAGTCTTTGGTCCACTATACTAAAATTCAGAGAGCATAAGCTGGAGTAACTGCAGCCTGCCCATGGTAGTGTCTACTATATTCTCTCTGTAAAACTTGAAACAACATTAGACTTGCATAGCAGCATGCCTGCAATTTACACAATCCAGTTAAATGGCGTTCCTCAAATGCTTTAAAAAGATCTAAACTGGCACAAAATTCACGAGATCAGTATAATAATATCGATCACCTCTGATTAACCAATGGATTGAATTAATATCCTGCAAAGTCACCCATTGGCTAGTATGCTCAAAAGCTTTCTAAACAAGCACCAGAAGATGAGACCTAGACATATAGTGCCAAACATCGAAGGACTAAACATAATTTATCCATCTTGTACAAGTGCAAATACCAAACAGATTAGAACAGCAATGCCTGCCATTACAAAGCCAAGTTTTATCTCTGCGATTTCCTGTATTGTTCTGCCTCTTCGTTGCCCCTTCTTTCATAACGTCCACTAGAATCTCTCTCATGCCTTGACCGCTTGTGATCTCGTTCATCATGTTTCACTTCTGACTTGTACCTTTCTGATATTTCTTCTCTTCCTTGCGCATATCGGTCATCATTTTTCTGTCTCTCACCTCTTGATCTCTCAGGTGATTTGTCATGCCCGTACCTGTCACGATCTTTTGTGCTTCTGTCACTATGCCTCATTCTAGAATCCCGGTCTCTGTACACCTCTGATCTTGAGGCTTGACTTTCCCTGTCCGTTGATCTGGACTCCTCTTTTGTTCTGTCAGGGAATCTTTGTTCTGCAGCACTCAAAGGGAAATTTTTGTGGCTCTTTGGAGGATCATGGTGTCTGTCATGCTCCCATCTTGCACTGCTCTCCTCCTTAGATCCCCAACCAGTGTTTGCATTTCTCTGAAAGTATAATTCATGAAGATCAGAATTAGTTACAAAGCATGCTTACTCTACAATTAGTCAATTACTGAACCTGGTAACTGATAAACTATAAACCAAGCATAAAGGAAAACTGTTTCCAGCCAAGTACACGTAACAATAAAAGAAGGGCACTTATAATCCTACACTAGCGATTGACTCCTGCATTCAGAGAAGCATTCATGTTGTAGCGAAAATAACAGAAATCTTGCACAAGGCATTAATCTCTAGCCATATCTAACACAAGCCAATAATAACAGAAATGGAACTTGCGTTTCCGACAAAAGATGTTAAAACCTCTAGCAATGTTCCTCCTAATTCACATATCCACTATGGAATTCCCAAATGCAGGTAATTAGCTCAATGCACGTAAAGTCATGACCACTATTATACACCAGTGTAGTCTAGCAACAATTAACATGAAAAGGCAGAATGATTATGCCTTGGTCAAAAAATTGCTACTAGGAATTGGTAAAGTGTACTGGTTTTTATGCAATCTCATCAGCACTAATCATGTAAGAATCAGCCCAATTTACATTTCATTAGTAAATATAAAGGCCTAGCATCTTGCAAGTTTCCAGCACATCCTCATCATGAGGAAACATTGGTATTAACACTCCAACAAATGTTGCGGTGAAATGACAAGATACTCATTTTCTAGCTAACAACTGATCTGGCAATATACTCTACTCGTGCAAGTACAAGTCAGCTGTGCATTTCTAGTGAATAATCATATATGGTCAATGCACAAGTGGGGACGGCTACCTGCTCATCATGGGAAAATTTGCAGGAAGCTCCGCGGTTGCATTCGCCTTTCTGGAATGCATAGCACACGCCACGGGCCTCCCTCTTCTTTTTCAGCTCCTCCTCATCTTCCTCCTCCTTCTTCTTGTACTTGCTCACATGGTCAACCCTTATGATCCTCCCAAGAATCTTAGCTCCGTTCAAATTATCTACACCATAGAAATTTAGCAAAAAGTTAAGCACTTCGGCAAAGAACCAATTGAAACTACATGCAGAAACGACCTAAGTGAAAAAAAAAAGTACAGGAAACCTCACCAACAGCAAGGATGGTGCTCCTCTGGTCCTCGTACGCAAGAAACGCGAATCCCTTGGATTTGCCGGTGCCCTTGTCGCGCACAAGGTTGACATCGACCACCTCGCCGTACCTGAGAAAGAGACCGGAAACCGCTCAGATCTGCCTGTCGCACCCACGGGGAGAGGAACACAGCTAGGTAAGGGGGGCGTGCTTACTGCGCGAAGACGGCGAGGAGGTCGCCCTCGGTGAGGTCGAAGGGGACGCCACCGACGAAGACGTAGGCGGAATCCTTAAACTTGGCGTGCCACGAGGCCTCCTCGCCGATGCCCAGGAGCGCCTCCTTCTGGTTGATCACCTGCGTCCGCTTCACCTGCGTAAGAGGATTCATCTTCCTCGATTCGCCGCCGACCCCGAGATGGGTCGGATCCCTACCTCCCTAGAAGAAATTGACGCTACTCGAGCAGAATCTTGAGCCGATTTTGGGAGATTCGATGAGGAAGCGGATCATCTGACTGACTTCGCTTCCTGCTCGTCGGACCAAGGAATGAAGGCTAAGATCGCCGCTGACAGAGCTGTCCAGTGGGCTGTGTGGGCCGGCACGGCACGCACCGGTCCAAACACTGCAAGTAAACAGGTCGTGCCGTGCCGATGTCGTGGTCTAAACCAAGCCCGGTTTATAATTGTGCCGTGCCAACACGGGCGTAGTTAGACCTTAACGGACTGTGCCAGCATGATTGGTCTGTTAAGCCGAAAAAACAAAAAAAATTAAAAAATTGTAGAAAAATTATAGAAAATTACAGAAAAACATCGAAAATGATAGACATTATTAATCATTAAGATAATTATTATCAATAACATAATGAGATTTATTAAGTTATAAAATATCAATATAGATTATTACATGGTATGATTGCCTCGTTAAAAATTTTACAAGTAAAAACTCAACTTGAGAAAATCTTGTTAAAGAAAAAAGAGTACAACCTATAAAGCTCACTAGTCACTATATCTGAAGAAAAAATATTGGAAATCATATTCATTGCTATCTAGATGCAAATTCTCAAAAGATTCTTCTAAGTCTCTATTCTCTGCAGTATGTTAAAGTCTCGATTTAGCTTGTTCCCAGTCTTTGACGGTCAAAAGAATTTTGACCATCTCGTTCGAGAGACTTGTTCGCCGCTCCTCGACTATTCTTCCAGATAGACTGAAGACTGACTCTGAGGAGACCGTAGAAACAGGAGCAGTCAACACATCCCGTGCTAATATGGATAGCACTAGATATGTTACTTTTTGGGTTGCCACCATGAGAGGATGTTCAACTCTTGCTCGAAGCTAACGCTATCACTGTTGAGATAGTTTGATAGGTCTCTGGTGCGTTGCCACCTTCCTCCTCCTGACTGATGTGTTGTTAGATCGAGTAGGCCGACTAGAGGGGGTGAATAGGCGGTCTAAAATTTTTACTCTAATTAATTATCAATTTCCATTTGGCGAAACCAAGCAAATAATACGGAAGCTTAACTCAAAAAAGTTTAGCACAAATAACACCTAAAATAACTGGGTTCACCTAAATGCACCAACAAGATAAGCTTATATCAAGGTTTGCAATTCTAGAATGACAGGCAATCAATTTAATTCTATGAATATAAATTGCTTGAATGTAAATTAAAAACAAACCACAATTGACACGGTTGCTTTTTACCGTGGTGAGCGGAGACTTGCTGGTCTATCTAGTCCTATTGAGGTTAGCCTAAACAAATTGGATTGGCACCATGAATTAATCCGAAACACCTCAATCCACTAGTGGTAGCTTTTTTCCGCTCCGGGTATGTGAGATCCAACCTTCATAATTTTTCTGGGTCTTCTCACAACATTCTTTAAGAAAATTACCACGCATGACGCTTTCAACGCTGTCTAGGAGTCGGTAAACACTAAAAGTAATAAGTTAAGCCCATCGCTTAACTCTCACCACGTGCAACAAATGCACAAGCTCGAGTGGATACTCAATACACCTTTAGATGCAACACATAAAATTTAGAGTTTCCCTCCTTGCTCACAAGGTGTAACACATACACAATTGAGAGGAGAACCGCACACTAGCAAAAAGGAGTGTCGAAGGATGCAGCAAACCATGCTCCAACCGGCCACAAGAGGGTATATATACCCACACTACAAAAACTAGCCATTGGAAGCAAAACCCCTGAAAAAATAGGATTTCTACAAGTACCGCCGGCTTACAATCGGTACTTCCGCTCCCCTCCGCAATGGTAAAAAAACTAGCCATTGCAGACAAATCCGGTAGTTCCGACGTACAAAGTCCGGTACTACTGATCATCAGAAGTACCGCAACATTTTAGCAGAACTACCAATTCTGTCGGGAACGAGAAGACTCTACACAAGTGTCTCTCTGAAAAAATATACCACTACACAAACCGGTCATTCTGCAAATCGGAAGTTACACTCATGTAGAGTTAGTAATACCGCTCGCTAATTGGACCGCTCACACAGAGTTGGTCGAAAGTACCGATCGTCGACTACACTGGTCCTCGACCATGTTGAATGATTCGACCACTCAGGTGTTTGACTATGTTGATCTCTGACCACGTTGTTCGGTTCGACCACACATGTCTCCGACTACGCTTATCTCCGACCACACTAGTCTCCGACCACGTTGTCCGGATCGACCACACAGGTCTCCGACTACGCTGGTCTCAGACCACATTGGTTTCGATCACTCAGATCTCGATCACATTGACCATGTCGATTTTTGACCATATCAGTCTTCGATCACAAAGATCTCTGACTACTCCGTCAATCTTTGACCACGTTTTAATCACGTCAGTTCGACCACGCTAGTTTAGATCACACAGATTTCGACCACGTCGGTTCCGACCACACTGGTTTGACCACGCCAGTTGCGACAACGCTGGTTTCGATCACACAAATCTCGACCATGTCAGTTCTGACCACACTGATTTCGATCGCACAGATCTTAACCACTTCGGTTCCAACCACATTGGTTTCTACCACTTCGATTCTCGACCATGTCAATTGTCGACCACAAAGGTCATTGACCACATCGATTTCGATTAAATGGGTCTAGTTTGGCTAAATGGGTCATATCGTTCCGACCCGTGGGTCGAGGGATGGCCTAGGCACAGTTTGGCGAGCTGATGGGCAGTGCCGGTCCATGCCCGTTCAACTCAACGGGTTAGGAGGCTCGTCTAACCCATTTGTCATGAAATTTTTTTAAAAAATAAGAAAAGCCTAAGAAATATTTAAAAACTTTAAAAAATACAAATAAAATTATTTATACTTATAAAATTAACTACACAAAATTTAAAAATATAAAATAATCATATATATATATATATTAAAAAATAACGGGCATGTACGTGTTGTGTTGTGATGACAAAGTGAGAAAGGGGCGGCGGACTACCTCATCGTGCCGTACTAGCCTCATCGTGCCGTACTAGCCTGGTCTAGTGCCCTTCATACCATAGGCAGTATCGGACTGTAGGTCGGCTCGTTAAACACGGTCTATTTAGACACCAGTGCTCTCTGTAGTGAAACCACTGTAGTTTAGGTACCGTAGTATCGGTATCGTGCTATCTTACCTAAGTTGGTCACCTGTGATCGGACCCTTAAAAACCGTTCAAAGCCACGAGTACCATTCTAATCTGACTTTGCTTCAGTAAATTAAACGATCGTAATCTATTCAAAAGCGGATCCTTCGACTTTGCGAAAGCTCGGAGAGGAAGAATAGGCAAAAACTCTAAGGGCAATTGGCTAGTCCATCAGACTGGGTCGGTCCCGTCCGAAAATCAGCCATGGGTTCTATTTGTGCCGTTGATTTCAGTTCCAACGTCTGGATAATGCCTGGTTCATCGGTGACTAAAATGTAGCCCGTGGTCGCGCCCCAGCTGAACCTCCGCTACATACGCCCCTGTCTACACTATTATAGTACGAAAGTTTGATTTCTGAGATCGTTTTGAATGTATCAGTTCACATGTACTTCAAAGTTTTGAACGAATTTAGATCATACACATTACTGATTTATATATATAATCATCATATACATATAATCAAACTATCATAAAAGAAGGCAACTACAATTCGAAATTTAGTTCAAACTTGTTTGAAAGAAGAAAGATCCGAGCTTGTTTACAATGTGGCATAAGAAATATTTCACATCCGAGTGGATTGTACAAGGCGGGAAAGTGGAGTGGGAGCCGTTGGATTGATTTCATTTCGGTGGTGTCCTGTCCGGTACGAAACGTCCAAGGATGGAGAGCATTACCCAAAAAACAATTTAGACAATGTGAAACCCCTTTCTCCCGGTGAGCCTTAAGTGACTTGAGTTTGACTCCAACAAGCGTCGTCCACACAGCGAACATGGGCACCTCGGCATTTGACCGTCGCCCAAGCTCCTCCCTTCCTCGGCGCTCCCGCCGGCCCGCGACTTTCCGCTCGCGACCTCCCTTCCGCCGCACGCCGGCTCCCTCCCTCCCTCCGCGCCCCGAGGCTGCGCCCGCGTTGACCCACATGTCTCCACCTCCACCCCCACCGCCTGTACACCCTTCCCTCACCTTCCTCCTCTTCCCCTTTGCGTCCCCTCCAAGCCCCTTCATGCCGTCGAAAGGCATCTCCTCCTCCATTTTAGCATCTCCCATTCCCCTTCCCCTCCCCCACCGCCTCTCCCCCTCCCTCTTTCCACCGAATTACGAGCATTCTGCCTGCTGCCCTTCTTGCTCGGCCACTCAGGTTCCCTTCCAGGTAAGAACGACAGTAGCACTTGCTGTTCATTCGAGTTGATCGGCAGAGTGAGTTGTGCTGGTTTCTTGATGTTCTTTTGCTTGTTCTTGCATCGCAGGTGCGGTTGCCATGTCATTGGACTACAGGCCCGGCTCTTTGATGGAATACAGTGACATCGAGGAGGTCAAGTCCCCCAACACGAGCGTCGCCGCCGTCGCTGTCAAGAACGGCGACGCGTCGGTGTACAAGATCATCCACGGCTATCTCAAGCAGAAGAACAACTCCATCATCAGAGTCGCCACCAATGTCGCCAGGAAAGCGGCATCCAACAAGTATAGTACGATTCAGTTAATTTCGTTGTGCCAGCTTCATGGATGGAGAAATCGGCTGATTAGTCTGCATGCTATCCAGGTTATCGAGGAGGACTTCTGATGTTTTTGACAGCTTAATTCAACAGCAGCAAAGCAAGTGGGGAAATAAAGCTGGACCTCTGCTCTCTGGAATATCTTATTGTATAGCTTCTTGCAGCATGATATTGCTCAACAAGGTCGTTCTCTCCAGCTTTAACTTCGATGCTGGCATATCACTAATGTTGTACCAGGTAATTCATGCTACTTTAATCATTTCTAAAGTAATTATAATTTATAACAGTATTGCGTGATTGTTTACACCATTATCTTGTTGTTCATTGCTCGCACATGCACACGCAGTGTAATGTTTTCTTATTGGCAATTATTTATCATTGAGCTGATCACGACTCTTTTAATGGCTCAGAATCTCATATGTGTGGTCGTTCTTCTGGCACTTGAGCTCTTCCGTGTAATTTCAACGGAAAAACTCACATGGAAGTTGATTAAAATCTGGATTCCAGTGAATCTTATTTTTGTTGGAATGCTTGTAACTGGAATGTACAGGTACTTCCTACTTCACACTATGTATACATGATGATGAATTGATGATCGGTTGATTGCCCTTTACTGGATTAAGCCTGTTAAAAAAATACGAAAGCAGTCCACCACTTCATCCACTCTTATTTCAAGCTTTACATGTCTAATCCAAATCAAACTGTATTTGTATGATGTGCTTGAAATACTACTGATCTATCCTTCTTTTTTTCTTTCTATAATTTTTCAGTTTGAAGTACATAGATGTCGCAATGGTGACCATACTAAAGAACATGACAAACATTTTAACAGCTATAGGAGAAATATACATTTTTAGGAAGGGTCAGAATAAAAAGGTTTGGGCTGCATTATTTCTGATGGTATGCCCTTTTCTGCTTCGCATGTCC
Source organism: Dendrocalamus latiflorus (assembly GCA_017311315.1). Classification (NCBI taxonomy): domain Eukaryota; kingdom Viridiplantae; phylum Streptophyta; class Magnoliopsida; order Poales; family Poaceae; genus Dendrocalamus; species Dendrocalamus latiflorus. Next base: position 1,666,704 of record CM029631.1, read on the forward strand.
CTTGTATTACTTCCAATCATTACCTAATGACTTGGTTATTTTCTTGTATTAAGAATGTAACACCAGAATAGCATGATTATTGATCTGATCAGTGTACTTATCTCCGTTGCTCTTTGCAGATTGTATCAGCTGTTTGTGGGGGGATCACAGATCTTTCTTTCCATCTAGTTGGTTACATGTGGCAAATTTTGAATTGCTTTCTAACTGCAGCCTACTCGGTTAGTTCTTTTCGTTCTCATAGTTTTTCACATGTATAGACTATTGTAAGCCTCTTTACAATCTGTTGATGAATAGCTGTGAAAAGATTGTTGTGAGGCATTTGAATCCTTGAGACCTTGACATTAGGTTGTCTTTTCAATTCATTTAGATTATAATTCGCCTAAAAGCAGTAGGCAATACCAAAACTATTTTAACTTTCAATCGTATTAATTCTGCCGCTCACCCTTCTTCACATGTAGCTAACATGCGATTTTCTTATAACAGCTTACACTGAGGCGCCTGATGGATACAGCTAAACAATCAACAAAATCCGGTTCTCTCAATGAAGTTTCTATGGTTTTACTTAACAATGCGCTTTCAATTCCTTTTGCGCTCATCTTAATTGTTGTCTTCAATGAGTGGGAATATGTTTATCGAACGTAAGAACTTAATCTTACTCCCTTTTTCTAACCGTATTTAAATGTCAACTTTGTATGATGTGAAGCAAATATAAATACTTGGTCTGAATAGTATGTTACTTATTTTTCAGGACTGGGTATTCCAGAGTAGTTAACTCTATTAGTTTGTTCAATGGTCCGTTGTAATGCATTAACATTTACTGTTTATACAAGCTATGTAAGATTGTAAGCAAACATATTAAAATCTTCACTTTGTTCTACTCCACTTTTAAATTTAATTTCTTGTGATATTCTTAATAGAAAGGTATTCTGATTTTGCACACTAAAGAAGCTTTAATATCTTATATCTGTAATCAACTTGAATACGAAGTCAAATGAAAAGACAAACCAACGAGTCCTTCGATATTGTCCTGTAATGATGTATGCTTCTGGATTTGCACTTATACATGAATTTTCATTCATTTAATCTGCAGTGAAGTTATTAGAGAGCCTATGTTCTTGATTGTCGCAACAGCCAGTGGTTTGCTAGGTCTAGCGATCAGCTTCTCATCTGTGTGGTTTTTACATCAGACTGGTCCCACAACTTACAGGTGAGATGATCTACTAACCCGTTCCTTCTTCAAGATGCCCAAGAAAATGTTTGCAAGATAAAAATATCGCCATAGTTGTAATACCAGCAATGTTCTTTGCATGTTGATCATTGATTCTCTCTTTTTCAGCCTTGTTGGCTCACTAAACAAGATACCCATTTCGGTTGCTGGTATCTTGCTATTCAAGGTTTCAGTGAGTGTGGAAAATCTGTTCAGCATAGTTTTTGGTGAGTATTTTTTTTCATCGCTGCTGATTATTTTCCATGTTACCCTGTTATCCTATGAATGTATGTATGATACATTTCGACATGTTCTTAACAGGTCTCTTTGCTGGGATATTCTTTGCAAAGGCGAAAATGTCCTAATATGTCTTATCCTGTTGTCCTTAATGCGTCAACGCTACCTATCAACTGTACAGAGATATGATCAGAGTTCATTTGTCCTTAATGCGTCAACGATGGATTTTATGGAAAGTTCTGTTTATTCTTTCTCTGTATTCATAAGGGTGCACGATGTGTGTTGCCCTCAGTTTTGTTCCATAACTGTGGCAAGGCAGAGGGCACTCTGTAAAACTAGCCACCAATTGAAACTCTATCCCATCTCTGCTCAAGAAGTTGAACAGAACAATCATGCAAAATAAAAAATAGAGGATCCATGCTTGCAACTTGGGTTGTCAATCAACCAATCTTCAGTGCATTATGTGAAAACATCACCATTCTCTACATTATGTGAAAACATTACCATTCTTTATGCAAGAGCTCGAAGATTTGGCTCATGCCAACACTTTGTTGGGTTTGTTGTTGCTCTCTCAGGAGCTTTCTCTATTTGTCTAAGATTGATAGTTCCTAAATAAGTAAATTGGCAAGATCAGAGACGAACAGGATCAGCAAGCTTAACACTTTTGTTCCATGTCATATTGAGTTGAAGAAAAAAAAAAGCAAATGCTGTGTGTAAGTATAAAGTATATGACATTATCACATAAAAAATCGCTTGTCACACCACACGTATATGCAATCTTTCCAAAGCAAATCCAAATTGGAGTTTGAGGAATTACACCGATCGGTAAGCAATGGAGCTGTATCATTCATATACATGCACGTACGTACGTGTGCATATATACCGTATGTTCAGCCTTTCTTGGCGAACATCCCGGCGATCCCGCCGAAGTTGAACCCGCCGCCGTCGCCGCCGCCGCCGCCCGCTGGCTTCTTGCCGCCAGCATCGGTGCCGCTGGCCTTCCGCGAGACGGTGCTTCCCGAGGACGGCGCGCCGTCGGCCTTGTTGAGGAGGGGGTCCGTCTCCAGGAGCTGATCCTTCTTGAAGATGGCGCTGAAGATGAAGTCGACGAGCCCCTTCTCCTCCTTGGCCGCAGCCTGGCCGCCGCCGCTCCTCGTCGCGGCCGGCACGACCACCGCGAACCGCCGCCCCCGTCCGCCCCTGCCGGCCAACGACGCCGGCGCCACGGCCGCCACGCTGCTGCCAAAGCCCACCGATGCCATGCTAGACCCTTGCACACCTTCTTGCCACTCAGAAACGAAACGTCTCAGCTCTTCAATTTTCTTGAGGCTGTTGAGGGGCGGGTGGTATATATGTGCTCGCGGTGGTTGGTCGCTGGCTGCGCGGCGTGCGGTGCAGAGATTGGACGTGGAGGTCGAGGCGGCCACAGGCGGCTTATCCGCACCGCGCGTGCGTCCGTATGCCACCGCCCGGTGGGTTGCAGCTCGCGTTGATCTGAAACGAAAGAGAGCCGTGGAATGGTGGAAGCGGACGTGGTTGGGCCACAAGCGCAGGTGGGATTTGGCCGGCCCTTTCGCCGGGCGGGCACAGGCGAGGCGGCCGCGCGCGTCCATATGTGGCGCGGACCACGCGACGGGATCGTAGGGCCAGCTTTGCTTCGTCCCGTTCTCAGCTGAGTGCAGGACGGGCATTTTGGGAAGAAACACGTAGATTCCACGTAAGTGGTAATATGCAGCCTGTTGCGAACAGAGTGGATAATTTCTATCTGATTGACTGATCTAAGGCTCATAGAGTGAATACAAAAGAGACGTATACGTATCAGGTACTATTCGTGTCCAACTTTAACTCCGAGGAAAAATATGGCTTATGGTTTTTTCACTGTAGCTAGTTTATATTTCACTGTAACTGATAGGGACTTATTTAGCGTAATTAATTTTTAAAAAATAAAAATAGAAAAATAGATTAGCCCATTCTGAATAATACGAAGGAATATAGGGACAAAAGAAAAGGAAAAAATGAAATTAAGAAATAATGAATTAAAAGCCAGAAGCTGAAGCCGAAATGAGTGGGCCCTTGATATCCATCCGTATATATCCGTATGTCAAGTGATATGAGAAAATCTATTATGACTTCACCTAGGAACAAGATAATATATAGACGAATTGCTACATCTAAATAGACAGAAAAATAATGAGTGCCCTTTCTTTAACATCTCGGCGATTAGTCTTTCCGTGTTCATTCTGATTGCACCATATTGTCTAATATCCTATGTACGGGTGCAAAAGAGGATGATAATTTTCATCCGACCTACTGTCCAAAAGTTTATGGAACGAATACGTAGTGGAGAAATGGGTATATGGTATTGGGTCTGTTCTTTTTTTAGCTTATGGCTATGGTTTTTGTTTTTTGGCTGAATTTTTTTAATTTTTGGCTGTTCATGACAGAGATTATGGAGAAAGATACTCGTTTGCGATTTTGGCTGGTACAGATATTAGGGTTTTAACGTGTACTGCAATTAACTTGTAGACCCCATCTTAAAAAAATAGTCAATTTAAAAGTTAAATACTATAGTAAAAGTCAAAAGCCGAAAATAACAAGCCCATGATCTGTATCCGATTCTAACTCTGAAAAAATACATAATAGAATATAGAATAAATGATACATGTCTGTATTCACTTTGATTGCACTTAGTAACGGGGAATAGATTGTTTCCATCCATTAGGAAAATACAATGTTTTTATTATGTCACTTACCATCAGCTGAAGCAAATGTTTACAGTCAAAAGGTCAACATTCTGCAATAATGAAGTGCAGTAATAAGGAGGTGGTGTTCCAACTTCTGTAGCATCTAATGTAGGCAGTCTAACACGGTGGTGTTACCCCTCCGTATTGTTGTGCAGATGCAAAGTTCCTTCTCCCATTTAGAGGACTAGCCACATAGGCGTGGCGCAACACCACGCCAGGCACCGTGTGGACCGAAGTAAAAGAGGAAAAAATTCGCAGAAAAAAGAAAGCAAAGGGGTTTTTTCGCAAAAAATCGTGGGCCTTTTCGCAATAAAAGGAGATCAGATGGGTTTTTTCGTAAAAAATCGAGGGCCTTTTCGGAAGAAGTAAGGGCCTGTTCGTAATTACGGGAAACCTCGGGTCGCAATCCAGCAAAAAAAATATATGCAGGGGCTTATTCAAAAAAATGCAGAGACCTTTTTGCGATAACGGAGGACCTATACGTAATTTTCCAAAAACTGAGGGAAAGTGCCTCGACCGGCCGTACGCAGATTCCGCTGGACACGCGCCGGCCGGCCGAGGATTTGGGCGACGTGGACGCGCTGGGGGGGCGGAATCCCCCCGGGAATGTTATTGTTATTATTCTGCCCTTTTTTACTGTTCGGAGTGGAGTGGTTCAGCACTTTGTTATAGAGGAAAATAAGGAGTGTTCTATATAAAAAAAATAAAGAACTTTTTCTTATGAGAAAATAAAGAGAAAAGGAATCAAATGAAACACGTCGAGAAAAAAATTGTCAGCATTCAAATTTAGGTGATGACTAACTAAATATCCGTGCGTTGCTACGGATCTATAAAATTTATCATACTACATGTTTTAAAACTCACGAATGGTAAATTTTTTTAGAATATACATACAAACATGTTCTAAAAGTTTTTTAATCTGTCAAGTAAGTCGGAAACCGTCGATCACACATCGTGGTCATAAGTCGAAAGACATCGATCACACCTCGTGGTCGTAGGTTGAGAACTCTCGAGCACACCTCGTCGTTGTAAGTCGAAAGCCGTCGACCAACGCGCGTGATCGTAGGTCTGGAGCAGTCAACTATCGCTGATGATCGTAAATTGTCAGCGGTCGACGATTGATCGTGATCCTAAATCGGGAACCTTCGACAATGATTCATGGTCGTATATCGGAAGCCGACGACGCAGGCCCGCGGCCGGCGTACAAAATGGCGGAGGGGGAGGGGTAGGGTTTCCTCTACCCCTATTCATGCACGTGGCGGCGGCGCCTTGTACGGGAGGTGGACGACGGCGCATCGCCCAGGAGCTGTGCGGTAGCGGTGGTAGCGCAGCCATGTGCGGGTGGCGTGGCGCGTGCCGGCGGCGTGGCCGCATGTTGCTGGTGTAGTGCAATGGCGTGTATGGGTGGCGCACACGATCACGGACGCGTGCAGGCGGCGTGGCTTCGGGTGGTGCGTGACACGGAGTTCAGCTATGTTCAGGCAGCGAGGGTCGCTTGGCTCAGCGGCGCAACCTCGTGTGGGAGGTGCAATGGCACGACGCGGTGGTTATGCCTGCATGCAGGCGGCACGATGTGGCTTGGCCGCATGTGGGCAGTGAGGTGCAGCAGCCTATCGGTGCGACTGCGTGTGAGCGACACAATAGCCATATGAGTAGTGCGTCGCGTGTAGACGGCGAGACTGTACGTCGTTTTTTCTTCAATCTACAGTATAATCAACATCTACTATTTGTGCAAATCTACTGATCAACCGTCAATTTCAAGTCTGCTCGTGGTATATTAGAACAGATTTGCATCGTAGAAAATAATCTAGAAAGCGAAATTTGCAGAATTAAAGCTATCTAGATAGATAATGTAATATGCGAATGATTACCTTGCGATCCACTAGAGCAATTCGTACTGATAACGTGCTGATGAACCGTCGTTGGTGAGTCCAGTCCGAGTGATTCCTCCGATGTGATAGAGATGAATAAAACACATATAATATGAAAATAATAAAAGATCGAACACAGAGAGATGAGATGCTCCTTCTTTATTGCCTTTTCTTTCTAAAAGTACAAATAATGACAATTAGAATTCCTATTTATAAAGTAAGTAAAAGATGGTACCAATAAACTACACCTACAGACCGAGAGCCAGATTTCCCACCAAAACGAACCCCGAAGAGAGCAACCCATAAAACAGCGTACCAACTAGAGATGGCAACGGGCACAAACCCGCTGGGTTTTACTATCCCAAACCCGTGCCCATGAAAGTTGGACGTGCCCGCTAAAAAACCCATACCCGTGACGGGTGCAGATTTTTTCCCAGACCCATGCCCACTGGGTTAACGGGTACCCACGGGTCGCCCGTGGGTTCAGTAATGCAAGCTGCAACAATGGTTAATGAAGAGGAGGAAGAAGTTCACCGGACATCTTCGTTGGAGCCGGAGGGCAGCGCCATGGCCAAGGGCCTACTGCTGCGATACACGTTGGCTGCGGCGGGCTGAACTGGAAGGCGAGGCGACGGCGAGGGCGTGCGGGAGGACGAGCGTGCGGCGAGAGTGGCGGGAGCAAGAGCAGGAGCTGCGGGACAGGAGGGTGAGCGTGGAGACTGCCGGAGTCCGAGCGCGTAGCGCCAGATGCGCCGCAGCTGCGGCGACTGTTGAATCGGGGTGGGGACTGGGGAGGAGTGAGTAGTGACTGTGACCGTGACCGAGTGCTAGCTAGGGTAGCCATATGGGTAATGGGGCATTACCGCATTGGATTTGGGGGCTTGGGGCTAAATGACTAATGGGCTATGGGCTGGGCTGGTTTGCCTGGGAGGCTGGGAGTCTGGGTTTATAACTCCTATGGATCGGGTTTATATTACCCATGGGTTTACGGGTTTGGGTACTATAGGAACGTACCCGAACCCGGCAAACCCGGTGGGTTGGGCTTTTTGCGTATTAAGAAACCCATAGGTTAGGAAATTGACTCAAATTCATACCCTAATAGAGTAAAAACCCACCGGGTATCGGGTTTCAGGTACCCATTGCCATCTCTAGTACCAGCCCAGGCTCCCGAACTTCTCAAAAAAAAAACCCAGGCTCCCGAAACCACGCCGAAGCGCATTCCCGCAAACACCTCGGCGGCGGAGCACCCGATGGCCGGATCCGACCTCCCGTCCGGCGGCTCCGGCGCGGCGCCGCTGCCACGCACACCGCCGAGGTCCAGGAAGCGCAAGCGCCGCGCTGTCGCGGGGCCGAGGCCCGCGACGCGGAGCTCGGCGCGGATGGTCGTGGCCGTGGCTGGCGCGGTTTGGTGGGCTCGGCGCGCGGCCGCGGGGACGCTGTGGACGAAGCGGGGGCGCGACCTCGCCGACGTCGAGGGGATGCGGGAGGTGATCCTGGAGGTGCGCCGAGTGCGCTCCGACCTCGAACCGGATGACCCCGACTCGCCGTACCCGCAGGTGAGGTTTCTTGGCAAGCGGCGACCCGAGTTCTTTCTTGGAGCATGCGGAAGTCAGAGGAACGGGCTTTGGTTCGGAACATTCGGGGGTTCTTGGGATGTGATTGGGGCTGGTTTAGACGTGGGGTCGCTGTCGATTATGCGGTCTCTTGGTGGTCTTGGCAAGTGTAAATATTCCATGGATCGATATTTGTGGTCCTTAGAATGGGGGAATTGCGCCATTGGGGTCTCTCGTACTTGACACCATTGCATGCATTTGCTCTGGCAGGACACGAATTTTCTGTTTTGTCTGTCCTTGTTTCGCTCGTGCAACTGTTTCTTTATTGCGACATTTGCGGCTGGTAGGTATATATGGCACCAATGACAGCTTATATAATATGCTATATTATATCATGTCTTTGTAAACAGACTCTCTATGACACACAATGTGTCTTGTTTATCATATTATACTTAACTACTGTATGACAGTCAATTGTCTATACTTTTTCTCTTCTCCACATCATCTCGTATACTATAAGGTAAGTTTTATAGACTGACATCATACCATTGTACATGGTCTTATTTCTTGCATGCTAGGATGCTGTCTTAATTACGACACTTCTTAGGCGCGAGATTCATGATGATCGAGTGGGACATGGAGTTATTCGTTTCCCAGCATTGGTTGTTGACCATGGTTTGTTGTGTCATGATTTTCTTACAATGATGGAATCTTGTTTTCTTGGATGAAAAATTATTAACTGGATGCTGTGGTAATTAGTATGTTTGGACGAGATGATGTTAAATTGTTGCTTTGTTTTCAATTTCTTCTGCAGTTTTTACTTTTGTTACTGTTGTTATTTCACTATTTGTGGATCGAGATTTCTGGTGGTCTCACATGATTGACCTGCAGGCTGGTTGTTAGTATACTGGGGTAATGCAATGTTAACGTTATTGTCGTTTTTGTTGTCAACATTGTTTTGGTCAAGATCTGTGGTGATTGTGTAGGAGGAACAGAGTTTGCCTTGATTAGGATGTGACATTGTTGATTTTGTATTGGCAGTTTCGCTGGGCTCAGTTTTTCATTGGTTATGTGACAAGGGTAGTTTCTCTTTTGGACAAGGCAATAACCAATAAGGCATTATTCCTATTTGGTTTATTTTCACTATTTATTTGTGTCCAGATTTCTGATGGTCATGTAATGATGAACGTATACAGAATAGAAAGGTGTATAGCAAATTCTGTTCTGTTCTTTGTAACTTCATTTCTATCTCAAGCTAAGGTTCCTTGTAGTCAGTTCAGCAGAGTAGATTGTGATACAGGAATACCCATTGTAATTAAGATTTGACAGGTCACAAGTATGCACATTCATTCTGACATTAACAATGCATGAATGTGCTCTAGCCCTTCCGGTTGATGTTGTTACATCTAAGGATTTTACAAGTAACTCTGTATCCCCCCTTTCAGGTGTTAGTCATAAGAATTTATTTTATGGTTATGCTTGGGAAATAGATAGGACAGTTATGGTCCTAGGGTCATCCAGGATTAGATTACTGGTTTTTAGGCTAGCTAAATCGACATAGAAGATTATATCATGGGACCAAATTCCCATTTCTCCCAACCAGGAAATGAAATGTGTGGCAACATTATGTGGAATTGGATTGAAAAACAATCCAATGCCCATCCTTGCTGTTAAGGGCGCTCCTAAATTCTGTCATTGTTTCTGCTTGTTTTGCAAACTGCTTTTCCATGTACTAAATGTTTCTTGAGGTATTATATTAAGCAAAATTGTTGCTCGAGTCTATGTCTAATTCACATCTGCATGTTGCCAGAAACATAAGAAGTCCCAGAAGATCCACACATCAGGCACGAGGAGTTCTGAGAGGATAGCTTGCCAGATGAGGCCCTTATCTAGTTATCATGTATCAACAAGGAAACGAACTGGACTACACCCTGTCGAGTATCAAGCTTTTGTCCCTGAGTGGAAAAATGCCCCATCTGAGAAAGATACTGCTGACTACAAAATTGAGACCTTACAAAAATTGGGCACAGTGGTCTGTCCATTAAACATGGATATCTCATTCTCAGCAACTGATGAACCAGAGGAGACAAGGAAAACAAGGGTTGACAAGTGTAACTGCTCTCATCCTGGATCTGGGGCCTGTGTAAGAGTTCATGTAAAAAGGGCAAGGAGTTGGCTCAATTATCAGTTGGGTGAGGAAGCTTTCAGAAACTGTGGGCTTGTTGCAATGGGTGAGCAAGTTCTAAAGTTATGGACTGCAGAAGACAAAAAGAAACTTGAAGATATTGAGAAGTTGATTCCTCAGAATAAACATGAGAAATTCATGAAGATTGCCTCAAAGCAGTTCAGCTCAAAGAAAACAAAGGATTTGGTGAAGTATTACTACAATGTTTTTCTTCCAAGAAGATTGGCAAGCTTGACTAGGGCAGAACCTACAAATGCCAAAGATGTGGATACGGATGATGAAGACAATAATCAAGATGATGACATCAATGAGCATCATTCTGAAGAGAATAGCAAAAGCTCTGGATCTTCTTCCAAAAGGTAGCAACACTACACATGCTTCTGAAAATATTTTACTTTCTGCAACATATGCATGTCACTCGTATGTTATCATTTTGCAAATGAACTCGTTGAACAAACAGCGAGTCATCTTAGTGTTCGTTGGGTTTACATAATGGTATTGCAACGGTTGTGCTTGTGCCTATAAATGCCCCAATCGACAGGATATTGAGCATGTGCTTGTGCTTGCTCCACAGCTCCAACCTGTGATATACTATATCAACAGAGGGATGCTTGGTTCCCTTGCAAATGGTGATGGAAAATTTCAGGAGGTGGCAGAAGTCAGAAAATGACTTCCACATTTTTGCACAATCTGTCTGTGTGGACAGAATTGGTTATGCTTGTGGTTCTTGTTAGAGATTTTTTAGTGGAAACAGTAGTTCATTGTGAAAGTCAAGAAATGTTCTATTTCCACTCTTTTTCAGTAGCCAGCTGAATATTGTCTGTGCTCTTTGCTAGCGTGGTAGTTTTATTTTTGCACTGTTTTCTTTGGCAGGTCCAGGAAGTAGAAGGATCAAAAGAATTTGATGGGTGGTGCAATTTTTTGTAGCAGAGGAAGAGGAAGTAGAAAAAATCTGAAAGAATTTGATGACTTGTTCAGATGTTCTTTCTTTCTGATAGAGTTGGAGTAGAGTGAAGGCGCTTGAAGGCTAGGTATCTGACCATATGCAGTTATGGATCTCCGATGATCCCAGAAGAGGGATTTCTCACTTTCTCAGCCTTCCGTAGTAAATGATTCTTAGGTACTGACGACTAACATCTTAAGCAGGTTTCGCCACCACTGAGTAAACACATGTTGATGAGTTAGTCTACCTTGTGTGTGTCCCCTGAAGTAAACATGTTCATGAGTTCATTTCATTTTTTTTGTACGAATGTACATTACACGTAAGAGACAATGAAAGAGATACGGAAAAGAGATATAGAACTGACCAGATATGTTGGTCATCATTTAGGAATTATTTTGACAAGTTACATCAATCCTGAAACTGAAATTTTGCAGATGTAGCTTTCATGGTTGTTCTTGGAAAATTCCCCCTTGTCTTGTTTGCCCTAGGATGGTTATTATCATAACGTTCTTCTAGGAATTTTTACATGCATATCTGAGTTCACATGTCATGCTTCTCCTCAAGGCTATAAATAGACCATGTTAAGAGTTAGTCAGTTAAGGCATTCCTTAATTCATTAGTTCCTCTGCATATGGATAATCCAATCGAATCCATGAAGTGAGCCAAAATAAGGAAGAGAAGGAAACATGGGAGACCGGTCATGGCGGCCGGGCTAATCGACCGCAAATCAAGCGCATCCTCACACATGACATGGGCGCGCCAATATAAAATTCGATAGCCACCAGCCATGGAAGCAGACGCATGCAGGACAGTTGAGGAAACATTAGCATTAAGCGTACGAACCTACGTGATCAGGTGAATGGAAGCCGCCGCGGGGCAGCAAGGAACGCGAGGCGCCCAGCAGCCGCCGGCGCCGCCGCACCATGAGAGCGGCCAGGCGCAGCTGAGGCGGCCGGAGAGCAGCAGCCCCTACGTGCAGTGCGGCGGCAGCACGGAGGAGTACAACCGCCAGGGCTACGGCGCCGCCGGCCACCAGCAGCCCGTCGACAACTCCCGCGGAGCCGGCGCCACCGAGGGCCCCACGCTCTCCGGCAGCGCCCTCGCCAATGCCCAGGCGCGCGAGGCGTGATGAGATCGAACGGCCTGGATTGATTGGGTTATTGCTATGTGTTCTGTGCTTATTTTGCTGTAAAGCATCTCCTTTAAGTGGTGATTAGCCACAAATCATTTCGGCTTCTTATGTTTAGTTACAGGTGTAATTGATCCCGCAAACTAGAAATATTCATATGTCTTGTAAGATTGCTGCTCGATATATTTAAGTTCTTCTTTCTTGTTTCAACTCTACCATATTCCTGTACAAGGTTTGAATTGGAGTTCTGCTGAGGCACAAAGTTTGTTATGATAAAATTCCCTTCTCTTCAGGCTTTCAAGGGTCATGTAAACTATCTCCTTTAAAAGAAGCATTTCAATGCTATATACATATCTAAATTCGTAAAACCAGACAATCTAATTGCAACAGGAACAGGGCAGGAAAGTTCAGTGCTCACCATTTCAGATATATCTAAGGCGATTCCGGAGAAGTCCCAACACAGAGACCTTTCGCCGCCTCCTCTCGTTCTCCAGATCTGGCCCCCCTCCCCCTTCTCCGGCAGCCTCGCCGACGTCGAGGGGGAGGGGGTCCCACCCGTGGTTCCTTTTGTAAATGTTAGATGTGTCTTTTAAAACCCTAGCCGTCGGCTCCCTAGCGGCGCGAGAAGCTCAAGAGAGCAGGCGGTAGGGGCGGGCGGCGGCCGAGCTCGGCTTCGACCGTGCACAGCGGCTTCGGGGCGGCGGTCGGCGGCGCCAGCGCGGGCGTGGGCAGCCGGTGCGGCTTCGGGGCGGCGGTCGGCGGCGCCAGCGCGGGCGTGGGCAGCCGGTGCGGCTCCGGAAGCTTCGGGCCGGAGGCGGGCGTCGGGCCGGTGGCTTCGAGGCGGTGGGATCGAGCGGAAGCGGCGGCCGGCTTCGTGCGGTCGCCCTCGAGCGCGGGGTGTTGAGACGGCGGCCGCCGGTGTTATGGAGGTAGCCTTAGCGGCCGACGGGCGGCGGTGCATCGGCTTCTAGCGAGCGACGACGGCCGAGACGTCGGCGTACATGTGTTCGGGCGGTGTTGCTTGAGCGGGAAGCCGTGGCGCGGCGTTATCGTGTTGAGATTGCTATAGGGCCTGTTCTTTTTGGCTGCGACTTTTGGCTTTTGGCTGAAATTTTTGAATTTTAGCTATTTACGGTACAGATTACGGAGAGATCGATACTCACTTGCGATTTTGGCTGGTACAGATGTTGGGTTTTTAATGTGTACTACGTTTAACTTGTAGACCCCATCTTGAGAAGATACTCCATTTAAAAGTTAGGTACTGTAGCGGCTGTGAAAAGCTGCCCGGCTTCTTACCAGCCAAACAGGCCCATAGGTTTGTTCCGTGGCTCATGCCCCTGGATTTGCTCAGTGTTGACGTATAGGCGTCGCATAGTGGTTTCTACAGAGGCGGACTTTGCAGGAAGCGGCTCATCGTGGAGTTCAAGGATGGCTATGCCATGGCCTTGAGGCGAGCAGGACCCGGTGTGTTGGTGGCGGTCTAATTTGTGTCTGGGTAGTGCGTGGGGTGCTGTGGAGGTGCTGGCGAAAGCCTTGCCGGTGATCTTACCGGTCTCGACAACGATGACGCCTTCGGGTGCCATTTGCCTTCCTGGAGGTGTTGTCATGGCACTCCATATCCCTCATGTATACTGATCTCCAGGTGAAAACCTTGCCTCGGTGAGGCAGGCGGCGTCGGCGACCCTAGTTGCCTCCTTGGAGGCGTCGCCTCGGAGGTCCTTACTCACGCAAAGTAGACCGAAGTTTGGATGGCACAGTCGGATGGGGATAGAGACTTGATTGAAAGCAAGGATGGAGAAGAAGTTCTGAAGCTTAGTCTTTCTAGCTTTTTTTCATAGTCCTTAAGCTCTCTTCTTGGTTGTTTTTTGCTCCTCAGTTTTGAGGCTTTGAGCCTTAGAGCTCGTGTAACCTTTGGCTGCGTATATCTCACATGGATATAGAGGCCGGATTTTATATCCTTTATCTAAAAAAAGATATATCTAAGGCAACCTCAAACTTCAGCGAGAAGAACATAATAAGACGGAGATTCTTGTAGCATCTATGAAGGGAAGCTGAAGGATGGGTCTCAAATCGCCGTCAAATGTGCCAGAAAGGTCGGGAAACTCTAGAACAGACATATTAGTCACTGTTCATGGAGTATGTAAACTGTAGTAGTAGAATTGTAGTAACTAGCTATTTTGCTGCAGCAGTTAAACGGTCGGTACCTATCAGCTGAACTTCAGAGGGAACTTGAAACTCTTCCAAAAATTGAGCACCTGAATTTGGTGAGATTCCTCGGATACTTCGAGCATAAAGAGGACAGCCTGATCGGCGTCGAGTTCCTTAAGGGAACACTTGGATGGTACGTATTGCCACTGACCATCGTGCTATTTTTTTCATTCACATTATTAATTACAGTAGACCACAATGTTAAAGAAAAGTTCTATTCTACAATACTATGTGTATCAAAAAAAAAAAATCAACCTAGGAGGAGGATACTGATCCGGATTTGTGCAATGCAACACAATGCAGAATCCCGAGGAAATGGCTTAGAACTTGTGCAACGGCTCAACATCGCAATCGATGTAGCTCATGCCATAACCTACCTGCACGAATACACGGGTATTCCATATATTTTCTCCAAATTTTGAGATAGTGTCATTCATGGTGAGAACAAGTGAAGATGATGAGTAGTGTGCAGTGTGCTTAATTACCTGAAACACATTGCTGCAGATCAGCCGATCATCCACCGGGACATCCGGTCGTCGAACGTGCTGCTGACCTAGGCGCTGACGGCGAAGGTGACCGGGTTTGGGCTGGCGAGGATGGCGGACGAGTCGGAGGCGACGCACATCTCGACGCAGGTGAAGGGCACCGCAGGGTACGTGGACCCGGAGTACCTGAGCACGTACCATCCTCACCGACAAGAGCGACGTCTACTCCTTCGGCGTCCTCATCGTCGAGTTCGTCACCGGCCGGCCGCCCATCGAGCGCCGCCGCGACTTCGACTCCCACGTCACCACAAAATGGGTAAGATTAAGAAACAATCATAACGATAGCCATTAGCACGTACAGTGCAATGGATTTGCAAGGGGAACTTACAGCAATGCGACACGATGCAGGCGTCGTACAAGTGCAGAGCAGGAGAAGCCGTTGTTGCCATGGACCCCAGGATGAGGAGGAGCCCGGCGTCGGTGGGGGCGGTGGAGAAGATGATGGAGTTGGCCGAGCAGTGAGTCGCGCCGGCCAGGAGGGACCGACCGTCGATGCGGCGGTGCACCGAGGCGCTGTGGACCGTCCCGAGGGACTACCACCGCCGGCAGGTCCTGTAATACCACTAAAAATACAAAAAGGGAATAAAAAACTAAAAAAAATTAAATAGAGTTTTACTGTCAGACCCATTGACTTTTAGAATGCCAAATAAAAGTAGCACTCACTGAGGTTTCCAGACCGTCTAAAGACGGTCGGCACCATCTCGCGTTTGGATTCTCATCATCCGACGAAAAATTTCATTCTTATCTTTTACCGATTTACCTGCCACAGTAGAAAAGCCCCAAATAGAGTAGTGTCTTTGGACCAAAGGGTCCATGAGACACATAACCAGCCAAGGCTAAATGGGAAAGACATAAATGACAATGCACACACAGAGAGAGTCATGGCCATACCCCTCATAAACCAGTCAGCAAGACTACATTTTCTTATATGTTCCCTCATCCTCTCTCAGCCAAGGTAAGAGCAAAGCCAGAGAGAGCAAACCACTCTCCATTTCCTTTTCGTTGGCCGAGAGCCAGTTCTACTCATAAGCCAAAACCACTTAGCCAGTGAAGGCCTTTCTTTCCCATCTTCTCTACCAAGGCAAAGAGCAAGTAGAGCTCATCTACAAAGCCAACCGAGAGTGAGCCCCAAAGCCAAGCACGGCTAAACCAGCTAGAGCAACACAGAGAGGAAGTGGGGGAGAGAGAAGCGGAGGAGAGGAGCTTGGGGAGTTGGGGAAGCTCGATGGCGTGTGGGTGGAATCTACGGCGACCGCAAGCCGCCTAGGACCACCAGAGCCACACCGAACTCGACTGGGATAAGGAGGAGGTGAGAAGCGCCAACGGGAACGCACGGAGAGCGCTGTCGCCACCACGCCCATCATCATCGCCTTCTCGTCCCCACCCAACCCGAGCCAAGTAAGGTTTGCCTTCCCGAATCATGCGTAGTGAAGAGTAGGGCAAAACAAAGCTAGAAGCTAAATCAAAATACGTTAAAGAAGAGAGGATTAGATGGACCGTCCAATGTAGTCGTAGAGTAGAGGTGCCCAGACCAAACTCGGGCGCCTTGGCCAAAGCCATGGCCAAGGGGAACACCTGATGGCCATCCGGCGGCGCAGCCATGGCCGAGCCAAGCGTCGGCTTCGGGAGCCGACGGTGCCGAGGACGGCCAGTTGGGGGTGCCACGACTGGAGGAGTAGCATCGGGAGGCCAAAGTCCAGGGGCCCGCCACGGCAGTGCGGGGAGGGCAACGGCCAAAGGCCGTGCCAACCGAGCAGCGGCACCAAGCGCCTCACTGCCGTGCGCGCAAGGGGAGGTGACAGATCCGGTCCTGGTTGGCCAGATCCGAGGCGAAGAGAGAGGGGGAGGTGGAGTGGCCGAAAGGGAGGCAACTGATAGCAGGGCGATGGCTGGATCTAGCCCTGGCCAACCGGGTTGGAAGGAATCGCTGACGGCGCACTCTAGACCAACAAGCCTAGGATCCCTTCCACTTTGCAACCTGCCAGGAGAGAGAGAGAGGGAGTGAGGGAGAGCCGTAGAGGAGGGGGTGGCCGACGGCGACTCATCGGCATGTGGTGAGTTAGGGCTGGTGCGATGCGTCCGAGTGCAGTCGCACGCTTCTAGAGGGAGCAAGAGATGAGAATGGATGCCGTGCGCGCAAGGGGAGGTGACAGATCCGGTCCTGGTTGGCCAGATCCGAGGTGAAGAGCGAGGGGGAGGTGGAGTGGCCGAAAGGGAGGCAACTGACAGCAGGGCGATGGCTGGATCTAGCCCTAGCCAGCCGGGTTGGGAGGAATCGCTGACGGCGCACTCTAGACCAACAAGCCTAGGATCCCTTCCACTTTGCAACCTGCCAGGGGAGAGAGAGAGAGGGAGTGAGGGAGAGCTGTAGAGGAGGGGGTGGCCGACGGCGACTCACCGGCATGTGGTGAGTTAGGGCCGGTGCGATGCGTCCAAGTGCAGTCGCACGCTTCTTGATGAGGAGATGGTGTCCCGATCTTCCGATAGGATGATAACTATCGATTTTGGCGGAGGCGACCCTTGCGATCCGACTACAACCGAACGACGTCGCTTGCGCCTTAGCAATCGCTGAACCACACTCCAAGTTGTTATCAACCGTGCCAAGAACGCGGTTGACCTGACCACGAAGGTCTATTCCTGCATGCAACCGAAGAACACGCAAGAACAAGATAACAAGCAATCTGAAATTGCAAATATTGATATGAAGATCAAAAGGTGGGATTCCGAAGGCTGTCTTGACAGGTGGTCGTCCGACACAACTGAAGAACAGAAGTTTGCATAATAGCTAAACCTAAACTCAACGAAATCCAAGTCCTAACAAGGGAGGCGGCGGCTCCTTTATAGGGAGAACCACCAGGAGGGGCGTCCAAAGTGCATGCTCTAGGGTTACAAGGCCCATGGGCCCAATTGGTGGTGGCGCAGCACCCTTTTGACTCGGACTCAAAAACCAATGTGGATTGTTTTGATGATTGCAGCCGGCTCGGATGGAATATGAAGATGAGGTTGGATCCGTTGGAAAGTAGACTTCATAAGCTTTCCATGAAGTACAAGAACGTCCCAAACGAAGTCCGTATGAGAAAGTTACGTTCGTTTCAACTTGCACCATTGCAGCAGTCCGAATCTGATTCCAGTACGTGACCAACACGGACTCTTTTGATGATTGCGGCTGTCTCGGATATAATTTGAAGATGGGGTTGAATCCTTTAGAAAGTAGACTTGATAAGCTTTCCATCAAGTCCAAGAACGTCCCAAACGGAGTCCGTATGAGAAAGTTACGTCCGTTTAAACTTGCACCATTGCAGCAGTCCGAGTCTGATTCCAAAACGTGTCCAACTCGAATTCGTGCTTGACTTGGTCCCAAAGTGACGTGGTGACCTCCATTATTCCTTCCATGCATGTCCAGCACTCCATGTCCCTTTCCTTCATCCTTTCCCAAATTCCTAAGCACAATTAAATCACTTGCATTAGGTAGCGGTCTATTCTCAGTAACATATGAAGGCTGAAGAAACGAATTCACCTTTAGTTCAATCTTGATATTAGCCACGATTGTCGTATGTGTTTGTGGCGTGGTCACATCACTTCTAGAGGGAGCAAGAGATGAGAATGGATGAGGCCTTCGGCCAAATCAGATAAAGGGGAGAGAGAAAGAAAGAGAGAGAGAAAGAAAGAGAGAGAAGAAGAAGAGAGAAGAAAAGAAAAGAAAAGAAAAGAGGAAAAAAAGAAAGAAAAAAGGGGGTTTGGTATGTGCGTGATAGGTCTTTAACCCTATGTGTTTTATGCCAGAGTTGGGTTATGCGTGTAGAGTCGTCGCTACTCGCTTAAGCATTGGTTTGATATGATGTGTTGAGTCGGGTTGACCTTTGTACAGGTCGAGGTCCCGGGTCGGAGCCATCCACATATCGTCGGCTAACCAGACAAGTGCATGGTAAAGTGGTAAATTCGGATAGTGTTTGCTGTTAGATGCATGTTGATGCATTGCTTACCATGATATGATAATCTAACTATGTTTTGATGCATAATGAGGAATGATGAGTAACGTTGTTGAGATATGACATGTGATAATACATAAATGGATAACTTGTATTGCATGCATATCATGAGAAGAGATAGTTTTGTGGTATCGTTGGTTCACTTTGTGTGAACACTTCACGGGAGTGGAGACTGAGGCCCCCGTATGTACTGACGGGCTATTAAAGTCCTCGTATGAAAAGGGACAGGCTTGTGATCCCTGCATGAAAACAGGACAGACTTGGGTGAGCATCGACGGGTGCTCGCTGTGCTATACCAGTATAGGCTAAAAAGATAAGAGAGAAGTGTATATGCATATGCAATTTCATTGTAATAGAGAACGGGTGCAAATGCATAATGATTGGTTGATGAGAACTTAAAGAGATTAAATGGAAACAAATGGTTATTGAAGCTGTGATGGTTATGGACCGATTCGTGAACCTGTTATTTATTGTTTTGCTTTATACTTGTTGAGTCTTTAGACTCATCTTTACTTTTTAGGTGACCGTTGAGGATGCCATGCACGGACAGAAGTAGCGCATAAATAACTTCACGTACTAGTAGCACTTCGCATATCAGCTTTTGGGTAGCATGTTAAAACTCTACTAGTATGCTAAAATAGTTGCTTAAAATGATATGTTGTAAAGAAATCATTGTATTATAAATAAAGTAGAGTTTGCAAAAATAACTAGCAATTGAAAAAAGTGATAGAAGTATATAAATGGTGGTAGTATTTCAAACCTTGACGGGGTGTTACAGGTCCTGCGGCTGCCGTCGTGGAAGACAGGAGCACCGAGTGGGTTGTCAGGGAGGATAGGTCGATGATGCCACTTAGCATGTGACCATGTAGGCTGAGAATTGGGATGATGTTTGTTGGGGTTGAACTGGTTGCCCTGTGAATTGCGATCTTGACTCTGTTTCTTCTCAAAAGTACAGGTTAATAAATCTTATTTCATGTTCTACGATCTTAGGTAGAATTTGAGCACAACCAAAAATAAGCTGGTCACTATCACTAATACACTCCCAAACTTACATACCCGGCCTCTGCTTTCAGAGAGAGCAGAGAACCAACAGTCCACATCCTGGATCCTCCTGGAGCCGACCCAACAAGAAGAAACAAAGGCCAGACTTGCTACCAACAAAGGAAAAAAGAAACAGACCAACACATAGCCGCTTGTTTGACGGCAATTCTCTTGAGTAACATACAGAAGGTGATCCTCATGTAACTCAGTTGAGCGCCATATTGACAAAATAGGCTTAGATGAACAATGCAATCCATCATCAGTTTGCAAATAATTCAAAGTGTGTCACAAAATTCTTTTGCAAAACTCAGGAGGTTTCTACTGTAAAACTATATTTCCCGAGCTAGTCAACTGATGGGGGGCAGCAACTTCTGGATTTTTCTGTGCAGATTGAGCTCTCCGGTATGGTATGGTGTGAAGTCATGTCATGGGAGAGTTGTACTAATCTATTGATCTGCTTCAATCAGGCCCTGACATTTCACCACACAAATCGCTAATCGATGTTCCGTGAAAATGATGGCAACGGCGCGCCTTCTTGGGGCCGTAAGATGACGAGAACACCAAACATCCCGAGCATTGGCAGAAGCACAAGCCATTTCAGCAACTTGTAGTAATGCATGTGGAAGGTAAGCGAAAACTCGTCAGAGAAATAGAACCCATGTTTGTCAACCATCTCCACGAGCACAGTTCCTGTGGTTCTAACAGGAACAGTGGGAAGCTTCATCCGTTGCTTTCCTGGTTCATGATAGATCTCACTAACCACAATGCGCCTATCTCCTTGGTAATTCCCAGGAACAAGCAAAGTTACCTGAAATCCAACAGTAGTTGAAAGTTAGTAAAAATATTTGGCTTGTACATCAGGCGAGACTTTAGGCTTACAGAATGTACCGTCACATTATAAGGAGCTTGATTCCCATAGGGAATTCTGTACTTGTCAACTATCTCAAACTCTACCCAGAAATGCTTGCCCTCTTCGTCACGGAAGGTCCTGGAACCATGCTTAACATAAATACCTTCACGGTTGTATCGATATGCAGCATTATTCCTTCCTTGGTTTGATGATCTCCATTCCTAACAACAGATTAGAATGAGAAGTTACCTCCTTATCATGCTCACCTCTATGGTTAAACATCCTACGAATAAAAAGTGCAAAGGAGATATCTAACTCCTAAGTATCAAACCAAGGGTCTGTTCTTTTTGGTTGGAGCTTATAACTGTAGATTGTGGCTTTTGGGCTGTTCTTGCGAAAGATTACAGAGTAACAAAAACTCACGTGCGGTTTTTGCCAATATAAATGAAGTCGGTACAATATGTACTACAATTAACTAGTAGACACTATCTTGAAAAGATACTTCGTTTAAAAGCTAGTTACTGTAGAAAAGCCAAAAAACAGCTTTTAGAAGCTGAAAAGAACAGGCCCCAAGTTTAAGCAGAAGTTGCAAAGGGTTCACCAAAAGACCTATCCGACTTGAGTTAAATACTGTCAAACAAAATGAAGGCATGACCACAAAAAACACACACATTGCCTACCTTGAGTGGATGGTGTGGCGAGGGAGTGGAAAAGCAAAAGACATTGCCGTTCATGGTAGTAACAATAAGATCAAGGTCATCTCCACCATCCACATTGTCGGCCAAAACCATGGTGTACCTGTCCATGTCAAAAAAAAAAATGGAACCCATTTTGTTGAATGTAAGTACAGTACCCAAAAATGCTACCAATCTTCTTGCAAAGCAAAGAAAAAAATGACATACGAGGTCTCTCCAATGTCAACAACATCTGCACAGCCACTTGAGCCCTCGATCAAATATAAATAACCATCAAAGGATGTTGTAGCAAGGGTTAGCCCCTGTGGCTTTTCTCCATGTTTGCTCATGTCGAGTAATAGAACAGGACTCATGATCCTTCCATGTGTTCTATATGGGAAAGGCAGAATTTTTGAGCCATCCTTTCCACTAAGAACATATATGTTTCCTGATGCAGTTGGGACCACAACATCAGTGTGACCATCTCCATTGACATCACCAACAGTAGGTCGCTGTCATCATATGATAATGACAATCAGATTGCATATAAGAAAACATAGCCTAGATAAAAAAGAATACAGCAAACAAAATGCTGCAGCGGAAGTACATGATATCTTCATTTTAACTAAACAACAAATTATGATGTTCTGAATCAATCGGTCAAAAAAAATAATAGCACAAGATGAAGCCAGACTGGTAGAATCTTTAAGTAAAGGATCTAATCAGGATTCTGGATGAATGAATTCTCCTGAGCTAAACCATCAACCATGCAAGCAGCTTCAGCACATGTAGCAATTGCAGTTATATATTGTCAAGAGACATGGATTACCTTGGTATATGGATAGGCGACCAAATTTATATAAGCAATCAGTTAACACCTTATGAAAGTAATGGGTGAAACTTGCCTGTGGAATAAGACTCTTCAGATGGACTTCCCAGATTTCTTCTCCCTCTGCAGTCCAAGCTGCTACATTGCCATGCACATCAGCAGTGACCATCTCAATTTTCCCATCATCGTTGATGTCTGCCGCAATGACTGGTGCATGGATCTCAGCCATCTCAAGGGGAAATTTGTTTCTAACCTTACCTACATTGACAAAATCAACATATGTATAGCACATGGATGTTCACATAATGATATAAGTAGCCTATCAGTGCACCAAAGGTACAAGTGTAACTGTATAAATGATGGTAACAATTCAAGTTTTCTAGTGGGGATTTCAGTTAAGTACAGTCTAATTTTCCAATGCAAAAATAGCATGGTAAAAACTGATTATTACTTTACACCATCATATTATGTTATTCTAGTCAAGAAACTTTATGCTATGGCAACTAGAGTACTACACACAAAATATATGAAATGACAACTCAGCCTAAAGCTGGATTCAATCATTAATATTACGAGATTAAGAATTTACCGCGATGATCGATAACATAAAACAAGCCATAGGAAGTTCCAACAAGGATGTCCAAATTTCCATCACCATCCAAATCAACCACAGTTGGAGAAGAATATGCATGGGCACGGAAATTTCCATTATCAGTACTCAAATCCAGGTCTGCAGTCCACTTAACTTGTCTTGTGTCAAGGTTAAAAACAACTATGCTGCTTGCAATGTATTTTTGAATGTCAATCCCTCCTAGCTCTTTGATATTCTCTGGGTTATCGTAATACCTGCCAGTAAAAGACAGCATGTTACTAGTGCACTAGTACAGCAACACAGACAAGACAAGAAATCATGGACTGCTCATATTGTGGTTGTAAGTTTGTATTAAGGAAAAGCACTTCAATCATAACCAAAAGATAGCACAGCAAGATAAGCAAACACCTACAGCTAGAACCTTTTGATTCATTGTTCAAACAAGCATAATAATACTTAACAACAAATCTACGACTGCTAATTTTGCGAAAGAAAAAGGGGATCTACTAATTAACTCTAGGGATCCAGAGTCTTTAAGACAATCAATCAAAGCGAATCAAATCAACCGAGTCAGAGAAGCAAAAGCCCAGTCTAACTGAGATTGGTTGTAAGGCACCATCATCAACCAACCAACCATAATCTGGGAGAATAAAAGGGTTCTGATTTTTTAAAAAATTAATCTATAGCTAATCTTGGACACATAAATGATACATGCCATTACAGAACAGAAGATAATTACAGAACAGAAGTATCTTTTCATATGTTCAGCGGCTCTTATTTAAAAGTTTTTATCATCCAAAGTCATGAGCAACACGCACAGAATGCATTAGTAGCAGAGAAAGCAGCCTTACTCGTGGTCAAAGAAGTAGGATACAGCAATCACCATTTCTTGTACACCATCTTTGTCAATATCTGCAATTACCTGTAGAAATAGTGTCAAAAATAACTCAAGGACATTTCTGGAATGAACAGAAAAATATAAGAAAAAGGAAACAAAAGGTTCACTTACGGGGGTGGACAAGATGTGAGCATCTATGCTCACGTAATCTTCCGCTTTCTCATGCTCTTGTTCTGTCCATTCCTCGTCTCCCCACTTGGATTCGTCAACATAGTCATCATAATCATAATTGTACTCCTCAGGCAGATCTTCTGCATCCCGAAACAAATCAAATGATGTATCAGCGTCATCCTCTAAAGGCTCACTATTTTCAACAGTCGCTGCTCTTGTTGTTCCCACATCACTTGCATGAGTTTCTGAGCTTCCAGTTTGATCATCTCTTTTATCAGTTGTTTGAAGCAACCTTCTCTGAGCATGTGATGTGTTCTCTGTCGTGGTACTTACACCAGAGATGCTCCCAACATCAGTGCTGTTTGGATTATTCAGCAACTCCATATTCTCTTGTCCTTGGGTAGAATTAGGTTTCATTTCAACCAACTGTTGCTCAGATTCATGTTTCAGGGAATCAACTCCCTGTGTTGTTGTATCAGCTGTACTCCCTACAATGACAAACAAATAACATCAAAATGCATCTTCCCTAAAATATTTTCCATCCTCAGCCTGGCGGCATCAGACAATGGTACTAAGTCTAAAACATGGGAACTCTATTGTACAGTTTATACATCTAAGTAAGCCTAGTCTACAAATATGTTCAACATCGATATTGAACTAATGGTCCTAAACTACAATTTAACCTAAACAGTAAATATACCTTCAATACAGAGCCTGTCATATACAAAACTACAAACGATTAGATGATAAGCCTTACACCCAAATGCAAAAACAAAAGAAGACATTTTTTAGAATAGACCAATGAACAATGTGGCAAAGGATTATAGGTTAACTTACGCGATTGGGGTTCCTTAGAAGATTCTTTGACAATTGATTTGTCCTGAATGTTTGGGTGAGATTCCTCAGAAGTAGCTTTTTTTGCAATTGAACTGTCATGAACATCTGGATGGGAGCGGTCAACTGGATCTGGATTTAGCCCAACATACCAATCTTTACGTACTTTCCTACGAGGTACCTCAAGCTTGTCCATCATCATATAACCTGATATCCTATGTAACAAACAAATTAAGATTCCCATGTTTAAAGATAAACATAAGAATGTCCTATATTGAACTGCTTACCTGAAGAAATTCACTACACCATTGTAAGTAGCCAAAACTATTTCCCGTGTACCATCCTTGTCAATATCATATAGAAGAGGACTTGAATGAACGTTTGACTGGTGAAATGCAGGCCATCCTGGAAGTAATGTTTCAAAAAGTACATATTAAAAAGAAAAGTACACCAAATCAATTTAAAAAAACTTTTTAATATATCACATCTTAGATGGATAACAAAAAAAAAATTTTCCGGACCTAACAGGATGTTAGCACATGTTAGACCAATGATTCAATTCAGTTGAAACTTTTCAAGAATCTGTATATAGCATGCCAAATGGTAATATAAAACCACACCTGGAAGTTTGTCTCCATCTGAGCCTTCAAGAACTTCTAAGTAATGAACAAATGATGGTACCACTACTTCCAACTTTCCATCACTAATAAAACAAAGAGAAGTTCATTACAGTGTATTCAAAATGGAATAATAAAAAAGTAAAAGGCATTAAGGCAGCAACAGGAAGCAAAAAAAAGCATGCATCTGACATTTAAAAAGTTAAATTAAACATGCATATGAAATTCACAATGCTGGTGGTCTGGAAGATGAAATCAAACAAAGGAAACAAGCTACTCAGTTCATGGTAATGAACTAATGATGTACTTAATTGATTTTGCACATTATCACTAAGCAAAGAATGATGGAAACATGAAATGACTGAGGTGGTTATACATAGCAAAGCAGCAGAAGATAATGAGAAGGATCCCTGACACAGATCAGTATGATCCTAAAGACAAAAGAGGCCAAGACATTTCTCAAGCATCTTTTACCTGTTGATATCAGCAATCAATGGAGTTGCATAAATGCTGGAACTAACTTCAGTCTGCCATCTCAGCTCCACATGCTTTGGACACTTGGTATTCAATAAAGCATCTTCATCGCTACAGAAAATTTATAGACATTACCGCATTGAATACATACATCAATCCATACAGATGGCTAACATTATTATCCTAGGCAACTTTGAAAGGTGCAGTGTGCATAGTGGTTAGATATTTCACATATCCTCCTGAAAAAAATTGAAAACATATGACAGTGATAACAGCGGTCAAACTAAATTACTAAACTTACACCATAAGGTGTGGCATTTGCGGATGTGCACTTGAAATTAGTGGCATGAATAAAAACACTTAACTTAGGTTGGGGTCTTCAGTGAAAAACCACAATTCTAGACTACAACAATCTGAAGAAATCTATACTCATATTTTAATGTAATAGCCCAAGCTCTAACTCCTTTGATAGATGAAAAATATAGTAGGCATTGTATTAAACAACTATGTATTTTGTTCCCTGTCTTGCTGACTATCAGATATCTATCTGTGTGTTTTGCAGCTATTTTAAGAATTAACACACCAGTGAAATTCAGGTTAACAGAAAAAATATTAACATGCATAATATCAAATGTCACAAGATTTCTATGGGGACACATTCGAACAGCTATGTGCAGTTTTTTGCGGCAGTAGCCTGTTTAATAGTTAATACCATGACAGCCTATAGAACATCAGATTCAAGGACCTAACTATAAAGAGAAAGAGATTGTCGTTTCCATCTTCAAATACACTATGCCATATGATAAAGTCTATTCCTTTTGTTAGACAAAATAGCAGAGTGAGAACGCAGTACTCGAATGAAATAAAAGTTAAGCACTAAACACTTCCAATGCTGAAACGTATAGTTGTTCCACATGATTTGCACATCGCGTCATTCCAAGGATAAATTGAGCACTACTACAGCAATCACAAGCTGGTTGATGTCAACGATTGCAACGAGCCTACGAGAAACCACTGAAACAAACCAATCATCTAATCGTTCGCAGTGCCAAGGATCTAGCAGCAATTCCAAATCTAAAGCGACTCGGGAAACGGGGGAGGAGAGAAGCACGAGATGCTCACAGGTGGGGGTAGCCGAGCATGTCGTCGCTGGCCTCCCGCTGCCGGAACTTGTTGGCCTTCTTCGCCTCCTCCTCCGCGGCGGTTGCGGCGGCCGCCACGAGAAGGGCGCATACGGCCGCGGTGGCGGCGAGGGCGAGGAGGGGACGCATCTGCGGAGAAACCCTAGCCTTAGAGCTTCGCTTCGCCGCTCGTAACGCGCCGCGCCGAGGCGGCGGCGGCGGCGGTGGAGAAGGGGATCTCGGAGTGCGAGCCGGGGAGCGGTCGGAGCGAGCACGAACGAAACGAACCGGAAGCGAGCCGCTCGTCGGGGTGGACAACTGAAATGGCAAAAGTGACGAGGGGTTTTCTGCAAAGCTGTGGTCAACTGGTCTCTGCGGCCACTGACGGGGTGGGTCCGGGACTCCAGGGTGATGAACTTAATGGGTGGGCCCCGCACGTTGGATCGAACGCCAGGGAAGGTTCGGTGCCGTGGACTCGTGGTAGGATCATTAACACGACGGTCCTTAATTACGGTGGTGTAATTCGCAATTAGTGCTACAAGATCTTGCCAAATCGTGATAAATAGAACCAACAGAGATCGGATGGTCGTGATTTAAAGGATGGATTTGCCCAAATTTTGCTTTCAGGAGACAGAGGACGGGGACAATTGGTAGTAGGCTCGCAGCCATAATTGGTGCGTCCAAATCTAGAGAAAATCATAGTGAAAAATACATGCGAGTGTCTTAGAGCATGTCTAATGCAGGTGCTCAGAGAGATGCTTAGTAATAAAAAAACTGATTTTTTTGCCATATAGGATAGATAAGGTGTTTATTTTGAAGCATCGATGCTTAAATAAGCACCGGTGCTTAGTATGTGCTTATGTGTATAACTATATCTATTAATAGATAATATAGCATCTAAGCACTTATGGAAGAGATGCTTGCATTGAAGGAAATAATTTTTGCATGGATGCTTGATGATGTGGCTATATTCTCTCTCTTTAAGCACTCATATATAAGCATCTTGCATTGTACATGCTCTTATTGAGCCCATGGTTAATGGGAACCAAATTTTGGTTATCAACGGGAGAATGGACGTGCCTCACTGGTGGTTGCCCTACCTAATTGTTGGGGCTAAACAGCTTTGCTAGTTTGCTTACTGAAAAATTCGCCAATTTGATGACTTTTTCACATGGTGCGGCCACCTGATCAGATACGGTAGATAGATGATCGCAAAGCCAATTTTATACCTAGCGTAAAAATGGGCAAACCAGTTACTTTTTAGAAATTTGCTAGATGACACTTGAGCGTTTTTTTTTATTTGTGAGTACTTAATTTTTTATCCATAGATGTTGTTTTGTTTGTGTTTTATAGTTTTGATTTTGTGATTTTTTCTATGTCAACAATGTTATAAGGGAGTAATCAATTTGTTTAATATCGTCAAGAGCCACAACATAAACGACCAAGTAGAGTTTTTATATAGTTTTTATTGTGTTCCTTATAATTTGTTTTGTTCCTCTTTTTTTTATAAATTATCACATTATTTTTTACATAACTTATTTTATATAAAATAGTATATAATTGATGTAAGAATGCTATAAATAAAAGAATAATATGTATTAGAGCATTTCTCAATATATCACATCACATGCTAATAACTAATGAGCAAACTAGTGGATGGAGATAAATATACATTCCAAAAAATTGAGTACTCCTTAACAAAATAGTATTTAAATAGGAGGGGAGAAGACAAAGTGATTTGACCCATTGAATCTAAATCTAAAGGCTCAAAATTTAAGTGCTATTTAATAAGAAAATACTTAATTTCTTTATAGACACCACCTACTTTTTTCAGGGGATCAATTACTAGTATGCATAGTGTTAGTATGTGTAACTGTAGAACGAGCGAGGTAGGAGGAGGCCTACGCACAAAGCAAGTAGGCCGCTGATAAAATGATAAGTGCGCAACTAGGTGGTGATCATTTGGGCTTATTTTAAGTGGTTTATGGCTGAAAAGCACTGTAAAAAAATATTGTAATTGACAGAGACTTATTTAGCATAATTAAATTTAAAAAAATTAAAAATATGTTAGCCCATTATGTATAATACAAACAAATACGGGGAAAAAGAACCGGCAAAAAAACTCAACAAAAAAGCCAAAAGTTCAGAAAAAGACGAAATTTATCGATAAGAAAAATAAACCGGAAATTAAAAGCTGGAGCCCAAATGAACACCACCATATGATCCGGGCTAACGTAATGCTTAAGAAAAGGAAAGTCACGGCTTTGTGTGGCATGTCACAATCTATAATATCAACTAGCCACATAGGCATGGCGCAACGCCACGCCAGCCACCATGTGGACCGAAGTAAAAGAGGAAAAAATTCGCAGAAAAAAGAAAGCGAAGGGGTTTTTTCGTAAAAAATCGTGGGCCTTTTCGCAATAAAAGGAGACCATAGGGTTTTTTTCGTAAAAAATCGAGGGCCTTTTTGGAAGAAGTAAGGGCCTGTTCGTAATTACGGGAAACCTCGGGCCGCAATCCAGCAAATAAAATATGCAGGGGCTTATTCAAAAAAATGTAGGGACCTTTTTGCGATAACGGAGGACCTATACGTAATTTTCCAAAAACCCAGGGAAAGTCACTCGGCCGGCCGTACGCGAATTTCCTCCGACACGCGCCGGCCGGCCGAGCGCTTGCGTCGACGTGGATGCCCTGGGGGGGCCGGAATCCCCCCAGGTTTAGTATCTGTATTATGAACCTCAGTTTACTCAAACCACAGTACCAATGCAAGAAGAAAACTATATATCCTCATCACAAATACATGTACTCTAGCAAAAGACATCGGAAATCCCCTCAGAGAGCAAAATATACCGGAAACAAGATCGAGGTTACAATAAAAAAGAACGGGACTCCTCACAAAAAAAAATAGAGACTACAGGGGGAGACGGACTCCGGTGGTGATCATTTGGGCTTTTTTGATGATTTATGACTGAAAAGCACTATAGTTGACTGAAAAAATAATGTAGCTGATAGACACTTATTTAACATAATTAAATTTAAAAAAAATTAAAAAATATAAAAAAATATGTTAGTCCATTACGTATAATACAAACAAATACGGAAAAAAGAACCGGCAAAAAAGCTCAACAAAAAGCCAAAAGTCCAGAAAAAGACGAAATTTATGAATAGTAAAAAATAAGCTGGAAGCTAAAAGCTGAAGCCAAAACGACCACAGCCGATCAGACAGTAAGGTCCGTTCTTTTCAACTTTAAATTTATTTTTAGCTACGATTTCTTCTAGTAATTAACATTTATTAGACTAATACTAAGCTGCAGTCAAAAGAACACCCTTAAATCCTGTGAGAGTGCTCATAGTTTAGCTTACATACATGAAACACATGAAGAAAGACACTGCAAAAGGAAAGCCCCTGGTTAAACATACTAGTGTGCCTAGCGTAACCACGCCCCCAAAGCTAAAGAACAGCAAAGACATTAACAAGCATCGTCTCATACTCTCATAGTACTTTAATCAGAGGGATTTGATGGTGTGCACTGATCAAGCAATCAAGCTGAGGTTAAATATGTCAACTCCCAGCTCATTCTCTTGTCTTTATCTAGCTGTGCTGCATACCACAGAGCATCTGCCTCCTCTTTTTGGCCTCCCTGTCTGTCTGGCACTCTGGCCTCTTTAACAACCCACGCACTTCGGCGCAGTCAAGAGTCTCACAGAGGAGCGCACTTCGCCGGGACAAGCAAGAAATGGCGAGCAAGGCGGTCACCATTGGCGATCTGATCCACCGCGTCGCCTCATCCTGCCTCTCCAACCGCCTCCCCAGCCATTACACCCTCAACGACTCCGGCGACACCGACTTGGACGACGACGACGATCCCTTCGCCGACGCCGTCTCGGGCGCCGAGGAATGCCTGCGCTCCCCTTCTGCAACGGCGGCGACGGAGGAGGAGGACGAGGAGGAGAAGAAGCTGAAGATCTGGGAGGAGGAGGAGGAGGAGAAGAAGAGGAAGGTGGCGGCGGCGGCCAAGGGCGCCGAGCGGGCGCGGGACGCGGAGGCGCTCATGGCGGAGGTGTTCGACGCGGTCTCCGGCGTGCGCCGCGCCTACGCCGCTCTCCAGGGCGCGCACTGCCCCTGGGACCCTGACAAGATGCGCGCCGCCGACGCCGCCGTCGTCGCCGAGCTCCGCCACCTCGCGCGCCTCCGCGACCGCTTCCGCCGCTCTGCCGCCGCCGCGGGCCACATCCCGCGCCCCAACCCGACCGCGCCCCCGCTCCGCGAGGCCGTCGCGCCGTACGAGGCCGCGCTCGACGACCTACAGCGCCAGCTCCAGGTTAAGCAGGCCGAGGTCGACGGCCTCAAAGAGAAGCTCGCCCTCGCCAGCAACCGCCGCAACACGCGCCTCCACCCCTCCAAGCACAATGCCGCTGGCGGCGGCGGCGTGCCGACGCCGGAGCTGTTCACCGCCTGCGCCGAGCAGGCCCGCGCGGCGACTCGGGCGTTCGCCGCGCACCTCCTCCACCTCCTGCGCGCGGCGGGTCTGGACCCCGCGGCGGCCACCCGGTCCCTCACCAAGATCCCGGTGTCCTCCCCGCAGCTCGCCAAGCACGCGCTTGAGGCGCACGTCACCCGCGTCCTCCTCGGCGGCTTCGAGCACGAGTCGTTCTACCTCGACGGCTCCCTCTCCTCGCTCCTCGACCCCGCCGCGTTCCGGCGGGATCGGTACACGCAGTTCCGCGACATGCGCGGGATGGAGCCCACCGAGCTCCTGGGCGTGCTCCCGACCTGCGCCTTCGGCCGGTACGCCGCGAGCAAGTTCGCGTCCCTCCTGTCAGCCGGAACTTCTCTCCGGCGGTGATCTGGACTTCGGTAAGGATGAATTGTTCACCACGAACTCAAAAGCACAGAAAATTGGATTGGGGATTTTGGTGCTGTAACCGCGACAGCTTTTCTGATTGTATTGATCCTCTACTTATACACAGTCTGCGCTATAATTGGAAAACAAATGAAAGGAAAGGAGCGAGCTAATCTCACGCCACGATACAAGGACGCGCTCGGGAGGATATCTTTCCAAGCCGAGCTCAACGCAAAAGAAGAAACGAGCGGGAACTCAGGATTACATGCCATGCTCTCAGGATTACATGCCCATGCTCACATTTCACCCCCTAAGCCTGAAGTTCCTTGCCGATTTTGATGATGCCCAGCTTCACACGCAGCTCACAGAAGCGATCACGCGAGAGCGGCTTCGTCAGAATATCGGCGATCTGCTCCTCAGTGCGGACGTGCTCAATGTCCATCTTCCCATCTCCAATGCATTCCCGAATGAAATGAAATCTGACATCTATGTGTTTACTTCGGTCATGAAAAACGGGATTCTTACTGAGTGCTATAGCCGATTGGTTGTCCACTTTCAACAGGAAGGCTGATCGTTGCTCACTCTTCAGTTCTGCAAGCAACTGCGCCAGCCACACGCCTTGACAGGCAGCCGTTGTCCCTGCAATGTATTCCGCTTCGCAGGACGACAAAGCAACGACCTTCTGTTTCTGAGACTGCCAAGTCACGGGGCAGGAGCCGAGGAAGAATAGCACGCCGGTGGTGCTTTTCCTTGTATCAACGTCGCCGCCCATGTCGGCGTCGCTATACCCGAGCAGCTTCAGCTCCTTGTCGCCGCGTCTGTAATAGCAGCCGTAGTCGATCGTGCCCGCGATGTAGCGTAGGATTCGCTTCACCGCGTTGAGGTGCTCGGTGGTGGGGTTCTCCATGAAGCGGCTGACGTAGCCGACGGCGAAGGCGACATCAGGCCGGGTGTGTACCAGGTACCGGAGGCAGCCGACAAGCCCCCTGTACTCAGTGGCGTTCACCGGCGTCGCTGTGCTCGTCTTCGACAGCTTTAGGCGGGGCTCCATGGGAGTGTGGCACGGGTTGCAGCTTGCCATGCCCGCGCGCTCCAGAATCCTGCGCGCATACGCTGCCTGTGACAGCGCAATCCCATCGCTCCCCTGTCGCACCTCAATGCCCAGGTAAAAGCAGAGTAAGCCGAGATCACTCATTTTAAACCTGGAGCTCATCTGCTGTTTGAACTTGGCGATCTCGGTGGCGTCGTTCCCGGTGATGATGAGGTCGTCGACGTAGACCCCCACCAACAACCGAGAAGCGCCCTTGCCGCGAGCGTAGACGGCATGCTCCGATGCGCTGTGGTTGAAGCCGAGCTCTACCAGCGTCTCGTTGAGCTTGGCGTTCCACGCGCGCGGTGCTTGACGAAGTCCGTAAAGCGCCTTGTCCAGGCGCAGTACCTTGTCCTCATGGCCGACGGCGATGAACCCAGGGGGCTGGCGAACGTAGACCTCCTCGATCAGGTCGCCGTTGAGGAATGCGGACTTCACGTCCATGTGGTGCACCGGCCACCCCTCCTGGGCGGCAAGTGCCAGTAGCAGCCGCACCGACTCGATGCGCGCCACGGGCGCGAAGACCTCGTCGAAATCCACACCCGGCTGCTGGATGTAGCCCTTTGCGACCAGCCGTGCCTTGTGCTTGATCACCTCACCGGCGGCGTCCTTCTTCACCTTGTATACCCATTTCAGCCCAATCGGCCGGTGACCAGGCGGAAGAGGCACCAAACGCCATGTCCGATTGCTCTCGATGGAATCCATCTCTTCAACCATGGCGCGGCGCCAGGACTGATGCTTCTCAGCCTCGGCGAAGGTGGCTGGCTCCTCCTCGATCTGCAAATGGAGCTCAGCGGCTACCTGACGCGCGGCGAGGCCAGGTGGTGACGCTGGTCCGAGAACGTTGTCGATGGTGCGGTACCTTGGTTCGACGTCGTCGTTGTCGGCGTCCCAGTATTCCTCCGCGTTCGGAGGTGGTGAGACGAACTCTGGCTGGGGCAGTGGTGTCGGTGCCGGTGCTGGAGTCACGGGAGGAGGAGTCGGTGCCGCGGGCGATATCACAGGTGTACCCGCCACGGGAGCGCCAGGGCTCGCTGCAGAGGCTGGCGTCGCCGGGGGCTCTGGTGAGCCCGCCACGGTGTCGGCGTCGAACTGCCCGGTGCCCAGCTCCATCGTGTGGTATTCCACCACGAAGTCCGCAGCGGCCTCCAGGCCCTCATCCTCCCAGCTCCAGGACTTTGGCTCGTCGAAGACCGCGTCCCTGGACACGACGGCGCGACGCGTCGCTGGGACATAGAAACGCCACGCCTTGGCGCCTGGCTCGTAGCCGATGAAGACAGCCGGCGTGCCACGGTCGTCGAGCTTCTTCAGGTGCGGTTTCGTCACCTTGACGTACGCCACGCACCCGAATGTGCGCAGGAAGTGGACATCCGGCCTGCGCCCGTGCCAGGCCTCATACGGCGTTATGCCGTCGACGGCCTTGGTGGGCGCCCGGTTCAGCAGGAAGACGGCGGTGGCGACCGCCTCGCCCCAGAACATTGCCGGCATGTTCCGGCTCTTCAGCAGACTGCGCGCCATGGTGACGACGGTCTGGTTCCGCCGCTCGACGACGCCGTTCTGCTGCGGCGTGTATGGCGCCGTGTGCTGCCGCTCGACGCCGTGGTCGGCGCAGTACTCCTCGAACTCAACGGAGGTGAATTCACCCCCGTTGTCAGTGCGCAGAACGCGCAGGCGCCGGCCTGTCTCCACCTCCACCTTCGCCTGGAACTTCTTCACGGCGGCGAGCGTATCGCTCTTGGCGGCGAGCAACGCTACCCACATGTACCTGCTCCGGTCATCAACCAGCAAAAGAAAGTACTGCTTACCGCCGGGTGTTGCCGGCGTAATGGGGCCGCACAGGTCGCCGTGGACCAGATCCAGCAGCCCCTCCGCCCGCCACTTCGCCTGCGACGGGAATGGACTCCTCTTCAGCTTGGTGGTGACGCAATCGGCGCAGAGCTGGTGGACGTGCTCCACGTGGGGCAACCCGTGCACCATGCCCCGCTGCTCGAGCTTGCGAAGGGCGTCGAAGTGGAGGTGGCCGTAGCGCTCGTGCCACAGCCACGCGCTGTCGCTGGCGCGTGCGGCCAAGCAGAGTGGCCGCCCAATCTTCACGCGCAGCAGGTACAGGCGGTTCGCCGAGCGCTGGACTCGCGCGATCAGGCGCCCCTTGTCGTCGCGGATCCGGAGGACGCCGTGCTTGGTGTGGACGTCGCAGCCGCCCTCGTCGAGCTGGCCGAGGCTAACAATGTTGGTGGTCAGCCTCGGGATGAAATACACCCCCGTGAGTGGGAGGTGCTCGCCAGTCTTCCCCTCGAACAGCACGGTGCCGGATCCTTCGATTGCGACCTCCGAGCCGTCGCCGAACTTGACGGTGCCGCGGATTGCCGTATCGATGTCGATGAAGGCGTCCCGGCAGCCCGACATATGGTTGGTCGCCCCGCTGTCGAGGTACCAGAGGCTGTCGTCGCGCTCCGTCTCGGCATCGAGCTGCGCGAAGACCTTCCCCTCGACGACGCGCAGGGGCCGGCGCTCGGACGGGGATGGAGCTGCAGCGGCGCATGGTGGCGGCGGCGTGTTGGGGAAGAGAGCGGCTCGGACCATCAGCAGTGTGGGCTCCGAGTCCTCTTCAGCCTGGGCGACGTGGGCCTCGCCCTTTGGCTTGCTGCGACAATCCCTGGCCCAGTGGCCGTATTTGCCGCATCGCTTGCACTGATCGTGGTTGGGGGCCTGACCTCCGCTGGACTGGGCCTTGCTGCCGTCGCGCGGCCCGGAGCCGGAGCTCTCGCCCTTACCGCGCCCACGGCCACGCCCGCGGCCGCCGCGCTTCTTGCCGCCGGCGCCGCTGGAGCTGCTCCCGCTGCCCTTCTCTTCGGACTCGCGGAGCTTGAGCTTGGCGAGCCACTCCTCTTCGCAGAGAAGCAGCCGGCCATGGTTGTCGAGGACGGGCGCCGGCTTGCGCCGCTGCTCGACGGCTCGCAACCTGCCGGTCACCTCCTCGACGGAGATGTTGTTGATGTCGAGCAGAGTCTCGATGGAGATTGCCACCTGCGCGAGGTGCTCCGGCACGACCTGCAGCATCTTCCGTACTACCTCGGCGTCGGTGACGTTGTCGCCGAGGAGTCGCAGATCAGCGGCGAGCCCGGTGATGCGGTTCGCGAAATCTTCCGCGTTCTCCGCCTCCTTCCACACCAGGGCGCTGAACTCGCGGCGGAGCTGTTGCGCGTTGGCCTCGCGCACCCGCTGGACCCCGACGCGGATCCGCTTGATCGCCGCCCATGCTGTGGCCGCCGTCCTCCTTTCACGGAGACCGGCCAGCATGTCGGGCGGCACGGAACGCAGGATCGCGGCGAGCGCCAGCCGGTCGTGACGGTACACGACCTCCTCGCCTTCCTCCGGCTCGACGGTGTACCACCACCCTGCCGCCTCCAAGTTCACCTGCATCAACATCGCCCACTCCTGGTAGTTGGTGCGCGTGAGCATGGGGAACTGAGTCCCGGCAGCGGATGTCTCCGCAACGGCGCGGTGGATGATGTTCTCGCGGCGCCCTCTGCGCGGCACTGGCGAAGGCGAGATGCGGCGACCTCGTCGCCCTTCATGGCCATCGCCCGGCGGAGCAGAGTGGCGGTCCATCCCTGGCTCGAGGCAGCTCTGATACCAAATGTCAGCCGGAACTTCTCTCCGGCGGTGATCTGGACTTCGGTAAGGATGAATTGTTCACCACGAACTCAAAAGCACAGAAAATTGGATTGGGGATTTTGGTGCTGTAACCGCGACAGCTTTTCTGATTGTATTGATCCTCTACTTATACACAGTCTGCGCTATAATTGGAAAACAAATGAAAGGAAAGGAGCGAGCTAATCTCACGCCACGATACAAGGACGCGCTCGGGAGGATATCTTTCCAAGCCGAGCTCAACGCAAAAGAAGAAACGAGCGGGAACTCAGGATTACATGCCATGCTCTCAGGATTACATGCCCATGCTCACACCTCCTCCCTCCCCGCGTGGAGGAGGCCGTCCTGGGCGACGGCGAGCACCGGAAGGTGGTGGACGGCGGCGCGCACCCGCGGACGCCGTTCTACGGGGAGTTCCTGCGCGCGGCCAAGGCCGTGTGGATGCTCCACCTCCTGGCGTTCGCGCTCGAGCAGCCGCCGAGCCACTTCGAGGCCGGCCGCGGCGCGGAGTTCCACCCGGAGTACATGGAGAGGGTGACCGACGCGCCCCGTGGCGCCGGCGCCGGCGCCGGCGCAGGCATGGTCGTCGGCTTCGCTGTCGCTCCCGGGTTCCGGCTGGGCAATGGCGCCGTGGTGCGCGCCCGGGTCTACCTCGTGCCGCGCGGCGGCCGACCTTGACAGACGGGTGGATAGCACCACGGACCACTTGGTGGAGTAGCAGCAGTAGCTCATTGGTGGAGGAAAGCGAGAGTACTAGCTCCTTAGACTTTACCTCGTCTAGTTTGCTTCTTCTGTCAAGTAATCCCATGTGTAATGGCTTGGAATTGAATGTATAATCATGTGTTATTATTTAGTGATCCCTGATCCATGTACTGGTCAGTGAATATCATAGGATGCAGACTTGACTGTGTAGTTAAGGATGCATTCGACCATTCAGTTGCCATATAACATCAAGGAACAGGGCTCACCATAATACGCATTTATGATGTACTGTTAGTCTGTTTTGAAATGCAACAAGTTGTGTGCTCAATTCTTGCCGGGGCATGGGGCAGGCAAGATTTTGGGATATTCCCTGAAAAATAAAAACATTGGACGGTAGTGTACAGGGAGATGTATCTTGTTCAATGCATCTCCTTAAAAAGCATGGATGTATGATGATGATGATAGAGCTGTTCCAGGTGATGAGAATGCACAGTTTGTCTCTCTTTTTCCCCGTGATCTTCTTTGAGAGCAGATCTCCAGAATTTGCAGACAAAGAAAAAAGGTGGAAAGCAGAAGCTTGTGCTCCCCTAAGCTTTCGGCCTAAACAAACTCTGAGAAGTGAAAACAGTTGAGTTGTGTCTATTACTCCAAAGTGATCTCGTAGTTCAGAAAGCAAAGCAAGGAAGCACCAAGATTACGGAATGCACACGGTGAAGGGACCCAAAGGATCCAGATGCTCGAAAGCAAGGAAAAAACTCTTACACAAAAAAAATGGTGTTTCTTTTATTCCAATTTGATGAAAAATGTAGCTATTCACCAAAATTACGAAATGAATAACTGTGGTGCTAAAAAATACCAACCTAACAAGTTGGAACCCTGCTTTCTACATGACAGAGCTAAGTAAACTGAGAACAACCAAGTGGAAATCAGAGATTTCCCCTATCCCTGTTTACCTTCATCTATCCAGTAATAATTTAACAAAGGACCATTGACAAAGCTTGTTTCAAATGCTTGCTAGTGAACAGAGAACTTACTGGTTAATTTTCACGGTATCTCACATGTCTCTCGTGTTGGTAACTCACTCAGTTGGTCTTCGATAGATCCATATACTAAAATTCTCGGTTCATTCCTCCAGACCCCAGCTGAAGCTTTGATAAAAGCTACTGATCCGCAAAGATACCTGCTCAGGCATGACACACAAGTATGAGAAACTACAACAGAATGTCCATAAAAATCTTAAATCCCTCACCTGCAGGCTGCAGCCAGAGGTTGACTGAATAGCAGGAAAGACATTAACATGCAGAAAAAAAAGTTTACTACATGATGGACTAGCATCTTCTGTAACATTGGGAAATTTTCCTCCTTTCCAAGAATACAATGGTAAAATTTGCTTACTACAGGATCTTAAATAGACTTGATTTACTTAAAACAGGGGAGCACAATTCACTGTGGTGCAATAATAATGAATGAATGC
Source organism: Dendrocalamus latiflorus (assembly GCA_017311315.1). Taxonomy (NCBI): domain Eukaryota; kingdom Viridiplantae; phylum Streptophyta; class Magnoliopsida; order Poales; family Poaceae; genus Dendrocalamus; species Dendrocalamus latiflorus. The sequence continues at coordinate 1,705,120 of CM029631.1, forward strand.
TCTATCCTATAACCTCTGGACCACAAGTGAAAATCATGTACTCCAGGAGTCCAGACAGGCAGATACACCATTTCTTTCCCAGGCTATACGTGTATGAGAAATATTAAAGCAGAAAGCACTTCATATATGATATGAAAGTGTTACTTCCTAAATCACATATCCCTTTCTGAACACCTGATGCAACCATAATAGCAGATATTCAAGATTAGACATGCTCATATATCAGGATTCTTGAAAATCGTAGTTCATAATGTTATTGTTCAGTACTTCAGTCATAACTCATAACATTGCTCACCAAAGTTAGGGAAATCAGAACTCAGAACTGTTCACACCTCAGTGGTAATTCTCATTGCCCTGAAGTATCGATCGTCTCAATTTGATCAAAATCTAGATCCACAAAGGTCTCCTTCCCAAAAAGTGTCAACTGAACAGTGACCTGTGGGAGGTAACACTTCTTAGATAACCAAATAATATGAGAAGAAAAGGTAATGGAAAATAACCAGGCTAATAGTTCACTAAGATGAACCTGTCATCAGCCTAACCTTCTTATTTTTGCGATTCACTTCTAGGAGGGAGCCAGTGAAGCCTGCGAAAGGCCCAGAGAGAACATGAACACTAGCACCAGGTGTAAAAGCACTGTGGTTGGCATCACCTTTTGAAATTGACTTCTTAAACTGTCTCTTGATCTTATTAATCAACATAAGTTCAGAACCTTCAACGGGTTTACTGAAAGACTCGATATTTCCACCGTTTTCCATTTCTTCAAATTCTCTGTCAGCTTCCTCTTGTTCCTCCTTTTCTTTTCTAATAATTGATTCAACTTCTTCAACTGGAATAGGTTTAGGCTTTTGAATCTGCCTTTTGCTGCATAGTGGGAATATTAATATGAAGCCACACACAAGAAGTGCAAAACTGATCATAGAAAGTGATTACAAGGAGATATAATCTGCTATTGCACTAGCACATATATGTTGTGATCTTAAATCCTCCATATGCTATTTTTCATACATAGTTACAATTACAGGAGACAAGTTATTGCCTTCATTTGAAGTCAAATGCAGATTATCATTTACCATTAAAAAAGAATCCAAGTCATCAAACAAGTATCTTATTGTTTTGAGGAAACATGGAGTGATGCATGTTGGTCACCTTGATGTTAAATGATGATAGTGAAATTGTTGATGACATGCATTTGTTTGGACATATCTACAATATTCATAGGAGCCACTATGGTTTCAACTTTCAAGTCTTCCTCGCCAAAATAAAGGATGAAGATGTCACAAAAAATCAACTGTATAATCAACAATGTGGATAATTCCAACAAGAATAGGAAAGTAACCAACTCAAAAAACTATAAAAATGTAAACTGATAATGTTTCAAAAAAGTTACTGAATAAAGACTACCCACATAGAACCAACTGTAGCTCCAATAAAGCCGTAACAACCTTCAGTGTCTCTGATAAAGTCATGAAGCTCCTTGTTTAAGGTGCAATACAGAAAGACCAACCCAGGATGCAAAGGCTTTGATTTGGTGCTGATCGAACCACTTTTAAGTCTCTTCTTGACTTGGATGGATGGATTATACATCTGCAAATACTTTGTGAGAAATACAGCACTAAAAACATGGTATGCAAATAAAATTATAAATCCATTCAGTAACACTGATCCATTGCATATTGTGAATAGGAGATTAAGGGTCTGCTTAATCGGATTCACATCGAACCTAAGTAATCCAAATATTACCGCAATTATATGCTTCATTAACAAGGACCAGAAATTAAAAGTTAGAATACGACAATTGCCATTGTGAGTGGACTTTTTACAACCAGGAGTCAGAACTTGTCAAAAATATTTTGGCAGGTTTCTTATGCTGCTCAATCACTTACAGCATAGTATGATAAGATTCACTTGTTAGATGTGATGTTTCTAACGGTAGCAAGACTTTTGCACCATGATGTTGCTCATAAAATAATTGACACATCTCACAACATATTGTGCGAACCTATAAATGGATATTGATTCAAAATGGCAATGGGCACATTATACAATCTGTAGCATTTATGCTTTAAGTGCTCGGTAAAATGCTGGTGAGAGCTGTGCTTCGCACAACACAGACGCAAATTGTCTAAACTAACGAGCCACTAGGAGGAGAGTGGCGGGGGTGAGACCTTGAATGAGAGTTCCGGGTACCGGCGGGAGATGGCCTTGGTAAGGAGCTCGACGTAGTCAGTGCCGGGCGCCATGGAGACGCGCACGATCCACCACTGCGGCCCGAGCTCGGCGAGGAGATCGAGGTTAAGCTCCTCCCGCCACGTCCTCTTCGGCGGCTTCTTCCGCCGCCGCGCCGGCTCGTGGATGAGCCGGTCCTGCACCTCCTCCTTCCAGTCCCGCGCCCGCAGCTCCCGCCGCTCCCTCCGCTGCTGCCGCCTCTCCCGCCCCGTCAGCTCACCAACCCCACCGCCATCCGCGGAGGCGGACAGAGACACCGATATGGGAGGAGACGGCAACGCGAGCGGCGCGGCGAGCGAGCAGCGGCATGGGAGGCGGAGGAGTGGATAAGCCAAGCTCATGGCTTCGAGCCGTCGACAACGAGTGTGTTTGGTTTTGGATTTTGGAAGAGCAGCTTGGAAACAAAGCGAGGCAATTCTTTTTTCTTAAAAAAAACTGCGGCGCTTACAGGTGGGCCCACGTCGTCAGTGAATGCATTTTGAGCCAATAGGCCCATTAGCACGCGGCCCATATGAGAAGGCGCGAGTGCTCTGCTTCGTTCTATCCCCTCCACGGAAGGACAAAACCCTAGAGTTGGCGAGGGTGGCTGGGCTTGGTGGCGCGCGTGTTCTTCGCGGCATCTCAACACCGCGGTCTCGAGATCTCCGGCCTTCGTCCTCCTTCTCCGTAAGCGTCTGCTCCCTCTTCTTGCTTCCCTACTCTTCTCCTTCCTCGGATGATTTGTTTTGTGTAGAGTTGCGGCTACGTGTTCCTTAGCTCCTGCGTTTCTTGGCGCGCTCTGTTCTTTGCAGGTTAGCTGCAACAATGGCTGCGAAAGGCGGGCCGACCAACTTGGAGAAGGAACAGGTCTGTGCATCCATCTTGCTTACTTTTTCCCATTCTTTTTGATTGAAGGTTTGTGGTGAGTATAATGCCGTGCTTTCCTGACTGAACAGATGTTTGGGATGGCGGAGAAGGAGATGGAGTACAGGGTCGATCTTTTCAATCGGTGAGTGATGTACTTCTTGTTTGCCTTACTACTAGCTGGAACTTGTGAGATCACTAAGGTTGCAAGCATTAAACCGCTCCTAGTTGTTATTTATGTAGTTACAATGAGAGATCATTATCTGGGAAAAGGGAGTTGCTTGCACTTCAATTACAATGTTAACGCTAAGCTCTGTCCGTCGTAAACTGATACCAGTGGTGACTTGGCGTAATATACAGTACACAATTATAAGCCTGATGTTCATGCTTGTCTTGCAAACTGGCATTTCTTATGATATGAAAAGTGGCTGCTTATGCTCTGCCTTTTCCTTTGCTGATGCCAATTGCCATCAAGAAATATTAATAGAACTGTTTGATGAATCAAATGCAGTGACATTGTTGAACTGCCTAAATCCTAATAGAAATGATCTTATGTGAACCCGCGGATAATGTATTTGTAGTATTTGTAGTTCTTGGTTATATACTTCTATACTATTTACTACGACCTAATCATTGCAGTGATAAAGATAAAGAGATATATCATCAGGTAGGCTAGCACTATTGCTACTTGTTGGCACCAAGATGCTTCATAACTTACTAGTATTAGGTTATTATCATTCTTTGCCTCCTATTCTGAACTAGATAATGAAGATAAACGAACAGAAATTTCCTGCCCCATTATATTTGCCTCTTGCAGTTATGCTTGTGTGTTCCAAAAACACTCATAAAGATAATGTAATAATGGTGTTATCCCAGTCTTCTGAAATGTCTGTCATGATTGTAATAATAAATATTTAACAACATCACCACTCTTGTGTCATCCTCTATCCATTTCTTTTACAGGGTGATCGTTTAGATTGGCCCACATCACCCATGATTCATTTTTTATGTGCACATTTTGATGCCCTGTGTCCTTTTTTTTATGCAGGCTTACACAGACTTGTTTTGATAAGTGTATTGAGAAAAGGTACACACAGTCTGCATACATTTTGCATAACTCGAATTCTCTGTTTCATGCTCTTGTTGACATGTCCTTTTTTTAGTTCGACGGATAGCATTCTCATTTATAGTTGTAGAATGAGAAACCAAAATATTGCAGTTATATCTTTTTTCTCATTTGCTAAACAAGATAATATTATAGTTCAACTAAGGTGGTCATCATAGTGAATTGGAGTTCATCACCTTATTTTATTGTAGCTCATGGGTAATGACAACCAAGGAGGATTTATCATCTGTTGAATTTAACTGTGCTTTTTTTCTGGGACTTGTTCTGTTTGTACAGGTATAAAGAAGCTGAGCTCAATATGGGTGAGAACAGTTGCATTGATCGATGTGTTTCGAAGTACTGGCAGGCAAGTCCACTGATAGCTAGCCTTTTGCTTTGTCATGTTTGATGCTGATTCAGTTGTCTGGGGTTTTTATAGCGAATAGTTAGTGTGAAAATATCAGATAACACGCTGAGTATGTACCATGGCTGTTTTTCCTGGCTTTGGGCTGGGAAGAAAACAGTCTTTGCGATGCATCTGATCTCCATCCAGAGAAGATAAATCTGCAAAAAAATTGCCATGATAGTTTTGATGTGGCATTTTTCGTCCTCAATCTATTTTAATGAAAATGCAATTTAATAGATCCACTTATGTCAATCTTCTTTGCTTTTTAAATATGGCCACTGGTTAAAATATGTGTAGAGCGCATAGTTTTTCTATTGCTCCATTTTTTCCTTTGTTTGATACACTTGACTTCTCCTTTCTCGATTTATCTGAGATACATGCTGATTTATTCCACTCCATTTGTACCAGTTCTATTTCTGACCAGCGCGTTGTTTTTGTATTGCTCCATTTTTTTTCCCTTTGTTTGATACACTGACTTCACCTTTCTCGATTTATTTGACATACCTGCTGATTTATTCCACTCTATTTCTACCCATTTCTATTTTTGACCATGTGAATCCCTCTCATTTTGGGTAATTCTTTTCAGGTGACTAATTTGGTCGGTCAGATGCTCGGGAATCGGCCTCAGATGTGAACTGAGAAGCAGTAGTTGCATTCTGTAGCAGAATATTGTCGCTATGTTTCTCCATTTTGGTTTTAGTGTGTTGTAACTCGCTAAGTACAGCACCAGTGACTGGCTAATTCATGGACTACCCAAAAGGAAATCCCAGTGTTTGCCCTGTCCAGTGATGTACCTTCTCTCTGAATCATGAGCAGGGCACATGCCTGTAATAATTTGATACAACTCGAGAGAGTAGTTTTGTTGCAAATGCTGCTCCTACTTCATAGTTAGCTGTCCGAAAGTCGCCGCTGTGCTCCTACTTCATAGTTACCTGTCCGGAAGTCGCCGCTGACACAATTTCTTCTGGTCTATTCGCAACTTTCGCTTGCTTAAGTCATAACCAACAGAGGGACCCGGTAACCAACAGAGGTATTCTTGGGTAGGCATCAATGGTAAATTCATTCTCCTTTTTTTTTTTTTGGCTCATTGGATACATTGTGATACGACTCAATCCCTTCGGATGGATAGAAAATTTGAACTAAAAAACCTTGGATCCCGAGGGATTGGCTCTAATCACTCAATCCAAACCAACCAGTCAAAAGAAATTCCAACCCAATACTCACTGTACCAATGGATTCTTTTTGGCTATAACTTATAGGCTATAACTTATAGGTTAAAATTTTGAATTCTAATTATTTGCAAAAAGCAATACGTCATACGATTTTAGTTGATATAGCTAAACTGTTAAAATTTTGAATTCTAATTATTTGCAAAAAGCAATACGCAGAAGAAAATAGTCTCATACGATTTTAGTTGATATAGTTAAACTCAGTACATCTTTTACTACAATCGTCATATTGACTCTATCTTAAAGAAACGTACCATCTAAAAGTTTGTTACAACATAAGCCACAAGCATAAGCTTCTCTCATCTCACGGCTAAAATGGAGACCTGTCATCTATGTTTGGAAGGATAACTATTATCGTAACAATCAACCATAGAGCAAACACTTCGCCGGTTTTATAGCATGAATATAATCCAGGTATTTGCAAGGCAAACACAGGGAAATGCCTGATCAATCACAGCAATTCAAAATTTTGAAGCCTGAGAAAATTTTGGAAGTTGTGTATATACATGAATTTTGAAGAAATAACATAAAACAATGTCGCTTTACAATCTCACATCCACGGGATGCTATTGCAATACTAGTTGCCCATTTTTGTACTTATGAATATATTGGAGGTGTAATAACAGCCAACCTAGGAGCTAACCACTGAAACTACCAATACAAGTTAGGGGAAATCAAAAAACAGCCCTACTGGTGGCAAAGCATCGGAGGATTTTTATCCAAAAAAGCATTGGACACCCAAAATGCAGATGATCTAGGTACAGAAGAGAAGGCATCACAATGAGGGCTATACAGTTCTAGTTATACCATTTCTTCCAGCTTCCAAAGCAACGCCTTTCTTTAGTTTTTCATGACCTTCAAGCTCCATGCCGAGGCCAAGAAGTGCCATCCCTTGCAGGTAGTATGGAGTTGGCCACTCAGGTGATATTTCCTCTGCTTTCCTTGCATCCACAATGCCTTCTTGCAGCTTGCCAAGTACCATATTCGTGAAACTTCGTCGCGCCAGCATAGTTGGGGACACCATCACACCAGTGTCAATAAACTGCAAAATATCCAAAAACCACATATTAGTAGCCAGAATGTAGCAGATACCATCTCGAAGTAATGTAAACAATAAATGTGCAATCGTTTTGCTACTACTTTAGCGTGCAGGCAGTGTGATACATCCATTGTTCAGAGACGTTTAGGCCATCTCTGCAATTAGTGGAACCAAACCCAACCACCTATAGCAAAGCTTCCTGAATCCTGAAAAAACCCACAGCTTAAACCTAACCTGGTATACCATTTCGCTGTAACTCACCATAAGCCACTTGAGGGCCTTGGTCTGAGACAACAATTTCATGCTTCAGAGTTCAGACTGGACCATATGTTAAACAAATGGCTTGATCTATTCATATTTCATTTTTATGACGCAAAAGAACTTAATTATTAGACTTGAACTTTACAATGCCAATGCATCACATATCATCCCAATTTAGTAACAACCAACAAACACATCTGACCAAACCCCGATTCATCCCACTATAAGCCATGCTAACATACTGATAGCCAGAAAGCAAAATCACGAACAGGGATTTTTTACTCATGTGCCTAGTTTGAGGAAAAGTAATTAAATCCATAGAAACAACGAATATATCGATCTGTAATTGGACAACAGAGTAATAGCACCTAGATGCGGGAAGGAGAATTAGATTCACGCAAGACATATGATATAATGATATTCTAAAGTCTAAACATACCCTTGAGTAACACTCAAGTGCAGTGGCAAAATCCTTGGATTGAAAAGCACTGTCTCCATGGTTCTTGACAACAATACTATCAGATAATTGGCCAGTCCATGACTGAAAAGATACCTGTAGCTCTGTAAGTTCCAAAGTTTCAAAAGCATATGCAAGACGTAAAGCATTGTCAAATGGTCTTCCCCTCTGTTATCTGTTAAAGCAACACCTAAGAAGCAAGGTGACAAAACATAGAAAACTGAAAATGTGGCAAACATGGACCAGCCAGATTAATGGTGACAACAATCTTGTATGATGTATTTTAGATCGACTTCTGGGTAAGTTATCTGTCATGAAATGAAGTAATTTCACGGCTAGAGCAATAAAAAAAGCATGGTCAAACTAGTTGAAATTTAGACTTGAGATCAAAGTAGTGACACATTTAGACTTGAAATTTCAAGAGAACATAAACCCCATTGATTTCTCATGCGTCCCAGCTTGGTTAAAAGTCTGTTACTTCATAGCGAATGTCCAAATTAAGCAATACAGAATCAGGTAATGAAATCAGCAGTAAAAAAAAAAGGAAAGCAGCAGCATAAAACACTAGCTGTCATTCAGGACCATTGATGACAATTGCAACCTATATCTAACTATCACAGGTCTTGGAATCAAACAAAGTCTGACTACTTTCCCATCTTATGTCCCAAATAAGTGGGTTCTCTTGGGTCATATACATAATTGAAATATTCCAAGCTGAGAGAATAAAGTTCAATAAGTGTCGAAACAATGAGTGTCAAGAAGGAGTTATTACAACAGTGCGATACCTTTTGTTAAGAGTAAGGTTAACTAACAAATAGTTCTTACCTCAAAGGTTGCTAATTCATCCTTGTTATATCCATCATTCTCCAGTATCTCATGTACCTCATCAAGGTCTGCTCTGGCATAAGCTTTCCCAATAGCAGATGATGAAAGTTGCTCTGAGTTCATATTATGTGGAATGCCCAGTAAAATATGTGAAGAAGCCTGCACAAACATTCATCAAGAATTATTATGCAGGCAAAAAGCTACATATATGATGAGACAGAATAATTTGGCCCATATTTCAAAAGGGTAGTGCGATTTTGCTAAGATAACATGTAGCATTGCATCAAAAGAGAAGCCAAGATAACATGTAGTATTGCACAGAAGATACAAACTTTATGATGATGAACATATAACCTATGTAATTTCCTTGCAAAATAATGCCATATGCTCTAGTTGGAATTTGCAGAAGAAACAAAACTACTAATTGGGGACATTTTTTGCTGCAGATTTTCAATATTACACAAGACCAAGGATACACATTAGCCTATGAAAAGTAGCAGCAAGACAGAGAACATTACAGAAGCATCTTTCTGGACGTTTGCAAGAGCAGACACTACAGCTTTCAGGTTTGGACGGTCACAAGCTTCATATTGCAAACAACGGGATGCTAATCGCATCAAGTCAGTACCATCAGAGCTGGAGACATGGCCTTCCAAGCAAGAATCCATCAACACCAGGAAATTCTTTCCTCTTATAAGGTCAAGTGCCTACAGCAAAACCAAGCGAAGTGAATGCTTTCCTTGGATAAAGTCAATCATTGACAAAAGTTAGTTACACCCAATGGCCACGTACAAAAATAATATATAGTAGTGCAAAATGTTAACTGAAAATTCAGCACTGTAATTTTCCATCACAAAAGCAGGTTATGTTAACAGAAGAGCAAATAGCCAAATGCATACACGACAATGTGAGTATATCCAAATCATATATTCCAGAGGACATAACCAAACTTTATGGTGTAGTTTATTTAGCAATATGGCCAAATAGGTGCTCAAAAGTGGGCGGGAGGATAACTTACATGGCTTGGTGGAATATGCTTTCCACTTAGGAGATCAAGCAAGATAGTACCAAAACTGTAGACCAAACTCTCTGGAATTACTCTGCCTGCAGAACAGAGGGATGTTAAGAAACAAATGAAAACCTGTGCCCTTAAGCTTCCATGAATGAAGATTCCTTTCATGGAGATTGTAAGAGAGAGAGCTAGACTTGCAATACAGAATTGCATTGTAAGAGGTAGAGCTAGACTTGCAATACAAAATTGCATTGCTTCTCTAGGAGTAAAATAAGTAAATACTAAATATTACCCTTCATGAAAAACAGAAGTCTGCTTACAGCTTAAGTTCTGCCTAAGATTTATGTTTGGCAACAAGGTGACAATCGGATATATATCATTTTACAAACAAAAACAACGTCTGAGTTGCTAAAATTACGCAACAGAAGTTCAATAAACAACAATTGCATAGCAAGATTATCCCACTAGTAAAAAGACTATAGTGGCAAGGAACATGGATTTAGAAGAATGAACTTAAAAAAAAACTCATTACTTTGAGCTCCACTTGAGTATGAACAGGTTATAGCTATGACTTGGAGCTTCATGATCAGAAGCAAACACATAAAATTCATGATGCATTCATGTTCACAGAAAATTTTGCTTATATGAGACTTACCAGCAAGGTTCCAAAACCCGGAACTAGGGCTAATCCCGGCCGGCGGCCAGTAACGGTAACCGGCCGGCTACCGGAAATCCTAGACGAATTTCGTGATTTGAAATTTGAATTTGGCCGGTTTGAAACCTGTAACCGTTCCGGTAACCGGTGAAAAACCGGTAAAGCCACTAGGAAAACCGAAAAAGGGCAGGGAGAAAAATAATTGATGCGTATTTACTTCATACAATAGATAATCTAGCACAACAAATACCTAAACCAACCTAAGAAGTGCATTATACAGTCATAAATCTAAATTTACATTTGAGTGATCCTGGTCGGTTTTTTAATCCCGGTACCGACCGGTTTTTCCAGTAATTGGCGGTTACCGGCCTGTAATCGAAACCACCGGTTTTTCGAACCCTGCTTACCAGTCTTAAGGTACTCGGGAGGCGTGAAAGCCAAATTGGTACTATAGCTCTTCCCATCCCTGCTGTTCTTCATCAGACCGAAACATGACAGTCTAGGGTTACCATCCTATAATTCACCGTCCAAAAACAAAATAAGTTGCATGCCTTGTATGTGAAAGCCCCAACAAAGAAGCAACTAAGGAGCACAAGTACCGACTGACCACATCAAAGAGGACCCTGTATGCATGCAGGTCGTGGTAGAGAGCTCTCCCTTTGCTGCTGCAGTAGTCCAATGCCTGTGCCACATAGAGTGCAGCTCGTACCCTCATAGCCCAGCTCAATGGATTTGTCTCCCCTGCCAAACATAACCACCATGAGGACAAAATGCAACCATCGTATCCATATCATATTCAAAGTGCAGGCTCCTATGGAAAACCTTAAATGCTAAGAGCCCCTAACTGCCCACTTCACACACATGGACCACAATTAAATGGTCGCATCATAGGTAGTAAAACCATTCCTTAATGCAATAAGCACTTTCTGTCAGGAATCAACAATTGCACAGTAGATGCAATTCGATTCAGCTATATATATAGACACACACATCATCCATAAAGGTAATAAATAACTAATCACTTTGATGCCTACCACTGTACCTCCAAACAAAACACTGATCACAAGCATTTATAGACGAATTAATGCGTCTATTCCCACTTAGCCTAGAAGAACAAAAATAGGACCAGACCAAACCAACAACAAAAAGATTCTGCAGCACAAATTACTTCAATTCAACATAAGATGCAGGCAACAAACACATCATTAAATAAGGGACCCAATCTTGTCTCCTTGATGCCTACACTCGTACTACCAAATCAGAAACAACACTACCAAGCCCAATATGCTCACTGCAGTTAATACACTTGAAGAAGGGAAGGGAAACGAAGTGCATAACAAACATACAGTGGAAGAGGTGCTTTGCCAAGGTCTCGTGTGACATGAACTCGGCGACGAGCAGCCGCTCGCCGCTCTCGCTGCAGCACCCGATCAGGTTGGCCAGCCGGCCACTCCGCAGCTGCCCAACAGCCCTCGCCTCCTCCTGCAAACACACGAGACCATTCGATCAAATGCCACAAAGGCTAGGCGAACACTGCAAATGGTACGAAGCAAGTTACACAAACCAGGAACTGGCGGGAGTCAGGCCAGGCAGAGCGGCCGAAGCGCTTGATGGCAACGGTGTGGCCGGAGCTGAAGAGCGTGCCGCGGTAGACGACGTTGGGCGCCTTCTCGCCGTGCTCCGACACGATGCGGTCGGGAGCGAAGCCGTCCGTCGCCGCACGGAGCTCGTCAAGGGTGTACTCCACGAACGCCGGCACGCCGGCACCGTCGTCCCCGGCGGTGCCATTCTCTGCACAGCAAAAATCGGTAGCGCGTGGGATCAGCCCTAGGAGCAAGAACAAGAACAGCGAAACGCGTCCGAATCAACAACACAGATTCTGACAAATAGTTACATTGCTCTACATGAAGAGATTATCCGCAGAGCTGCACAAAACCAAACACAACGCACTCCACACACTTGCAACAACAACCCAATTCATCAAACCCAAGGACAAAAACACGGAAGAAACGCATCGAATCAGCCACGGCTTGCTAGAGTAAAAGAATAAAAGGAATTGGATCGTTCTTGAGCGTCCAAACAAAACAACCGAATGGATCAGCACCACACACAGCGAATTCCATCAAGATCGACGGCACCGCCACCGCAAACCAAAGCACGAAATTAACCACACAAACACGAGCAAAAAAAATTCCCCGAAAAGACGCAAGAAAACCAGGCCCAAATGCAGGACCGACGCCACCTCCACTCCCCCAAGAAACGAAGCATCAACCGGAAGCACCCAGCCCGGAAACCGAATCTTTCCGAAGAAGAGTAGCCAATGTGTGCGGTAAGTGGTACTACTTACCAAGAAGCGGCGATTTGAAGTGGGGAGGCCACCAGCACACGGAGAGTTTGGAGCAGCGAGCTCCCATGGACGCCTTCGCCTAGATCTTGCGGACGTCCTCGCGACCAACGATGGTTCCTTCCGGCGTATTACTACCACCACGACCGCTCGCTTGCTACTGGTAGGACTCGAATAGACTAAGACGAAAGTACGCGAGGAGTGGAGAAAGGGGAGAGGGGAGGAAGAACGGACGGGAGGGAGTTGGCGACTTGGCGTTGGTCGGGTTGAGAGGATCCAAGGAAGGTGGTGGGCTTTCCGCTCCCTGCTTCCCGTTCCTCTTTCCACAGGAAAATTCAGAATATACAGCCGCAGGATATGTTCTTTTTCCTCTGAAGCCGATAGCTTTTGACTTTTGTTACAGTATCTAACTTTTAAATAGAGTATTTTCTCAATACAAACTCTACAAGTTAAACAATATACACATTAAAAGTCCAACATCTGTACCAGTCAAAATCGCAAGTGAGTACCTCTCTCTATAATATGTATCGTAGACAGCCAAAATTCAAAAATTTCAGCCAAAAGCCAAAAGCCACAGCCGTAACCAAACAGACCCATAGCTTCAAACAATGGCATGGGTTCCAAACACACTCCGACGCTTGATTTATAAGATATGGCGCTACCAACACATTTAGGTTTACGAAATACTATTTCTGCTTTTTTCGTATTCTAAGCTTTTTTACCTACCAACACATTTAAGTTGATGAAATACTATTTCTGCTTTTTTCGTATTCTAAGCTTTGTTTTACTTATAGGTAAAGACATATTTATCTCCGGTCGAAGTTCGTTATGGATTTATGGACCCGTTCATATTGACTGCTGCTGATGGTTTTTAAGTTTAGCTTATAACTAGTAATATCTTGTAGAGAGCCATATGGCATAAGTCATATGTGAGTGTAAAACTCGGTGTGTGTTGGGTTAACGAATTTCCATTAGAGTTAGATATAGGCCGGTTGCTCCATCTATATGAGTGGGAGGGGTTTAAGGTATGTGGCTAACCAACCAACCCTTTAAGAGAAATGCTTCCTTGGAGGGGAGGCTTTGGAGTGAGTGCTCTTGAGAGAGAGAGAGCGCTCTATCCTCTATGGTGGAATGGCTGTAAAATAAATATTTACAAGTTACAAATAAATCAACTTTGTTCATCGTATATGGTTTGTTTTTGCTCTTGTTGATTTTGCACTTGTTTTAGTTGGCATTTTGCCATCTTTCCTTCTCTCTTGATTTTTGCTGGTTCCAAGGATGTATAAGTGATGGAGATGTCTCATGAGGATTATATTCCATTCATTTAGGGACCAACTATAGCAAGATTTCGAAGGTTACCCGGTTTAGTTCGATTTGGAACACTTCTAGTGAAATATTGTTTCAAGGATTTTTGCCTCGAATTTTTGGTGTTCTTGCTTACTGTGGTTTGTGAAAACTTATCTAGAACCATCTCGGACATACTTAACTCATGAATAAGTTGTATTTCAAGTTCTTGAGTTTGTCTAGTTTTAGTGCAACTTTACTTGTCTTAAAGAAATGTTAGAACTTTGGCCAAGTCTATAAAATTATTAGATAGATTAGGTTTTTAAGATTCTCAGTAAGGTGTGTATAAAAGTTTTATATTATTTGAAGATGTATTTTTGGAGATTGCACTAGTTTTTTTGTTTTGATTTGGGCTAATTTTCAGTTCTAGAATCAAGGGTGCAGTCAGACTGTCCACAGCCATGCGGTCCGACCAGAGTCTGATCAGACCAGCCCCAAGCGGGCAATCAAACAGCTTGCCGAGTCCAACCATTTCCTCATAGTGGTCAAACCGGTCCTGAAGAGTTGAACTCATTTTGCTTTTATATTTTTATGAGTTCTTTATTGGTGGGCAAATCTGATATCTCTAACTTTTAATAGCTAGTGGATTGAAAGATTTGGAATACCATTTAGAGAAATTAAGTTTAAAGGCATCATTTATCCTCTCTAATTGTCATATCAGGTCCAATAGAGTAGTTGATAGTAATTTGTTATTTGGATTATACTCTACGAGAATAACTGGTAACTCACTCTATTTAAAAAAAGACAGCGTTGCACGGTATGTTGTTATTGAATCAAGTAGTTATTTGTTAGTTTAGAATGGCTAATGGCTTTCTGAATTTTACTTTATATGGAAGCGTTATGTAACACACTCTATTTAAAAATATCATCAGATGGTATGCTGCATAACTGAATCAATTAGTTATTTGTTTGATGAAGAATGTATAATGGTTTTCTGTATTTTACTTTACACATAAGCGTTATGTAACAAGCTCTATTTAAGAACACCATTGAATGACACGCCACAACGTTACCGAATCCAGTAGTTATAAGTTAGTTGTTCATCAGATCAAAACTAATTTGCCCGCGTTATTGAATCAAGTAGCTATTAGTTATTTGTTTAGCAAATGGCTTTAGTTTTACTTTGCATGCAAGCATTACATGATAGCTCAATTTCGTTAGACAGTACGTTGTGTTGCCAAATCAAGTAGTTATTAGTTATTTGTTCATTAGACATGGCTAACGGCTTTTTGAATTTTACTTTGCACGCGATCGTTCTGTAATGTGCTCTGTATGGAAGGCTCTGTTACCAGATCAAGTAGTTATAGAGAATGTTGCCGTTATCGAAGCAAACAAAATATTTTTTTTCCCATGTTGAAAAGATATTGTAAGTTAGTGCACAACAATAATATCACTGCCATTATATGTAGTTTTCTATAAGATAATGACCATTTTAAGGCCCTGATCAATATGGCTTCAGCTTCTGGCTTCAGCTTATTTTTGCACTATTCATAAATTTCGTCTTTTTCTGAACTTTTGGCTTTTTTTGAGTTTTTTACCGGTTCTTTTTTCCTCGTATTTGTTTACATTATATGTGATGGGCTAATATGTTTTTTCTATTTTTTTAATTTTTTTAAATTTAATTATGGTAAATAAGCATCTGTCAGCTACAGTGCTTTTTTCAGCCAGCTACAGTGCTTTCAGCCATAAGCTATGAGGTTTTCAACCGAACCGATCACCACCTAAATCAAATTTGCCAATTATCATACCCCTGAACAAGTCCAATTTTCTAGATGTTAGATGTACTTGGAGATACAGATGTGCTTCAACAGGTAGATGCTAATTTGATAGGCAAAATTTGAACTTATACCTGACAAAAAAAGGTGACATTTGCTCAATAAGCCGCATGGATGTATAAATTAGAAAAATAACAGCAAATGCGAGGATGACAGGTGGGTCCTAGGACCGCATGTCACAATGTTATTTCCAACTCGTGTGATCGCTATGGTAGTGATACTGAGCAAATTGTCCCGAGCGCGTGACAGCACGAGGCGAGCCACCACCCTAGCTAGCTACACGGACACGGCCGCCGCACGCGCGGCGACACAGGGCTCTCCCTCGTGAGCTCTAATAAAGTCGGCCTCATTCTTGTCACCAGATGCATCATTCTGATGATGATCCTCACCTTGCTCGAGACAGCAAAGTTTGTGTCGTCCTCTGCAGTCTGCCCCGCTCTGCTGCAGGAGGGAGATAGCCTTTGGTGTACCCCGTGCATGGCAGACCTTCTCCAAACCATTTTGCTTCCAATTTTTGGCTTAACGTGTCACCTTCTTTATTTCATCTTTTTTTAGTTTTTTAGCTTTTACTTTTTTTACTTTTATTCCTTCGTATTGACTGTAATGATATAACTTTTATTTTTTAAAATTTAATTACTAAAAAAGCTAACAGCCACTATTTTCTATTTTCAATGGT
Source organism: Dendrocalamus latiflorus (assembly GCA_017311315.1). Lineage (NCBI taxonomy): Eukaryota > Viridiplantae > Streptophyta > Magnoliopsida > Poales > Poaceae > Dendrocalamus > Dendrocalamus latiflorus. Next base: position 1,721,320 of record CM029631.1, read on the forward strand.
TGCAATACTTTTTCAGCCACAATAGTATAAAAAGTCTAAGAAACCAAAAGCCTATGGCCCTATTCTTTTCAGCTTTTTAAAAGTCGTTTTTCGGCTTTTCTACAGTAACTAGCTTTTAAACGAAGTATTATTTCAAAATAGGGTATACTAGTTAATTGTAGTACATAATGGGCCGGTTCTTTTCCTCCGAAGCCGGCGGCTTTTGGCTTTTGCTGCAGTACCTAACTTTTAAATGAAGTATTTTCTCAAGACGATGTCTACAAGTTAAACGATCTACACGTTAAAAGCCTAACATCTGTACCAGCCAAAATCGCAAGTGAGTATCTGTCTCTCCGTAATCTGTACCGTAAACAGCCAAAATTCAAAAATTTCAGCCAAAAGCCATAAGCTGCATCCGTTGCCAAACAGGCCCAATGTACTGACTTCATTTATATCTGCAAAAACAATACGTGAGTTTTTGTTACTCTTTAACCTCTCATACGAATAAGGTTCTGTTTGGATCAGTTTCAGATTCTTAAAAACCAGCTATTACTTTTAGTTTTTAAAAGCTGGTTTCTAAGCAAAAACTAGTGGGGTGTTTGGATCCCCTAGTTTTTAAAAGCTGGTTTCATTTATGATTGGTGCTAATAGGCTATTATGCCCTTACATTTATTGCTCTTGAATAGCACATTAAACAGCCATGCGTGGTCTTTAATGAGGGTAAATGGGTATTTGTGCAAAAAAAACTGGCAAAAACTGTGTATGCTTCTTGGTTTTTAAGAATCTGGGTAGGTAGATTTTAAAAACTGCCCTAAAAACTGGTCTATTTGGATCCCACCCAATTTCCAAAAGCCAGATTCTTAAAATCTGAGTGGATCCAAACATGCCCTAACCCAAAAGACACAAATCGCAGTAAAAAAAAAAGAACAGGCCAATAACTGTAGGAAGCAGTACCAAAGTCTTCTGCCCGTGAACTCTGCTTCTGCACGGGGTGACCGGAGGCGTAAATGCCCGGCCGCTCACGTGCACGCCCTCCCGTACACCACGCCTACCTACAATACTCGAGCCATCACGATTCACGACACGCGCACGGGATGGACGCGGGATCATGCCATACCTCCTCCAATTCGGCTCGGCTCAATAAAGAAGAAAATCCAAAGCAATCCAATCCATGCCGTCGTGAGCTCGCACGAGCGGAGGGGTCATCACTCCATGCATCAGAGGAGCCGATCGATTGGTCGTCCTCTCCCGGCTTTCAATCGCCGCCGATGCTAGCAGAGCACAGCACACCCATGCTAGCTAATGAAAGTCCCGGTTCGTGCACGGTCCGTACAAAACTTTGTTCGCTCACGGATTAGTCAGTAGTACTAGAGTTGTACGTACGTACGTACTTGGATGTTGATTCGCGCTGAATCTTGATCGTAACCATTTGCTCAATTTGTACGGGTTGTTGATCTCAATACGTACGTACGTTCTACACGTGGCTGATCATATTCGTACCAAACCAGATCCAAATCCACTGAATTAGGTTAGGTACACACCGATAGACACAGACAGACAGTGTCAAGGAATTTTGTGCTGCAGACCAGTACATGCACGTTAGGCCCTGATCAACTCGGTTTCGGATTTTAACTTCTGGCTTATTTTTTACTATTCATAAGTTTCATCTTTTTCTGAACTTTTAGCTTTTTGTTGAGCTTTTTTGCCGATTCTTTTTTCCCGTATTTGTTTGTATTATACGTAATGGGCTACCATATTTTTTTATATTTTTATATTTTTTTAAATTTAATTATGCTAAATAAGCCTCTGTCAGCTACAGTGCTTTTTTCAGCCAGATACAGTATTTTCAGCCATAAGCCATGAGCTTTTCAGCCGAACCGATCAGAATAAATGTGCAGGGTTGGTGGGACGGTAGCGGCCCAACGAGGGTTCAGGCTTACGTCCGTCCGCCCGGCCGCTGCCAGTGCCGCTGGATCGCAGTGTTTGCACGCGCGGCCGGTTTCGGCGTCGGGGTAGTGACTGACAGTCTGCGCTGCGCGCGGCAGGCACGGAAGGACGGACAGAGGAGTATCAAATCGAATCCTTTGGTTCGCAAGCAAGCAAACGGCCTCGGAATCCGCCGCGCAAACCCGCCCGATCGGTCGCGTCCGCGTGAATTTTCGGGCCCTGTTCTTTTTTTATTACAACTTATGTCTTTTGATTAAATTTTTTGAATTTGACTGTTTGCGATAGATATTACGGAGAGAGATACTCGCTTGCGATTTTTGTTGATACAGATGTTAGACTTTTAACGTGTAATACAATTAACTTGTAGATCCTGTTTTGAAAAAAATATTTCATTTGAAAGTTAAGTACTGTAATAAAAGCTCAAAGCCGTTTTTAGAAGCTATGAAGAATCTGCCCGAAGTGAGGCGAGGTGCGAGGTTCGGTCAGTGGCAATGTGGCCGTGGGAAAGGAGAAATTCTATTGTACCTCCGTGATACAACCCCGTCTGTGTCACGAGACAACCGGCCGTTGACACGTTGCAGCAAGTAACAAAATATTGTTTTTACTGTTTTGTACTGTAGTAAGTCAATAAAAATATTATTTTTACTTTTTTATTGATTTGCTACCGTACAAAACAGTAAAAAATACTTTTTTATTTCTTATTTGCCATGTGTCAACGGCCGATTGGCTCGTGATATAAACGGATTTGTATCACGCGGGTACAATAGAATTTCTCGTGGGAAAGGCAGGCAGGCGGCAGGCGGAGGCGGGCGCGCTCGCTGCGCTGAAACCGTGCATGCGCTGGCCTGTCTCTGCCCTCCCCTGCCGTGGATATTCTCTCTTGTCCGAAGCCGGCACGGCAGGTAGAGACGTGAACGTGAACTCTCAACTTGGTGTTCCGAAATCTCAACTCGTGATGCAGCTAGCTGCTGAATCGAATCACAGCCTCACGAGGTTTTCTAGCAGGCGTGGGGGAATACATAAGCTAGACAGCTAGTAGAACTAGAAAGTACGTGTTGAATATAGTAATACACATTTGTAATCACAAGTGTCCTATAATGTTCCCACGTAATACATAAGCTAGACTGTTTGTACAAACAATCTAAAACAAAATAATTTAGTCATACTTTAGGGTCAAATATAGAAGTACCTAGGGCTTACATATTTATTGATGAGAGAATTAAAGTAAAGATATCTGTAGCGTGTATGCTCCAATGGTCATATACAACTATAAATAGGGCCATAGGGGTGCCCCTCCCTATGTACCATAATTACATCCATAAGCTACCAAAGCCACCCATGAGTATGAGAGGTTGCGAGGAATAGACATAAAGAGCACCTCCAATAGTGACTTATGAGCTAGTTACTAGCTCTAAGACAACTTCTCTAATAGTACTAACTTTTAGCACATAGCTCATAACATAAATAGCCTCACATGACACTCTCACATAATCTTGGAATGTGTGTATGAGACTAGCTCTTGATCAAGAGATAGCTTTTCTCTCTCTTCTATTAAAATATGAAATAATATGCTTAGAGCTAGCTCATAAGTCACTGTTGGAGATGCTCTAAGCATATTATTTCATATGAGCTAGCTCCAATAGTGACTTATGAGCTAGCTCTAAGCATATTATTTCATATTTTAATAGAAGAGAGAGAAAAACTATCTCTTGATCAAGAGCTAGTCTCATACACACATTCCAAGATTATGTGAGAGTGTCATGTGAGGCTATTTATGTTATGAGCTATGTGCTAAAGTTAGTACTATTGGAGAAGTTGTCTTAGAGCTAGTAACTAGCTCATACTGTTGGAGATGCCCTTATGAGCTAACTCTAAGCATATTATTTCATATTTTAATAGAAGAGAGAGAAAAGATATCTCTTGATCAAGAACTAGTCTCATACACACATTCCAAGATTATGTGAGAGTGTCATGTGAGACTATTTATGTTATGAGCTATGTGCTAAAAGTTAGTACTATTGGAGAAGTTGTCTTAGAGCAAGTAACTAGCTCATACTGTTGGAGATGCTCTAATAAGGCCACAACAGTGGGGTAGAGTTCTTTTAAATTTAGGGTTTAGTAAAAGCCAAAAGTCACAACCCAAGAGTCTTGTTGTATCAAATTTTATAGTAGTAAATAAAGATTTGAGTTATCCTTTTCTTGTATAAGAGTAGTCCTCCCACGGTAAACCGTACTTCCAGTACCTAGCTCTTATTAGTTGGAATTTGGCGTAAGTAGCTCGGTTGTCTGGAATCACAATGATTTTAGCTTTAACATGAGCAGCTCGATTGTAAGAAAAAAAAGCTAACTAACATAAAATAGTTAATATAGTATGTATATAGATACTCGTTAGTGTGAGTATTAAGGCCACCTCAATTCTCAATAATTGATAACAGAGCTGGTACGATTTTAAACAGTATGGTTTGTAGCATGCTATAATTTAGTAATACCCTGCTAATGAATTAGGTAACTCGTTGGCATGGGCCAACAAAACGAACTCTTGAAAGTAACTATGACATGGAAAGCTCTTTGGAACAGAAAAAAAATGATGAGGCAGCAAATGGCTTCCCAAAAAGTTCATCACGAAATCAAGATTAGAATGGCCGCTTGTCTATATTATCCAATAGAGTAAAATAGATACTTGTCCATGTGCAGGGAGGATAGCTCGTCATTTTCCACGTAACGTCCCGGGGTGCTCACGAGCTGCTTTGGTTGGCCTGAGACGGACGACGACTACTATTACTAGTTACTAATTAATGCTTCTCTCCTCCAATTAATGTATAGGGTACCATCTGTTTGGTGTATGTCATTGATAAACTATTACTAGTTACTCACCAATTAATATCTCTCCTCCAAGTACTGTATAGGAGTACCACCTGTTTGTTTTAGAGCAAGTCCAATAATAGAGCCAAGTGTTTGGCTATAAGCCAAGTTATAAGAGCCAAGTTATACAATAATTTGTCTTCTATTTGTCTACAAAAGGTTTTTATTATTATGTGGTACCATGTCTCACATTCTCTTTCCTATTCCTCCTCACATACATTTATTATCTGAGCCCACCACTGCATAGGCTCCCGTGGCCAGCTTGTTGCTTGCATGAGAGCCAAGCTCTCCTCTCTCTCCTCTCCTCTCTCCTCCACATCAGCAAAAATGCTGACTAGTTTGGCTATAAAATCATTATTGGACTTGCTCTTATGGCATTGATGTACTGTTACTAGTTACTCACCAATTAATGTCTCTCTCCAATTAATGTATAGGGGTACCACCTGTTTGTTGTATATCATTGATATGTTCTTTGGACTTCCTCAGACACCGTTCACCATTGATATACTCCAAATCTATCGCCCAGGAAAGTAAAAGCACCAGTCAACGGCACATTGACTCCATTATGCATTCTCCAAATCATTTTTGTACAAGTAATTAGAGCCACCACCGTTTTTAGCCTAAGGTTCTATTCAAAACGCAGAAATTTTACAGCAAACGGTTTAATTTTTATATAAATCCGAAAAATTCTCGTATTTGAAACCGGCTCCAATACAACCGCGAAGATAGTCTAATGAGTCAAGACCAACAATCTTTCTGGTCCCACACAGCACACCCAACCCAAGGAAAGGAAGGCATGCAACATACAAAACTTAGCTCTGCTTATTTCGGTTTGAACTTTTGACTTTTGACTTATTTTTTACTATTAATATATTTCGTCTTCTTTTGAACTTTTGGCTTTTTTAGCTTTTTTGCCGGTTATTTTTCCGTATTTGTTTGCGTTATATGTGATGAGCTAACATATTTTTTATTTTTATTTTTTTAAATTTAATTACGTCAAAAAATCACCTTCAATTACAATATAATTTTAGCCAACTATAATACAATTTCAACCATAAACTACTATTTTTCCGCACAAACCAGCAGAGCCTTACCTGGCTTTTGGGCAGCTACAAGGCGTCAAACCAACAAAGACAGTGAGGGGAAGATTCTTACGTAGGTGTTACATCATGTTTATTCCCCAGTCGGAGAAAAAGCGAACGTCAAAGGGGGATTCTGCTTGCCTCTGTTTCGCTATATTTACTCAATATCTTACTAAGGCCTATTTGGGAAAGCTTCACAACTAAAAATGTGGATCTGGAGCAGCAGCTCCACCATGGATCTGGAATCCCACCATGGAGTGTTTGGCTTGTACAGCAGCTCCAGATCCACGAAATTGAGGTTTTGGTGGGAATAGCCACTTTTGTGTGTAAACAGTGACATTGGTAGGTAATTACCACCTAACTCCACGGTGGAGCACCCTTTGAGGAGCTCCATGAAATCCATGGATCTGGCCCTCAGATCCAGGATTTTGGTGGATCCAGATTTCGCGGAGCTGGAGCGTTTAGGTAAAATTTCGTGGAGTGGAGCTGTTTTTCGTGGATCTGGAGCTGATGGAGCTCTCCCAAACAGGCCCTAAACATACAGATCAAGACAGCATCAAATTTTGAAAAACTTAATAAAAATATCATAAATGCTATGATTAAATGGCACATCATAACTAATTAATCACTTCTAAAGCATTTAATAGAGATAGAGAAAAATTATAATAATTATATTCAAAAGCCATAAAAATGAATTATGTAAGTATTCCATTTCCACGGAGAAAGTGACAGAACAAAGCAGGTAGACAGGGAAAGTGGCGTGGCGTCGTGGGCGGGGGAAGCAGGCGGTAGCAAAACATGTACACGCTCGTCCCCACGGCCACGTGCTGTCGTGCCGTGTCGACTCCTACTCGTCGCCACGTGGGTTTTTTCCTTTGTCCTGACTTTAAAATTTTAAATTGTAACTCACGTGCTGTGTCGACCTTCGGCCTAGCTCATTTCAGCGTCGACTTCTGGTTTCTAGCTTATTTTTTACTATTAATAAATTTTATCTTTTTTTAAATTTTTGATCTTTTTCTAAATTTTGGTTTTTTTCGATTTTTTCCGGTTCTTTTTTCCTGTATTCGTTTGCGTTGTCCATGTTGAGCTAGTATATTTTTTCTATTTTTAAATTTTTTAGATTTAATTACATCAAATAAACCCCCTTTAGCTACAGTGAAATTTCAGTTATAAGTCACAACTTTTCAGCCTAACCGAGCGGGTATCTCCCTACATGTTGATCGATGCAAGATGGGTTTGGTTGGTTTGGTTTGTCTACACACAGACTGCGGGTGTGCTTAAGCTGTCAGCTGCGTGTGTATCGTCCTGCTGCTGATATCTTTCTTAAACCTTAAAACAGTGGACTTAAAACGACGCAAGAGTATGAATGGGCCTCGATGTACTAGGCTCGGCCGCTCGTTGGCCCAGCAAACAACCGGTGCGGCCTCTATCTACGTAAGCCCACCCCCCTTATACGAAGGCCGCCCACAACACACACGGTCGTCTCGTCTCCGGCATTCCGCGACGAGGGTTTTTGTGCTCCGGGCGCGAGGAAGAGAGGAGAGGAGAAGCGGCGCGGCGGAGATGGCAGTGGGGGACCTGGCCTTCAAGGCGCTCACGGCGGGGCTGGGCGTCGCGACGCTCTACCTGGCTGCCACCTTCTCCGTCAACGTCTACCGCGGCCTCTCGTGGCACGCCGAGCAATCCGTAAGCAAACCCCAACGCCCCCCCCCCCCCCCCCCCCCCCCCCCGCCCCAGCTCCCCCCAAATTTCCGCATCGGTGGGAAGCCCTTGCTTCATTTGGAGAGGGAGAGTTCTTCCTCCAATACCTAACCAATTAGGAGTTCCTATCCAATTCGCTGCAGCTTATCAAATCCGCTCATACTTTGGGCCTAGGTTGAGGATTAAGGGGACACTTCGACCTTGTGTCCTTGTTTTCAGCTGTCAGCCCAACGGCCACCGTTGTACATGAACCCATCCCTGCAAAATTATAGCATTTTTGGCCTCTCGTATTGAAGGCGTGTTGCGCCTTTGACGAGATGCGTGAGTGGATTGGTGGTACCTAAGCGGGCAAATGTTACCGCATGATTATTCGCTGCGTTACGTGGCTGGCTGCGTAGTTGGAAACTTGGCATGGATCAATACTGGCGCCGCATGTTCTAAATCGATGTAAAGAAACTGTTAACATGCTTCTTCCATGGTTACGTTGGGCAAAACTTAGATTTCCTAGCTATGTTGTATCGAATATATCGATATGCTTATTTCATTACATCAAGGTGGTGTTGATGTGAATTGCAGTAGCGGAGCTACTTAGGATGAAGCACATTGTTTGCTGGATATTTTATATCCTGTATATCCTGCATTGTAAAGCAGATATTTCAAAAGCTTTTGGATATTATTCATCGGCAAAATTTGATATATGCCACTTAGAAAGTTGCAACTTCAAGATATGCCACTTAGTTTTCTGAAATTCGAAATTTGCCACTCCAATTTCTTCCTCTTTTGACATATGCCATTATCACTCATTTTCTCCCATTTTCTTTTATATTATCTGATTTTTCATATATTCCAAAGATGAACTGCCGATTTTACCCCTTGTCTATTCCTTTCATCCTTTTGTTCTTCCCGCCGGAGCTCCTCCCTCCTCCCTAGCGCCGCCCCCCGGCTCCCTCCCCGCTTCCCCCGGCGCCGCCCTCCCCAGCTGTGTTGCTCCCCCTCTTATTGTGATCATGGTCGAAGGCGGTTGTGGTCGTGGTGGCCGTGGTCGACGGAGGCCGTGGTCATGATCAAAGGTGGCTGTGGTCGTGGCAGCTGTGGTCGTGTGCGGCTACTATCGTGGGCGACCGTGGTTGTGCGTGGCTGCGGTCGTGAGCAGCCGTGGTCGAATCGGCGAGGGAAGGGCGGAGCTTGGGGCGGCGGGGAGGCCGGATCCGGCTCCGAGGGGGCCAGGGAAGAGGGAGGAGCTCGGGGGTGACAGGGAGGTCGGATCTGGCGCCGACGGGGCCGAAGGCCGACAGGGGCAGGTGGGATGAGCTTGGGGCTCCGAGGGGGTGGTGCCAGGGAGGAGGGAGTAGCCCCGGCGGGGAGAACGAAGGGATGAAAGGAATAGATAAGGGGCAAAACCAATAGTTTATCTTTGGAATAGATGAAAAATCAGAGAATAGAAAATAAAATGGGAGAAAATGAGTGATAATGACATGTCAAAAGAGGAAGAAACTGGAGTGGCAAATTTTGAATTTCGGGAAACTAAGTGGCATATCTCGAAGTGGCAACTTTCTGAGTGGCATATATCAAATTTGGCCTTATTCATCATGTCTTGTTTAATGTTCAGGTCCGATGTTACGACCTTCCTCATTGTGCTTGGAATAGCATACCTGATTTTAGGCTATAGATTATTTGGATTTTTGTGTGGAGTGGTAACTTGACGCATTTTTATGTAAGTGTTAGTTAGTTCTTGGGGATCATATACTTGCGTTTCTGTGGGGCAGAAAGGAATTCTCCATCAAATTTGTGTGAGCTTTGACATATTTAGTTTGAGTTGACCAGTAATATCATACTATTCATAGACTTAAATGTGTTTGAATGATCAGGTATGCTTGTTCATTGGCTTTTGCTGATGGCTTTTTGTTACGGCTGATGAATAGTAGTGACTGATAGAAACAACTGATGAATAGTAGTATATTATGTAAGAAAGACGGTATAACGAAAGTCACTATAACATTCGAATCGTCATGTGACTTACGGAATTGTGATATAATAAAATACAAAATACGTTACAATATATCAAAGTGAAAAATAGTGGATGATAGAAGCGGCTTATATAGAAGTTGGGGCATTCATATTGGCTTCTACTTCTGGAAGTAGAAACCAATATGAACATGCCCTATGAGTGTAGAAATGAAGGTAAAGGTTGAGCGCACTGTCAGCTTCCTAACAGGAAAATTGTTGGCTCTTCTAGATGTATCTAACTTAAATGAAAAAACAAAACCTACATCTGTGATACCAATATTGGTTATATGTAAACCTGTTTTGGTCCAATAAATCATTCAATCAAACTATCGGCTGATAGGAAATGCTTGCAATGTTGAACCCCACTACTATGGTCTAATGAATCATTCAATCAAACTATCGGCTGATAGGAAATGCTTGCAATGTTGAACCCCACAAATGCTAGACTACAACTCTGCTACTATTTATTCAGATGGGGACGAACTTCGGGTAATAATTGTGGGTTTAATTTAGTCATGCATATGCATTTTGAAACATATGCTGAACTGCTGTGGCAGCAACTTGTGATTTGTCTCAAATTTTGAGGTGGTTTTACTCTCTATTCTGTACTGTATTGTCACTGTGTTGCTTCTTCTGAGCTGCATGCTAACCTCTTTTTTTGTGTGTGTGCTTTACAGAAGTTAGAGAAGGAGAAACCCGAAGATTAAAAAGGATCAGCTAGCTATTCTGGATGTCAGACACTACCAACCAAAAGGGACTCGCAAGGGGAAAAAAACACCTTTTCGATGTTGAGTGATCATTCATACTTGTTATGTTTCCTGGGACAGTTTTTGTAGACCTTTCAAGTTTTCCAGGCTGTTGCTTTGATGTGATATAGGATTCAAGGAGTTTGGGATGATCATTCATCTTTATGCGCACACTACTTTAATATGTTTGTACCAACATAATAAGGGTGTAATGGATGTCTTAACCCGTGAATAGGGGTGCAAGTGGGTATGTTCATGGTCAGTCCGGTTACACCCGCATCAGCCGTGAGACATTTCGTGGGCAACACTATGCAGGCTTCATGGCACTATGTGGGTTGGCGGGCTTCGCGGGTTGGCACTGGCCACTCGCACAATTGCACCAAACCAGTCCGAACTCTCCGACAATCGTGTACTCCAATGGTGGGTACTACAGCAACTACTACCACGACTTCAATGACAACATCATCCTGTTGTTCATCACGTCGCCGTAACTCGGCGGTGGGGTGCAGCTGTTGCTGATGCAGAAGCAGGGGTGGTGGTTCGACAGGTACAATGAGATCGTGAAGGAGTTAGCAACTACAAGGAGGTGGACCTCGACAGGGAGGAGTGCGTGCACTGCTACCAGGGTGTCGTTGTCGGGCTGTGCAGCCACAAGGACCTGAGCATTGACCCGCGGCGGGCGCCGAACAACTACTCCATGGTGGACCTCAAGCGGTTCTTGATGTGGCGCTACTCGCTGCTACGGGAGCACGCGATCCGGATGGATGAGGAGCCCGGGAGGAAGCCGCAGCTGCTGATCATCTTGCGACGGTCCCGGCGGTGGTTCAGGGACGTGAAGGAGATCGTAGCCATGGTGAAGGGGCTCGGGTTCGAGGTGACGGCAACGGATGTGCTCTCCAAGGGCGGGGACAACCAACACATGCGACTCTCGGAGACGTCAGCGATGGTGAACTTGTTCGACGTGATGATGGTGGTGCACGGGTCCGAGCTGACGAACCTGGTGTTCCTGCTGATGAACACGGTGGTGGTGCAGGTGGTGCCATTGGGGAGGATGGAGGGCCTGGCCATGGACGAGTATGGCACGTTGCCGTGGGACATGAACATGCAGTACCTACAATACAACATCACGGCGGAGGAGAGCATGTTGTCAGAGATGTACGTTATCGATCTGCGCATAAAGCTAAGTGGGCTGTGGGCATATCCATGGACGGTCACATAAGTTCACCAAAGGTGAAGGTCCTGATCAACTCGGTTTCGGCTTCTGGCTTATTTTTCACTATTCATAAGTTTCGTCTTTTTCTGAACTTTTGGCTTTTTGTTGAGCTTTTTTGCCGGTTCTTTTTTTCCCGTATTTGTTTGTATTATACGTAATGGGCTAACATATTTTTTATATTTTTAAATATTTTTAAATTTAATTATGTTAAATAAGCCTCTGTCAGCTACAGTGCTTTTTTCAACCAGCTACAGTGTTTTCAGCCATAAGCCATGAGCTTTTCAGCCGAACCGATCACCACCAAAAAGTGGGCTTACGGTGCCTATTTAACGTTTTTTTATGGGATGAATTAAGTGGGCTCACAGACGGTCCGCGTCTACTTGCACCCCTATCCGTGATCACTTTTATTCCGGAATCACTATTAAAGCTGTCTTTGAGTGCAATACACTACTTTAGGATTGATAAAACTGAATTTTTTTTTGTGTGTTCTATGTTCTCCTTGTTTATGTGTATTGCCATTTTTATCTACTAACCTGATATACACCAGCAAGACGAATTGTCTTCAACAAGGCAAGACATGTTCAGTTGTTCACCGTGAACTAAAGATAGACAAGTAGTTCTTCTAAACAAATGCCTGCTGTTCAGTGATATATGTTTCACATTTAGTGATTAAGGCAGTAAGTCTTGTTTAGTCCGTTTATGAGGAGATATAGGCCCTATTCTTTTCAGCTTCTAAAAACTGTTTTTCGATTTTTCTACAGACTGTTACTCTGTAATCTCTTGTACGAATAGCTCCAAAATTACAAGCCGCAGCTAAAAGCCATAGGGCCTGTTCTTTTTGGCTGCGGCTTGTGGCTTTTGGCTGTGGCTTATGGTTTTAGGCTATTTGTACAAGAGATTACAGAGTAACAGAAATTTACATGCGGTTTTTGCCGATATAAATGAAGTCAGTAAAGTATGTACTACAATTAACTAGTAGACCCTATCTTAAAAAAATACTCCATTTAAAAGCTAGTTACTGTAGAAAAGCTGAAAAACAGTTTTTAGAAGCTGAAAAGAACAAGCTGCAGCCAAAAAATCATACCCTATTTCCTGGGAGATGAATACGATCAACTCATTCAATAATGCATTGTGCTATGAGATACATGGAATATAACACCAACAGCTGCACAGCTCACAAGGATAAAGGAAATATTGGGTTGGGCCCAGGCCTCTCTCAACACGCCGCCTCCATATACCCTTTCCCCATTCTTTTTTACATGGGCTGGGCCCAGGCCTCTCTCAACTGGCCCAAGTGCCATCTGGAAACCTGCTGTATCACTTTCTCTCGCCGCTCAGAGCGGAATCAGATTCTCTAAAGTCAGCAAAAATGACTTGTCTCTCCAGTCAAGCATCTGAGCCATCCAATTCGTATCCAACCGTGAGTCAAGAAAACTAGTCAAGCATCTGATTCCCTCAGCTCGCTGGGCCGGCCCAACATCAGCACGGCGACATATAGAGCTGCTGCTGCGGTAATCTTCGCTGCTTTGGCGCCGAGCTCACACGTTTTTGGCGCGAGACGTGAAGATCGCGTGGCGGATCGGCTCCTGGTGCTCTCCATCGATAAACTGGTGCCAAACTAGTGTTGTTCTAATTTGATTGTTTTTTTGCCCTCCCTCATTGGATTGTGCTGGAATTGATCTATTGAAGGAAAACTGATATGGAACTATGGAAGCTTGAAGGAAACATTAACTTGCTTGCATCAAATTAAAATTTGCATATTTAAGATGGACGAAAATAGGTGCGTAATGTCATGGTTGTTTCTTTTTATCCATCTAATTAGGGTATATATTTTAGTTGTTTAATTCGCCACCTAATATCATGTCATCTTTATTTGTTTTCTTGTAGGGAGGGCTTGCTTCCTAGTCTTTTACCTCAAGTTGGCATGGAGTTCAGTACTGTAGATCAGGCTTGGATGTTTTGGATTAGCTATGGGGGTCAAAAAGGCTTTGAGGTTCGAAAAATGTACACAAACAAAAGAAAGTTAGATGGGAAAGTTAGGTCCTGCAGATATGTTTGTGCAAATGAGGGCCATAGAAAGCCTGACAAAAGGGATCACCTAACAAAGTGTCCAAGAGCTGAAACTAGAACCAATTGTCAAGTTCGCATGGGACTTGTAATGGACAAGAATAAGGGAAATTATAAAGTGACTGATCTGATTTTGGAACACAATCATACCCTTCAGCTGCCACAAACCTCACACTTGATGGCATCCCAAAGGAAAATTTCAGAGTTACAAGGTTTTGAAATTGAGACGGCTGACGATGCAGGAATCGGGCCCAAAGCTGCACATGAGTTGGCTTGCATCCAAGTTGGTGGCTCAGCTAATCTCAGTTACACTCTTCAAGACCACAAGAACTATTTACGGGGCAAGCGACAACGGGAGATGGCATATGGTCAAGCAGGAAGCATGCTTATGTATTTTCAGGAAAAAAATTGCCGAGAACCCATCATTTCAATATGCATTGCAGATGGATCGGGAAGAACAGATTGCAAACATATTCTGGGTTGATGCTAAAATGCTCACTGACTATGCATATTTTGGTGATGTTGTCAGTTTTGATACTACTTTTGGTACAAACAAGGAGAGTAGGCCCTTTGGCGTATTTGTAGGGTTCAATCATTTTAGGAAAACAGTGGTTTTTGGTGCTGTTCTCATGTATGATGAAACATTTGAATCCTTCAAATGGCTATTTGAGACCTTCCTGAGAGCCCATAATGGCAAGCAACCTAAAACAATATATACTGATCAAGATTATGCAATGGGAAAAGCAGTTAAGGAAGTTTTTTTAGAAGCATGGCATGGTCTGTGCACTTTTCACATTATGCAGAATGCTGTCAAGCATCTAGCTGCACCGGACAATGAAGAATCAGGTGCTTCTCCCAAACAAGAAGTAGAAGACAGCAATAAAGAACCAAGTATTCTCGCAGATTTTAGTGCGTGTATGTATGAGTATGAAGATGAAGCAACATTTGAAGATGCTTTTAACATCATGAGGTCAAAGGCAAGCAAGCAAACTTGGTTGGATAGTATATACAAAGAAAGAGAAAAATGGGCCGAATGTTATATGAAGGATGTGTTCACATTAGGGATGAGAAGTACACAACTCAGTGAGAGTCTGAATAGCGACCTGAAGCGACATTTCAAATCTGATTTTGATATAATTCGATTTCTTAAGCATTTTGAAAGGGTTGTGGAGTATAAAAGAAAGAAAGAACTGCATTCTGAATTTGAATCAAGGAAAAAATTACCTAGAATCAAAATGAGGACGCCTATGTTAATCCAAGCTAGCAAGCTGTACACGCCATCTATTTTTGAAGCCTTTCAATGTGAGTATGAGAGGTCAATGGTAGCATGCACCACAGCATTGGAAGGCAAAAATGAATATCTTGTAGCAATTGGCAGTCTTGATGAAAATTTTACCTTTGAGAAGGAGTACAAAGTTATTGGTGATCCTTTAGAGCAAACCAGTACATGCAGCTGTGGGCAATTCAATAGAATCGGAATATTGTGTGGCCATGCTCTAAAAGTCCTTGATTTGATGAATATCAAATCACTTCCCACACAATATGTACTAAAGAGATAGACACGAGAAGCACGCAGTGGAGCAGTACAGGACAACCACGGCCGAAACATAATAGAGAATCCAAAATTAGATGATATGCTTCGCTACAAATATATGACTCGCAAATTTCTCAATTTGGCACATCGAGCTGCCAGCCATCCAAAGTGCACCTTATTAGTAAACAACACACTTGACATGCTCAGCAAGCAAGTTGAAGAAGAAATCGAAGGTGTTACAAGCCCTATGGATCCCATCATCGCTCCCACCAATATTACTCCGCCTAATGAATTGTTGAGTACAGCAAGCTTAAAGAAAAAGGAGGTGGAAACAAAAACCTCGAAGCGCAAAAGAACTTGGCTTGACAAGAGGCGCAAGTTTACAAAAAAGGGAGGTAACAAAAAAGAAAGCAGTTCAAAGGTGTGTGACAAGAAAAAAGGAAAAAGTTCAAAGGTTTGTGACAAGAAAAAAGAAAAATGTTCGAAGGTATTTGACAACACAAAATATATTAGATCCTCTCTAATTGTATCCGCTACAAAAAGTTTCAATTGTATTAAACTATTTGATTCTCTTCTATCTGATCAGGAGCAACAAACTACAAAAGTGGCAGTCGATGATGGCGCAACACTACCAAATGCATGCCTGAACCATACATCTTTGCCTGAGGAAGGGATCTCTGAATCATACACAGCCATCAATAGTTTCTCTCAACTATTGACGGTAATATTTCAAAGTAATACATTTTTTCTCTGAATCATACATGGTCACCATGTTGAATTGTTTTTCTTCTATTTTTCAGGGAGCAATGACAGATGGTGTTATTGGTGAATTCTAGTAGTACAGATTATGTCCCCTCTGCAGTTGTCCTGCAATGACAGATGGTGTTCAGATAGTTTTGGTTTTGTGGTTCAAGTGTAATCAACCAAATGGAGCTTGCAGTAATATGCATCATTTTGTGCAGCTTGATGAAATTGCAGTAACCAGCAACATCTTTTGTGCAGCCATACGAAATTGCAGTAACCAGCAACATCTTTTGTGCATTCCATTCACAATAGCATTCCAAATCAATTTACAACACAATGGCGATATTTACAACTTCTATAGTCACAATTTGTTTGCTAGCACTTGAACAATTTACAGAAGGGATTCCCTTTACAGAACTGATAGCAATATGCAAACACATTACAGTCTCCTTCCAGCACTAAATCTTTTACAGACCACCGAAGAGCCAGTCCATGGGCCGGCAGGGCTGCGGCCACGAAACCGGAGCATCGCGGTGGCAGAGAGGGGAGCGTCGGCGAGGTGGGGAACGCCGCCGTCACAACCAGCCACGGGCCGGCAGCGTCTGCGGCGACGACGCTCGATGGCTTGAGCGCGGTGGCGGGGGGCGGGTAAGGGGAGCGCTGGCAAGGTGGAAGCCCTGCTGAAGTGCCACGCCGTCGGATCAGGGAGGGGAGCGCCGGCGAGGAAGGTACCTACGAGCGTCGCGCGGCGGCCGGTTGGGAAGGGGAACGCCAACGCAGCTATCAGCGACAGCGGCGGAGTCTGAACGAGTCGCGTCCCTCTGATTAACGGTTCGCGAGCTGAGGGAATCAGATGTCTATACATTGCTTGCTGATGTTGGGCCGGCCCAGCGAGCTGAGGGAATCAGGTTTTCTTGACTCACGGTTGGATACGAATTGGATGGCTCAGATGCTTGACTGGAGAAACAAGTCGTTTTTGCTGACTTTAGAGAATCTGATTCCTACTAGCTCAGATCAAGGCTACTAGAAAAGTCGGACCATTTCAATTCAAACTCGTAAAAAAGAGGGAGAGAGAGAGAGAGTTGAGATCTGCACGGAGTCGCACACACGACCTCGTCAAGTACCAACTGCTAACACAATGCACAGGCAGGCATGGGGAAACTAATTTCCTTTTTTTAACTAGTTACATTAGCGGCCATCGTTAAACGTGATGTTACACGAGAACATTTTTTATTTATTTCGTACCACGAATAAAACGCTAACCCCAAGAGATCTGATGCAACCGAAACATAAAACTCCAAAAAAAAATTAAAATCCCACGAGACAACAAAATTAAATTCGAATTCTATGATGGCTCCCTGAATAATGACTAATTAATAAATAAATTAATTCCTCTCCCTGCCGCGCTGGCTGTATACGCCCACTCCGCTCGTTTCGTTTCGTTTCGTTTCCTCCTCTCCTCTCCTCTCGTTTCATCGTCGCCACCTCCATCTCCTTCCTCCCTGCGGCCTCCAATCCAAGAGCTCCACGAGTCAAGCAAATCCAAATCCGAGGTACGCGCAATTCGCTCGCTGCGATTCTTGTCCCATTTGGTGGTTCGATCGATCCGCTTCTTTCTTTCCTTGCTGACCTCTCGTATTGGCTGGATCTTGGCTGCGTGGGGTGCAGGATCCGCGGCGGCGGCGGTCTGCCATGGCGCACCGTGTGGACAACGAGTACGACTACCTCTTCAAGATCGTGCTCATCGGCGACTCCGGCGTCGGCAAGTCCAACATCCTCTCCCGCTTCACCCGCAACGAGTTCTGCCTCGAGTCCAAGTCCACCATCGGCGTCGAGTTCGCCACCCGCACCCTCCAGGTCCCTACTCTCGCACGATCCATCCTCCTCCTCTTGCCATTACGATACGGAGCCTAGGGATTTTGCACGTCCATTACCTTCGGTGCGTTCTGCATGTGTCTATGTTGGTAGGTTCTTGCCGCATCTGTTTGATCTAAACCTATTTGTTTCCGCATGGACAGAAATTAAGTTAGGTTAAATGATGCGAATCTGCGATGAATGAAATGGGAAATATCCTAGTATCTGTCACGGTGCCTGTGGCATCTAAGGAGTACAGGTCTGCCTCTTTTGCATGTACCGATTGTTTATGAGCCATTTATTTGTGGTTGATAGGGCCCTTGGAATGATTGGAAAAATGTGCTGACTTGGTTCTGCAGTGCACGGGTATCAACATAAATCAGATCCATAGCCATCAAGCTGGCATTCGTTTTTCATGTGCATATTTAATTGACAATGGGACTGAAAATTATTATGAACCATTGTGGTTAATTATGCAAATCTGTGCAAAAAAATCATACAAAGGAGAACAAAAACCATCAATAATGATTTAGGAGGTATAGATGGTGTTAAAATTGCAGAGAGCATTAGTCCATAGTAGGGAAAGCAAGTCGGCTGTCAATGTTATGCAATACTCACAAATCACGAATTCATTAAATGTTGGTTGTACTGCAAATTAAGTTCGAACATAGAGTGACTATACAATCACAATGCATGAATGACATGATGAGTTTCTCACAGAAAGATTTGCCTTGTGCCTTTTCTTCCATAAGCCAGGTGAACTATTAATCCGGCTACTTTACTAGAGCTCAGAAGTGAAAATATTGTTCAATGTTGAAAATAGTGAGTTTAACCTTGTGACAGTTGAGCTTCTGCTGCTAATTTATATGTGGTACGGAAATTTCTACTGCTTCAATGAAGTTCTAATAAGGTGGGAAAACTCAAATAACAATTGCCTTGACGCATGTTGCTGATGTAGTGATGTGTTTATCAATGTGGAGGTTTCTCCGTTTGTCTGTTCAAACTCCATTGGTTCATCCAAACATGCATCTTATGTTGTAATGTTTTTTATTTTGTCAGCATCTGAAATATCTGCAGTTTGTTATCCACTTTTTATGTTCATACCTTGACATATGGTCTATGCGTCTCATTATCCCAATAACAATTTAAAGCATATGTTTGTTGGTTGTCTTTGTACTGTTATATGTCTTGTATTCAAGTTCACTACAGTTTTATAATCTCAATGGAAAAAAATATTTAGAAACTGGCGTGGTAAATATGGTTCTGCAGGAAATTTTATTTTCACTATCACTGGAACATTGCTGATGCATTTACAAAGCATCTGAGCACTGTATTTATCATCATGTGATTACGATGTAGTAATCAAAATGAGCAACTTGCAGTGGAGAAGTGTATGTTCAATTCAACCTGGTTGATGGAAATGAGCAACTTGCAATGAACAAGCAACTGGCTTGTTGTCATCTAGTGGATTAGGCCTTCCGATGTCCATGTCTTGAAATGTGGCCTGTTAATGCATGAGTTCTTCGATTGGTTTCATTACATTTAAGAGAGAACTTCTTAAGTTTGGGATCTGTTTGGTTGCATCATTACCATTCTAGTGTAGTAATAGATCTTCATGATCTAGTTCCATTACACTGACTTTTTTTTGTGATAATTGACCTACATTTTGCCTATTTTTCTATTACCATGTGTATGTCTTTGCGCCATTTTATTTTGGCAAGTGAATCTCCAAGTTAAATTTCTTTGAGATTCACCATTTTAGTTTTGTTAGTTTTTCTGATTGAGTTTGGGACTATGATAACAGATAGAAGGGAAGACCATTAAAGCTCAGATATGGGATACTGCTGGGCAAGAGAGGTACCGTGCAATCACAAGTGCTTACTACAGGGGAGCTGTGGGAGCACTTTTAGTCTATGATATAACAAAGAAGCAGACATTTGAAAACATCCAGCGGTGGCTTCGTGAGCTTCGTGACCATGCCGACTCCAACATTGTCATTATGATGGTTGGTAACAAAGCTGACCTTAACCACTTGAGGTCAGTTCCAGAGGAAGATGGTCAGGCATTAGCAGAGAAGGAAGGGTTATCATTCCTTGAGACCTCAGCACTGGAAGCCTTGAATGTTGAGAAGGCATTTCAGACTGTCCTTTCTGAGATTCATCAAATCATAAGCAAGAAGGCGCTTGCTGCCCAAGAGGGAGCAGGCAATGGACCTCCGATCCAAGGAACCACCATCAATGTTACCGATTCATCTGGTAACATGAAGAGAGGGTGTTGTTCTACCTAGGTGCGAACAGAGAACTGGAGATGCTGCAAAGGAAATATTTATGGATCTTCAACACTGTAGGTGTTATGTATGTCACTTTGACTCCTTGTGGCCTGTAATTCTGGTTGGGTTGTAATCGCAATTCATACTGCTAGAAAGAAATTTTCCTTTTAAGTTAGATATCATGTGTAGTTGCAAAATTTTGGTATAGACCATTGTTTGGCAGACTTACTACAGTTTCAGAGCAATGTCATGTTTTCTTTCAGTATGCTTGTCCTAAATCCTTCTATGGTATGAATTATTGGATCAGCAAAATCAGATATGTATCGTATTTTTACATTCGTTGTCGGTATTATCCAACATCTTTGTGCTAGAAACTCAAAGCATGTGACCATATCCATGCCCCAAGCATTGTTCCTCCGATCTGAACAGCTCACCTGTTCTCCTTTTATGGTTTTTGCCTTTTTGGTGATCCTGATTGATCACTCTCTTGTTGCTTGAGCTATACTGCGCGTGCGCTACCTTCTCGCGTGAACCATATCCTTCAATAATAAGTTTGTGTAATGTATCAAGATTTCAGCTCGTTCGATTCAGACTTGTTCCATTCTGATGGAATTGGTTCTGTGCTATCTGCTTTAGCATAATCTGCTTTCCCATTGCACTGTCAACTCCATCCCCTGTCTTCGCTGTCAATACACTACTAGCCATGCATAACTCGTGCTTCTACCTTAACCTCCTTTGAACTTCCAGTCTATTCATTTCTGCCTTTATATCATTGCTCCATCCTCGGCTGATTCATTTCATTACAGTTTATCGCTTTTTGCAACATTGCGACAAATTATGCAGATGCCTAGTCTTCCAGATATCAGACGTCAACTTGATAATCACAGCAAGTTTGGACAGCACCATCGGAAGAAGCGTCAAAGATAAGGCTTGCCAATGTCAATTCCATGTGAACTTGTGAATTGTGATCTCCATTTGTTCATTGGGAAGAAGAATATGTTCTCTTGGCACAAATGTCAGTCAATCCTTTCAGCTGGGATGGAGAGAGATGCTTTCAAATAACAAGGAAAAAAATCGTGCAGCTGTCAACTGCAGAGTCTCTCCTCCAATGGATTCCCAAATCACAATCGACACAACATTTGCCGAATCGTGTTCTGTTCCCTTCCAAGAATGTGCAGTCACTAGCCACGACCTTTCTCTCTTTCTGCTCGCAAATCAAAAGCTGTTCGAGAAACCTCGGTTCAGCTTTCGTTCGTGCGATCCAAATCCAATGCATCTCTGATCTGTCCATCTCCAATGGCTGGCAGGCTCACTAGCTTCGATTGTGATCAGTCCTGCAGATGATTAAAAATCATATGTTTCTGATTGCATGTTTCATCTTCACCTTTTTCTTGATGCTGGTTCTGCTCAGGGTGACAGGGTTCTGCATTTTGTGGCTATGAGTTGATTCTCTTTTGAGCTGCAGTACATTAGTAGTAATCAACAAGTATACCTATTAACCGAACTAAATTACCAAGTGCGTGTTCGATGCCAAAGCAATATAAATTTTTACTGACCATACTATTATTGTAGAGGTAGCCCAGGCCCCTAGAACCATTAAGTTAAGGTACTGAGCCTTATAACAGATCCAATAGTATAGTGATATATGTATAAAGAAATGTACCAGTATACTCTCACCTTTTGTAATTATCAATGGGTAGGATGAGAATTTTCCATCCTATTCCATTCATATATATAAATCCCTAAGAGATGTACGAGAAGGTGAGGTCCACTCATTTCACTCACTAGCTCTCTCTCTGTCGGTCGGCTCTCTAGCTCTTGTAGTTCCATATCCCCACAAGGGGAAAGGGGTACTCTGTACCCATTGTTGTGCTCACACCACAATAGTTGGCGCCATCTGTTAGGAACCCGTAAGAAACTACGTGAGGAAGAGTCGCCGCCGTGAGGGAGATCCGTGGTATTTTGATCGGCTGGAAGGAAAGCGCTATAAAGGCAAGAAGGTATTGAAATATCAAACTGGTCGTGCAGTATGCATATATAATATTTGGCACTTATTGGCTTTAACATTTCTCTGCCACTATATCGATCTAATTTGTGCTCAAGTCGTACAGTGGCCTTGTGCCCCGGCGTACTCTACGAAGTATAAATAAATCGCATAGTAACCTCGTGCCCCGACGTACTTTATAGAGTATAAATAAATCATACGGTGGCCTCGTGCCCTCGCATACTCTGTGAAGTATAAAGTACCGAAAACTTAGCTGTTTCGGCAACTCTATGGAGTATAAATAAATCATACGGTGGCCTTGCGTCCCAGTGTACTCTGCGGAGTGTAAAGTACAGTGAACTTAGTCGTCTAAGCAGTGGGGGACGGAGCGTGCGCTTCGAGTCTTCGTCCCGCAGCCGACTTCGTCGACGCTAGTCCGAAGCGGGGGGACAGAGCGCACGCACTTCAAGCATTCGTCCCATCATCGACTTCATCGATGCCAGTCCGAAGCGCGGGGGACGAAGCGCGCGCCTCAAGCCTTCGTCCCGCTGTTGACTTTATCGACGCCCATGACTGCGCCATGATCAACATAATCATGAGGCATTTTACGACCGCCTCATGGTTATGACTTCGTCGACACCCGTCCAACCACCTTGTGGACGTGTCTTCATCAACGCCCGTTAGACCACATCGTGGTTGTGCTTTCGTCGACACCTGTCCGACCGCCCTGTGGTTGTGACTTCGTCAACGCTCGTCCGACCACCTCGTGGTCGCGACTTCGTCGACGCCAGCTTGACCGCCTTGGGGTCGTGACTTCGTCGACGCCCACGACCACATCATGATTGATGTAGTCGTGAGACATTCTACAACCACCCAGTGGTCGCGACTTCATCGGCGCTCGTCCGACACCTTATGGTCGTGACTTCATCAACACCCGTCCGACTACCTCATGGTCTGATTTCATCAACACTCGTCCAACACCTTGTGGTCACAACGTCGTTGACACCCGTCCGAGTGGTGGGGGACGAAGCACACATTTCAAGTCTTCATCCTACCGCTAACTTCGTCGACTCCCACCGCATCTTCCACAATATATATGCTTGTCCTTACCAAAGTTGAACCTTGCTAAAAAAAACAATGACCTGGCTAACAAAAAACTTGTTTGTGGCTAAGTTGCAAGCTAGTACTAGTTAGAATAATTAAGTACTAGCTAGTGTTCCAATTCCTCTCTAGATTTTTAATATAGGTCATACGGTTGACCAGGAGATTACCCACTAAATTTGGAGCTAATCATTCTTGGTCGCTTCATGGAGTGTTGTTCCATGCTCCACATGCATGCAGCCTGATGTCACAAAACAAAACCCTGATGTCACAAAACAAAACCGGTGCATGAGTATTCGGTTTTGCTTTAGTGGATCGAGGAAAATATCCTAGTAACGGATCTATTTGATATAACTGTAGTTTATGCAATTTGGTTGAAATTTTTTAATTTTAGCTATTTGAGATAGAGATTACGGAGAAAAAAATACTCGGTTGTGATTTTAGTTGATACAGATATTAGGTTTTTAATATATACTATAATTAATTTATAGACATCATCTTATAAATAACACTTTGTTTAAAAGTTAGGTGCTATAATAAAAACTAAAAATCATTTTTAAAAGTTGTTGAAGAACAGGCTATATAAATTATGATAAGACTACATGCATCGCGGCAAGTACGAGGAAGAAACTTCCTTTCTTAGAATGAAAATAACTGATTATGAATCGAACTCTGGTCCAGAAAACGCAGGTGCCACAGCAGCCACACCACGTACTAATCAACAGTTGGCAAAGAGTAGATTATTTAAACATATTAATATGCAATTAGTACAAGTCTTCTACTACTAGCATCAGAAAACCCAAAACCTATATTGACATAAACCGGTCACCTCAATTTGACACCGGATTTTTTTATTGCCAAATAATTTTCTCCAAAGAAAAAAGGATTTGCCATGATCATGAATGAGTGGAAATCGGCATGGACCTCATCTCTTCTGCATTTTGAGTGACATTTTCGATCCATACAACATTTTTGTGCACATCAATCATGCCAATTGCCAATATCGAAATCCAATTAGTCATTGGACGTATCTCCAACCAGATTGTCTTATGTTACCGTGCTGTTCTTTTTTATTTTTGACTTCTCCAAAAATTAAAAAGCCAAACGTCAAAACAAAGTAGTTTTTTGAAGCGGGTTCTTCAAATGACTTTTCGATTTTAAAATCATATGTGTCGCCCATACCAGCGTCTTCGTCGTCCACTACTATCTCAAAAACGCAAATAAAAACCATCAACCACAGCAAAAAAGAACACCCTATATCTAAGAGGAGATTCAACAATATTCAACCCAAAACACACATGCTCCAACGCATTATCTCTTAAATTGCACTCAATCTCTCTCCATCGCCTCAACCGGAATCCAAACATGGCATGAAATTAGACATAGCTAAGGTGTAGCATTGATACGCTCTGGGCTATCATGGAGTAGTTTGTAATTAAGCACGGAAATATATTAACAACAATCTTCAGCTGGAGATGACCTCGTGCCGAGCCGTCGGATCATGTGATCGAGGATTTTCGTCCATTCGATCTTTCAACCACAGGGCACTCCTAGAAAAGCTCTCAGCACTAACACGTTTCTATTTTATGGCATACGGCAGCTAACGATCAGGCTGCACCTATGGGCGACACGTGGATCGGCACTCTATCCACAGAGATTAGTGATGCACCTTCACTAACCTCAGCTTTTTGCAGAAAGTGAAAGCCTGATACGTCCACACGCTCGATCCACCGGATAGTCGGGCTGGCCGCTGCAGATGGCATTTGAATAGCAATAATTTTTAGAAGGAGAGTATGAGTGGTAAAAAGAATGAGAGAGAGACACGTGCAAGACAGGAGTAAGAGGAGTGGGTGCGTGATACGCATGTGATCTCTCCTGTCTTATATTCGAAGTGAGATAAAAAATGAAAGAAGTGGGGAAACCGTTTCAGAAAACTCGGTGTTCATATTAGCTTTTGACGTCTCAAAAAGAAGCTAATATGAACACATACGTAGTATTATCACATTCACGTCAAAGTGACAGTAGTTCGGGAGCGTTGGATGATGCTCATTTTCGTAGTGGATTAGTGGGAGATCGAGCACACACACTTTGGTTGGATTGCTATAACTGATTTGTCTTGCTCCCAGAGATCCTGGATCGATCCATCGAAAGTTCTGGATATAGCGAGCCCAAGAGAGTTGCTAGGCGTACGAGCGATTCGCTACGTTGCACGGATACTTCTCAAAAGTAGCGTATCAGTATCAGATACCGTATCAGATACAAATACTCCTTCGATACGTATCCTGCCCTATCCTAGTTTTTTTGAATTTTCAAAAAAGAAAATAATTCCGATACTTCGTGGATACCCCCTGATACCTATAACCTAATTTCTATCCCGTGCCCAAATCCAGTTGCCATTCATGCCTCCACCCCTCACGCCTCCACGTCGTCCCCTCGCTCAGCGCCACCGCCTCCCCTCTATGCCACTGCCTCACCTTCACGCCGCCGCCTCACATCAGGTCGCCCAATCCTCACCGACCGCTCCCGCCCCGAGGCGTTCCTCAAGATCCAGCACGAATTCATGCTCTTTCGCGTCGACCTCCTCCAAGCCCAGCTCTAACAGGTGAGGCCATTGCTTACTGGCTAGCTTCCTTCCTTATAGGGTTTCTCTTGGCCTCATCCACTGATGCTAACTAGGGTTCGAGTTCTTTGATGGCGGTGCTCAATTCCTTCAGCATGTTGCCCTCTCACTGGATGAATCAGACCTTGAGAGAGTACTAGAAAATCTTGGGGTGCTGGACTTATCTCCATTAGATATTGGACCTCTGGTCCAATTAGAGACAACTCTACAGGATGGAAGAAACAATTAAACTACATATTTGTGTTATGTCATTTCTTCTATCTAGCTATCTTAATATATAATAATTATGGACTTATGGTCTATTGAACTTGAACACTTAGACTAGTTGCGGTCGTTTGGACTTATCAGATCAGGTACTAAGTTTATTTACTAAGTGGTCTGTTGAATACTTACTACCTAATTATCATGAGTTGTGATTTTGTTATTTATTTCATTATTTGTGTACATGTACTTATCTATTCTCTTATTCTTCGCAGATGGTTCATTATATTAGTCTAACAACCAGGAGGGAGAACTAAGCAATTTGCTACATCAATATTAAGGTATTCTCGGTTTCTCAACTCCTTATAAGAATTCATTTATTTCTTATTTTTATCTTTATTATATATATAAACGTATCGCCGTATCGGCATTTTTTGGAAAAAATGATGAATCGCAGTATCGCCATATCGCATATCCGTATCTGTATCGGGGTATCCGGGCAACTCACGTTTATAGACAATCACGGATAAACAAGCTCCGCCGACTGGTGCAATTTCAGTTGGAACCGTGTGTCAGTGACTGGTTTCGACGATTTCACAAAGAATAGTTTGTACCCGGAGCACTTTCGTTGATGAAAGTCTGCATTATCACTCACTAATTATGATGCTGCGGGTACGAGCTAGCTGTGTCAATTTTCGGCCCCATTTCTTCCGTGTGCTAATTTGGTTAGTTGGAGGCACTGAGTAAAGCAGAGCTAAAGTGGCAGCAGCAAAGTTGTGGAGTCGATCCATCCGTCACCGATTGCATCCGACTGGATATTGTCGGCAGTGCAACTGCATGCATGCATGCATCGTGGGTTGGTTATCTAGGTGTGATCATTTTGGCTTCAGCTTTTAGCTTCCGACTTATTTTTCACTATTCATAAATTTCATCTTTTTCTGAACTTTTGGTTTTTTATTGAGCTTTTTTTGCCGGTTCTTTTTTCCCGTATTTGTTTGTATTATACGTAATGGGCTAACATATTTTATATATATTTTTTAATTTTTTTAAATTTAATTATGCTAAATAAGTCTCTGTCAGCTACAGTGTTTTTCAGCCAGTTACAATGCTTTTCAGCCATAAGCCATCAAAAATAAGCCCAAATGATCACCACCCACTCAAGCTTAAACTTTTTTTATTGTTGAAAATTGGTGCCTATTGAACTTATATCTAGCTCTGCTGTCATCTCTGAGAAATATTCATCAATTGTTCAGTAAATGTGATTCATGGAACTGCTGTTAACTTGGGTTTCAGATTGAGAATGATGTCAGATGGAGCAGGGTAACAACTAACAACTTAACTTGATTGCAGTAGGATCGGTGTAAAGTGTAATTGTAAAGATGGAGTGTGTTCTGCTGCAGGGACAACCGCATGGCACATCAAATTATCATCTGATCTTGAAAATGATTGTGCTTGCTACACCACTCCTCTCAAGTGCTCTCTTAGTTGTACCATGTTGTCTAGCTATACTCTCTCTTTTTTCGGTCGACAATTTGTACTGGAGCAATCCCATCCATGATTCACTTCGACTCGATTTGAAACGCTGGGTTGTCTA
This sequence comes from Dendrocalamus latiflorus, assembly GCA_017311315.1. Classification (NCBI taxonomy): domain Eukaryota; kingdom Viridiplantae; phylum Streptophyta; class Magnoliopsida; order Poales; family Poaceae; genus Dendrocalamus; species Dendrocalamus latiflorus. The sequence continues at coordinate 1,748,825 of CM029631.1, forward strand.
GCTATACTTTTTTTTATCGGTCGACAATTTGTACTGGAGCAATCCCATCCACGATTCACGTTGACTCGATTTGAAACGCTGAGGATACTCACGGGCTTAGTTAGATAGCCAATACTTTTGTTTTTTTTTAAAAAAAGGTAAATTCCAACCAAATTTGGATCCCCGCCCCACACACACACATATTTTCTACCTGTTGTAGACATGATATTTCGTGGCAATATCGCTGAAAGCCTGAAACGAAAGAGCCATCCTTTTGTTTTAATTTTGCAAGAGTGAAATGTCCTCTCTGTTTGTGCCAATCTTTCATGGTTAGAGAGATCCAATATTTTAAAAGAAGTGGTATATCATAAAGAGAGAAGGGGGGAAAAGCAAGAACAGATGACAGCTAAAGAAAAGAGGAGGGGAAAGGCAAGAGCCCATAATGGAATATGACATTATGATTCAATTGATATATGGTATATATACATGTGCTTAATTCCTTGCTATTCAAAATATAATGGGTGCAATTTTACAGCAATTTATCATGAATAGCACAAAATAAGAACTCACGGAGTGTGATGTTAATTACCTTTATCTGCATCAAATGAAAACTAAGCTCTTCATCAAATATGGAAAGCTGCTTAATTAGTTCTACTGTCAGTATTATTTTGTATCAACTGCAGCCAGTTATTGTTCTTGATATTTTTTTAGATAAGGGAAGAGAAAACCTCCCATAGCCTCTGCATCTGAGGATACACACAGCTCGAAGTTTATTACAATAACCACAATATTCTTAATCAGACAAAACATTCGTCCCATTAACTATAATAAAACGGCAAAACAAAGGCAACCAAAACATAAACCAACGCCATCCACAAAAATAATATTCTTGATGATAGAGTAAAGGGACAAGATCCACCGCATTACTTTATGCTAATGATTACCCCATTACGAAATCCCTTGGTCAGATCAACGCCATCCACAAAAATAATATTCAGGTGGTAGTAGTTGTCGTAAAACAGTAAAATCAACCATATTTCCCTCGGATATGGGCTACCAAGGACAGCTATCCCTGGAATAAGAATGTGCTTATTTGGAAGTAAGCACTACCCCTCCTGATGATTGGCCCTTCATATTATAATCCTCTATCTAGCTTTGACCACTTCAGTTAATATGATATTGCAATTCCCGTCATAATCCCCTTCTTATACCAGGGGATTCCCGGGCAGACGCCCCCACCACGTCGCCTGCGCCCGCGCCCCGGCCGGCGCGTGGCGCGGGAATTTTGGTACGGCCGGGGAGGTGTTTTCCTCGTATTTTCTGGAAATTACGTAGAGGTCCTTTTTCCTCGCAAAGATGTCTTTTTCCCTCGCGAAAAGGTCCCTGACGGTTTTTTTACGTTTTTTTTTTCTGAAAACACCCTCCAATTTACAGGATTGCGCCCCGCAGTTTTCTAAATTGCGTACTGGTCCTCGTTTCGTTACATACGGGTCCTCAATTTTTTACGAAAAAGCCCTTTAGCTTTTTCGAAAATACGCATATGCCCTCGGTTTTTTCAAAAAAAACTCCTCGCGGATCATCGCCTCTTTTACTTCGGTACACACGTTTGCTGGCGCGGCGTGTCGCCGCGCGTATGATGCTAGTAGTAATCAAGCATGGCAGTTTAGCGGATTCGAGCGTCTATTTGTAATACATTTTTTTTGAATTTCTATTTGTAATACATTTTTTAACTTTCTATTTGTAATGCATTGATTTTACATCACAATTCCATCACATCTTGTCAGGCCAAGTGGAATATCTGCAAGAGAACATCTGCACATGAGCGGTTGCTGATGGCATTTTAGACTCGGGCGACCCTTGGGAGAACCCAAATCTTTATGCTAGACTGCTATGAGTATGGCCTGTTTTTTGTTTTTTGCTTCCAAATCTTTATGCTAGACTGCTATGAGTATGGCCTGTTTTTTTGTTTTTTTGCTTTGGCTCATCTAAAAATCGAAATAAATAAAATAATTTTTAGATAGTTTTTGAACCCAAAATTATATGTACCGTCAGTGTTAACATCTTCTTCATCCGTCATTATCTTAAAAAACACAACTATAAACCATCAATCACAGTTAAAAAATCAGAAAAAAAAACATAATGTCTTGCATATGCAGCTAGCGCTGGATGTAGCTGGAGTCGTTGTGGACCGATCGACGCTCATGATTTCGTCAACCTGCAAGACTAAGCAAAGCACACATAACACGTGCTTTACGGTTCTGCATGTGCGCGCAAAGTCAGCACTAGACAACTGCATATGTGCGCGCAAAGTCAGCACTAGTCATCTCTTGCATTAACTTCGTTTCAAATAAAAAAGATATCTCCTGGATTGATGATCGAGATAGATTGAGAGGCATATGCAACATATGATGTCCTGTGCTAGCTGTGGCAATGAATTTTCTTTGTACATATATATGTATACATCTATCTTCTTAATTTGTTTATGGCTAGCAGTATAAATATTTTAACGGCAGTACGTTAGTACTGCTGTACCACATAAGGGAGTAAACAATGTGAATGCTAGTATTAACTGCCATACCCCCCCCCAATCACATACATACATACATACATACATACATACATACATACATACATACATACATACATACATACATACATACATACATATACTAGTTATTTGCTCGTGCGTTGCAATGAAATTTATTAGATATATAGAGAATCATGCTAAGAGGGCTACTCTGATTAGTTGAAAAGTGGAGAGAGATGAGAAGTTAAGAATGAGACGGTTAGAGGAGAAGGGACGTACGACCACCAACTCGTTCTTTTATAATAGTAATGATATATATATATATACATATATATATAATAAAATAACAGGAGCACCATAGTGCCTATACTTCATGATTGAGATTTTTCATCCATGATTAAGAGTTTCCATCCATGATTGATTTAACATGATGAATCAATAACTTCATTTTCAAACTGAAGCCTTTTTAAATTAATGAATGTTAATGGGTTTGCCTGATATGTTATATATCATTACACTTGCACGCATCTATAAGCAATCTAAAGGTAGTAAGGCTTGGTGCTCAGACACCATGGTGCCCCATTTCAGCGTCATATGTGGCACAAATCTCAAAGAATAAATGAAGGGTAGAGATAGAATGTGGAGAAGTTAGTCGTGCAAATACCATGTTCACTACAACCAAATAACGTCCAATTGTTCTGGTGAGAAGTGATGGCCGTGGTCGAAAAGTGGTGGCGCTAGCGCGGGAGATGGGGACAGAGGAGAAGGGCGAGGGGACGACATGGGAATCGGCAGCGAGGGGAGGGCTATGTTGTACCACCAATCACAGAACAAGGCAAGTCAAGATAGCTGATGGAAAAGACATGTCCTATTGGATTTCAGAATTGGGGAGGAAAAAATGAGAAGAGCAGGAAATATACATATATAGCAGCACGCATCTCAAGCCAGCAATAAACGGTGCAAATAATATATATATATATACTCCCAGGTGTAGTTGCTCCCACCCATAATATACCACCTAAACGAACTTAACATATTCCTTTATCACATTACGTATATTCATATACTAACTGTAAGACATTTCAATACCAACCACATAAAAAAATTATAAGGAACACATAGTTCTAGGCATATTTTGCTAATACCTTCATATTCGTACATAGAAAAGGAGTACATTAAAAAACTATATATACCACCTTAAAAAGTATACATACCACTTAGATGGTCTTATATATTCATATACTACACGTACATACTCTCCGTTGCACGAAATACTTCTTATTTTGTAAGATACGATATAGAGAATAACTACACCTGAAAGTAGAAAAGATGCTTCATACACACACACACACGAAAATATATAGGGGCTCGGGACATTATGTTGGCAACATAATGTAAAATAGGTATTTCCCTTATGTATCGCGTGCGGATTTTTTTTGAATTTTTTGGATGTTAAGTTTAACTAGTTCAAACTTGTTTGAACTAAAATTTGAACTACAATTACCTTTTTTATAATAGTTTGATTGTAGGTATGTTCTGATTTTTTTTATAAAAAACAACACAACATGTGATCTTTCATTCAAAATATTTAAATTCGAGTATATTTTTCAAAGGTATATGTTTCATTTAAATTGTTATAGATGGGTATATACCCTAAAATTAAAATTTTAAAAAATATACCTGAATTTGGATTGAATTCACGCATTTAAAATTATGGTGCTCTAACACCATTGTGTCCCTTTCGACGTCATATATATATACATATACACATACATAAATATATATGCATATATACACGTATGTATATGTATACATATACACATATATGTGTGTGTATATATACGTATATATACATATGTGTTTGTGTGTATTCATGCATGTATGCTAAGCAACTCACTGCCCCTGCTGCTTTGACCATTAGCTTTCAATGTGACATAATTCTACCCTCTCTTAACAGATGGATGAAGCGTAACCTTTAATCCCATTGGTCCACCTACGGCAACGAAAGTCGCCAAAAATTAGTTCTCCCAACCACTCCCGTTAAACTACAAACTAGTTTTAAATATTTCATTTTACACCAAGTTAGTCAAACTTATAATAAATTTACTCTGATTTATGATTGATTTCAGCTAATTTTTTTACTTGAAAATTTTGATCCGAAAACTACCGAAATTGTTCAAGAATCGATCAAAGCGATTCTAACGGACCCCGGTAAAAATTTAAAGCCGGTTTTGTGTCCGTGGCTCCTTTCGCATTGATTCGCCTTTAATTAATTCACAGAAATAAAAAGCGAGGCCTCCTTTTCTCGATTCGATTCGCGCACATCTAACACATATCTCCTCAACAGCGACCACCGGTGGTCCGGAGCCGCAATCGAGATGGAGCTTCCACCTCTTTCTCTCTCTGTTCGCCCTGCCTGTGTCGTAATATCATATCATACCCTACGTACGGTTATATAAGGCAGCCCCTCCTGGCCCTTTTCTTCCCAGCCTCAAACCAAGAACAAAATTTTCTTCTTGTTCCTTGCAGGTCCTAGCAAGAAGCGTCCTCTCTCCTCTCCTCTCCTCTCCTCTTGTGGCAAAGAAATTAAGTGGGGGTTCGCTTTGCCGTCTTTTTGGAGGTTTAGCATGGAGCGCGCGGGCGCGGGGAAGGGTTTAAGGGGTGGCGGTGCTGCGGCGGAGGACGACGGCGAGAAATGGGTGCTCGACTCGTCGGTGGATCACCGTCGGAGGCCGCCCCTCCGCGCCGCCACCGGGTCCTGGAAGGCCGCGATGTTCATCATCTGTGAGTCGAGATCGAGTTCTATGTGCTGGCTAGTTCTTTCAGTAGTTTTTTTTTGTTGATGATGTATGGTCTTGATTGCAGGTTATTAATTGATTCCTTTGTTTGTTTTTTGTTTCCTTTTTGGCAATGAAGTGATCGAGTTTAGCGAGAGGTTGAGCTACTTTGGGCTGGCGACGAGCTTGATGATATACCTCACCAAGGTGCTCCAGGAGGAGATGAAGGTCGCGGCCAAGAATGTCAACTACTGGATGAGCGTTACCACCTTGATGCCTTTACTCGGCGGTTTCCTAGCCGACGGCTACCTTGGGAGGTTTTCCACTGTACTCTGCTCCACTCTCGTCTATCTTGCGGTGAGCTCTCTCTCTCTCTCTCTCTCTCTCTCTCTCTCTCTCTCTCTGCATGCATTGCATAGGTGCTTGAGACCTCACGTGTGGTGATCCCCCGGCCTCTGTAGGGTTTGATCCTCCTGGCGATATCGCAATTGACGCCGAGCCTAAAACCAAGCCATTCCTTACATCTCCATGAGACGTTATTTTTCCTAGGTATATATTTGGTATCCATAGGCACCGGTGGGCACAAGCCAGCCCTGGAAAGTTTCGGCGCCGACCAGTTCGACGACAGCCACGCGACGGAGCGGGTGCAGAAGATGTCTTTCTTCAACTGGTGGAACTGCGCCCTCTGCTCCGGCGTCTTGCTCGGCGTCACTCTGATTGTCTACATCCAAGAGAAGATAGGCTGGGGCATCGCCAACATTGTGCTTGCCGCCGTCATGGGCGCCTCGCTCGTGGTTTTCCTCGCCGGACGGCGGGCCTACCGGTACAGGGTGCCGGAGGGAAGCCCATTGACGCCATTGCTGCAGGTCGTCGTCGCCACCGTCAGGAAGAGGCACCTCGAGTTACCTGCGGACGCCAACGAGCTATACGAGATCAAGCCACAGAATGTCAAGAAGAGGCTGCTCTGCCATACCAACCAACTTAGGTGAGAACTAACGTTCCTTTCACTGCCCCTTTCTATTTGCGCAAAGTGACCGGTCGTGAAATGCAATTAGCAGTGAGAAGTGACTGGTGATTGCGATTTCAGTTTATCCTATGCATCCAATTTTCCTGCTCCCGAATGAACAAATCATTAGGAAATCTTGCAAAAGCAAAAGAAAGTAGCACACACAGTAACCAGCCTTATATTACGTACGTACCTACGTCATGATCAAGATCTTGTTGATCTTGTTGTGAACTAACCATGCACGTACGTACATGATGATATGGTAGGTTTCTTGACAAAGCGGCCATAGTGGAGAACGGGGGCGCCGGCGGCGAGAGGCGCGGGCGTTGGTGGCTGGCTACGGTGACGCAGGTGGAGGAGACGAAGCTGGTGCTGGCCATGGTGCCCATTTGGCTGGCCACCCTCCCGTTCGGCATCACGGCGGCGCAGGTGTCGACCTTCTTCATCAAGCAGGCAAGCGCGATGGACCGGCGTCTCGGGCCGCACATCGCGCTCCCGCCAGCGTCCATCTTCGCCCTGGCCTCCATCGGCATGATCATCACCGTGGCGGTGTACGACAAGGTCCTGGAGCCGTACCTGCGGCGCGTGACGGGGGACGAGCGTGGGATGAGCATCCTGAAGCGCATCGGCGTCGGCATCGCGTTCACGATCGTGGCCATGGCTGTGGCGGCCGTCGTCGAGAGGCGGCGCCTCAGATCCGCAGCGCCGGCGTCCATGTCGGTGTTCTGGCTGGTGCCGCAGTTCATGCTGATGGGCGTCGGCGACGGGTTCGCTCTCGTCGGGCTCCAGGAGTACTTCTACGACCAGGTCCCGGACAACATGCGCAGTCTGGGCATCGGGCTATACCTAAGCGTGATCGGTGCCGGCAGCTTCCTGAGCAGCCTGGTGATCACGGCGGCGGATCGCGTGAGCTCGCGCGGCGGGCGGGCGGGGTGGTTCGGCAAGGACCTGAGCCGCAGCAGGCTGGACCTCTTCTACTGGCTGCTCGCCTGCCTCGGCGCCGTCAACCTCGCCTTCTACGTCGTCGTCGCCACCAGGTACTCGTACAAGGCCGTCAAGGCCGCCAGGGTCGGCGACGAGAAGGGCAGAGCGGGCGATGTCGAGTGCGCCACCGCTTCCGCTGGTTATTAACCAACGTGGCCTAGCTAAGCTAGAATGGAAATGCATGTCGCTAGATAATGCTACCAGATTACATGTGTGCCATGCCAAATTGTATAATTTTCAGTAAGGATTAAGGGATATTATATGTATATGTTTGTTTTCTGGGTGCCGATCGACCTGTGTGTTGTGGGGTGCACAAGTGATGTTTCGTTTGATGGTGTAACAGTATTAATCATTAAAAAAACAAATTGGTCATGCTTAATGCAATTAAGTAATGACAGTGTTCTTTGTGGCTTGTCTCAAAAAGCAAAACATCGAAACGGGATGGTTTTTTGAAACGATTTCTCGAGTATAAAACTGTGTGTATTATCTGTGTCGATATTTTCATCGTTCTTTACTGTGTTAAAAAATACGCTTTTACTATTGCACGATGATTTTAAAAAAATTTGGCTTCAGTCAATTTTCCTGTCCGTTTGATGTTGCTTTGAGATTGTATTTGTTTGGCTTCGATCGAATGAAACGGGCCCGTAGCCTCATCGGATCGTCGTTAGTGTTAGCGTTGTGTTTTTGTATTCCTCAATCGGCACGACTATCTTGGGTATGTTCTTTTCAGTTTTTAAAAATTGTTTTTCGATTTTTTCACGATAATTAATTTTTAAACGGAGTATTTTTTTAAGATGAGTCTACTGGTTAATTATACTACATACTGTACGGATTTCATTTATATTGACAAAAATCATATATAAGTTTATATTATTCTGTAGTCATAAGACATAACAAAAAAACTATAATGAACAGAAAAAAAAAAGAACAGGCCTTTATCCCTTTGGACCATTTGTGTCCAGCGGAGGTTTCGAGTCCTTCCGACCGTTGTGTCCGAGCGGAGGTTTCCAGAGTCGAAAAGGCGGCCCGCGGCCAAACTGATTCGTCTCCTCGGCGGAGAGAGGAGGAGACTTGGGCGTCCCTATTCATGTGCGGCTTCTCGGCGATTTCATGGTTTGTGCCCTTGCGCTCCATTCCGCATCCCATTCTGCTTGGTGTGTTGCTGGTGTGCTTTTGTTGCTTGCTGCTGACTGATCTGCTGCGCTTCATGCGAGCTCAATTTGTTCGGTGCTCTTCCTTGCAGCATGTTGATTACGTGTGCAGTCTTATGATCAAACCTATGTCTATGAATCTGATCAGATGTATGGTTGTTTTGTTGGTTGATTTGAAACATACATATGGAGTATGACATATGTCACCTAGATCTGATCAGACCTATGGTTGTTTTTTTGGCTGGATTCTATTATGGTGGGGAGCATGGATGGTTTGCTGAGATCCGTGGTGTTTTGTATAGCTGTTCCTTGCATACCTGAAAGTGTGCTTAGAGCTAGTTGGCCTCTCTCGATGGATCCTTGCGCTGCTTCGTTGGCGCGCTCCTGATGCCTCGATTGGGGGAGGTGCCTGGTTTGGTGTGGTTGCGCGTCTGCGGCTTTGGTCAGGGGGTTGATTCGCGTCGCATGCCTGTATTACGGTGCTGTCAGATTGGGGATCAGGGGAGGCAGCGGGATTGGTAGAATTAGTTTGTCATCGAATCTGGTTTTGGATAATAGGCATGTCATGTGTAGACGCAACTAAGGTTTCATTGAACTGTGGAAAACATTTATTGATCTAGCTGTTATCAAATGGTTACTAGTAGTAGGGGTGTATCAGCTCTGCAAGGAACTAGGAAACTAGAAATTATGGTGAACTCATTTGGGGAGGATCTATGAGCTGCAGGTGCGTGTTAAATGCCTGCTTATGCTTTATTTGGCACATTTGTTGTAGTCTATTCAATGGTCTTCAGGGCAGATGCTAATTTTTAGAAATGCTGAGACCAATAAGGTTCTGCTCTTTTGTCAAAATTTAGCCGGCTGATTCTAAGATGTGTCTTCTTTGTTAGAGGTCGTGTGCGCAAGAGGTCACTGTAAGGCCTGTTTTGGGGTAACTTAGGCATGTGCTTATCACCAAAATAAACATATGCTGGGGTCAAATAGGGTACTGGTTTTAGCCTTTTAGGCTTGCTTTTTTTAAAATCGTTCCACCTTTATTCCACAAGAATGAATCTGATATACAGGTGATAATTGGGGGGTGGGCAAAAAGATCAAAGTTCACAACCAACGTGATTTATTTAATTTTCTTTTCAAAATACAGGTGGGAAGCAATTAAAGATTTTAACCTTGTTCTATTGCTTCCTGGATGTTTCATTGCCAACTAATGTTCTCACAAACTTTGTTTTAACTTTGATGGTATCTATATAGTATTTGCAATCATTATGGACCTGCAAAATTATTGACTTCTGAGCAAATAAGTTATTTGACCTTTTTTATTTGGATTTTGTCTTCTGTTAGGGTTCACTTGGTCGGGAGAATTCTGTCCTTACAAACATTTAACTTTTTTGGGTTCATCTGGTTTCAACATTTAACTTTTTTGGGTTCATCTGGTCCCAAATGAAGATAACCTTTGTATAAATCATATTTTTTATAAGTTGCATACTGTTTCGATCAAACTTTCAGTTTCATGTAATGTGCAGCTTTCATACATTGACATGCCATTTACCATTTTTGCTTTGTTATGCTTTTTTTTGGCAATTTTGTTCTATGACAGTATGGGTATCTTGATTTTAACATGATTTACTTATGGTTCTTTGCAGCTTTGAAAGATTGATTCTGAGGGCCAGGCAAAGAGGGTGGTTGGCTGTTCTTGTGTCGTTGTCAAGGTAACGAATTGATTTCCCACTGTACTATTGCAATGAACTATTTTTGTTTATGTACGCATGAGAAGTTTGTTATTTTTAAATTTATGAGTTGGTTTGTTGCAGTTGGGCTTTTGTTTATTGTTTTGGCCTTGTAAGTAAAACGGGCTAGAATCTAAGGCTTAACAGGTGCCCTATGGGACGGCAGGCCCTTAACGTGTCAACTGCTGAAATTGTACATCTGAGGCTTAGCAGTTGGTACATTTTTTTATCGCCACAATTGTCTTTTGATAGGTCCATTTAGCAGTTTCTCATGTGCCTGTTCAATGTTCCCTCCATATAGATCACCTTTAATTTGAGGCAAAATTAGGCTAATTGTGTACCTATAACATTAATGGGCGATTATTATACTGACCGAGATATTTTGAATTCTAAACCTCATACCATTCTAACTGGAAAATTAATTTCTCAAACAATTAAGCAGCTGATTGTAATTTATCGAATAGCTATGCATGTTACTCTTATTTTGTCTGCAAGTACATAGTTGGTTCTCTGAACCATCTGTTGTAGTAGGCTTACTTTTTTTGTTTGCTTTCGTGCTTTGCCAAATGAAGGGTTACTGGCAATCGAGCTTTTTTTCTTTTCCATAGTATGGGAGATGACCTGGTTCTACCACCTTGCTTCTCGCTCGGAGATCAAAATTGTATTGCTCAGCTAAGAGTTAGATGATTTTTCATTCAAACTCAATATATATGAAAAATAATGTTTTCTTTGTATGTACGATGATTTGCATTTCTTGTAGTTTGTAATATGAAAGTTAACCATAGAACTAACATATGCATGGACATGTAAACTATGTTGCGCGGATACTTCACAAAAGTCGCGTACCAGTATCGGATACTGTACCAGATACGGATACTGCCCCGATACGTCCGGATACGTATCCTGCACGTATCCTGATTTACTGATTATTCAAAAAAAGAAAACAAGTCCCGATACTTCTCCGATACTGCTCCGATATTTCTCCGATACTGCTCCGATATTTCTCTGATACTTCTAACCTAATATTCCCCCAGTTCCCCACCCCCACCCCCCACAACCTCAGATCCCATCTATTCCTCCACCCCGCCGCCTGCACGAAAAAACCGACGCCGCCAAGGCGCCGACTTGGCTCGCCTCCACGACCGCCGCTCCTATGCCGCCTCCGCTCGCCCCCCGCCTCGCCTGGCTCCTCCGCTCGCCCGGCGGGCGGCGAACGGCTTGGAGGCGAGTTGATTCTTGCGTGGCGCCGACGGAGGTAGGCCTGTGGGGGTGCGCCGGCGTGGGGCGCCAGATCTGGAGCGGGGGAGCCGGCCCGGAGAGGACTCACCGCGGCGCCGCCTCGCGGACGCCGAGAGGAGCCGCCGGCCCGCCAGCGTCGTGTGAGGCAGGGAGGGGGCCAGGGGGAACCGGGGATGGATCTGCCGTGCCGGAAGGAATGCGCGCTGTCGGGAGGGAGGGAGTGCATTCCGTGGCCGGCCGTTTGTCAGAGACACTGAGAGACCGGAAGAAAGAAGTGGAAAGGAAATGAGGATTGAAACGAATGAATCTGGACTTCACTTGGGGCAGTTTGCTTTGGGCATGATAACCGGTAAAGTGGTAAGTGGCTGTGGTCTGTAGACTGTGGCACTGTGGTGTGGTGGCTAGTTTGGTTAGATGCCACATGCCAAATGGTCTCCTGTCTTCTTTTATGTTATTTTGTACAATGTATTTACTTCAATACTTCACTATTCAGCAGTATTCATGTATTAATGATGCTTGACACAATACAAATTCATGGTGTGGACTTGGCTACGAGGGCCTGACCGCCTAGAGGGGACTGTTGGCTGTGGCTTTGCATTAATAGGTGAGCTGACTATCCGATCCTCTCTCTTCTGCCTGTTTTGTCTGCTGCTGCTGGCCATCAATTTTATTGGTTGCGGTGTAACTGAATGTTAGCAAATGCTTCATTGCTTCTTGCTGTTTAGCACACATTAGCCATGAAAGCATTGAAATGTTAACATATGAATGTTAGCATAATAGCATATGCTTCCTACTGTTTAGCACTCATTAGCCATGAAGGGATGAGGTTAGCATATGCTTCCTGTTGTTTAGCATTGAAATGTTAGCATAATAGCATATGCTTCCTGCTCTTTAGCACACATTAGCCATGAAAACATTGAAATGCTAGCACAATAGCATATGCTTCCTTCTGTTTAGCACACATCATGGCATCTGGTGGTGGTGGATATGGAGGCTCAAGTATTGTGATTCTATTATTTATTTTATTATTTGTGTAAATGTACTTATCTATTCTCTTATTCTTCACAGATGGTTCGTTATATTAGTCTAACAGTCAGGAGGAAGACAAGCAGAACCAAGCAATTTGCTACATCAATATTAAGGCATTCTCGGTTTCTCAATTCCTTATAAGAATTCATTAATTTCTTATTTTTATCTTTTATATATATATATATATATAAAAGATAAAAATAAGAAATTAATATATATATATATAGGACGCTGAAATGGGGCACCAAGGTGCCCAGACACCTAGGCTCCCTGCCGTTAGATTGCTTTTAGATACGTGCTAGTGCAATGGTATGTAATATATTAGGCATGCTAAATCAATCATGGAAGGAAAATCTTAATCATGGATGGAAAGTCTCAATCACACTAGCACGCATCTAAAAGCAATCCAAAGGTAGGGAGACTTGGTGCCCAGACATCTAGGTGCCCCTGTTATTTATACTATATATATATATATCCGTATCGGAGTATCTGGGTAACATAGCATGTAAATAACCTGGGAGATGAGATGAAATTGGTAGCAAACAATGGTAATATGCTGGGTAGTATTCTTGGTCAGTTTTCAGAACTTGCAGATAATTAGAAGCGAACTTGCATTGATAATGTGATGTGCAATTTTAGCTCATAGATTGCGCAAGTTATCCTATATGACTACTTAAGAGATGATGGCTATTTACTTTTTTTCGTTGTATGGAGAACCAGACATGATACTTTCTCACTTGCATTATTGTGCATGCAATGGTGTTCTGTTATTTTTTGTTGCCCTGGCCATATTTTGATGGTACCTTTTAGTTTGCTTTATTGTCCTGCTTGTATGAGTTACATGTTCAATATTAATGTTTTGTTTTATGGATGTATGTTCTAAGGGTGGAGCAGGGGTTCGGGGGTTTTCTCGATCTGCGTGAGAGGATCTTCTCTTAAGCAAAAATGACCGGGGCCGTCTAACCCCCCGCAGGTCGAGTTTTTTTTTATGGATGTATGTTCTACTACTTCTTTAATGCTATCCTGAGCAACTGATTTCACTCAGATGCCTGATGGTATGGCTGCTAAAATGGGTGGAGCTGTCCAAGTGCATAATGATGACAGTGTTAAACGCACACAAATGGCACAGCCTAGCTTTGGCAATGATTCACAAAAGAGTCTGTACTATTGTATTACAAGACTAAAATTAGACATAACTATACAAGTTGCCTTTTTTTTTCCACAGATTTTTTGTGCAATGTGCATTCTCTATTAGAACATGGTGCATTTTTTACTGTATCCTACTGGTTTTCTAAAAGATTGTGAAATTTATTCACTTTGATTTGTTTCTGTTCAACCACACGAAATAATATTGGCAGAGATATATAGTTGGCAGAAGAAAATAAGGCCAGAGCAAGTTGGGAGAAAAATCAAGAGTAAACATGCAGAAAACGAGATGCGCAAAGCGGGAAGAACAAGTAGAAGAAGAAAAACCAGGGGATTCTGCAGTCCCAGATCCATTTGCACAGGCCAGTCCATCATTCCTCTCCAATGCCTCGTCCTCCTTGCTTTCTTCTGCCCCTCATGTCTTCTGCGATCCCCCTCCCTTACATGATTGCCTTTTTTTTCCGTCTACTTTTTTTGGGCCTCACTATTCTGCAGAATACAGGGGTTACGCGATCGTCTTTTTTTCTTTATACTTGTTTTGGGCCTCACTATTCTGCAGAATAGACGCGATTCTGCATTGTTCTGATTTCTTTTTACACACAAATGAATCGGCCTTTTAATTGGGTTGGGACACTAACGGGTCAGAGCTTGGAATTTGCGGGCCCGTTAACATTTCGCTGGGCAGCCATACAAAAGTTACAGTGAAATAGCCCAGGAACAACATAACCGCATGGGAATCGTGTGGTTCTTAGAATCGACTCAAAGTTCCCGTTATTTTAGTCGACTATGCAATACACAGTTTCTAAAAAATATAAACAAAAAATCATCAGCTACAGCTAAAAAATATCAACCCCAATGTATGCTACTGCAGAACAAATGACGATAGAGAGCACAGCGGTAGGTGCAGAGTTCGAGACTTTTGAGTAGTTCGACTAGTTGGGCCGGAATGCCCATGTTAAGCCCATCAACGGGACATTTGGGCTTAAACCCGCCTGAAGTTCGGCCCATTAAGTCACTGCACTAGCCCATCACGGGAGTCCCTGTGGCTTGGGCTGTTTATCGTATATCTCTGGCCCAAATCTGCAGTCCTAGACGAATCCTCTCATGCACACCTCAGGAACGCATGCAATTAAAAATGAGTTCCATTTCTTGACTTTATTATTTATACAGCATCCATTTTGCATTTCAGTTCATTTGTATGAAGAAAATCTACAATGGATTTAAGACTATATGATTGGAGTAACTGAATAATCACATGCCAATCCTTGGTGATCGGGAGCTTAATCAAATTAAAGCAATCACATGCACGGACTAAACAGTGAGTAATCCAAGAAAGAAAAGGCCAAAGTGGTACAACTATGCGGTTGTGTATAGTGTATACTGCTGTAGCCAGGCTAAAAAAAAGTTTCCGATTGGATTCCTTGGGTGTTGGCATAATTTCAATCTGTGCATCGGTCTGTAAAAAAGGAAGAAGCAAGAAACAAACTACACATGTGATACACATGCAGCTGGTGTTTCAAACAGTAGCAAGAGTAATTCCCTTTATACCCTTGTGGTGGAATCGTGCCAAGAATGTCCTTTCAAATGTTCAGATCAAGTCCATTTTTTACTTGCCATTGGCAGGTTAAGTCAATTTAATTATTTTGGGAAAGTAAAGCAAGAGATAAACAGTCACTAGTTATTTTACACCAAGCAATAGACGAAGGAGACGTGTCAGTCGCTGGAATACGTCCATGTCCTTTTCATTCCCCCAACATTTCCTCGTCGCCGCGGTCCCATCGTCCGACCTGTTATCGCGTACGGTACCACCACTTGTGATCTTCTGTGGCATCTGTTCAGCATTCGCTTTCTTTGCTTCCAGTCTAAGCAGCAACGATCGGCAATTACATACGGAAATCTAGTAATGTACAAGGTTTCAACTAACCACAATTTTACTCTTACTATTGTTTTCTGTTAAGATTTACAAGATAAAATGTAATAGAAATAAGGCAAACCCCCTTAGAGCAACTTCACTGGAATGAGCTATCACCTTCAAGCGAATTCTTCTCCAGCGACAACAGCGGCCTATAGTGACGTGTTAAGGTTAGTGTTTCTTGGGTTAAGTTTGGATCCATTAACTGTGAAGCGGCCTATAGTGACGTGTTAAGGTTAGTGTTTATTGGGTTAAGTTTGGATCCATTAACTGTGACGCATGTTCATTATCATGGAACATGACACTAAACAACAGATTGACTAATAAAAAAACGTCTTATTGAATGGTAAGTTATATACTTGCATTGCAGCGGAACAATAGCCGGATGTAGTATACTTTTATTACAATATTATTGTCATGTAGAACTTAAATCTTTAATACACCATTTTCTGATTAACAATAATGTTACAAAAATGTTATAGAAGTTCCATTGTACGCGCTAATTATACAAGTATTGGATACAATTATTTAAACATCCTAACTTTTGGAGACAAAGTATTAAAGGTAGTCCACCTATCCCATTCTCTGACCAAGGCATTAATCTCATCACGATCCTCGATATGCTCATTATCATCTCATGTGCGGTGTCCTCTATGTTGAATATCTCACATCCAACTTGAGGAAATCCCTAGTTAGATTAGGATCTAATAAATCAATTTAATAGCAAGGGTGAGTACAAATATACTTGGTAAGAATTAATATCAACAAAACGCAACTGTACGACTTCTTTATCATCAAAATTATTTTCTATCTCTTCCTTCTTTATAAAATAGATTACCAAATTAAAGTGAAGATTTGTAAGTTTTAGTATTTCCAATACACTGGTCATCCTGGTGAAAGAGAAAGAACCCCTCGTCAGTCTCTGTAGCCTACAATTCAGGAGACAGACATGAATTCCATGATTTGATTAGTGTTGCGCAAGCTTGTGTCACTTTATCCATAGTTACTCTGAACTCTTTACAACTGGATCATCCATATTTCCTTAGATATGGTGTTGAGTTTAAAGTACAGAACGTTTTCTCTAGTTACATTATCATATCTTCACCCAACTATTCTTAATCAGCGGCCCGGGGTGGTCTGTTACCCTCACCCGACACCCACCGACCTCGAAGTAGTCATTGGTTGGGGCGGTCTAACTCTCACGTAATACTCCACTGCGCTAATATATGTGCTTAGGCTTGTCACTTTTGGGCTCTATACCGGTTCTAGCTCTACCTGCTTTGGATCCACCACTTCTAGGTTCTATATCAGTTTTGGTTTTCTCTACATATTTATACTACTTACCTATGTGGAGATGATAATAACATTGTAGGGTACCATTTTTTGCTCACGCAAAGTGAGAATATGGTTGACACTAAAAATACGGTTCTGTACCCAAGTGAAAGTTGTTTAGTCCTTATATTATAGCCATATGTAGAGAGCCCCAACCAACCCCTCACTTTCCTAACCAGGCACCCTCTACTCTCCTATTATACATAACTTGCAGTCCAGTAGCTCTTCCAGCTGGGCTTGCCCTGTTTTTCTGATCTTTTTTTATTTCTTATAAGGATCTTCCCTTCTTTGGTCTCTTTTCTTTTCTCATCTTTTCATCAATTCTTAAAAAAGTATTTTTTAATGCAACAGGTTATAGTATATATTATGAAAGTAGTTTTTCTTAATTTAGTATATATTATGAAAGTAATTTTTCTTAATTAATATAACTAATGAGAGCAATCAAAGGTAAACTTGTCTGGAATTTGATATTAGTTCCTAGTTTTAAGTATGTTCGGGTAAAGTCTTTCCCTTGACTCGAATAGTCATCTACAATTAGTACGTAGGTTATGGCTTAATTTATGGAAATATAAGAAAATACATCATGCCAATGTGCTCCTATGGCGGTGTTGTGGTAAAAATGAGGGTTACCCTCATGGACCGAAGGTCCTGGGGTGAATTTGGCATTGTGGTTCAGATTTCTACTGTTTAAGGTAAGGTTAGTGGAATTTAAAGTGAGTGTTGACTTGATTTTCACCAGATGATGAAGTCTAGTAAAGCGTGAGGTGCCAGTAGACCCTGGACAGTCCTGGTATCTCGGTTCGAGAAGCCTTGCACCACCGAAAGGATGTAGACCAGCTAACCATCCTCCTTGCCAAGGCGCGGGGGAAAAGGGCAAGGGCCAAGCTTGCACCATTCCGGTCCAAGGATTGGTCCCAGGACGCCAGTTGGACCCCTACAAAGCAGAAGGTCCTGACTTGTTGTACTGCTTCGATTTACCTTGCCTTTGTCTTTCTTGATCGAGATCCAGCTGTTGAAGTTGCAGGTGCCGGTGCTCGTGGAAGATGAACCAGATGGATTACCTGCAGGAGTGCGGGTAATTACTAGCACTATGGGGTTTTCTGCCTTGGCCGACTGCACCAACTCCTTGAGCATGAATGTGGAACGTGCCTCAAGGAACATGGGGAAGGGCTTGAGTAGCGGGATCATGAAGGCATGGACGACATACTTGTCACTGATGCCGTGCAGCAAGGTGAGGACCAGAGTCTGATCCGAAACTGGATGACCAATGTCACGCAATGCATTTGCAAGAGACTTGAGAGACGATGGTAGTATGCAAACACGGTCGTACTACCCTACACAGACCCTACACAACGCCATGGAGTTCTGCTTCAAGATGAATGGCTTGAGCTAGTTCATTGTCACGGAACAAGCCCTCGAGCTCGCACCATGTGCCGTACGCTGTGGAGTTAGGATTCATCACCATCTGGAACAGCTCGGTGGAGATGGTTGTATAGAACCATTGGAGAACAATGTAGTCCTCCTATACCCATGCTGGGTCGTTGTGGATGGGATCTGAGCCATCGACGTGATGGCGCAGAGAGTATCTGCTGAGATGGATGAGGAAGAGACATCTCCACTAAGAGTAATTCGGGACTTGAAGGTCTAGAACAATGGGAATGAAGGCCTTGATGTTGCCTACTTGGAGAGCAAGAGTGGAAGGAGTGAAGACGGAGGCACTCTGGGAAGAGGTGGAGGAAGAAGAGGTGGAACCGGCAGTGCCATTGCCGGCGGTAGAAGAACTGGTTTCACTCATATCTGGGAAGAGGATCGTTAGTAGTCTGATAGCATGATAAATGTATAATGGCAGCACACTTGTATTCTCATTGCATTAACATATAAATAGTATATTGAGAGATAAGTACATGGTACGTTGAGCAACAGAAACACGCGAACAAAGTGGATTGGCAGTTACATACCGAGCCCATGAAGCACATGAATTGTTGGTGCATGCCGTAAGACCAGGACCTAAATATTATCTATACAGTTGTGTTTAGCCGACTAACATAAAGTTGTTCTGCCGATTTTCTTTTGTGTAACTAATATAGTTGTACATGCATCTGTAGCAGTGGCGGAGGACGGGGAAAAAATGCGGTGGGGCGGATCGCCCGCCGCCCGCCCCCCCCCCCCCCCCCCCGCGCCCGCCTCCCGCCGCCCGCATCAAGGTCTGGCGCACGCCAGACCTTACCCTATCGAGTCCTCCGCCACTGATCTGTAGCTCTATCAATCATAACCACGCTCCAATTGTTCTTTTGTTCCTATATTCACCATAGCGAGCTGAGCTTTCATATATGTTCCTATGTTCGCTGATGCTTGGTCATCCAGATGACATCATGATAAGAAAGAATCCACTCATTCTAGAAAGATAAGCAAGAATGTGGAGAGAGAATGGACAAGCCCCACGGACCAGATGCTAGATCTGCACCTAGAATTCTTCAAGTGTAAATGTTCCTTGCATACGGTGCAGTCCAGTCTATTCAGTCCTTCCCTGCATCTTCCACGCTCCTGAAGAAGTCAGTAAAATGGTCATGGCATATTCTTTTGGGTTACTATTTATGATTTTTAGTTAGAGTTTGAGTGCTCGTGCGAACGAATTAAAAGCTGATATACCATTTCTAAAAGTCTATCTCGATAAACCGTTTTGAAACGATGACATCATTCTATTTGTTTGTTCGAGAGAAATCATGAGCTAAAAAGATGCTTATCAATATCAAATGGCTGACCCTATGTTACGTAATAGTAAGGTTAACCCGATGAAAGTCTCTGCACTCCATCCATGCAGAATTCAGAAAACAAGACACAAGGAAACAGCACGATATAAATGTTCGTGAAGACTTGAATGCATGCATCAATCAGGCATTGACTCGCCAGGTTTCTGAATTTTTCTTCGTTGTTGTTTCTGGAAGACAGGCAAGTCCCAAATGAATGAGAATAGATGGACTGACTGACTGACCAACGAACGATCATCGACCAGACCTTCAGTCCCGGCACAGCTTCAACCGCCGTCTGCCGCAGAAGTCGCCCGATCCAGTTTTAGTTTCTGATTTTTTTTTCTGACTTTCTATTTATTTAATTTGAAAGTTAGTGGAAACACGTCAGGTTTCAATATCTATTTATTTTGGTTATTTTAACTTTTTTGTTTTATTTTTTTACATTATCTACGACAATATAATAATTTTTTATTTTTCAATTAAATAACTTAGAAAAAATCAACATAATTTTAACCAAAAGCAAGAAACTTTAAAGCTCTTTGGAGCTGGCTTCGTATCACCTTCTCTGCTCTGCATGTGTTTCCTGACCGGCCATGGATGTTTCGCTGTGCACTGTTGCAGCCATAGGCCTCACGTGCTTCTGCCAAGTGCTAGCTAGTGTCTACTTGAGCCCCCCTCCCCCCCCCCCCCATCGCGTCATCTCCCCGTTGATCCGATCTGCTTTTGACGCTCCGGATCTCAGGATCTGATCCGATCCCTACCTGTTGTGTGGGCCTGTTCTTTTGGACTTTTGAAATCGGTTTTTGGTTTCTGTTACAGTATCTAACTTTCAAATGGAGTATTTTTTTTCAAAACGAAGTCTACAAGTTAAACGATTTACACGTTAAAAATCAAACAGCTGTACCAGTCAAAATTGTAAGTGAGTACTGTCTCTCCATAATTTGTACTGTAAATAGTCAAAATTCAAAAATTTCAGCCAAAACCCATAAGCCGCAGCAAAAAAAACAAACAAACCATGTATCTAGTGTATTATGTCGGATGCGTAAAACTTCCACGCCTACCGGATGTAAAATCCCGGATTGACACCCACATGGTGAATATGAGAACTGTAAGAAAACCGTAACGACAAATCCCAAAAATTGGCCTGCAACACGGTTACCATATTGCCGTGGCCTGGTGGCACGATTCATACGTACCGTGCTCCTGGTAAGTACAGGGGTGTTTGTATTATCTGTTGTTGCTGATTTTTAATTGTGATTGGCGATTTTTAGCTAAAATAAATAGTAGTAATTGAAAGAAATTGCTTTTAAAAGGAAATGACAAGCAGTAGAAAAGTGAGTAAGAGATACGTGTGTGAGATAAGAATAAGATAAGTGAAGAAACCGTTTCGAGAAATCATATATCTGTATTTACTTCTAACTAGATAAGCTAGAAACAGAAATTAACACGAACACCCCCGTAATCTAGAACAAACGGTTAAAATATGTGCTATTCTTCGTCCTTTTTGCGAACGTGAAATAGCTGTGGCGTTTGCATTGACAGAAGATGCCATACATGCATAGAGATTGTTGACTTGGGTCTAGGTGCTAACCACGGGGGAGAGGAGGATGTGAAAGGCACTCTAGCTGAAGGGTGTTTGGTAAAGTAGCAATTGGTAGCCACTGTTTGATAGTGAGCGATGGGCCTGTGACACGCGCTGCTTGACTGGCTGGCGTCTACATGATGAGATGTCGTACGTCGTCGTCTGCAGCATAATAAGGGTGCTTTTGGTTGAGCTTTTAGGAGCTACTTTTGCTTCTAAAAAGTCAAAAGCCAACCAAAGGGGTGGAAGTCAGAAACTACTTTTTCAGAAGCAGCTACTTTTGGGTAGTATAGTTTTGAAAATACCTTGGACCCTACTTTTGGCTTTTGGCTTTCTGCTTTTTGAAATGGTGAAAACAGAGAGCTGTTTCACAGTTGTTTCAAGGAAAATAGAGATAGGAGGTAAGTTTTATACTTGTTTGAACCAAACAGCTTACAGCTTTTCCACAGCCCACAACCTACAACAGCTTTTCCACAACCCATAACTCATAGCAGCTTTTTCAAAAGACACAGCTCAACCAAACACACCCTAACTGCCTACAAGTGGCTCATTCGTAGCTCGTTACCCACACTACAGTCTATACTTGTAGCCAGTACTACTTCCTACCTATGTGCATGCACCCACGGACTACAGTGAAGTCCCAATCTCAAAACTGGGACTTTTTTTTCGTCAAGAAAAGAAGAGAGTGCACGAGCTTCCTGCAGCCATTGGGCTTGTTTACTTTTAACTGTGGTTTATAATTTTTTGCTGAAATTTTTAAATTTTGGCTATTTACGGTACAGATTACGGAGAGATCGATACTCACTTGCGATTTTGGCAGGTACAAATGTTGGACTTTTAACGTATACTACGTTTAACTTGTAGATCTTGTTTTTAGAAAATACTCTGTTTAAAAGTTAGGTACTGTAGCGGCTGCGAAAAACCGGCCAACTTATGACCTTCCAAACAGGCGCTATGATTCCTAGCTAGTCCAACTGGTACGGCTTCTCTTATGTGCGGCGTTGCTAGTCTTCTAGGAGTACTACTGTATGCAACATTTGCATGTTCTGTGTCGTCCGGTTCGATGATAGGGTTATGTCCAAAAACTATGCACTAGGTGAGTTACTTGCATTTTTCATGGTTCGATCGTGCCGTCTCTGAAGTTTGTCCACTTTTCAAGGGAAGTCAGGTAGTGCATCTATCACGGACGGGCACCGCGGTATATGTAGAGCAAGGGGCGTGTTAGTTTCTATCACTAGTTTTTATTAAATATTATCTAGATATTTTTTTTAAACTATTATTTAGATTTAGAACTGTTGAATTAAAGATCCAATGTCAATGAATTCTCTCCCTCTTCCTTGAATTCTGCTCCTTCTCTTTAAAAAATCATCCCTTCAAAAACAAAGGGGTCTTGATCTCTAATCTAAGAATCATAATTTTGGATGATAGTTATGAAAAAATATCCAGATGGTGGCTAGTCACTCCCAAAAACAAAGGAATGTCTATACAACATCTGACTGTTTTTTAGAACAAAAACAGTCAGATTGATCTGGGGCGTTAGATCTCCATCCAACGGATCCACTCATACAAGCTCCCCTCCAAAAAAATGACCCCCTCTAAAAAAAATGATCTAAGGTGTTGGATCTCCATCTAACTGTTCAAAATCTGACTATTTTTGTTCTAAAAAATAGTCGAATATTGTATAGACACTCCTCATAAATAAAGTCTATAGAAAATTAGTGATTTAGATGAAAAAATCTAAACAAAAGCTCAAGTTGGTCTAAAACCTGTTGCTCGAGGCTTAGGCTAAGTTTGATTCCGGCCCTGCCTGCCTTCCACCAAACTCACAGATCGAAATGACAGAACGTCGTTGCCAACCAACGAGTAGTGGCGTGTTTTCACGCCTTCTCACGCGTCCAAACTCTCACCCTGGTCGTCCGTTTCCACCACCTCCGTCCGGCCGCTCCCAACTCCCATCCTGATCGATCGATCGATCGAGCTCCCTTCCAATGCCGCCGCCGTCCACTTCCATGTCCCTCTCACCGTACGCGTCGCACAAGCAGCAGCAGAGCCAGCCAGCAACTACCTCCCTACTACCCGCGCGGTGCACAAGAACCCAGTGATCGCGGAAGCAAAGCACACCTTGTGTTTGTTTAGCTGTTTCCATTCCACACGTCGTCGTTCCCAGCGCGCGCGGTTAATTGTTGTTGCCGTCTGTCTTATGCCGGCCGTTCTTGCCATGCTTCCGCGGCGGCTGCGGCTGATCGAGCTGTTCGCGTTCTTGCTCGTTCTTGCTTGGGGTGGCGCCGCCGCCACCGACGAGTTCGTGTTTGCCGGCTTCGCCGGCGACAGCGTGACGACCAGCGGCGCGGCGGTTGTCACCCCCACCGGCCTTCTGCGGCTCACGAATGATACGAACGAGAGGTTCGGCCACGGCTTCTACCCCGTGCCGGTCCGCTCCAAGAACGCCTCCACCGGCGCGCCGGTCTCCTTCTCCACCACCTTTGTGTTCGCCATCGTGGCGCGGTACCCGGACGCACACGGCCACGGCCTGGCCTTCGCGCTTGCGCCGTCGGTGGCCGTCCCGGGCGCCGTGGCCGGCAAGAACCTGGGCCTGTTCAACACGTCGGACAACATGGGCAGGGGGAGGAGCGAGATCGTCGCCGTCGAGCTCGACACGGCGCTGGACGAGGAGTTCCAGGACATCAACGACAACCACGTCGGCGTCGACGTCAACAGCCTGCGGTCCGTGAACTCGACCCGGGCGGGGTACCACGACGTCGGCACCGGCAGATTCGCCAACCTCAGCTTGAGCAGTGGCGAGCGACTGCAGGTGTGGATCGAGTACGACGGCGACAGCACGCGCCTCGAAGTGACGGTGTCGCCGGCCGGCAAGCCCAGGCCGGCCATGCCGCTCGTGTCATGCAGCGTCAACCTCTCGTCTGCCCTGGCCGACGACACGTACGTCGGGTTCTCCGCCGCGAATGGCGCGGCCTCGAGCTCGCACTACGTTCTTGGCTGGCGCTTCCGCCTCGGCGGCGGCCGCGCGCAGGACCTCGACCTCTCCAAGCTCCCGCCGCTCCCGTTGTCAATATCCAAGAAAAAGACGCCACCGCTACTGCTCGTGACACTGCTCCTCGTCGCCGTCGTGGTCCTGCTGCTGTCGTCGGCGGTCGTCGCGGCGCTGGTCGTGCGGCGTCGTCGGTTCGCCGAGGAGGAGGAGGACTGGGAGATAGAGTACGGCCCTCACAGGATCAGCTACAAGGACCTGCACGTGGCGAGCAAGGGCTTCCGCGACGTCATCGGCGTCGGCGGCTTCGGCCGCGTGTACCGCGGCGTGCTCCCGAGGTCGGGCGCCGAGGTCGCCGTCAAGAAGGTGTCTCACGACTCGCGGCAGGGGCTGCGGGAGTTCGTGTCGGAGATCGCGAGCATGAGCCGGCTGCGCCACCGCAACCTGGTGCAGCTCCTGGGCTACTGCCGAAGGCGGGGCGAGCTGGTGCTCGTCTACGACTACATGGCGAACGGCAGCCTCGACAAGCACCTGTTCGGCGACGCCAACCTGCAGCCGGCGCTGACCTGGGAGCAGCGCGCCAAGATCGTCCGGGGCGTCGCCGCTGGGCTGCTGTACCTGCACGAGGGGTGGGAGCAAGTGGTGGTGCACCGGGACATCAAGGCCAGCAACGTGCTCCTCGACGCCGACATGAACGGCAAGCTTAGCGACTTCGGCCTCGCACGGCTCTACGACCACGGCAGCAACCCGCAGACCACGCACGTCGTCGGCACGCTCGGGTACCTCGCGCCCGAGATGAGCAAGACCGGCAAGGCCACCACGAGCACCGACGTCTTCGCCTTCGGCGCCTTCTTGCTCGAGGTGGCCTGCGGCCGGAGGCCCATGGAATTCAGCTCCAACGCCGACTCGCCGGGGCTCGTCGAGTTCGTCCTCGACTGCTGGAAAGCCGGGAAGATCAAAGACGCGAGGGATCCAAGGATCGGCCAGTGCGACGAGGACGATCTCGAGCTAGTTCTTAAGCTCGGGCTACTCTGCTCGCACCCTGACCCGCGCCGCCGGCCGAGCATGAGGCAGGTAGTGCAGATCTTGGAAGGTGCTGCGCCGCCGCCGGGGACATTGCTGGAAGATCTCACTAGCAGCGGGATGCCGTTCGGGTACAACGAGTCGTTCGACGAGTTCGTCACCATGTTCCCGTCGACGTCCGAGATCACCACCGCCACGACACAGCCGCCGTCTTCGCACTCCACCGACGAGCAGCGGCTGAGTAGAGCCACGTTTTGAAGCCAATTTAGCACATTTTGGTAATGTGTATAGGATGGTTGATGTTGATGTATGTCAGTATGTGCTATGTGGGACTGGAAATTAAGCAAATAATTGCAGGATTGGGTGTATGGGACTCGCCTTGAAGTGAACATAGGATAGTATTAATTAATCGTTTTTAGAGGTGATCGAAGAGAAGTTTTGATCAGAGGGTAGTACACCAATCAGCGTTATCTCTTGTACTTTCTCAATAATGGAGTCTGCAAGAACAAATATTGCAACAAGAAACAGCTTCCATTCGCTCAATTCAAAACTGTAAGGGCATGTTTGAAACTCAGGAATCTCGTAGGAATTTCACACGAAACAATTTAATTCTCTCAGAAATTGAGAAAAATTCTCACGTTCCAAACGGAACCTAAAAGAAGAAAATGTGAATGATATGAATTCCAAAGTTTGCAGTTGCATCACTTTTTTCTTTCTTTCTTTCCTTTTTTTTGAAGTGTTTGCAGTTGTATCACTTTACAATCCAACACTTAAGAAACATCGGAAGAGTATGAAGTATGGTAATATCGATTCTGTCATGCGGCAAACATAAAATATTACCTCTGAAGAATGCGACCTATAATACTACTTCTGAATCCACGCACCCAGGCACGCTCGAGAACCGTGCTTGAGACAGTCTAAACTACGTGTTTAAGAAACACCTAGAATTTCATTCCTGAGTACGTCTGAGAACGCCACGACCACTCGTCTGAAAAATCTTCTTGCATAAAGAAATTATATCAGCTTACTTTCATTGTAGCTGACTACTAGTAGAACTATCTAGGTTGAGTTGACCATGTAAATTTGACGGCTACCCTACTATAGTCCCTAACCCGTTACTCGCCGCTGCCCATGTATGTATGAATTTGAAAGCATCCTACCATTCAGTCAGAGGGTCTAGTTTCTTATTTTCTTCACTTTTGTGCTGATGTCCAGCCTAGGGTTGCTCCAATTATTCATTTCTACACTAAGTTTAGTCCATATTCTCATTGTTACCGTACGTAGTAATCTAGCACACATGTATCAATTAATATGCAGCTAATACATGAATAATCGGGGCCTAATATCATGGAAATTGAACAATTGGCAGTCCACTGACATAATATTAATACGAGTGCAAATAATAGTACTACATACATAAACTTAGCATCATACAATAGCAAGTTCATAACTAACTTCACTCGTACATACGTTCTAAATATAGACATAAGTTCACAAATACAAATACATTACTCATTAGTTGGCACTATCATACCACGAAAACTAGCCATCCAGAGGCTGGAATGGACTAACATCTCATGCTACCCCATCGTTACTGCCATTGCTACCGTCTTTGTCATTGCTGGGTGTTGTTGGACCTCCAAAGCCTCTCCATATGGTGGCACTGAGGAGGGTGGTGGAACTAGGTACGATCGTGGAATAGTCATTGGAGGTGGATTTGGTGGATTTACTAGATCTCTCCCTAGCTCATTTCCCTGTTGTGTCGTATTTGAGGCTGGCATAGAATTGAGGGGACCTCCTGGTAGTGGTAGTAGTAGATGGATAGTATCTTGGAGTAGGGCTTGGACTGGTTTGGTGATGCTGCATCCAAAAATTTGTGTTATCTTCTGCTCTTACAAGAGCATATCCCTCGTGGAGTGGTGTACAACATCGTGTCCGCAATCATCACCATATTGGAGGTGATGCTACGGGCTGAGGGTGTTGTTATGCCTGATATATACCAGTCCATAATTCACAATTTCCGTTAGATATCTCAACACATGTTTTAATGCTTGCTTGTGTTGTACTGTTGGTCTTTCCATAAATTTGCTAAGTACTCCACCAAGTATGCAAGGTCTGGTGACGTATGTATCAAATACCGTAAGTAACCTATTATACTTCAAATTTTAGTCGCATCAATCGGCTCTCCTGCCTCATCTTTGTCGAGTTTTAATTTTGACTCCATGGGGTACTGACAAGGATTGCAACCCGTCATGCCTTGCATAGATTGATTGCTTGATTGAAATATTATGCTTACTTTGGATCTTGATTCAACTCCCAATATATCAATTTCTTTGATCTGTCATCTAATTTCTTCAGATGAGTGAGCACCTTTGCATATGCCACATAACTAAACACCCTCAAGTGTTCTAGATTTAGTTTTCTTCCGCTTAATTCTTCATACGGTGTCTTCCCTTCCAGAGCTTTTATGGGTACTCAATTGAGAATATACACAACATGTTTTACAGCCTCAGCCCAAAATCTTCCCAGTAGTTGTCTGCTCTTGAGTGAACTTATTGCCATATTCATAACCATTTGGTTTCTTCGCTCGACTACTCCATTCTGCTATGGACTGTAAGGAGCTGTGGAATACCTTCTAATTCCTTTCATCTCACAGATTGATTGAATTCTTGTGCCAAGAATTCACCCTCATGATCTGATCTCATAGCCTTGAGTTTGTGATCAGTTTCCTTTTCAACTAGTGTCACAAGCTTTTGAAACATGTCTTTGGTTTCTGCTTTCCTTTGAGCATGTATACCTACATAACTCTAGAACAATCATCAACAGGAAGTAGAAATTATTTATTATCTCCATTTGACTCAAAGGTAATAGGACCACAAAGATCAATGCGAAACAATTCCAGAAGCTGTGAAGCTCTATATTATGCTTGCGGAGGGAACAGGAGTCTTGTTTGTTTGGCAATAATGCAGCCTTCACATACTTGAGATGGATGATTGATGGGTGATAGACCATGAACCATCCTTTTCTCTGTCATAAGCTTCAAAGAGCAAAAATTCTCATAACAAGTCGATCATGCCACAACCACGCCGTATTGTCCACCCTGGCGCTAAAATAAGCTGGTTTGGCTGACTTGAGTTCAATCTTGTACAGCCAATTTGGTGTTCACATTACCTTCATCAGCAGCTGTTCCTTGTGGTCATGCAGTAATAGGTATGGTCCACTTAGAGACACATCACAACCTTCTTCGGTCAGCTGACTCAGACTTATGATATTATTGTACAATCGTGGTATATAATAGACATCAGTCAACGCTCTTTGCTCTCCATTCTTGCTTTGCAACAAAATAGTATCATTTCCTTCTATACAAACAACTAACTCATCTCCAAATTTCACCTTGCCTCGAAAGCCTTCATTCAATTCATTAAATTTTCCCTTCTATCCAATTATATGATTTGAAGCACCATTGTGACTCCACCATCTCTTCTCCAACCTTCAACAATTGTGGCTAGACATGTTCTTCAGTTAGCATCATAAGTTGTATGCTCTTTTCTTCACAGATGAACAGCAGAAGTACTGGCTCCTACTCTGTTTTGTCTTGAATCAGATTTGCCTCCTCCTTCTTCTTGTATCGACAGTCAACAGAATAGTGCCCAAACTTTTGGCACTCAAAGCACTTAATATGACTTCTACAATATACAGCATGATGGCCTTCTTTGCCGCAGGTAAGCATTTGATTTTTGACTTGTCTCGGTTGTAAGAGAACTTACCTCGTATTGCTTTCTCTCCACGACTAGCAGTAAAACCACGGCCTCCTCGACCAAAACTATGGCCACTTGGACCACGACCACGTCCAATTACCAATCCCTGGCCTCCTTCTTGGCTTGGATTTGATTCCCGCCAAGTTTTATTTTCAACCTTCGCTTCTCTTTTCACTAGCAATGCTCGATGAGTCCTAATCTTACACCCTTTGAACAATCCCTCATGAGCTTTGAGAGATCATGTTACCTCTTCTATTTTCATATTTTAGAGATCACTTGAATATAAAAGAGTTATGACCATCGGTACAAACCTCTTGGGTAGGACACGCAAGTACTTCTCAACCACTGTAGATTCCTCTAGAGTACCTCCAAGAGATCAAATCTCATTGACCACATCAGTTAATTTTTCTGCAAACTCATCTACCGACTGAGTATCACCCATATGCAGCGCCTCATATTCTCCTCGAAGAATTTGTAATCGAACCTTCTTTACTCGATACACTCCTTTGTGCATAGTCTAAAGAGTAATCCAAGCTTCTCGTGCTATATTTTTTCGACAAGTTGACTAAGCATCGAGTCAGGTGTGGCAGCATAGATAAGCGCCAAAGCAGTTTGATTGGTCTTCACGTTGACTTCCTTAGCCTTTCCTTTCGGATCAACCTTTCCATTAGCGTCGACCGGATCAACAACAGTGTCCTAAACCCCTTGGGCATATATATTCACCTGCATCTTCATAAACCATGCTGGATAGTTCTCTGAGTTGAAAACTGGATACGGAAAGGAATTTGGTCCTTCCTTCATTGTTGACGAAGATCTGCTCCCTGCCATGTGCTGCTCCTTCTACGAGTGGATCGGCACTTGCTCTAATACCAGATGATTGATATGACCATTCCGAGTCATTTAGGACCACACAATGTTTGTTACAACCACTTGTATGACCACGCCTCCTCTGCAGTCGTCAACTTTGACCACTTGCTTGTAGATACCAACCTAGACTAACATGTAAGACCAAAGGGACATACTCCTTTCCGAATGGTCTATAGGGCAAAAACTATAATCCTCACTTGAACTTCGACTGCTTCCGCATACGACCATGAGTGGCAGTTGTAACCTTCGTCTGCTATAGTAGCCACGAGTGCTACAGTACTCGTAATCTTCGACATCGATCAGACTAGTCCGAATGTTTCCTCTGCTTCCGATCGGACTGGTCCAAACGTCACCTCTGGTACTCTGTTTTTCGAGTACGGCAGTGACAACACAAAAATAATTGAGTGATAGAATAAACACAGTCTTTTTGGTGGTGCTCCAATTACTGCACATTTTCTTTCGTTTTCTCTTTTATTTATACACAACTTACAAATTAAACATAGACAATAACTCAGTTACAGAAATCGATTTTGAAATATGAATTTCTATTTATAAATTGACTCGAACTTAATTCGATACAAACTCTAAGATGGATTCGGCAGGATTATTTCTAAAAGTCGGCGAGGGACTGCTTGTGCTTCTTCTTGGCGGCGATGGCGTCGAGTTTGTGGAGCATGATTTCCTGGACCTCGCGGGGGACCTTGGGGCAGCAGCAGGCGTTGCCGGGGCGGCGTGCGAGGTGCTCCCTGAAGCGGTGGATGCCACCGCCGAGGAAGTGCTTGTGGCAGTACATGCACTGATGCACTTGAGCCTGATGCGGCCGGCCGAGCGCACCATCAGGCAGTGCTTCCACGTCGGGTCGTGCTTCTGCGCGCCGATCGGCAGGACCACCTCCGGCTCCGGCTCCGACGCCATCTCTTCTATACACTACCACTAGCTCCTGCACCGCATTTGCCATTACCACTAGTTATCACTACTAAGAGCTTACCATTTCTACATGGTGGTACTAATTTCTTGCCAAGAAAGCAGAGCAACCAACAGGAGTAACCAATTGCACATTTTCTTAGCAAAAGAACTTCATTTGAGCAGCGAAACGCGCATCAAATCAAATCCTAGTAGCGATGTACGAACAGAAACAAATCGGCGATTACTCAATGGCAATTATTCTCTACTGTACAACGGATCGGATAGTTTTCCTCGAGCAAAGCAGAGGACCCAAAGATGGATCTTAGACGTCCGTCTTTTTTTTTTTTTTGTCTGAATTCCACACTAAACTGACTAAAGTTAATGTCTGAATTGATGCACCGTGTGACAGGAAGATAACACTTCGTACTTCCTAGTCTAGGAAGAAATTTTCAACCAAATCCCTTCGAATTGGAACTCGGTTTCCTAAGAGCTCATGAACAGATTCGATCGGCAATTGCCAACGCAAACACTGCATAATTCATTCGTAGAAACCAGAAACATTACGAAGGCTGAATACGTGAACTCGTGAGCTCTGTCACCTAGATTACAATATCCAGTAAATATTATCGCCATCCAAACACATGGATACGAGAAATACCTTCATATGAACATCAAGTCGGCACCAATTGGCAATTCCAATGGCTGTAGTCGCCAACAGTATGCGCCGACATTTGGCAATGGTTTAGCCGAGCCCCAGTTCCTTCTTCAGCTTCTCAAGAGCTGCCTCTATTTCAGACACACTATCATCAAAGCTGTTGGTCGCTGTATTGTCATCCTGAGCATTTTTGCCCCTCCCCCCTCCAAACTGTGTACATAGATCATTCCCACTGTCTTCCTCGTCGATCTTCAGTTCATTCTCCAGAAACTCGACAAATTCTTCACCAATTGCCTGATTGAGCAAAACGTCGTAAAAACGTCGTATTAGAGTTTACATGAGCTTTCCCATAGGCCATAGTTTGTTTGTTCACTCGCAAATGGCAACGGTACAAGTTTACAACAAACTTACTGCCAACTCTTCCCACAGGCTTTTAAGCTTCTGTTCTGAATTCAGCCCAGCCTCCCAGTTCTCAAATTCTGCTTGCAGATCTCTAAGGAAATCCCCTGCAAAACCAGAACCACAGTGGTGTCAACAAATGAGCATTTTGTGTTCAATTACTCTATTTTATGTCTCCAAATTACTACCAACCAGAAGTTCCAACGAACAAAAACTAAACGGAATCGCACTATGAGTAGTTCTTGGCAGAAACTGCGACAGAATCTCACCGAAACTATCAAGTGATTGTAGTACCGAAATGGCGACAGAGGGGGGGTGAATGTCGAAAAATAAAATTCTCACAGAATAAAACATTGCCCAACTCACAGAAGACCACAACTGCTACTAGCTGTCCAAAGCTGAGAAGAATTCAACTAAAAAGGCCAAAGAGAACCTTCTTCTACTGCAAGCTGCAAAGCCCAAAAGAAAAAGGCAAGCTGCTGCCAACCAAGCTCACAACAGAAGATTGAATGCCCCTTTTTCTTTTTGGACCAAGAGGCAAAACTGAAAGCAAAGTCCGTTGGATTGATTGAGCAAGAAACACACTAAAACAATGCTGATTTTTATCCTTGTTTCCAGCACCCTAAAAGCAACTGGAGAAAAAGAAATTCAGAGCGCATGCAACACTGTTAAAGACACCCTGGATCAGCAATTAACCAGCGAAAATTTCAGTCTAAACCGAGGTCATCTGGACTGCATGCAGAGGGGTCAAAAACAGCACAAAACAAACAAAAATCATGACTTCTACATGGAATCCTTGTGCCATTCGGCAAGACAAAGAAAAGGAATATTCTTTGCTGGCCAAAAACTAGATAAAAAGTGAAGCAAGAAACTGCAAGACTAGCAAATGAAAAGTCTTCCGACCAAGCAATTAATGATTCGTTTTTCTGCTTGCCGAGTGACAAAAAATCCTGCTGGCCGAATAGAATAACCACCAATCCTGTATGCTGCCGAAATACACAAAGGTGCTCCTGAACGAAATGATGAACAAACTCCTAGCAGACATCGGACATACTAAATGAGGAGCCTAATGCCAACCGAGAAAGAGCAGAACTTGAACAAAAAACTCAAACAAAACAGAGAAATACACAGAGCAAAGATCAAAACCAAACTTCAGATTTTCATTTCAAATCACAAAGGGATTACAAGGAGTCCCGATGACACGATTGAAACAAGAGGAATAATTACAAGAAATCTCAATCCATCCTTTCCCTCTCAATCCTCAAGAACACCAAGAGCTACACATGCTTCTTGGGAGGAACACACACATACACACATGGAGAGACCCAAATGGAACCCTAACTTTTATATTCACTCTCTCGAAATTTCAGCACACATCTCCCTCTCCTTTTATAGCCTCCACTAATGGGTTTGCACCATGCTTTACCCATTAGGCCTTCAACAACTCGGCGCTTTATCCAAACCCGCTTCCTTTTGTGCCGCTTTGCGTTTTTACCGAAACGCCCCTCGCGCACCTTCCAGGAAGCTTCCTTATCCCTTGCCTCGCAAGCCACGCAGCTTCGCCGTCTTCGGCACACCTCGACCGTTCTGACCTCAGCGCCACTTGCGCCTAGTCCGGTCCACCGTGCCTCGCCACGACTCCACCTCGAGTCCATGTCGTCTTCGACACATCCTGACTGTTCTGACCTCAGCGCCACCTGCGCCTAGTCCAGTCCTCCGTGTCTCACCACGACTCCACTCGATGTCCTGCAGTCACACAGACAAAAAATACGTCAAATAGCACCGCTCGACACATGAAAGCGTAAATAGCATAAGCACATCATATGACGAAGTCCAAACCTGTCGAAATATCGAAATATGCAACTTAATCTCATACGACCAGGAATGACCAAGTCCGACCGAGCCCGATTGCGCCACGCAATGACTCGACTCCGAACCACTCAAACCAAACTCGACTAACATAACCAATGTCAATTACTCATCATACACATGTGGTCACCTCCACATGGTTCATCAATCTCCCCCTTGATGAGTATATTGACAAACCCAGAAAAAGCTCAAAGTAGAGTTTGAGTTTGAAGAATCCAACATGGTCCAAGGAAGGAATGTGAAGGCTAATGACCATGTCGACAGAAGGAACACTAGAGCAACAACTGAAAGAGCAAATTGTTCTCCAAAGCTCTAAAATGATCCCAAGCTTTTTCTTCTCTATTCTCCCCCTTTTTGGCAATAAACACATCAAGAATGCAAAAGAGAGAATATGACATGACAATGGATGAGAATGGCTGAAGTTTGTTTATTTAAGCACTTAGAGCCATGAGAATTATCCAATATGACCAACAAGTACTACACCAAGCCATAACTCAATAAAACGCTATCTAGATCATGACAACATATATATAAGCCAGCTAGAACACATAGATGACAATCTGAAATAGTAGTACATTATGTGAGCAAGTCAAGTCATCAAGAAGTAAAGTCCAGCTAGAGATATCCAAGGATGATGCAAGCCATGTCAATAAGCTAAGCGTAACTAAGAAACTCAAATTGAGATCAACTTAGAGTGCTACAAGTCCGAGAATGAAACATTTGTTAAAGTACTTGATTTTTATTGTAGCTTAAGCAAATTGAGCACAAATGACATATTTTCTTTTGAAACTGAAGGTTGTTGACAACCAGATTTTTGTTTTGTCATGTGCTAGACCTCAAGCCTTATGCGACTACTCCAAGCGATAAGCTTAAGAAGATAGTCTAGGTCATCCAAAACTCCCCCTAAGTTCATGCCAAGTGCAATGGCAAGCCGTCTCATAGGAGAGAATTGGTGAGATCAGTTTTTTCGCACAAAAGAGATCTTTTTGCATTTTAACATGTAGTACTAACTTATGCATCATCAAGTGACTACAATAGCTCAATCTAAGTCTCAATAGAGATTCAACGTTCAACTCAGCCTATTTGACATGGCATGAATCATAAAAGGATAGCTAGAGCAAGACTAGACTCAAATGCGAGCATGACAAGTTTTAATTCAAGTTGAGCAATTTTAATTAACTTATCATGGCAAAAGCTAGTCTACACATATGAAGTCATGATAAATCTAGCACATGAGGCATAAGTCATGGCAAGGTGTAAAGCATTGTAAGCATGTCATAACAGAATAATAATCAAGGCTCAATGTAGTTATATTACAATGCGAAATGCTAAAAAGCAAGAAAATCCAGCTCCCCCTCAACATGAGATGCAACTTTTAGTTCAAGTAGAGTTAAGTCAATATTAAGCTCCAGAAGCTCCCAAAAGAACTCTCCCTGAACCAAAACAATAAAATCGAGAAGCTGGCAAATAAGACCGAACAGGTAGTCCTTAAAGCATAGATAAGATATAGAAGATACTATAGCTCAGACTGACTCTCATCTACCCCATGTGACTCCAGGACTATCAGCTGACTGTCTAGCACACACACTAGAGAGCAAACACGTACCATGTCTATCCGAGGGTGGCCCAACCCTCGCTAGAACCTACAAGCAGTGAGTGAGCTCAACCTAGTGAGATAAGAAATAGCTAATCCTGGAAGCACAAGATAAGAGTAAGAAGTCTAAGCAACTCAACACAAGAAACACTCTAACCTATGCTAGAAGGACTTAACCCAATGCACCCGCAAATGCAATGCAACAGAAATGAGACAGAAGCATAATTAATATAATAAAGCAGTAAAGCCCAAGCTCCCCCTCACTACAGTCCGTAAGGACAAACCACCCCAAGCTCTCCCCGCAGAGCTGAAAACCTCGAACTGTCCAAAGGCTTGGTGAATATGTCAGCCAACTGGTGGTCACTCTCCACAAACTGGAGCACTATGTCACCCTTCTCTACATGGTCTCTAAGGAAGTGAAAGCGAATATCAATATGCTTGGTCCGAGAGTGTTGCACTGGGTTCTTAGCAATGTTAATCGCAGAAGTGTTATCACAAAAGAGTGGAACACTGTCTATCGCTAACCCAAAGTCCCGCAGGGTCGAGACCATCCAAAGCACCTGGCTGCAACAACTGGCAGCAGCAACGTACTCGGCCTCTGCAGTGGACTGTGCAACACCAGACTGCTTCCTCGAAGACCAAGAAACGAGAGAAGTGCCAATGAATTGGCAAGTGCCAGAAGTGCTCTTTCTATCTATCCTACAGCCAGCAAAGTCTGCATCCGAGAAGGCTCTCAAGGAAAGACAGGATGAGGAAGAGTACCAGATGCCATAGTCAATGGTAGCTCGAAGGTACCGAAAGATGCGCTTCACCGCCTGGCGGTGAGATACGCGAGGAGAAGCCTGAAAACGGGCACACAGACACACAGAGAAGTGTATGTCTGGTCTCGAGGCAGTGAGGTAAAGAAGGGAGCCGATCATACTTCTGAACTCTTTCTGATCAACTGGCTCGCCGTCCTCATCTGGGTCAAGATAGGCTGTAGAAGCCATGGGAGTTGACACAGGCTTACCATCACTCATGTCGAAGCGTCTCAGGAGGTCACGAGTGTACTTTCCCTGATGAAGAAATGTACCCTCCCGAGTCTGCTTGATTTGGAAGCCAAGGAAGAAGGTCAACTCGCCCATCATACTCATCTCAAACTCAGTGCTCATGACATCCGAGAACTGTGAAACCAGAGTATGGGAAGAGCCGCCAAAGATGATGTCATCGACATAGATCTGGACGAGCAGAAGGTCATTGCCATGACGGCGGATGAACAAGGTCTTGTCTACTTTACCCATGTCAAACTCATGACTCAACAAGTAGGACTTAAGCCTCTCATACCAAGCTCTGGGGGCCTGCTTAAGTCCATACAACGCTTTGGAAAGCTTGAAGACATGGTGTGGGTATTTGGGGTTCTCGAAACCTGGAGGCTGTCTGACGTAAACTTCTTCCTCAATGACTCCATTAAGGAAGGCACTCTTGACGTCCATCTGGTAGAGCTTGAAACCCTTAGAAGCTGCAAAGGCAAGCAGGATTCTAATGGCCTCAAGTCGAGCTACAGGGGCAAAAGTCTCCTCGAAGTCTAGACCCTCAACCTGGGAAAACCCCTGAGCTACCAGTCTAGCCTTGTTCCGAATAACCACTCCATCCTCGCTCTGCTTGTTCTTGAACACCCACTTAGTCCCAATAATATTGTGACCTCGCGGGGGCTCGACAAGCGACCAGACCTTGTTTCTCTCAAAGTTTTCTAGCTCCTCATGCATGGCATTGACCCAAGACTCATCAGATAAAGCATGAGAAACATCTTTGGGCTCAAAGGAGGCAATGAAGGCAGAATGGAGACAGAATTGAGATAAGCCAGATTTTGAGCGGGTAACACGCTCGAACAGGTCTCCAATCATCTGCTCAGAAGGATGCCTTTTCTGGATATGTCGGGGAGGTCCAGGATGAGATGAAGAAGTGGCCTCTACCTCGTGAGCTGACGAGGTAGGAACAGAGCCACTAGCTCCAGAGGAAGCAGAAGGCATGGGCTGATCACCTGGAGGTGCGGTAGAAGACGGCACCTCAAGGGGTGGATAAGGGACTGGATCGGGTAGACAACTCTCATCTCCATCGTCCTCGTCATCCACGAAGATGGTCTCGGACTGCTCTAAAGATCCTGAGATATCAGGCCTAGTCCCCGGACTGGCCTCGTCAAAGGTCACCTCACAGGTCTCTACCATTTTGTTAGACTCGCAGTTCCAGACCCTATAAGCCCGCGAAGAAGGCGAGTAACCTAGAAAGATCCCATCACAAGAACGTGACTCGAACTTATCTAGGTTCCCGGACTTCAGAACAAAGCACTTGCAACCAAACACACGAAAATGGGAGACGCTGGGCTTTCGCCCGTATCTCAACTCATAAGAAGTGCGGTGCAAGTGTGCCCTAAGAAAGACTCGATTTGAGACATGGCACGCGGTGGCTATAGCCTCAGCCCAAAACTTCCGCGGTGTAGAGTACTCATCAAGCATTGTCCTGGCCATCTCGACCAAGGTACGGTTCTTTCTCTCCACAACGCCATTTTGCTGTGGGATGTGCGGAGAGGAGAACTGATGCTCTACACCTGTCTCACCACAGAAACTCTCAAAGTAGGAATTCTTGAACTCCGTGCCATTGTCACTGCGGATCGCTCGTAAGGCACCCGGGAGCTCAACAGAAAGCCTACCGAAAAGACCTCGAAAAAGTGAAAACGTCTCATCCTTCGAGGCTAAGAAAAACACCCAAGAAAACCTCGAATAGTCATCGACTATGACAAGAACATACCACTTCCCTCCTGCTGACTGCACTCGAGCTGGTCCCACTGTATCCATGTGGAGCAGCTGTCCCGGTGCATCGGTCATAGTAACTGTGACTGGAGGGTGAGAAGCGGCAACCATCTTGCCGTGCCGGCATGGAGCACAAACTAGATCTTTGACCATTTTGAGCTTCGGCAGACCACGAATGAGATCGTGGCCGCTAACTCGGGTCAAATGGTCAAATCCAATATGACCAAGTCTCCTATGCCAGAAAGAGAGGTCGCGGGACTCAGAAGCAACTAAACACCTGAGAGGATCACCAGAAGACTCAGAAAAATTAGCACGAAAGATCCTCCCAAAACGAGAAATCCCGCAAACCAGACTACCCGAAGAATCAAGAATTTTGCAATTATTTTTCTTGAAGCTCACCTCGAAACCGTCATCGGTAAGCTGAGAAACGGAAAGCAAATTGTACTGCAGCTTACTAACCAAGGCTACATCTTTCAAAATGAAAGAGTCATTAATGCGCACTGTACCTTTGGCGATGACGCGCCCAGATGAAGCATCTCCGAAGGTGATCGTCTCATCACCTGGAGCACGGGCAAGGGAAGAAAACCAACGGGAGTCTCCGGTCATGTGTCGTGAACACCCGGAGTCTACAAGCCAAACCTTTCCCTTCCCTGCCCGGCGAACCTGAGTCAAACAGAGAGTAAAATCTCAGTACTGGGGTAAATCAAGAGTGATTTTGGCACCCAATACTGAACAACACGTCGAGCAGATGAAGTAGTCAAGCACGACTGACCTCTATCTACCCTACGCTCTCTGTCACTCACAGCAGAAGGTCTGTGAGCAGACCTGAAGCTGTTGCGGGGTCCGACTGCTACGGGAGAGCGAGTCGGAACACCGGCAACACGCTGAACACGCCGCGGGTAACTGTCTCGACGGGGGAAACGAGATGTACCCTCAGGACGGCGGAAGTCATGACCAGGAGCAGCATGAGGACGAAAAACAGAAGACTCAGAAAAACCAAGTCCTCGATGCTGCCCAAACCCATCAACAGCAGTAAACCTAGACCTCGTGCTGGTCCTAGGTGCACTCAGGATCTGGGGCTGACCCTGAATACGCCTAGGAGACTCAACACGGTCTCTACGCGCGATCTTGGCGCGCCTGAAGCATCGATCAACCGTGTGTCCATCCTTCTGACAGAAGGTGCAGTGATACTTTATCCTCTGAGAGGTAGAAGTAGCACGGTCAGGCTTCGCCTTCTGAGAGGCCGAAGCAGCAGGTGCAATCACCTTGCTGTCAGAAATCCCCTGGACATAGCCCGCTGACTTAAATTGGACTTTCTCGGTCCTGGGCTCGGTCTCGATCACACCTGGTGCTATGGGTCTGAGCACAGCAGGTGGATGCTTCCTCATATCCTCATAGAAATCATATCCTAGACCTTGATTGAACTTACAAATCTTGGATTGGTCTAGAATAAGATTAAGCTTCTTCTTGCCTCCTACAAATCTCTCGAGAGTGTTCATAAGATACTGACACTCCCGAAAGAGAGAGGTGCAAGAAGAGCAGGGAGAAGAGGGAACAGCAGGAGGTAAGGGAGCAGAAGAAGAACCAACAGTAGAGGAAAGAATGGCTTGTGCACGCACAGCCGACTCTGAGGGGACAGTCCTACTACTAGCAGGTTGGTTCGCGT
This sequence comes from Dendrocalamus latiflorus, assembly GCA_017311315.1. Classification (NCBI taxonomy): domain Eukaryota; kingdom Viridiplantae; phylum Streptophyta; class Magnoliopsida; order Poales; family Poaceae; genus Dendrocalamus; species Dendrocalamus latiflorus. The sequence goes on from CM029631.1 coordinate 1,788,472, forward strand.
CTCTAAGCGTCTCATCCTTAACCTGGGGCTTCTCCCCCACACCATCAATCACATCACAACCAGATTGTGGCTTCTCTAGTAAGTCCTTAGTTAGCTTCACACATTTGCCATTCAAAGCAACGAGTTCAAGTTTTAGTTTATCACAACTAATGCATGGTGAGCTAACAGGATCCTTAGTCGCATACTGAGCTATTTTCTTGTTGTTGTCAATCATTTCTTGAAACTGTTTTGAGACAGATTCAAGTTCAGCAGTTAACTTTGGACAATTCAAACATGAATCAATAGGCTCAAGTAAAGAAGCACTCAACTCAGCAATCTTGTGATCTGCCCGTTTTAGGTTCATCTTCAAGTTATTGCAATTTTCACAAGACTCGGGCAGATCAAGGAGCATGGCATAAGGTCCTCTAGCAGCAATGTCCTTATCCTCACATGAGGTGGGAGAAGTAGTCTCATCAGTAGTAAGTAGGGTAACAGCCATCCTACTCAACTCTAACTCAGCAAGCAGACTAACATTCTCCACCTTAACAATATCAAGCTCGGAGGACACACTATCATGAGAGGTCCTTAATTTCTCCATGTCATCAAGCAAGGCACAGCATGTATCACAGTCGTCACGGGAGGGAGCAGATGTAAGTGAAGTAATCTCCCGTGACAGTCTATCTACTTCCTTCTCTAACTCGGTACACCTAGACCTAGCTCTAGCATGAAATCCACCTAGCTTAAGAAAGGCATCATTTAGCTGGTCATAAGAAGGGAGTACCTCATCCGAGTCGGAGTACAGCTCGCTGTCGCTGAGTTCGCCCTCGAGGGCCATGAAGCACATGCCGGAGAAGTCGCCGCCGCCATCCTTGGGCTCTTGGTCACCCGTCCCGTCGTCGTCGCTCCATCCCTCCACCTCGCTGAGGTCGAGGTCGTCGAAGGCGGTGAGGACGCGGTGGAAGAGCTTCTTGGCCTTCCCGAAGTTGCGGAACTTCTTCTTTCCCGGAGCAGGTGCTGAAGGCTTCGTGTTGCGGTTCTTGTCGGTGTAGTCGTTCTTGCCCGAACCGCCGTAGTCACCTTTACCCTTCCCAAGCTTGGGGCAGTTTGCTCGGATGTGGTTGGGGCCACCACACTCGAAGCAAATCACGGGTCCTCCCCTCTTTCTGTCTCTCCTACCCTTGTAGGCATGTGAAAACCTTCGGGCTAGGAGGGCCAGCTGATCATCCGCAAGCTGCTCTAACTGATCATCAGTTATGTCACAGAGAGCAGCGAGGGAAAACTGCAAGAAGAATCAGAAGAGAGACCAGAAGCAGAACTGGGATCGGTGACCAAGGCCATCGACTGTGACTTCGACCGACGAGAGACAACGTCAATCTCGTGAGTCTTGAGGCGCGAGTACAGCGCGTCAAGAGTCAGGGTCGAGAGGTCTGTCGTGTCTTTGATGGTGGTCACTTTCATCTCCCAAACACGAAGATCGAGTGCAGCGAGCATCTGACGAGCGTTGTCCGAGTCGGGGTATGTGAGACCGACCGCTCGGAGGTTGCTCAAGATCTTGTGAAATCGCGCAAAGCACTCATCTAAAGACTCGCCAGCGTGCATTTCGAACTTGTTGTACTCACGCTTGAACTGGTCCTGTCGCACCGTCTTTATTTGGGTGGTGCCCTCATGGTAAGCATCGAGGGTCTCCCAAATATCGAAGGCGGACGAAAGATGAGAGATGCGGTCAAACTCGCTACGACTCAGGCCCTGGATAATGATGTTCCTTGCCTTAGCGTTTGCCTCAACATCAGTCATGTTATTGACATTGATGTTCTCATCGGCAGGAACAGCAAACCGGACCTTGACCTTGCGCCAGATGGCATACCCCTGAGCCTGGATGTATGTCTCCATTCGGCTCTTCCAGAAGGGGTAATCCATGCCATCGAAAACAGGTGGCTTGGTCGAGTACTTGTCCGTCGCCATGGCTCTTGAGACCGGTTAAGATCTATTGATTAGAGCTAACCGGCTCTGATACCAATTGTAGGACCGAAATGGCGACAGAGGGGGGGTGAATGTCGAAAAATAAAATTCTCACAGAATAAAACATTGCCCAACTCACAGAAGACCACAACTGCTACTAGCTGTCCAAAGCTGAGAAGAATTCAACTAAAAAGGCCAAAGAGAACCTTCTTCTACTGCAAGCTGCAAAGCCCAAAAGAAAAAGGCAAGCTGCTGCCAACCAAGCTCACAACAGAAGATTGAATGCCCCTTTTTCTTTTTGGACCAAGAGGCAAAACTGAAAGCAAAGTCCGTTGGATTGATTGAGCAAGAAACACACTAAAACAATGCTGATTTTTATCCTTGTTTCCAGCACCCTAAAAGCAACTGGAGAAAAAGAAATTCAGAGCGCATGCAACACTGTTAAAGACACCCTGGATCAGCAATTAACCAGCGAAAATTTCAGTCTAAACCGAGGTCATCTGGACTGCATGCAGAGGGGTCAAAAACAGCACAAAACAAACAAAAATCATGACTTCTACATGGAATCCTTGTGCCATTCGGCAAGACAAAGAAAAGGAATATTCTTTGCTGGCCAAAAACTAGATAAAAAGTGAAGCAAGAAACTGCAAGACTAGCAAATGAAAAGTCTTCCGACCAAGCAATTAATGATTCGTTTTTCTGCTTGCCGAGTGACAAAAAATCCTGCTGGCCGAATAGAATAACCACCAATCCTGTATGCTGCCGAAATACACAAAGGTGCTCCTGAACGAAATGATGAACAAACTCCTAGCAGACATCGGACATACTAAATGAGGAGCCTAATGCCAACCGAGAAAGAGCAGAACTTGAACAAAAAACTCAAACAAAACAGAGAAATACACAGAGCAAAGATCAAAACCAAACTTCAGATTTTCATTTCAAATCACAAAGGGATTACAAGGAGTCCCGATGACACGATTGAAACAAGAGGAATAATTACAAGAAATCTCAATCCATCCTTTCCCTCTCAATCCTCAAGAACACCAAGAGCTACACATGCTTCTTGGGAGGAACACACACATACACACATGGAGAGACCCAAATGGAACCCTAACTTTTATATTCACTCTCTCGAAATTTCAGCACACATCTCCCTCTCCTTTTATAGCCTCCACTAATGGGTTTGCACCATGCTTTACCCATTAGGCCTTCAACAACTCGGCGCTTTATCCAAACCCGCTTCCTTTTGTGCCGCTTTGCGTTTTTACCGAAACGCCCCTCGCGCACCTTCCAGGAAGCTTCCTTATCCCTTGCCTCGCAAGCCACGCAGCTTCGCCGTCTTCGGCACACCTCGACCGTTCTGACCTCAGCGCCACTTGCGCCTAGTCCGGTCCACCGTGCCTCGCCACGACTCCACCTCGAGTCCATGTCGTCTTCGACACATCCTGACTGTTCTGACCTCAGCGCCACCTGCGCCTAGTCCAGTCCTCCGTGTCTCGCCACGACTCCACTCGATGTCCTGCAGTCACACAGACAAAAAATACGTCAAATAGCACCGCTCGACACATGAAAGCGTAAATAGCATAAGCACATCATATGACGAAGTCCAAACCTGTCGAAATATCGAAATATGCAACTTAATCCCATACGACCAGGAATGACCAAGTCCGACCGAGCCCGATTGCGCCACGCAATGACTCGACTCCGAACCACTCAAACCAAACTCGACTAACATAACCAATGTCAATTACTCATCATACACATGTGGTCACCTCCACATGGTTCATCAGTGATCAACCACCGATGGAACCTCAGTTCACTCACTGACTAGCACAAAATTTCCAGCCCCAGAAATACAGTTTATTAGAGCAGAAGAGAGGAGGTTTCGGTACCAAACCCATAGAATTGCTCCTCTGCAGCAGTTGATTTGCTCTTCCCGGAGGTCCGAGACGAATCTGGGTTGCTGCATGCGTACTTGGACCGGCTCTCTGAGTTCACCAGAGCGCTGTACGCATGCTTGATCCGCAGAAATCTCTCCTGAGCGTTGGCCTGCGTTGAGAAAATAACAGACGCAAACATTAAAAATCTCCAAAATGGTTAAGCTACCATTGCTCAATCCTCCTCCGAATCACGCAGAAGAGAGTGAAACGCAACGGGGTAGTAAGACTTGGAGACGAGCAGCACAATGGCACGCACCTCCTTATTGACGTCCGGGTGGTACCTGAGCGCGAGCCGACGGTACGCGCGCTTGATCTCGTCGGGCGCCGCCGACGGTGACACGCCGAGCACCTCGTTCGGGGACTCCCTCCGCCCGCCACAGGGGCCCGCGCGGGCCCTCACGCTCGGCCCAGGAAAGGAGAGGCGCGCGGAGGAGCCGGAGCGGGAGGAAGCGACTACGCGGGGGAGGAGAGGCGGCGGCGGAGCGAAGCGGCTTCGCGAGATGGGGAGAGGGGGACGCGGAGGGAGGGGGCTGCCTGCAGCTGCAGCGCAATTGCGCAACCGGAGGCGGATGGGGTTGCAGGATTCCCAGCCCCTCCGGATGGCTCGCGACGAGCCTTCGACTGGAGCAGGCAGCAGCATCCACCGTTCAGATCAAGCGGCACAAGCGCCTAGGTGAGAGGATCGGACGGCCATGCTTTAAGCTAATGATAAACACTAGAAGAGTACTTCACCATCTCGACATTGTGAAACAAGAATCTAAGATGACAAATCGAAATGTATTAATCCTCGTGCAAGAATTTTACAAGTAGCCTTGATAATTTACGAGCATCACAAAATACAAGTATCTGTCAAGTGTCAACCTCGTACAAGTAACCGCTCAAATTAAAATGCAGAGCTGACCAACATAGTACAACTGTAGGAGAGTACAAGGGGTTGTAGAGTTGTACAGGCCGAAGGACCAAACTTCTATCAGGTCTGCTCTAAAGACTCACAATACTTGCAAGCCTAGGAACTGGTGTTGGAAGATGGTCCAGGGCCTAGCAGCAATGGCGGATCCTCCTACACGTTGCCCGAATCTTCTTTCGGGGGTGGTCTTGCTGTGGCCCATGAGCGAAGGGGCGGCTCAAACATCTTCCCAGCAACATCTGGTGGCGGCTGTTGCGGGGCGTCCTCTCCGGGAAGCACCACAAGACCCTTCTCCCTGAGAGAAGACGGTTCATTGTAGCATTCCTTCCAGAGGGAGTCTACAAGTTGTCGCTCCTCGCGAGCAGTATGGAGATCGTCGGCGTTCATTGTGCTGATGCCCTCGATTCGGCTCCTGAGGACATCTTTCAGCTTGTCTTGATCAGGAAGATTGTTGCCAGCACCGGGTGTCTTGTCCCGTGCCAGCTCAAGAAGACCACCTAAGGCAGCCTCTCGAACTCCAGAATCGTCACTGGATGCGAGGTGCATCAATTCATTCGGAAGGCCAAGCTCTGTAGCAACACTCCTATCTACCTTGTCATTGTGCAGCAGGTACTGTAAGAGATTCAGAGCTTTCCTGGAATGATACACACAACCAAATTGTTATGGACATTGCAGGTACACATTCAAATAGCAGCGAAAATTTCTGAGTCAAACCAGTAAGTCCAAAAATTCAGTAAAAAAATACTGTCACGACCAAATCACATGACATGACAAATATTGATATCGGCACAATCATTATAGCTCCATTAGCAAAGCAAAGTTGGAAGAGCACATAAGCGCTTTATCCCGCTATGATGATGTAGTAACTCTTGGTATGTGATGGTTCGTAGTGTATTAAGTTTATTCATAGCATTTTGGATTCATGCACTACAATTTTTAGTGAAGTGTACAGGTACACCACTTCTAAATAGAGAAACCCATTTACCCCCAATTCCACTGCATGTCAAATGTTGTGCCGACACAAGGCCATTTATCGAAAGAAAAGGGAAGCATAGGTCTACATGGTCATAGTGTTCAACAAGACAGATCAACCTAATCACAAAATTGTCCTATGGAATATTGTGTCATAGCTATTCTGAATACCACACAACGTACCTCTGAAATCTAGTATCATCAGAACCAAGGGCATCTTTCAGTGCAGCATAGCCATTTCCTAGGCGAAATGCAGCAATTCCTGGCTGGTTATGACGAATCAGAGCTGCAAGAAAAGGGTATAGTATCTATTGATTAGAATGAATAAGAGAAGAAAACTATGTGCACATGACATTTGAGGTCCTTGCATGAGATTATATTCCATTTTTGTCCTAAATGGTATGCAGTGATACAAGTATAAAAAATATGAAAATGACTTACAAGATATCGCTCCAAGAGCTTTTGTGCGTAAATTTGTACTAGGATCAGATCTGAAGTTTGTCAACAGTGGCTCCAGTCCATTAGATTCCATGACAAGTTGCTGGCTTTTCGGGTTATTCTGCACAACTGTACTCACAACTTCTGCTGCCTTTGCTCGGATGCCAGCATGTGAATTTTTCAAGTAACCAACTAGAGGATTTAATCCACCAATAGAATGAAGATCTGATTGGATAATTTATACATGTTACCATTTTCGTATGTCTAACCACAGAATAACCATTTAGAAACAAGGAAATCATTAGATTCAACCATGGTCTTACCATTTGCCATGTCGATAGATTCCACGTGCTCTTGTAATTCATCCAACATATCTGGACATAAAATTAAAAAAAATGGAAGTAAGCACTCATAACTCAGTGGACTTTTATCACGCATATGCTGATAGGCAATTAGGCAAGTTCAATTTTAACAAAATCTTAAGGGGTATACATGTTGGGACTTGGGATAAACAACAATGACTTGATTGTAGACCAAAAGGGTCTATATAGACATGTACAGTGATAGTACATGAAAAGGATAAGCAGGACCTAATCCAAATAAATCATCATATATACATTACCAATGCAAAGAAACAAGTGAATAACTGTAGCAACACACAAACAGAATGACTTCGTGTCACTGCAACAATGTTGCCCCAAATGAAGGCCCTATATGATTATCAACTAATAAAAAAATGGAGCTTTGCAACTAAGCAAAGAATATCAACTATTTTATCAAAAGAACAGGAAATATCATACTCCTCCAGTTATTACATCTACCAAAAAGTTGGTTCTGTGAATCTCAACCCCCCTCTAGGCACACAAATTGCATAGCAAAAATTTTGTTTGCATCAAGAACAGCAACCAGCCTGCTTATGCATCGCTGCAGAAATTACAATACATCACTACCGTAAAGTTTCAGTTGACAGTGTTGACATGTTCTTCCTATCTATCATATCCTACAGACCTAAACATACTATGAATTTAAGCAAATGTGTATGATGCCCTCAGGTTCGTAGTTATAAAAATTGAACTAAGACAGACTTGCATGTTGTCAAACATATATGAGGTACCACACAACCAGAGTTCTAGACTGCATTGGCATTTTAATCACCACAATGGTGAAAATGCTGTCAGCTGTGTACACAAACAGCTATATAGTGTGTGCATAGGCGGAGCTGCATGGGCTTGAGGGGGTTCCCAGGAACCCGGGTCCAAAAAATTTTTAGTTATTACTAGTAAACATTCACCCTTTGTGCATCCCCCTTGGCCCAATATGGTGTACCCCTAGCCCAACAAACACCCTCACTCGCCCCTGTCCAGCCCATTCTCCCACCGTCCTATACTCTCACGCGTGGCCCGTTGCACCCCCCTCCGTTTTGCTCTAGCTCCGCCACTGAGTGTGTGGGCTATATCAACTGCACGTACAACATATTTATTGCAACCACTGGAAGTAACAGCAAGAATGTGAAAGCATGACAAGTTCTTTTAGTTGGAGAACACATGCAGATTGAGAAAACAAGAACACTTGAAAGAGTACCTTCAATGTTCTCCGGAGTAACGCCCTGAGACTGCAAGACATCTTCAGGGGTTTTCATCACCTGGATGATCTCCTTCATCCTCTTGACAACATCGATTGTATTCGCCTGCATAGCCTCCATGAACCATTTCCTGTCCTCCTCACTGCAGACCGAAAACAAGGGAATTATGAACAACAAGAATACTCGTGACACGACAGATCAATTGGTCGTTTGAACTGCTGGCACATTTGGAACAGTTACAGGTAAGGGCGGAGAGAAAAGGCCAAAAAAAATCTAGATTTCTGACACGAAATTAAGGATGTAGTGCCTGCCACTAGTGATTCATATGATTGTCTTACTTTGGGACAGATACAGTAATTCAAACAAAATACTGGCACACTAGTAACAAGAAGTAGGACGATAATTTAGTAAAATAATACAGGTTGGATATCATGTTTCAATTCATCCTAGACACGAATAGGTAGCTGATATAGTACTAGGGAACGCACGCGGTACACACAGGAGACAGTAGTAACTCTGGCAGCAAATCTGAAAGCAAATAGGCTGCAAGCGCAAAAAACACATGACATCGTCCTGCTCGTATTAGCTTATGCTTCTCTGGCTTCTTTTTAACGAAGTTAAAAGACAATACAAATACCCGACTTCACAAAGTAGCTTCTCTACTCCTCTCGCTACCATCCCACTTCACAGACAAAGAAGGGGTCACGGATGCATCGTACACCCCACTCCTCTCTCCCCTCACACGAACGCATCCCTTCCTCACTTTCATCACCGCTCACGTCCTCCTTCCTAAAATCACTTCTTTCAGCCACCATTATTTATTTTTAGCCAAAAACTATAAACCACATCCAAAAGTCATCGGCAAATGACAATACGAACGCCCCCTGGTTCGCGCGTGCGTCGCAACAACCCTATCTTGTAACTCGAACCAGAACGGAACAGCAAAACTGAGCACACGACAGGAGCACGAACAAGGGGTTTGCAACACAATAAATGCACAGATAAGCCGGGGAGGGGGGGGGGGTGAATCTAGACCTGAGGGCGCGCGGCGGGTTGGTGCCGTCGCCGTGGGCGAGGCTCCACTTGAGCAGGCCGTTCCAGTCGGGCCCTCCTCCTTCCTTGGCCATCGAACCGACGCTGCCGCTGCCGGTGAGGCGAGGCGATTGGTTGGTTCAGGTGTTGGTGGGGGTTAGGCGCCGAGGCGCGGCCGCGGGAAATCAAAACAGCACAAGAAGCTGCTCCTCCTCGCCTCCTTTTATGGGGGAGGGGAGGGGAGTCGTAGCGGTCGGTCGTGGCGTCGTCGAGAGGGACCTTGCCGCGGCGGCGGAGTCCAGAGTATTCTCGAACCTGCGCTAAGTCCCATCACATCCCTCGGCCGCCTTCGGATCCACGGGCAGTCTGGGTTGTGCAACTCCGGGCCAGGACTAATTTAAGCTTTTCTTGAGTGGGCCTAGATTGGGTTACAGTTCGGTCCATACGGCCTGGAAAGAAATCAAACTCAAAAACGCCCGAAGTGGAAGCTGACCTTCTCAGCTACGGCATACTGGACCGTTCTCTTATCTGACTGGACCGTGTGAAGTTTCCTACGGACTAGCACAAGCCCTGTTGCCTCTTTGGAGCACATCTTTTCCAATTTGAAAGAACATTTACATAAATCTTCCCAACTAGTCCTAAGTTGGGTTCTTTTTTGCTCAAGCTTTAGCTTATTACTTCCTAATATAGTACTAGCTTTTAAACAGCACATCTTTTTAAGACGGTGACTACATGAGATTGTAGTAGATATTGTCCCGAGTTTAACTATACAGCTAAAATCGCATGCGATTGTTTTTTCTACGTACTATCTCTCACAAACAACCAAAATTAAAAAAACACAAATCAAAAACCAAAACTACAGCCTAAAAGAACTCACACAAACTTAAACATCATAGAAGCGAAAGAGAAAATGCACATTCATCATCTCCCCAAATACCAAGGGCCTGTTTGGATCCACCCAGATTTTAAGAATCTGGCTTTTGGAAACTGGGTGGGATCTAAACAGACCAGTTTTTGGGGCAGTTTTTAAAATCTACCTACCCAGATTCTTAAAAACCAAGAAGCTGTTGATACCCAGCTTTTGCCAGTTTTTTTGCACAAATACCCATTTACCCTCATTAAAGACCACGCTGCATGCATGGCGGTGGGTGCTGCATGTAAGGGTATAATAGTCTATTAGCACCAATCATAAATGAAATCAGCTTTTAAAAACTAGGGGATCCAAACACCCCATGAGTTTTTGCTTAGAAACCGGCTTTTAAAAACTAGAAGTAATAGCTGGTTTTTAAGAATCTGAAACTGATCCAAACAGGGCCCAAAACAAGGCGTGGGACATCCCTGCACCAACTACCACTGGCACTGAACAGCTGTACAGAGGCAGCATTGATGGATGCGTAGATTTAGGGTTAGTTCTTTTAGACTGATGGTTTGTAACTTATGATTTAAATATTTGAATTCTGACTGTTCATGAGAGACAGTATATAAAGGGAAATAATCGTATGCGATTTTGGTCGGTACAGCTAAACTTAGTACACTTTTTACTACAATTTTTTATTAATCTTACCTTAAAATACGTCATTTAAAAGCTAGTTACTGTAGACAGTATAAACATAAGCCAAATTTAAGTCCAAAAGAACCAAGCCTTAATTACGCGTAGTTGGAGGCTTGCCTCCACGGCGGCGTGAGCGTGACCAGGGACTCGAGGTCCGGCAGCTGGAAGTAGCCCCCATGGGCAACCCACCGCTCCTTCCCAAGCTACGACAATGCCATCGCCTTCTTCCTTGCACGGCGCCAGGCACGACGACACCACCGGAAATACGGCACTCCTCTCTCCTCGGCATCTCCCACCCCTACTTCTCCACCTAGGGTGAAATCAGAATGAAAATGATCAAGATTTACCACTTTATCTTACATATAACAATATATATATATAAATTTCAAATAACATTATGATAAATAGTAGTATATTCGATAATTCATCAATACATCAACATAACCGATGGCAATATATGATGATAAAAAAGTAGTGACCAAAATGCTTACAAAAATAAAGAAATCCCAATAATAATATTGGTTAGTTGCAGCAGCAGAATGAGCAAAACCACGGACAAAATTTGATCAACATTGGTAAAATACATCACCTGATCTCAATGACACGTTAAAAAAACAAAATTACTTAAAGTTTTCAAGTAAAAAAGTAGAATGATCAAATATAAGTTTAATGTATTACCTTTTTAGTATCTACGTTATTTTAAGTTTATAAAGCGATGAATCACAATATCATTGATAATTTCATCGATTCTTGTTCCTCTACATAGCAAATAAGTACACCATTCATGAAATCATCGTCAATTAATTGAAATAGTTAATTATATTTGTATGTTCAACAGTTCAAGAACAATATAATATAAAATATGTCCAACGGCTTACTTGACATTGTGATCAAATACTGTAATTTTGCCTCTGATTTGCAGTGGGCTAAGCCAATATTCCAAAAATCAAAACTAAAACTCTTAGTCTTAACCCTACAATTTGACAAAAATTAATCAATAATTGCTATATTGAAATACTAACTTACAAATTTAGTCTCCTATTTTGGAAACAATTAGAAGAATTAAGAGAAATTTAGAACAAAATATATACTGATCGGGTGGATCTAAGCTCCCTTCGGCTAGCGAGGGTGCGAGGCAACAAGGACCAGGCGTCATTGCGGAGAGATGGCAGGCGAGGGCGGCCAGTGGCGCTGATTTCTCCTGTTCTCTAGCGACCGGTCGTTGTCTAACTGGGTGCGGCTATGCAACGGACGCGGTGCACATTTTCTGCCCAACCATGCTAGACATCGAGGGTTGGTGCGAGGTTACACTCTTTGGAATTGATCAAATAAATGTCATTACCTGTTGCGGACTTGTAGTCCTCCTTTTTAAGCTGACTCAAGGGCTAGTTCGCCCTACTTTAGTTGTCTCATGGGTTGAGGGAAGCGGAGGCTCCTTATGAACTGCTGCTAGTGCTTCTTTCATTGGTCTTCAAGAAAAGAATTAGATGCATTAAGTTTAGACGGAAGTTCACATATAAACTAAAAACGCTGATCACTGCTAAAAAAATTTAGACCCCCAATAACTTGGTTCTCCACCACCATCACCATCACCTCTTCTCGCTGTGCTCCGCCTGCATCTCTCCTATTGGAAAAAGATTTGACGAAAAAAGCTTGTGGGCGAGTTGAGAACAGAACAGAACAGAGCAAGCAAGCAACCGCGCTAGCTAAGCTGGAGTAGCGCTACTGCGGTCGGTGGTGACGCAACAAGCGAAGCGGAGTCCAGCGGCGTTGCGGTGGCTTGATGAGATGTCCTGGGAGTTGTACAGATTACCTCAATGATTTGTGGGGCCAAGGGATGGTGGGGTCCGCTTATCTGCGAGAGGGAGGTGTCGCGCGGCGGTGGGATGGTTGGGAGAGCTACGTGGCACCGAGTCGCCAATGCGCGGAATGGTCTAGACTTCCACCGCGGATTCTCTGTGCCATCGCAATATCACACCATAACCAGAGGACCACCCCACCGTCATGTGAAGAACTGAAAACTATACACCACCGATACAGCTCTGAAATAACACTCCGTTCTCAAATGGAGTGGTTGTCGTATTTTTAGTTCCCATTGATTTTGCTCTTCTTCTACTTTACCCCTTCTTATTTACACCTGTGATGAAATATTACAGACCATTTTACTCACGTTTTATCCAAAGCCTAGTTTTCTAGCTATACGTGATTCGGTAAAAGGTGGAAAGTAATTAAGACACCGCCAAATTGTTCATTTTAGGTAAGAACATGCTATAGTTGTGTTTCAAATAATTTTTAGCTTATAGCTTTAGAAATCAAAATCCGTTTGTAAGTCATTGGTTTCTTAACATAAAATTTCTTTTCTTTTTTTATTTTCCTTTGTAGTGTGTGTGTGGAGATACAACGATGTTTATTTAATTAATTAATTAAATATCTAAGAAAAAATATTATTTTAATTAAAAATAAAAACCATCAGAAAAAGGCCGAGTTGAATTATGTCTATATATACTATTACTCGGGAGTCTGGGATGTGTATACTACCAATGGTACGTATGACCTTCTCCCACCACGGGTATGAAATTGCCATTGTCGCAGTGGATCCAATATTACTCCACGGAGAACGGGAGAAGACATATCTCTTCGGTACGTGGGCTCCACCCTTCTCGCCGGCACAGAGGAGTTGTGGTGGGGACGCAACACGTGGAGCCAACCCAGTCGTGGGGGCAGGAAAAGCGTGCGCCAGCGTGGCACGGGCGCGCAGGCTTCCGAAGTCCCAACCGTCCCGCACTCCCGCGTCCCCAAGCTGGAGCTGGAGCCGGAGCCGGAGCCGGAGCCTGGACTGTAGGGAGCGTGCGCTTTTGGAACAGAGCCGGGCCTGCGCTCCGAGCCGACGCGGAAGGACGAGATGACGCCTGAGTCGGTGGCTGTCTGGGCCGCGCTGAGATCGGTTGGGTAGCACCTCTCTTATGCTTCGCGGGCCAGGTACGGGCCGCGCCAGCGTTGTCGCTCGCACGTAGCCCATGGGTCTGATGCCGTATTCTGCCTCCGCGGAACCGAAAGCTAATAGGAGAGAAATACATGCAGACAACCATCAGCAACCTCAGGAGAGAAATATTCTTGGATTTTATGCAACTTCCTATTAATCCCAGATTTGTAGGGAAGTTAGTAAGATTTCAGGACTTCAAACCCCAAGCTTAACAATCAGCATATCAAGTCGGTGCCTAAGGTATTTTGAGTTTCTCAACCCAGCCAGTCAAGAGCCTTCCAACTGACTCAGCACAAGCAAATTACATCCAAATTTGGAAAACATGTGCACAAGCTCCCTCAAATAAATACCATCATCAGCTGCTCGAGAATGATGTACAGCCACTTTTTTTAGGGGTGAGTGGCCACTTTGCTACCTCAAACCTTCGCAGATCATATAGATCTCCCTCGAAGTGGATCTTGTCGCCTTAGGCCTCAGCCATGACACTTTCTTGAACTTCTCTTTGCATAATTTGCCAAAACCTACAGCAATGCAACGATTGATCGGCCTTTGTTGGTGTGATATCGACTGTAACAATAGCAAAAAATGAACTAATTGTAAGAACTTCATTTAACCTGGTATATCCTCATTCTCAAGAAACTTGATAACTAGGTTGCCTCCACGTCTAAGAACACCATCCTCATCAGGGTCAGGATCGGTGGAGCTCTGAAACTTCTCTATAGTTGCACTATAATCTGAATCCTTTATTTTTATCTTACCAATTGCCAAAGAGAGTGCACGCATGCCTAACTCACAAGATATAGCTGCATCTTTGGTTGTGATCCCTGAAACTACTGGACACATGTCGGACAATATCACAGAGAATCCTCGTTCCTGTACAGCAGAGTAACATTGATTAACCAAATTAACAATGCATTGATTGCTCACCAGCAAGACACAGCACACATATAGCTGACAATCCTTGCTTTGGTATTTCTAATCATAGATGACTGTAATTGAGCAGAGGCAAGTTTGGTATTTGGATTGATGATGCTTCATATTACCCCATCTGTTTCGCTATATGTCCACAGCCCATCATGCCCACAGATTAGAAAGTACTAAATCTAAGAAATATTTAATGAGAAATAGCATGCCTCTATTAAATGGCATACCACAAATACTTAGGGCCTGTTTGGAACAGAGGAATTTCACAGGAATTTTGCAGGAATTTTGCAGGAAACAGTTCAATTCCCGCAGGAATCGGGAAAAATTCCCGCATTCCAAACAGGGCCTTAACCTCTTTCAAAGCATTTGAGTTGAGGAAGATTGAGCAAAAATTGCAATAAGTACACTCTAGATTCTCTCCATAGACAAATATATTAAAATGTACATTCCCGAGGCCATAGACAAATATAATAAAACAGAGGGAACATTAGTTGCCTTAATAGTTTTATGGGGTGAATAGGACCAAGGGTTGGGTTACATATATCACACAGAATACAGAACATTCTCAAAAGTTCTGGAAATCAACTGTGAGTTGTACTTTTAATAACAAGGCTAAAAACTGCACTTAATTAATACAAGTTGGCCCTTCACGAATCACGATTTGCAGCACCTTATCTCACGTCTCTAACAAGTAAATGCCCCTTCATTCTTCAACCTTAGTTTTAGTTGTGTGCGTTGCCATCTATTAAGCATCATATACAGATGAACAAACTACAATTCTCTGGTGATGTTTCAAATAATTCATTATACACATTTCTGGTAATGAACAGTTGTTTTGTCACAAGTACTGCTAGTCACTAAACCGCAATACCCATGTGTGAACTTTGCGAGACTACTTCATGTCGTGAAGCTAAGAAATTTCTGCGGATCATACGCTCCCATACAAAATATATGGATTTCTGGCTCAGTTACAAAGATTTCACAGATTTGAACCAACAACTCCACATTTCATGCTCAGATTAATCAAAATTCGATCGAAACCTAATTCGACTAATCTAAGCAAAACCCCACATTTACACGCTCTATCAATTTGCACATCCAACCTAAGTCCAGCAATAGATAAAGGCAGGCTATCGAACCTGCGGCGACACTACCCGAGCTTGGTGCTTCATCAGAGCCATCACGTCGGCACAGACCGTCCTGACCCGTGAGTCGCAGTGCGCCGAGGGGACCTTCACCTTCTGCTCTGCAACAACCGAGCACCAAATCAGGCCAACCATCCCGTGCATCAGTCACAGCGATCAACGACAATTTGGCCGCCACTGACCTTAACATCAACGCCGACGACCACGCCGCCCTTCTCGAGCGGACCGAGGTTCTGGCAAGCCACCTACACGCACCACCAAGCCAGTCACAACAACAACGAGAGACGAGAAGGACGGATTATATATTTACATATAGACTGGGAGCACGCGGAGAAGAGGTGAGGGATCATCGTCACCTGGAGCCACGCGCCGGGGGCGCAGCCGAGGTCGAGGACGGCCGCGCCAGGGGCAATGAGCTTGTGCTGCCTCTGTATCTGGATCAGCTGCAACAGCGAAGCAAGCGGTTCGCGTGAGACCCCGAAGACGGAGCGGGGGAGAAGAGAGGGGGGAGGTGCCGACCTTGAAGGCGGAGCGGGCGACGTAGCCGAGGCGCTGGGCCTCGCGGTAGAAGAAGTCGGCGGTGCCCGCCGCGCCGCTCATGTTCTGTTCGGCGGCGGCGAGCAGAGAACAGCGGCGACAGGAGATTTGGTAGGGTTTCAGCCCGTTTTCACGGGCGCGCGGGTGGGCTCTTTATTGGGCTCAAATTGCGAATTGTCTAGGCTGGGACGGTGGGGCTGGGAAGGGAAGCCCAACTGTGACGTGGCCACCCTCCGCACGCACTATTGGCACGTAGGATCGGCCCGACCTTCTAGACAGCCTAGGGTTCTTTTGGACTTTATCTTTAACTTCTGGATATGTTTTTTAAATTATAACTGTTGGTAAGAGATAAGTATATATATAATAGTCATATATAATTTTAATTAATATAATTAAATTCGGTATAATATTTACTATAATCTATCAGTGAACCTCATCTTAAAAAATATTTTTTTAAAAAAAAACTAATTTCTATAGTATTAAGTAGCATAAAGTGAAGACTCGGGCAGGTTCGAATGGGTTTATAAATAGCTTATGCTCGTACTGTTTATAGTAATTAGCTTTTAAATGGTGTATTTTTCAAGACGGGTCAATAGAAAATTTATAGTAAAAAGTGTACTGAGTTCAGATGTACCAGCCAAAATCACATACGACTATTTTTCTATACGTACTACCACTCACAAACAGTCAAAATTCAAATATTTAAACCATTAGGTATCAGCCAAAAGAACCCATCCTATTCGTCCCTCTTCCCCTTCCGTCTTCTCCCCCTCGCTGACATGGACAACAATATAGGTACAGCACCGTGGGCCCAGTCGAAGCCAGCACCAGCTTTCGGGTCATGGCGGATTTGACCGCGCCTTGGCCCACCATCCTCGTCACCAGTGCCGGCGACCGCACAGGTAACCTCCTTCTCTGTCGTCACCTCCATTAGTGCATCAGGATCCTCGTAGCGGGCGCTGTAGTTGTCCTGTTTCTTGGAACGAAACCGGGTGACCGCTAAATTCACTTAGGCCCTGTTTGGAATGCGGGAATTTTTCCCGATTCCTGCGGGAATTGAACTGTTTCCTGCAAAATTCCTGTGAAATTCCTCTGTTCCAAACAGGCCCTTATTGTGCAAGGTTCCTGGGATCTATATATTGTTCCTTGATAGGTTTATTCACTATATCATTCTGGGAATTTCGATGGAAATGGAACTCGCCTTCAATTTGGGCTACAGGGATTTTATCACCGTGTCCATAGCAGCTAATAAGATGACTTGGGATTTGAAATTTTACTTCTCTCAATGTGAATGTGTAACAATTTCTGCAACTCCATATTGGCTCATCACACCCGCAGGGTTACTGCTTGTTAGGTCAAATTGTCTACAAGAAGCTTAAAGAGAGATCCGAGCAATTTGTCGCGAGAGGTCTAGTTAGGACAGAGGAGAGTAAACAAAAGACTGGAGGAGCGGATGATGTTTACATTGCCGATATAAGGGACACAGAGCGTCTTGTGCCTGCTGTTCAAGGCGTCGATGCGCTCATAATCATCACGAGTGTTGTCCCGAAGATGAAGCCGGGTTTCAGCCCTATCAAAGGTGGGAGACCTGAGGGGATGTTTGTATTGATTTTTGCTGGTGGTTTTTTTTTTTGTTGTGGCTTATGGTTTTTAGCTCAAAATAAATAGTGGTTTTTAGAAGGAGGAGGCGAGTGGTGTAAAAAGTGAGAGAGATGCGTGCACATGATGGGCGTGAGATGTGTGATGTGCCTATGACCCTATGTCTTATCTCCGGAGCGAGACGGTAGCGAAAAGAGTAGAGGAGCCGCTTCGAAAAGCCGATTGTTTATATTGACTTGTCTAAGCAGAAGTCAGAAGTAGAATCCAATATGAATAGGGCCTGAGCCCTAGTATGAATGATGAAATGTATCCTGAGCAGGTTGGTTGAGTTCATATGTAGAATGTGTTCTTAAACCTCTTAAGTACTTGTGCTAAAATTGGCTGTGGATGTGTGTTTGGTGGATTGGATTGGCCAAAAGAAGTAAACTGATGATGGTATGCTTGTTGTTCATTTTGCTTCATTCTTCGGTCTGTAAAGGTTTGTTAGGTTGATTGCTTTTTGACAGCCAAAGCTGCTGGAGTGAAAAGCAATCAACCTAACCATCCACTGAACAGCCTTGGCAATGGCAATATATTGGTAAGTCATTGAAGTTTGGCCATTCCCCTTTGCTTAAGTTGTATAGTGGATCTTTCGCTCTAGTTTTCACTAGAAACTTATTATTTGGCTTCAAAGCATTTAAAGCGCAAAATTAAAGCTTAGAAGGAATGATAGATTGGTAATAGATGTCATGAGCTAGCTGTCTCAACAGTCAAACGGCTATACATGAAATGAATTTATGTGAATATGAGACTAATTTTGTTTATTAAGTGTTTGAAAGGCTTAGTTCCTAAAATAATGACAAGACGCATGTTAAGGATCAACATGAAGATCAAAGTGACTCAAGATAAAGGTATATGAAGATTAGGATCCTCCTTTTATTTTAACCGGTCTTGGAAGAAAGGATGGAAGACCGAATTATAGGCTAAATGTTGTACCATAAAGAGGTATCATTGCAAGTAGCTTGATAGCATATTCTTGTGTCATTTGGATCAATTCAAGATCATGCATTCATTGAAAATTAAAATTGATAGCCAAATATGTGCTCTATCTGGAAAAACGAAAGTATCATAGATTCAACAGAGGAACTACCATGGAGCAGTAGTTCTGCAGCCTTAAACGGTACTTCCGGCGCTCAGAAGCTCCGAAAAACTGAGTGGAACCTTTTTCAGAGAGCACCTTCGGAACCGATAGGTGCTCTGTTCGGATAACCGGAAGTACCGGTGTGCAAATCGTGGTACTTCCACTTCCTGGAAGCTCTGGCGAATCTGAGCAGAACCTTTTTTTTCCAGAGAGCACCCTCGGGATGATTCTGAGTCCACGGCAAACGGAAGTACCAGAGTTTCAACGGCGGAACTAATGTAGAGCGGTAGTACCGCAGCCTTAAATGGTACCTCCGGAGCACGAAAGCTCCAAATAAGCCGGGCGAAACCTTTTTCCAGAGAGCGCCAACTCTCAGCCTCTAATCAAACGGAAGAACCACGCTGACTTCCCGGAACTTCCGGTTAATAGAACTACCGGGTTTTCAATGGCGGTAGTTCCACGTCGACTTCCAATGGCTAGTTCAGAAATTCTGACATAGCTGTTACTGTCGCATCAGAACAGGTGCGGAAGTACCAGCCGTTGGCTTGCGGTACTTCCACTCGCTCTAAATTTTTTTGGAATTCCCTTATAACGGCTAGTTTTGGTTGGTAAGGGTATAAATACCCACTCACCTGCTCAAGGACAGTAAGAATAGACCCTATTGAACATCTTTAAGCATCGAGTATTCACTCCACACTTCTCTTTTTCATTGTACATTTATTTGAGGTGGTTAAGCCAAACAAGTGCATAGCATCTTTATATTGATCCTTAGGCACTTGATTGTTGTCAAGCGAAGCTTATGATCTTTTACTCTTGGTGTTTACCGGCACCTGGACGGCTTGGTGAGAGTTTGCATTGTGACTTCTTCAAGAAGGTTGTGAAGAAGCTTGGCATAAATTTGTGAGTGGTTTGGATCTCACCACATTCGGAGTGAAGGAATGACTACTACTAGTGGATTAAAGAGTTGAGACTTAATTCGTGGAGCCGGTCCAATTCGTTTGGGCTTTCCTCAACGTGGACTAAAGAAAATCGGCAAATTCCGATCACTACGGTAAAAACATCGTGTGTTCATTGGGTATCACTTTATCTCTTTTTCATCTCTTGTACATTTCGCATATTGTGATTATTTACTTGTGCTAGAGCCTTTTGTAGAGATTTATACTTGTAGTGTCATAAACTTACTAGAATTGTGTAGGTTTTAATTGTTTTAAATATTTGCCATATTAAAATTGTAGAAATTAATTAGAAGGCAAGAAAAAATTTTAAAACCTCCTATTCACCCCCTCTAGTCGGTTATTCTTAATCCTACACCGGGGCTATCCACATATAGCGGAGATTGCCACTCACCTAGTAACGTACGGGGGTCGTACATTTTCATTACTCAGGATATTACACCCTGTCTGTGGTCATACAATCGAGGACAGAGACATGCCTGACTATTCTCGTATAACCGGGCATGTGGGAAAGGATCACCAGGGTCATGGCTATAACTTGTTAAATAACTATTATCTTAGTTCCACATCTCCATTATCTCTATTCCTGATTGGCATCAGTATTTCTGGTAACTTAATTTCATTGCAATTAGCTTGTTAATTACTTTTTGCTTGCTTATCCTTTTCTCCGTTGTCCTTTTCTTTATTAGCAGAAAAAGAACGTGTTAGTTGCCTTTGCATAACAATGTACAGGACCGAGTTATTTTGGTGCCGCTCTTTGCATACATTGTAGATTGTACTAAAGAGGAAGAAGTTACAAGTTATTTCAGGCGCCACTTGTTACTAGTTAGCTTTCTCAACTTAAAAAGTTTTTTCAGGCGCCACTTGTTATCAGTGCTGAAACTAGAATTTCTATAATAGGTATTCTGAATTGATAAATAAAATGTAAATATCCACAATAGCAAAAAAAGTACAAAATGTTTTATGTTATATACATCTGTAATAATTTAGAAAAAATAAAAAATAATTTAGAGAAATTACATAATAATTTAAGATGAAACTGTGTTGATGCAGTCTGATGTGTATGGCCTGCGTGCACCAATGCACGACGTGTAGTCGTTGTTTAGTGCCTACTTCCTTATCTACCTGGCCGCCGCCGCCGCACGCTCCCTCCACGGCTCTCAGGTGATAGTTGTCACCCGTTAGTAGAGCCTTAGAGAGATAAAAAAGAGAGGAGGGAAGGGGATATGTTAAGAGTTTAAGGGGTCTACGGATAGGGTAATATGCCAGTCTGATAAGGGGATAGATGGGTTATTAGGCCGCGCTATTTTAGGTGAATTAGAGAGGGGATGTGGGAGTATGTTGAAATCAACTATGGGGGGGGGGGAGGTGTACGAACAGGTTCAAATCAATTGGGAATACATATATGAAATGTTTTGTCTAATTTATATATATATATATATATATATATATATATATATATATATATATATATATATATATATATAGCGCCTATTAAATATTGAGTATTATACGGAAAACATTCAGTTATTCAACTAAGGTGGTGATCAGTTCGGCTGAAAAGCTCATGGCTTATGGCTGAAAACACTGTAGCTGGCTGAAAAAAGTACTGTAGCTGACAGAGGCTTATTTAGCATAATTAAATTTAAAAAATATAAAAAATATAAAAAATATGTTAGCCCATTACGTATAATACAAACAAATACGGGGAAAAAAGAACCGGCAAAAAAGCTCAACAAAAAGGCAAAAGTTTAGAAAAAGACGAAACTTATGAATAGTGAAAAATAAGCCAGAAGCCAGAAGCCGAAGCCGAGTTGATCGGGGCCAATTAATATCCATGAATTACATTGGCCCACCAATGCTTGTTACTAGTTTGCTTTCTCAACTGGCAAGACTATTCCCATTGCGTCAAACACTGTATATTTGCCTCTGCACGCTGCTATCTATTTTTCGGTGGATGCTCATGTCAATCCTTTTTGTCTCATTTCATTGGACCATGCCTAGCAATTTTTTCATTTCACTGAAAAAGGACAACTCAACACCTCAGTATGCCTCTTTCATTGAAGTAAACAATGAAATGAGACAGTGAAAATTGTCGGTGCTATCGATTCAAGGAACAGGCAGTTGGGAATACTAAGCTATACAAAGCTGGCGGGATTCCGGCCCCCCCCCCCCCCGCGCTATCCACGTCGCCCCCGCCCGCGCGGCCGGCCGGCGCGTGGCGGGGGAATTTCGGTACGGCCGGCCGACGCACTTTCCTCATATTTTTCAAAAATTACGTAAATGTCCTTTTTCCTCGCGAAAAGGTCCCTGGCAGTTTTTTCACCCAAATTTTTGCAGGATAGCGCCCCGCGGTTTTCTAAATTACGTGCGGGTCCTCGTTTATTACATACAAACCCTCGGTTTTTTACAAAAAAGACCTTTGACTTTCCCATTTATTACGTACAAGCCCTCGGTTTTTTACGAAAAAGACCTTTGACTTTTTCGAAAATACACATGTGCCCTCGATTTTTTTTCAAACTCCTCACGGATTATCGCCTCTTTTATTTCGGTACACACGGTGGCTGGCGCGGCGTGGCGCCGCGCCTATGAGGCTAGTTAACTACATTAGATGTGGGAGTAGGCCAGTCTGATGAGGAGATAGATTGGGTTATTAGGCCATGTTATTTTAAATGAATTAGAGAGAAGAGATGTGAGAGTAGGTTAAAATCAACTATAAGAGGAGAGGTGTAAGAGCGGGTTAAAACCAATTGAGGTATATATATGGCCCCGTTTGGCACAGCTCTAGCTCCGAAATCTATGCTGGATCTGTAGTTTGTTGACTAAATTAAAGTGATTTAAATATTTTTATTTAATATATAATATAAATGAAATGAGTCATATAAATGCACTTAACATGCCTGCAACTCTAGATCCAGAATTTCCTAGAGCTACAGATGACCAGTTCTAGGAAATCTACAGATTTTCTAGAGCTAGAGCTCTGTCAACGGGGCCAAAATATTTTATCTAATTATTAATATATATATATATATATATATATATATATATATATTAATTACATATTGGGTATTACAGAGAAAAATTCAGTTATTAAGCTAAGGCCCTGTTTGGATCCCATGATCTAAAGTTTAGTTGTCTAAAGTTTTAGACTAAACTTTAGTTGGCTAAACTTTAGCCACTAAATTTTAGTCGAAGGTCCTGTTTGGATCCTCTACTAATGGATAGGACTAAAGTTTCAAAAAGACCATACTACCTCTCCTCGTTTCGTGCGTCAGCCATTAAATGAGAGGTGAGAGACCAACATGCATGAGTAAACACATCTTTGTGCCTAAGAACCTAAAACTTTAGACCACTTTAGTTCACTTTGGTGGACTAATGGTCTAAAATGTTTTTTAGGGGTTAGCTAAAGTTTAGATCTAACTTTAGACCACCTTGTCGTAGAGGTGGCCCCCACCTTAGCCCAGCGAGCCTGTTAGGAGGTTATAAGAACAAGAGTAACGTGTGTAATGACATAGGTGCCCCTGATGGGGAGGTACGGATGTAAGGGCATAACTGTAAAAGCATATCCCATGTGAATATATATATTAGGATGAGGGGGAGGATGAGGCAGAACACTCCCACCTCTCTACTACCATCTCTCTATCTGTTTGGTCTGTAGCCACAACACACCTGTTTGGAGACTTTAGATCTAAACTTTAGTGACTAAACTTTAGATGGAGGGATCCAAACAGGGCCTAAATACCCTTGAATTACATTGGGTCTGCCAATACTTGTTACTAGTTTGCTTTCTCAACTGACAAGACTACTCCCATTGCGTCAAACACTATATATTTGCCTCTGCAAGTTGCTATCTATTTTTCGGTGGATGCTCATGTCAATCCTTTTGTCTCATTTCATTGGACCATGCCTAGCAATTTTTCATTTCACTGAAAAAGGACAACACCTCAGCACGCGTCTTTCATTGAAGTAAACAATGAAATGATACAGTGAAAATTGTCAGTGCTATAGATTCAAGGAACAAGCAGTTCGGAATTAACTACGTTAGATAACTGTTACTCTGTTAGACAAATATGTTAAGACGCCACCAAGCAGCTTCTGTTCCAGAGTTCAAATTCAATAAATCTGCTCCCAGAACTGGGTCAGAATTCATCAACATAAGCATCAGATACAATGGAATAGCGAGGCAATACCTAATTAAGATATCAGCTGAGCTAGTGATATCTACAGATCTAGGTAGGTTTCCATGTAGAGACGGCAAAGATGATACGCCCCTTCCAACCTAGCAGCATCCACTTGTTAGCTTCATCAACGAGGAAATCCCTGTGATAGCACCTGTTCACCTTGTATCTTGCTTTCTTCACTGTGTCTTCATTCAGCGGTAGCTGCATGAAGCCTGCCCTGAGGTTCCTTACCTGCCATTGTTTGTAAGTCTCAGGCCTTTCAACCCTCTCTGTGCCCTCACAGGCAACCACATTAAGAGCTTCCCTACCGAAGATATCTCTTTCGATCAACAGCCTTTGTTCGTCCAGCCGTGAAGCATTTGCTTCAAGCATATCAAAGAGTGAAGAGAAATAGAACAAAGCCTCTTTGAAGCGTGTCACAAAGAATGGTGCATTGTAAGTGCCATTGACAACCCCATGAATGAACATATGAGGATTCATCTTTCTGATTGTATTCAAAACCCTCATTCTCGGGCTATCTTCTGACACTGTCTCGTCCATCATGTTCCTCATTCGAAAAAGGCAGTTAACAAGAAGAAGCTCATCCTTGTCTATCCCGAGATCTTCAATTTGGATGGTATCCCACTTGGCAGCAATGGGGCGATATTCGAAGGGAACATTGAACATCCGGGCATACTCATGTAACCGCCGCCCTGTCGCCTCGATACGCTCTGCAGGGCGGAATCCTGGCTGGGGTAAGTCAATACCAGTGATTCGGATACTTGGGGGGCCACCAGGTCTCTTTGAGATCCTCTGCATGAAGATTGGCCACTGGAAGCCATACTGTATACCATAGTCAATAATGTGCAACCTTGTCACACCTTTGGAAGCATTCAAGATGGCTTCATTTGAGAAGAAGTTTGATATTTTCTTAAATGGGCATGCCGTAACATACAGCCTGAATGCTTTCAGTATATCAGCAGTGGAAGTTCGCTTCGCAACAAGCGAACGGTAAATGCTGCTACCAGTGCCAGCCAGGCGAGCCTCCAGCCCATTAGCAAAGTAATGTGCCAACCTCTGGCTGTCATCCCCAAGAGCAGAAGAATGCTGCCTAATCTGTTTCAGCAACTCACTCGAGTTCCGATAATCATCAATAGCTGTGGCCTGAGCACAATGTATAAGTAGGGTTGTCAGATCGACTGCTTCCTCCTCCGCAACCACTCCAGATTTTCCCTTCCTTCGTCCTCTTCTATTTCCTGATCCTTTCACGTATCCTCCACTGATATGTGCTTCAGCTGGCAATGGAGTCTGGAGCTCACAGTTCTCACCGCTACACAGAAGTACTTTGTCAAACATCTCTCGAACTGTCTCCTCCTCGCACAATGCTGACTGCTTGCTCCTTCTCTTCTCCTCCAGCTCCAACCCATCGTCATGCGGGTTCTTCTGACCTTTATGAACATCACACACTTCTTTCCCCTTCACCAATTCACAAGGTACTAATTGGCTAGAGGCCTGTCTGCCCATGAACACATCAGGCAATCCTCCCTTTCCTGTGACATCACGACAACCATTCATCCAAGAATTCTTTTGGTAAGCCTGTGTGGGCTTCGCAGCCGTGAGGATGTCAACAAAGGGCTTCTCGACAGCGAGGAGCGCTGAATCCTCCACCGATGCAGTGGCACCGGGACAAGATTCCTCGTCCTCATCTTCAAGGAGGAACTGGTTGATGTATGCCAGGACTGCATCGTCGGAGACAGCCTCAGACAAGTCCTCCGAGTTCTCCAACTCGGTTGTGCTTGATGTGGGACTTGGTGTGCGGCCAAGCATAGCTCGGGGTGGAGATGGGTGGGGATCGACAGGAGGGCTGTGGAATCCGTAGGAGGGCAAGAATTGGATGGGTGATTGCTGGAGGGAGAAATTTAGCATGTGAGAGGGTGGTGGATTGGGGATGGAGAACAGATCACCATAGTCAACATCATCGCAAGAACCAGATTCCATTACCATGCTATGATCCTAGGGGTCTCTTCACTTTCTTGGCACAAGATCTAGCTTTTGCTTTTCCGCGTTGCAATCACATACAAATCCCACCTCCTATACCAGTTTTCCTCTTAGAATACCAAGACTCCGCTTAGAGAACTGGACAAATGACCAAAAAAAAATTAGATGATGCCACAATCTAGTATCAATTTGTTGCATGTAACAAGCCAAAAAAAATTACCTTTGTAAGGCGAGGAGCTCCAACTCTTTTTATCAAGATCTATGATGTACGCTCCTAGGAAACACTGGGAGGACAAGCAAACATTGCTTACTTGCTAGCTGCGGCTCCAGCAAATTCTCGGATGCTGCTGACTTTATGCAGTGCCTTGGAGGAAGGAAGTAAGGCTGTGATTGGGGGACGTCTCACCAAGAGTCCAAGGGAGGTTCGATTGGGATAGGGCTTAGTTTATTGCGATGCGTTTTGTTAATTCCTTTTCTTTTTATTGGTCTGAATTTGTTTAGTAGGAGTAGCAAGCGCTAGCAAAACAGCGATGGGATTGGGACTTGGGAGGATTCTCTGCGGGAGGTAGCAAAAGATTTGACTGTTTGAGTCCTGTAGATAGGGACGTGCAATTTTCAAAATAAGAACGTAGGGACAGCAGCTCCCAACTCCAACACTGCGATCAGTTCTTTCCCATTTTGATAATACAAATCTTCCAATTTAAATTCTCGGTGTTTATAAAAAGTAATATACAGAAAAAAATAGTTATATATATAATTTGAATCAGTATGGTTAAACTCAATATACTTTTTATAATAATTTTTTTATTAGTTCTATCTTAAAAAGCATATCGTCTAAAAACTATATGCTCTAAACAGCCTAACATAAACTAACTTTAAACTAAAGAAACTCCGCCATATATCGCCACGTTTCCCACTTGACTCATATGTCTGCGCGCCCGGTCGGTCATAGTGGCCATGAATCCAGAATCCAAAGCGTACCTCTTCAAACGGGCCGTCCAAAGCACAAGCAAAAAAAGTGCCCAGCAAATTTTGTTCCATGCTCCGTTAGCGCAAACTGGCCCAAGGGGGGGCAGAACCTGCGCCCACGCACCACCAATCCCGTCCGTCGGCCGGGAGGTGAAGTACGCTTGCCCCCATATCATGTCTTCTCAACCGACGGACGGACCAAAGCCCAAAGCCTGCACAACGGCACATGCCCGTGTCACTCAAGACAGCCATCGTACCCCCCAGCACAAACGCACGCTGGTAGTCGCCTCGCCTAGTAGGTTAGTACCGCACGGCCTTCGGGTGTTTAATCTCTACCCCTCTAGGCCCCGATCAACTCAGTTTCGACTTCTGACTTCTGACTTATTTTTCACTATTCATAAGTTTCGTCTTTTTCTGAACTTTTGACTTTTTGTTGAGCTTTTTTGCCGGTTCTTTTTTTTCCAGTATTTGTTTGTATTATACGTAATGGGCTAACATATTTTTTTTATTTTTAAATT
The DNA here is from genome assembly GCA_017311315.1 of Dendrocalamus latiflorus. Lineage (NCBI taxonomy): Eukaryota > Viridiplantae > Streptophyta > Magnoliopsida > Poales > Poaceae > Dendrocalamus > Dendrocalamus latiflorus. The sequence goes on from CM029631.1 coordinate 1,815,739, forward strand.
TTTTTTAAATTTAATTATGCTAAATAAGTCTCTGTCAGCTACAGTACTTTTTTCAGCCAGCTACAGTATTTTCAGCCATAAGCCACGAGCTTTTCAGCCGAACCGATCACCACCATAATACATCAAAATTTTCTTTACTAAATCCACCCCCTCAACCACCTCTACAGTCATGTCTAATCTAAGTCCACCCAGATTTGTGTACCAAAATAATCCAACTTCATACAAATGAATGGCCTGGATTTCTCCTCAAACCTTCTTCTCTTACTCATTGAAGATCCTAAGGCCAAAATCATTCGGATCATGCACATCATTGAACTCAGAACCCCACGCCCACGCACACGCCCCCGACGCTGCCTCCACCCCGCGATACCTGTCTCCACCCCGAAGCCCGTGCGTCCGTTCTTCCGCACCGTCTCCTCCACCTGGAACCGCTTCCTCTCCGACACGCCGGCCAAGCCGCTGCTCTTCCCGTCCGCGGTGTCGGTCTCGCTCTGGCTGCCCTTCCTCTTGGCCTTTGCCTTCGACCCCGTCTCCCGCCACCTCCAGTGCCAGGCGCTCGACCCCTTCTCCCGAAGGTGGCTGCTGCTGCCGCTGGTCCCCGGCGGAGCAGCGGCCGGGTCGTTTGCAGTGGTGGGGCTCCCCCGCCGCGGCGAGATCTACGTGATTGGGGGCGTGGAGGAGGGGGCGACAAGGCGGTGAGGAGCGTGGCGGTGTACAGCGCGGCGAGGAACGGGTGGGAGGAGGCGCCGGCCATGGGGACGGCCAGGGGGTACATGGCGACCGGGGAGGTGGGAGGGCGGGTGGTGGTGGCCGGGGAGGCGGAGGTGTTCGACCCGGAGGAGGGGAGGTGGACACCGGCGGTAGCCCGGCGGGGCGCGGCGGTGGCGAGGTACGACGCCGCGGTGGCCGGGGGCAAGCTCCGCTCCGCTCTCCCGTGCTGAACCCCAGCGTCGCCGCTCTCCCGCGTTGAACCCCTACGCCGCCGCTCCGCCCCTGCTGTCCCGCGCCGAACCCCTGCGCCGCAGCTACGCCCCCTCCGCCCCGTGCCAAACCCCTGTGCCGCCGCTCCGCCCATGGTTCCCAAGCCACCCATGGTTCATCCTCGCTTCCTCTACCGGTCTTGGCTCACCAAGCCCACGACGCCGTCGAGTCTCGCAGCTCCCATGATCGATTACCAATCACAAAAGTGGATCAACTAGAGACCACTAGATATTAATAGGAGCTCGATGGCAGTGGATCAGATTAATAGAGCACGAGGGGCGGCGACTCGATGATGATCCACGACGACCCGACGGCAGCTTCACGGCGATTTCCTTTGGTGAGTCATGAAGGTTGCCTCCCCTGTAATCCCCGATGCCATATCTAACCTCTCTCCATGCGTCTCCCCCATATCCCTGCCACCACATGGGTCCGGTCTTGATGGCCGCTGCTGAATTCACTGCACGCTTGACTGCCTGCCTGTCGCTGCGTACGATGAATGCCGTCCATGGTGACCAGCAAAGGGAGTGCCAAGGTTACTACTTTCTATTGTTTATGATTTGGCCACCCAAAAGTAGAAGCAAAAGGAAAATATGAGCTATAGCAGGTGGTGCATGTGCAAGACTTCAGTCTTATATGCCCACAACTCGCTTGAGGAAATGATTAAATCGTTGTAGAGTTTAGCCTTTAGAATTATTGGTTGCACTGTTAGTATGATTCATTCAGTATTCTATCTTTTGTTGGTGAAACTAAAATCAAGGCTAAACTGTGCATTGGTGCAAGAAGTGCATGCTCTTGGGATGAACAGGCAGTTGTCTCTTACTCCATCTCCTCTCTCCATTTTACACCTCAATATGCTTAATTGTCTCTTACTCCATCTCCTATCTCCATTTTCTGCCTCAATATGCTTACTCCTAAATGGTTGAATATGTAGGTTTGGGGAACTGTTAGCAGCAGATATTGAAGAAGCCATAGCTTCTTCGTGGAGTTTAAACTCCCAAGTAATGTGTTCAGGGCTGCCAAGTGCAAGGAAACCAGTTGGGTATTGCTTCTTAACTCTCCCTATGGTTAATCTCTGTCAATAATCAATAGTTACTCTAGCATGGATGAGCAATTAATGATGGAATTATTTTTGCAAGTACTTATAGTTTATCGTGCACAAAGAGGATTCTGGTTTTCAAATGCTGTGCTCATGGATAATGGATGAGAGGTGGGAGTGCATGCTTCCCTTCTTATATATCGTAGTCTACTGGTCTCTGTAACCTTTGCGTTAGAATATCTGCACTACCTAAATAAGGTTTTGGCTATATTTTCCTATTTTTGTAGTACATGAAAATTTGGTGACATCATGGGTTCTACGTGGAAAAATTATTTCAATTGCCATTAGTTTTTTTTTGCATAATTTGATTGCAATTGTACTTTATCAGTTCATTCATCTGTATTCTTTTTTCTGATGGTAAAGAGAAGTCTTCTATTCCAGCTTATCACATTCCAAAATCCTGTTGCTTGAGGGAGTGTTTAAGCTATCCGGCAAGATAGTATATCTGGAATGGTAAAAATCCCATAACCCTTTTGTGTGCATCAATGATTAATTGATTTTGTATTTGAATGCTTTTTGTTTGGCATGCCGTGTATGCTTCACCTTCTATCTTTGTTGTTTTTATGCCAAATCAGTTACGATGCCTTTTTTCTGTTGCCTGTAGGTATTATTGTAGAGTTGCTTGAAGGGGAAATAAAAAAATATATGTTGTTCGTTACTCCTTTTTTTCAATGAAGATTACATCTATCAATTATGTTGCAATGACTCATTACAATGCGCTTAAGACTATTCATTTATTGCAGATTATATAATTAATGAATTTTGATCTTCAATGCTTTAGTTTGAGATTTGGCCGCATCTGTCATCGATTGTTTGCAATGACATGTTTGGTGACAGAATTTCCATGTTTGTTTGTTGGCGTTCATGGTAATTGTCCCATCTCATGGTCATAATTCCTTGTGCAAGTTCCTCATGAAAGGTCAGCAGTAGAACGTACAATTTCTAATTCTGTAATGGCTAATGAGTAATGACCATAAACATGACTTACCGAAATTAACAAGATTGGGGCAGTGGTGTACCTTCTGAATCATCTTACTCCTTGAGTCTTTTAAGACATTGGCTGTCGTAATTTCACATCTGAGATGCCATATTATTATATTTGTATTCAAGTGCAGCTGCCACTTGCCCATTGTTAATTTTTTTAACAAGGTTGTATGCATTGCTAAACCTAAGGTTAGTTATATAATTTTAATCAAATATGTATAAATTCTTCAACCCCTTCCATTTTCGACAATTTTCTTTTCTTTAATATGGGCCAAAGTTTCTTATATGGTCAGATATAATGTTACCTTAACAGAACTAATAAGTAGTAAGCACCTATTTAGTAGGCAAAGTTGGTCATGAACTTAAGCATTTCGGAGTTATACCAAATTCACAGTTTCAATCTGAGCAGATATTCTAGATTAGCTGGTCATGGCTGTCGACTCAATCAGTAAGTTCTGTCTTGGTTGATTTTAAATGGCTTTTCTTATCTGTTGGTTCTAGCACTGACACAAACTGAATTGTTGGGAGAGAAGAATATTTTTTTAGATATTGTTCTTAAGTCATATCTTAGATATTCAGTTCATCACGCCATTATCTATTATGTTGTATGAGTAGCGTTAGCACGGGCACACTACTAGTCCGGTTTTGGCTTCTAAACATATCGATTTTAGAAACGGTTTTTTGAAACGATTTCTTTGAGCCGTTTTAACCGACTGGTCTCCGCGTCTTTCAAAAACCGATTTCAAATTTTGTTCTAGCTACTTTTTTATTGTTACTACTATATTTCTATGTCAGTCAAAAGATAGAAACACTTAACTAAAAAACATCATCTTTAGTCGATTAAAATAACAATTATTTCATGATTTGGTCTGCAACTCGACGTCTCCTCCTGACCACGGTGGTGGTAGGAGCAGGACGCGAGTAACCAGAGAAGGAGAGTAAAGGGGCACTACCGTCTACGTGCGCAGAGGCGACCTTTGCGCTTGTCTCATGCCGACTCTCAAGTCCGACGCGGCCGCTTTTTTGGAGCTGGCTGCCATGCATGCCAAAGCTAGTACTGGCAGCTGTCGTCGTCGCTAGTGGCCTGAGCTGCGTGCTGTGCTGCTCATCGCCATCGGGTCAATGCAAACATGCGCTGATATCTTGTTGAGGTTACGGTGGTGATCTGATCATTGCTGAACACTACAAGAGATAATTTGAAGAGAAAAGGGGGGGAGGAAATCCAAGTAGTACGCCGTGGTCAACTTCGGGAATGCATGAGGAAGAATTTGCGATGCACCACCTGGCACTAGTTATGATGGTTAGCAATGTCGTATTGTCGCTTCATACGGTTCTCTCTCTTTTAGAGGTACGGCTTTCTCTCATGATCCAACACTTTTCCCGTTTTCTCAGGTGTCTGAACCCTGAACCAAAGGAAGGGCCCCAAGTTTGAACGGCATGCGCATTGCATGTGTTGTGTGCGCTAATAAGAAACAATGTTCAAAAGCAGAGACCTAAACAACCCTCCTGCTATTGAAAGCGCAATGCTTATAGGTCAAACCCTTATCAGTCTGTCCGGGCAGCGGTAAGGAATCGTGACCTAACACAATGTTAATGAATATACAAAAAGGACAGGTGATGATGCACAACCATACCAGATGAAGAGCTTTTCTACGGAGAGGGTCTCAGGTGAGGCCCCTCTCTATCCATCGTTAATATCATAGAGGGTGGTGCAGTTGCACCTCTAAAATTTTTGTGCAAAAAACCGATATATACCTCCTTAAAATACAAGTATACACTGTATATACTAATATATTCCTAGCATCCTATTAGGCCCAATAGGTAACAAGTCAAGCCCATTAGCCCAATTACCCAAGCCATCCTCACTTTCTCAATCGATCGGTCACCCCCATCAGAGATTCCCCGATCAGCCAAATCCTTCAGGCTTCTGCCCTAGCGCAGCAACCGAGCTTGAGCTCAGGCACATGGCTCTGCTCACGCGTAGATCATCGCTGCCGCTGCACTCCCTGGAGGCCAGAGCCCCCATCGCTGCTGACAACCACCAAGTACTAAAGAGAAAAAGGTAAACCAAAAAAGACGTCAACTTGCCCACCATTGAGAAGTGTCAGAAACTCTCCAAGCAGCTCTTCTACATCCACCTTGCCAAGTTCTCTATGCTCCTGACTTATTGTGCCTTATTTTTTTTACTGCCAGCTCTTTTATGCATTTGAATGCTGGTAGATCATTTTCTAATGTTCATGTGTCAACTAGTTGCCAATTCGGTAGTGCTAATAATACTGCTAAATCCTTGTAAATTGTCCAAATTAAGTTATGATTAGAACATAATGTAGCTGTAGGATATGCCTTTAGGGAGTTCTATGGTGTTAATTTGAGTCTCGGTATACCAAGTTGTGAGCTTGTGTGGCATAAGATGGTGTATTGGGGGTTTCTAGTTATAAGGTTTAGTGATCGAATGGGGATGCAAAAGGTTCCGATGAGATGGTTTTCATGGTAGTCATATATTGTAGTATATAGATTGGCCTGATGCACTAGAAAATAAATTTCTCCTTTGTTGCTTTCGGATTTAAAATGAAGATTTTAGAAATCAAAACCCAAAAGGGGGTTATAGGACTTATGATTAATCCTAACAAACTAAGTAATAAGGTGAACAATACTTAAATAATTGTTTTGTTACACATATTGAACTTCCGTGCTATATCATTTGAACTTGTCTTAGAATTGATGTATCTTAAGTTCGCACCCATCGTCAAAACCCTGTCTCTGCCACTAGGCTTTACCAAATCAAAATCAATAATGGATGAAGAGGATCACGTAAGGCGCTCTCCCGCTGGTTTTTTTCCATACCAGATCGCCCGAGGAGGAAAAAAGAGGGGTCGAGCACATGGCCACCTGGGCAGCTGGCTGGCGTAATGTTTCAACACAGACAACGCTCATGCTGGACCACATGACATTACGTCGCAGATTGCTTTGACATCCTTCAAGGCCTTATCAATCTGTTTCGAATATACTACCATGTTATTATATATTTTTATCAGATTGTTCAACAAAAAGTTAAGCAATGTAATACTCTTGAGTACCATACAGGCATGTGTATATGTGGAAGAAGAACTTAATAAGTGCCATTGACTTCTCACTGAAGAATTCCCTCGACAAACTTTCCTCTTGGTCATGCCTCACTGTGGAACTAAAATAATGGTAGCTCGATGGAGGAGGAGGGACAGTGTGAAATGTATGAAAATCGGTCATGTTAGGGAGCAATCATGTGCCACCGAATGTGCTAACAATGTACTAGCGCAGAGGGAAATGCGTCGGTGCAAATGCAATTGTCATTTTCACATACGCTGCAGAAAGAAAGAAATGTTGAATGCTAATAGATAATAGCTTTGGTATACCACAAAAGTCATGTAAAGCTGCGTCTGTTTCATACTTGCCGTGATGGACTGGGAATATTTCCTATCCGTTTCCCTTTGTTTTCATCGTGGATCGGGAAAAGCACGCGATCTGCTTCCAGTTCCACCTACGTAAATCAGGTTCCGAAACAAAGAGAAAGGCGAAAGTAGCACGTACGTTCTTCGGTTCTCCCCTTTTGTTTGAGATTTGCTTGTACGTTCTTCGGTTCTCCCCTTTTGTTTGAGATTTGCTTACCTTTCTGCTTGGCTTGGTATCTTCCTCTACTGGAATTTTCTTCCTGTAAACTTAGGCAGTAAGTACAAGTATACCTGTTCTTTCAGCTTTTACAATCATCGTTCCAACACTACAGTACTCCACTGCTACTCCTATGAGGCGAGGAATGGAGAATGGTTGTGCCGCAATTCCACATAGCTAGAGTTCTCACACAAATGTCCATATGTATGCTCGGATTCCGAGAGGCCAACCCCACCTTGATCTGCCCAACAGATAGGTGAAAAGATGAGAGAAACGCCGCGCAGCTAGTTTCCTTGCATTTATCTGGTCAGCACTTCAGCAGCTGCTTATGGAGTCTCCCCTTGTTCTACTCCATGGTAGGACTAGTGCTGTGCTACCACAAGTCTACAACCGTGAGGTCAAATCGTTCCAACTATGCAAGGAAATTCCAAAAGCAGGCAGTTCTAAATGCGGTTTGGTCCCATTACATGCGGCGATGTATATAGAAACAAGGCAGCGTGAGTGTGTGACTTCCCTTTCGCTGCTCAACAACATGAAATCGATCACATGGCTAGCTAGTTGAGCACTTGAGCTGCTGCCTGGAGTCGGACCCTAGTATAGGAGACTTGGAAGATATGGTCTACCTTTACCTTTTACGAGGGTGTAACCACCCTGGTAACCTAGAGCTGACCAACGATACCAATGATTGAGACCAGTAAATCATAGTACTACTAGCTCAAGGTTGACTGGTATTCGTGCCGGTAAAACATGTGGACCGGAGTACTGTTTGACCTCTGTGTCGAAATGCACCGAAACGTAGAGGCAAAGGAAGTCCCTACTGGAGTTAACACGCACACGAATGCGCCCAAGGAAACCGTTAGATGTGGCGCTTTCCTGGTACGGGCCCGCATCCGCCACATGGCCTTCCCTCCCGGGACCGCGCGCGAGCCAGGCTGCGCCTACGGTACGAGGCGGGCCGGCCTGCCTTCACGAGGTCACGCACCCACCAAACCAGACCGAACCGAGCAAAGGAGCCTCCAAAAACGCTCGAGACGCGCGCTGGCGTGGACGGGCGGTCGCGTTCGTGCGGCGCGCGCGGGGCGGACGGTTCGACCTCGGCCTGTTTCTGTTTGCGCGCGCGTCGCGCCGGGCGTCCCGCACCGCTTTCGTTTGAGGTTTTCGACCCGCGCACGTACCTGCCGCGGACCCGCTTGGCGCGCGCGTTGCAAGCGTAGGCAGCGGCCGTGCGCCGCTCGACCGAGACGGCTCGCGTTCGCTTGGCCCAAGTCCTATAAAAAAAACAGAGAGAACGTGCACCTCTAAATTTTACTACTCGTATCGTACGTACCTGCTTCTCGTAGATTTGTACGGAAAAACTGATCTGGCAGTTAACCATCTTAGTACGGTATGTATCCTCACAGTTCCAATTAAAGACCGGGCAGCTTACGCACCGAAGAGACGTATTCCGTTCGAACTATGCGTCTTGGCTTCTGATCCCATTTATGCACACGCAGGCATGCGTCACGCATACGCAGTGAGCAGGGATGGAAGAAGAGGAGGAGATTTTAAATAGGAGTAGCGCTTTGAAGTGCGGGTGCGTGTTCCGGGACCAGAAGGTGTGAGCGGCGAACGGGCACCGGCGCCACGTGTGCGATCGGTTTTGGTGCGGTTTTGAGGCGATCGCGGCTCGAGGTGCGACACCGGCCGTGGACGGGGTGTAGTACGGAGATTTTTGGGGTCGCCGAGGCCGAGCCGCCGAACGCGGAGGGATCCTAGGGCGTGTGCCTGCACTGCAGCCTCCACTCTCCGACGTGCTTCGGTGCATGGCCTGTTTGTTTGGCAAGGCCGCACTAACCCCATCCGGATATATACGTGAATCCAAGTGCATTTTTAGTTGTGAGTTCCTGTTCTACCCAAAATATGCAATGCTTGATTACCCTTACGAACAGTAGCGGAGTTAGAATTTGACTACGTTCCGAACTCAGTGGTGAAATAATCTAGATTATCTGAGTTGGATCATAAAAATATTACCTAGATTGGATTGAATTTACTCGGATTATATACTAGATATTTTTTCACGCCTCGAGCTGGCTCCACTCCCTGCTTACGAAGACATCACCGCATGGTTTGGTCCGTTTTGAGCGGAGGAATTCTATAAGAATTTTCAGGGGAATCACAGTGATTCCTGTAAAATGCTACGCTTTCGTGAAATAATGGCTATAATGCTATGTCTTAGGGTTGGCAATCTTGTTTGTGAGCACTCAAGCGATGAGTAAATGAATCGTGAGCTCTACATGACTACATCTGTAGTAGTACTGCGTCTACCAAGAGTATGACCCCATTGAACCACACCTACTACTACTGTGCATTGAACGGTTGCGTGGTCAAATTAGTTAATATGCCAAACCTATTTGGTTAATCTGGTCCAGTCTACAATTCTACATGGCACGCCCCATACTCCCATAGGATGCCTGCTCACGTTTGTCCACGGAGCATGATCAGTAGCGCATGCATGTGTCGCAATTGCGACACTCTCGCCCCCAATCATTGTCGATGGTTGCCCCTGTGCAAACGTAATGCTGTACCCTATACTTCCAAACGAATCTTACAGCTCCTCCAAAACAACCTTAGCCAGGTACGCCATTTGAGTAGCATGTACGTTCTCTACGAGAACAAATGAAAATAAGCCATTGCAGTTTACTCTTTTCGTACGAAAAGGTCGAAAAGAAAAAAAAATGAATTTGGAGGCACGTAGGTGCATATAGCTGAAGAAATGGCCAAAATGTACACGGACAAAAGTTCCTTTTGTTCCATGCTGGCATCTCTTCGTTTCAATTAAATTGAATTAGTACGTTACTGGTGTACGTATCCTGGTACAGGTTACGATCCTTTCGAGAAGTAGAAAAACAGAACAAACAAATAAGAGTGACGCACCTACAAATTCGTTTAGGCAGCATCGTGGAGTAGATTATTTTTTAAAAAAACTTGGTCCCGTGATACATTTTCCAAATGGCATGGCATACCTTGACTGCATATCCAACAAAAGCTTGCATCTTTTGAACAGGGACAATATGACGGCAGGCTAATGGTTTTGTCGAAGCATGGGTTATAAGCAATTGCAACGAGAGAAGCTACGCACCATTAGATCACGCCACAGTCCGCTCAATATAAGCACAGAAGAAGTTTGTATACGGCACTATGTTGAACCAGCGCGGTGCATGAGCATGTCACAACACGGTACACGACGTACGCCGCTCCTCCTGCAAATGGGACTTCGCCTTGGTTCCCTCCCTCCATATTTTCGGCGCCTTTTATTCAAACATGGCATTGGCATCGGAAACCGTAGCCTGTAGAAGAGGCCGGGCAAAGCAAAAGGATTGGCTGGAACAAAAGGAGAACACACACACACAGGGGCACACAAGAAAAAGAAAAGAGCCGATCGGATTCACTCACGCCGTCGGCCATCGGTGGGGAGAAGAGAGAGGAGAAGACCACCGGCCGGAAGGAAGAGAGGAGAGAGGGACGGCACAACTTGCGATGGAAGCAAAGCGAAGCGGCCAACCATGCCATGTCTTGGAGCACGCACCAGTGCTGCAGTGCCTTTGGTCTCCCCGCAGTGTTCACTCTTCCATCTATCTAGCATCTTCCGGCCGCGACGCAGCGTGCGTCCCGTTCGCCTTCCTGCTCGTCCGGAAGACGGAACAATGGCGCCCCGGTCAGGACATCGGACACTGGCGTGTGGGGGCAGTGGGACGGCGCCGTGGGGCCCGCCGTCCGGATGATAGAGACTGCCCGAGGGCCCGGAAGCGTGGAAGGCCGGAGCAAACTACGCGACCAGGTGCTGTTTGGTTGGTGACAGAAACGAGCGGTCTAAAATTTCGGCATAGCAAAATCTGATCGAACCTAAATAGTGATAGAAAGAACGCTGTTTGGACTGTGGCCAAGTTATCTTTTGATATTGCTAAAATTTTGGTTTTCCTCACCTGCGTAATATTGGATTTCATCGGTATTACCCAAAATTCGTGGATGTTACCAAATTTTGATAGCAAATGAAAAAAAATACAGTTTTGGTTGGCATTAGTTGGCAAGGGTAGCAAACCAAACAATCCCAAATCTCGCAGGGCCAGATTAACGCATCCTCAATTCCGAGGTGTATCTCCGGGATTCATACGGTCGCCGCAGATCACATGAAAGTTGGAATGCATGTCATTACTAATTAGCAAAGATTGCTGGCAATCAAACATAATCCGAGTTAATTCGGGCTCTTCCCATGCGATGGCAACGAAGAGTTTGCCCTTGATTAGAGAAAGCACTCTCCACCCACCCAACACCCAGGTTTGTGCAATGGGCCACGAAATAACAGTTTCTGGATGTGTAGGCACGATCACAAAGCCGTGGCAAACGCCATCAAGTAGTACCGCTCCAAGTGAAACAGTGGCAGATAGAGGAGGAGAGGAAAAGAAAGATAGGTCCCAACTGCCCGTGGTGCGTGAGGCACAGCACAGTACTATCACTGGCTCACCGCACAGTCCAGCAAGCCGCACAAATCGCTGAAACGTGCAGGCGCGCATTTCTTAACGGAAGCGCCTCCGTCCTCCGACGCATTTCCTTTTTCCCGGCTCTTTTCGTGTTTTTTTACCTGGCCTAGACGCATAGATTGCCCCCGGAAGCGCCATTATTTGGTCTGCCTCGTGCCTCCATAAATACCGCCACCTCCGTCCCGTTCGCCTCCCACCACCACCAACTCCTCCGCCCTTCTTGGTGCTTGCTCGGTGCTCTGCTCACTGAAAGTGTACTACATCCAGAGCGAGCAGCGAGGAGACTTCCAGGAGCGATGGCCACAATGCCGGCGCTGTTCTTGGTGGCCGCGCTCGCGACGCTCTCCCCCGCCGCCGCCCGCATCCCCGGCGTGTACGGCGGCGGCGCCTGGCAGGGCGCGCACGCCACGTTCTACGGCGGCAGCGACGCCTCCGGCACCATGGGTATGCGCAATGCGTCCGCTTTTTCCTTCCGTTTCTTCGTCTTGCCGATGGCATGTCCCGTGTGATTAACGTGCGCGGCGACGGCAATGCAGGAGGGGCGTGCGGGTACGGTAACCTGTACAGCCAGGGGTACGGCGTGAACAACGCGGCGCTGAGCACGGCGCTGTTCAACGAGGGGCAGAGCTGCGGCGCGTGCTTCGAGATCAAGTGCGAGAACCAGAAAGGGTGGGAGTATTGCCACCCGGGGAGCCCCTCCATCCTCATCACCGCCACCAACTTCTGCCCGCCCAACTACGCCCTCCCCTCCGACGACGGCGGCTGGTGCAACCCGCCGCGCCCCCACTTCGACCTCGCCATGCCCATGTTCCTCCACATCGCCGAGTACCGCGCCGGAATCGTCCCCGTCTCCTACCGCCGGTGAGCCATCCGCCATCAATCCTACTCCCTTAACTCACACATCTTACAATGTCACGTTGCATCTCTCGCATTACTTGGGGACTGTGCAAGCAGTCCCAAAAGGACATTCGTCTCGGTTATAGGAGTAGTAAAATTTTTTGGCCAATAGAGGCCATGCAGGCTCTGCGCTCTTCTTTATTCACGATTCCTTTCCACGTCTTTTGAGACGGGAGTGGGGGCGCCGCTCTCGAACCGCACCGAGAAAATTTCGACGCGTTCCATCGGGTCCGGTCCGGTCCGGTCCCGTCAGCAGTAGTAACGGCCGCGCCCGTTCCGCCTCCTCTTCTCGCCGTTACTTTTTCGTTCACGGGCATGTTTATTCGCTGTGGATAATTGATATGGCTGCACGTACCGGCACGGCATGGCGATAAGATTTCCGCCTCCTTTTTGTTGTAACCTACGGCAAAGAAATTAGTGCCCGATGGAAATGTGCACCGACTGCGGCTTTAAAGGCGGGACGTGATATCAGGTGGAGGAATTGCACTGCCACGCAGTAGTAGCACCCGCTTAGTTGTTTTGGTACAAAGGCTAGAAATGGAGCGTGCACTTCTTCTATGGTGTGTGGATACTGCTACACCTCTTTTCATGATAAGAATCTGCTAGCCGAGATGGCGCTAGTCCATCTCTGCTTTACTTGTTTGTGTCGCATTTGGTGTTAGATCTACACTCTGGCCGCATTGCACTGTGTGAACTCACTGCAATTCTCGAAGCAATTCCATTCTGGTAGTACTACGTTGTAATCCTTGTAGGTGAGAAGAATAAGAATAGGGGCTTTTGGGAAAGAAATGAATATTCGGCCTCCTCTTTTACAAAGTAGATTATTGGGATATCCTTTTTAATCGGTTTATCGGCATTCGGTAGTTTGTGTTCGTCCACACAAACATGCACGCTAGTGCCAAAAAAATAAGACAGTTATAAGTGATAAGTCAGTCAAAAAGCAGCATCTTCTGCGTAGTGATTAACACATTCTCTTGGAGCACTGCCCTGAGCCCGTGAGGAATAGTACTGTAACAAAGACCAAACATGTCCAGGAAAATTGGACTTGCAGTTCTGTAGATCACCACACCGTAGGGCACGGGCTACAGCAGCAGAAGGCCCAGAGAAACTTCCTGTAGTGTGTAGTAGGGAGTCGTAGAATTCTGTAGGGCACACGACACACGCACTTGACTTTTTTCCCTTTGGTTTTGTTGGGGGACACCCGTGATCCCTCCTGTAACTCGCCCAGTGCCCTGCCGCGCTCTTCACGCTGACAACCCCATATCCTGAAGAAATGGCCCATTTGCCCTTCATTCCTTCCGTCCCTGGCCCCCCCGTGATCTGTAAAGGCAAAGGGCCATTTTGTCCTTTCGTCCTGCAGCACTGCGTTACGCGTGAACCGTGGTCCATCCCTGGCTCTCTGCATCGTCTGCCTGCCCCCTGATCATGTCCTGTGTCCTTCGTTCCAATTTACAGTTTTACCCTCGCTAGTAATCGCCGATCGGTAGCAAACGCTGCCCCTTTTTCTTTTCTCTTGTCGGTTTTTCCTAGATGTTAAAATAAACGGACGACTAAGTTCAAAGCTATATGTGCTGACTATGTAGATATCTGTCGATATCTTCATCATATACCGTTGTTTCAAAAAACACAAATAAAAGTCATCTCGGTATCTAAAATCCATCCGTTGCGGTCCAAAATAACAGAAGCCATTTGTTTACTGACGATGTTACGATAATGTGATGTGGCAGGGTGCCGTGCCGGAAGTCGGGCGGGGTGCGGTTCACGATCAACGGGTTCCGGTACTTCAACCTGGTGCTGATCACGAACGTGGCGGGCGCCGGCGACATCGTGCGCGCGAGTGTGAAGGGGTCGAGCACGGGGTGGATGCCCATGTCGCGCAACTGGGGCCAGAACTGGCAGTCCAACGCCATCCTCGTCGGCCAGGCGCTCTCCTTCCGCGTCACCGGCAGCGACCGCCGCACCTCCACCTCCCTCAACGCCGCCCCCCGCAACTGGCAGTTCGGCCAGACCTTCGAGGGCAAGAACTTCAGGGTCTAACTCTACCACTGCCACCGGTGATCATGGTTCAAGAAATGAAGAAACAAAAGCAAGGTCTTTTTATACATAGTAGTAATTAATTACTATAGCGAGTGCTTATTTAGGCTGGGAATGTTCATCAAGTTCACCTCTTCCCGCCTTCATTTGGGTTGAGAGATTCTTCTTTGGTTGCCTGTGAAAGCAAGGGGCAAACAGGTAATAGTGAAGTCTAGTGTTAATTAGGGTAAACTATCATCACTAGTCACTACTAGTAGTGTTAGCGTGCTTATGGCTACGCATATGTGTTGCCAAGGGTTGGTGGTGATGGGATGTTTTGTAAGGTTTGGCTGGAGTCGAGGGAGGTTAATGGGATTTGTGTTAAGAGTGGCTGAAGTGGCTGCAAAGCTGCAGCTAATACGGGAGTGGTGAGTGTAGCCCGCAGCTGCTTGTTCCCGTGTCATCTGTCTCCTTGACACGCCGTGGTTGCTATGGACTTGATCTATCTACCAGTATGGTGATTGGAGTTTGTAAGAAGATTTTAATTGGTGTTCCTCTGGTTCTCTCGTGATTGATGGATGCTTGACTAAGCTACTTTGTGGTGCTATGATGGCGATTCTCGCCGGCTTCTTTCCGCGAATGCTTGGTAAGTTGCTCGATGGCGAGTGCTGAAAATACGTGGAGGGGATAAAGGCGAAAGCAAAAGTGCGCTGCGAGTATGCTGCTTTGGGAATGATTTTGCTTGTTCTGTTGCCTCAGTTTAGATGCAAAAGGATGGTTACATGACCGCGATGGGGCGACCGACCATGCCATTCGTAGACATGGCTCCCAGCATTTTGCTGGCCCTGTTGTCGCCATGGAGTTCCTTCGGCGATGAGAGTTACCCGTCTACATCATTGAGAAAGATAACCAAATGTGCAAATCGATTGAAGTCAAACACCAGGCACGGTGCTAGGAGCGAAATCAGTGGGTTGAATTAAGAGATGATGGCAACGATCACTTGCTAACTGACTAGGTACCCATCCGAACGATCCTCTCGCCGGTGATTTCGGTTAAACGGCCATCAGAATCATGCCACCGATGTGCCCCGGCGTGTCCTTGTTAGAAAGGCAGAAAACATAGCAGTACCCAACGCCACTCAGGTATGAATATCAACCAATGATGACTGGTGCGATTTATAACCTGCAGCAAAGGTTCACTAGCAGCTTGCACACCAATAAGATGAGATGAAGATTTAAGATTTGTAACATAAGCACAACTTTTATGCCATGTGTTTTCGACATACAGATCCATCCAGTAAACTGAAGTTGAGCAGCTCATGGTAACGGAAAAGAAAAGACTGGTTGCCAAAACCTGATGACCCAGGAATATGCACAAGCATATTTACAATCTACCACCTAGCTAACAAGTCGCTCAAATTCTGCCTTGCTAATGGGAATGAACCGATGGCCTTGGATTTGGGCCAGTTTCCTTCCGAGTCTCTCCCAAGGTTTTTCGGCGAGGCTTGCCACTATTCCTGCCAGCACTTGCAGTAGGCGCCTTTTTGCCTGCACCCTTGGGTTCTTGATTCTTCTCTGCTGCGGGTTTTCTGTCTGCATCACTGGAGTCTTGAAGATCTTCTAGGATAGAGACCACGGCCTCCATGGACGGCCTCATCTTAGCATCGAAGGACAGGCACTCAAGAGCAAGGGCGGCAATTGTCTGTGCCCCACTGAGGGAGTATTGACCTTCTAGCCTGGTATCCAGGACACGGAATATCTTGCGCTTATGTGTGAGATATGGCCGGGCCCATTCCACAAGATTGTGCTCACCCTGGGGCCGGTTCTTGTCAATGGCGCGACGACCTGACAGCATCTCCAGAAGCACTACCCCAAAGCTATAGATGTCGCTCTTCGCAGTTAGATGGCCTGAAGGCGTTGCATTGTTAAACATATGCTTATCATGTAATGAACATTAGCTGTCGGTAAAGGTTATCAAAATAAAACAGTGTATGTTCTTTGCCAACAGGATAGCATTGCAACATTTTTCGCGCCAAAGAGTAGGAGGAAAACATAACAGTTAATGCCATGTCATGCAACAACTTATGGTCGAAGGCAATTAAAATGAGAAGCAATAGTCATTTCCTTATATATTTTGTTCTCATTCCATTGCACATAGGCCACAAAAAATGGTTTACATAAATTTCATGGAATGGCATATATTGGAGTGTTAGATATTCAATATCAGACTGAAACAGAATGCATATCTAATGCATGTACAGCAACTTCAACAATCAAAGGATGCGCCAAAAATGAGATTTGCAAAGCAAGGGTTAAAAAAATAACAAAAAAGACCAAGTACACCTTTTTAATGTGCTTATAGCTAGACCAATTGCCATTATTTAATGTACTAACATTCAATGGTTTCTGCCACAGCATGAAGTTTCGCATCCAAGGCAAGCAAATATGCAGAATATTTGATGGATAATACCCAGAACTGCATTTCAAAGGTACCTGTTGACAGATATTCCGGAGCTGCATAACCATATGTTCCCATTACCCTTGTAGATACATGACTCTTCTCACCAACAGGACCATCCTTTGCCAATCCAAAATCAGAAAGCTTCGCAGAATAGTCCTGCACAGTAATATGATGCACTCCTTTCAGTAAAGAGCACACGAGCATTGAGATGAAGTACAGTGCAAGATTCACTCTCACTTACTGTGTCAAGGAGAATATTGGAAGTCTTAAAATCTCGATAAATAACTTTTGCCTCTGAACTGTGAAGGTAAGCTAGTCCTTTTGCAGCTCCAAGTGCAACCTTCATTCTCAGGTTCCATGAAAGAGGTTGAAAGTACGAGCCTCCTACATCAACGATTCATATAGCAATTTTAAAATAAAACATACTGCAACGATATTGTATGCAACACGAAGAAAATATTCCTAGGACAACAGTAGAACACAAAGTCCTAGTTTAACTTACTCCTAAACAGATGATTTTCCAAGCTCCCACGTGGCATGAACTCATACACTAGCAGTCGGTGCTCATCCTCCAAGCAGTACCCAATGAGCTTGACAAGGTTGGGATGGCAAAACTGACCTAGGTAATTAACTTCCGCCTAAAAACAGAAACATAGAAAAGTTAGAAAAAGCTCGAAGTATTTGATTAACATTTCTGAAGCTGAACTGATCAATTGAAAGGCAGAACAAAAGAGGTAGGGTTTTCAAGAGTAAACATCAAAGAAACATGAATCAAGCATGAATTTGAGGACAATAACATAAAATAGAACAGCAGTCATACTCACCAACCACTCTCGGTGCCCTTGCAAACCCTCTTGGTTGAGTCTTTTCACAGCAACAGCTATTCCAGTGCCAGGCTTGCAGGCTGACAGTGTATTCTCATCAATCCATCCTTTATAGACAGATCCAAACCCTCCTTCACCAAGCACACTGTCAGGACGGAAGTTCCTTGTGGCTAACCTGAGATCATTATAACTGAAGATCTTAACATTGGCTGACTGCAAGATCTCGCATTCAGTCTTCGCATTTGGAGGCATGGAAGCCGAAGAGGCTTGACTGCTGGAGCCACTAAGCCTATTCCCATCCTTACCACCACTCCTTGAGAACATTCCTGCATATCATGTCTTTAGTAGAGATTCTAAAAGACCATATCTAGGCTTCATATTTTAAATGAAAATGTTCTCTGATGAATAAGTTTTTGCATTCATCTATTCTAAGTCCATATTATGATCAGCCTATATTGGAAGTTTTGAATGCTTGATTCAAATTTGCATAGCAATTAGGAACCAGATGAAGCAATCATCACTTGGCCATCTTCTAAATTTTATACGAGCCCCGGCAGTTGCAGGATTAGTCATTTCCATCTGTGGTACACAATGATAGCGGTTAACAGATTGGCTGGTCTCCCAGAAGTTAATGCAAAGAGCATTTTGATCACAATAGCAAACAACAAGGCACGAGTGTTGCTGCCTGTGAATGGTGATATGCTCTGGACTCAAAAGTTAAAATGATGGTTTACATAGGAAAAGGTGCAAAAGGAATATGGAGGAAATGGCAGTGGCTTCCCTTCATGAAGTGGTAACATGCATGCACTAGTAACCCTGTCCCACCCAGTGCACATCTTCTGCCACACGGCATGTCCAGAGGCTTTATCATGTTTATCTACTACTAACTTAATAAATATCACACCTATTAATTAGCAATTAAAAAATACTTCAATTTAGCATGTTGAGACGGGCAAAGCACGTGACAGCTATACAGAAATGAGCCATACTTAGTACAATCACATAAAAACTTTCTAATGGAGCATACGTCAACATTTTAGTAGACTCAGATTACTAAATGCCTTGAACTTGATAGTACACATCATACACAACCAAAAAGTTTCTGACCATCATTGGGAAATATATCCAATGATTCAAATCATTTCTAGCCATGGAAAGTACTTCATCAACGGTTGACAAACCGTTACTGAATTTGGGCGGGAAACCAAATTGAGAGACGAAGGGGAATAAAAGAACTCAAGACACGTGCTCTATATAGTACTGCATATCATACTTGAACAGGTGATTTAACAAAACGTTAATACACTTTTCCTAATTCCATCAATAATTTATGAATTTACAACACGAGAAGAATCACAATAGCAATAGAGAAACAACTAGTCAACCCTAATAGTCTTCTTTTCCTTAACAAGCTGTCCCCTAAATTCCTGCGATACATTTTGTAAAGGAAAAAATGTACATGGTCAAAGTCAACAGGTGGCCAATCGATATTCATAACATAATGTCACGACAAATGCAAACTACACTGTACGGTAGTATCAGTCCTGCTTCAATCAAATGTTACCTTGGTCAACAACAGAATCCAGGATGATTAGAATTAGTCATGGTACGTGGTCAGCACAAGGTACCGATAGATGTGATGCTAAAATATTTTACCCCTTTATAGTCAATTTCCTGTCCCTTTATTGTCATCTCAGAAGGATAAGCACCACTAGCACTGCCGAGTTGACGATGGTAGAACGTCTACTGCACATGGTACTAGTGAAGCCATCATGTAAGGAATAAAGCATCGATGTCCCATTACAAGAGAAGGTACCCATCGCCTAATAAAGCCAATAGCTCCAGTGGCACAAAGGCACAACCACCTACGAAGCCTTACAACATAGCCGAAGCTTACTTCAGCGAAACCACTCTAAAAGTGATCATGATGTCTTACTTTAGCGCCTAGATAGCTTGAACACATTGAAGCTGGCAGGATAGCTAAAAGGTTAAAATCATCTAACCAAATCAAGCTACTGGATCACCCTGACTAGGCCTATCCAACCAACCAAATCACCCGTACAATTACAAATACATGATCGCCCATTGCCCTTTGTTGCTAAAACAGTGAATAAAATCTCCGAAGAAATAACCTACAAACAAGTTCAGCCTTTTGCAATCGAATCCGACCACACGAGCACCCAAACAACACAGGCTAAATTCTGCGCTATAAGGAATTCCTAATAGCTCGGGTTTCGATCGGAATCCCTAGAAACCAATGAGCAGGCCATAAATGGATTTAAAATTTGCATCTCGGAACCATCAGACGACTGAACCCCGCACCCCGCAAGCACGAATGATAGACCGAAACCCCATCGGATCACCCGAAAACAGCAAGCACCGAACCAGGCATATGCAGCGAGCGGATCGAACCTGAGGCGCCTGGGTGAGTGCTCCCATCCTTGATCCGCGCGCCCCAGCAATTCCCCATCCCCGCAGGCTCCACGCAAATCGAAGAGCTGAGCAAGAGCAAAGAAACCGAACCGGATCAAAGCATGGCGGGAGGCCGGGTCACGGGAGGCGGCGAGCGATCCGCCTCATGCGGGGAATTCGGGCGAGGGCTAGGGTTTTGGGGAGGTGAGAGTGAAGCGGAGGAGGGTGAGGTGATGATATATAGAGACAAAGGCAGGCTAGAGAGAGAGAGAGGTGTGGCGTGGTGGAGCGCGGGAGGAGAGAGAGTACAGAGAGAGGGAGTGAGGCTGAGCGAGCAGTTAATGGCGGGCAGGGGCGGGCGAGAGAAGCGTGAGCGGCCGCCGCTGGTACCGCACCGCTTCCGGTTCTGCTGCCTTCTGGGGAAAAGTTGCAAGGCGTGGTGCTTGGTGTGACGCTGCCGCGTGGGCCCTCCATTGGGACCGATGATTTTACCGTTTCACTATTACCTCGACGTGGCCGCTTGACATTTGGTTTTGGCTTTTTATCTTTGTTTTATAAATATTAATATTTTATACGGAAGCTTATAGAGAGCAATGTTTAAAAAGGCGGTCTGAGTGGTTGCCTAGGCGTCGCGTAGGTGCTAGGCGGCAGGGTGTCGCCGCACCTTGGCATCTAGTCGGGTAGTTGGGTGATGAGGTGGTCCAAAGCGGGGTAAGACGGTCTCGAACTCTCGACGTGGCGGTCTGCCAGGCGGGTGCAACAGTCGTGCGGCGCTTAGGTGCGCAAGACGGTGACCAAAAGCAGGGGACGAGGAAGAGAGACTGAGGGCTTACTAAGTTCCATTCTATCTCGTTGGAATCAGCCACGCCGCCACCAAGGTTCCCTTCTGCCTCCGCTTCGTCGTCTCCCCTCCACCGTCTCCTCTGCCTCCCAGTCGTTGTGTCCTTCGCCATCTCCTCTCCGCCGACAACTCCGTCGGCCTCATAGCCCTACTCCCCTCCACTCGACAGATCTGCAGGGAAGGTCGGAGGTAGGCGAGGCGACAAGTGGTGGCGAGCGGAGGAGGAGGGTGACGGTGGAGGGGAGAACTGAGGGGCTGAGATCTGCGGGGGAGGCGACAGCTAGGGAGGAGTGAGATATGTGGGGGAGGTGGCTGGAGGTGGAGGAGATTTGTGGGGGAGGCGGCGGACATAGATGGAGGTGGAGGAGGAGAGAGATGTTAGGGTTAGCTTCATATAAGGATCTGATGACTTGATCTAGAACGTTGGATCTTTATCGGACGGTCTAAAGTCTGACTAATTTTTTTGAACATTGGTTATAGGATTTGATGACTCGATCTGGTACGTTAGATCTCCATCGGACGATCTAAAAATCTAATTAATTTTTATTTAAACATTATATATATGCATGTTTGTTTATCTTTTGTCTGTTGTCCTTATTTTTAATTCGCCCATCTAGGCCCTCTAGGCGCTAGTCCCACCTCGTCTAGCGCCTTCTTCAACATCAAGAGAGAGATAGCCACATGCGATTTCTGTTGATATAAATAAAGATATTATAGTATGTATTACAATCGACTAATAGATCCTTTTAAAAATAGACACTCTATTTTAAAACTAGATACTATATAAAAATTTTTACTATAAAAATAACTTTTAGAAGCCAATACGCCGAAGAAATCTGAATAATATAGGGGCTGTTTGGTTGCCTGCATGCGGGTGGCTCGCACCCACGCATGCAGGGAGATGGTGTTTGGTTGCCTGCATGGAGGAGAGAGCCTGCACGAGTGGATGCAAAAAATCAACTGGAGCCAGACTGAGGAGAAACGTGGCTGAGAGCTCATGCAGCTGCATGAGCACATGCAGGCAACCAAACAGCCCCATAAATCCCACTAGTTGTAAGCAAGAGTCAAGCCGAGAGCTTGGCTTTGGGCCAATAATCTTACCAGGCCGATTTGCCTTGCAAGGCCCCGTCGGGCCATAGGCAACAACGGCAAGGCCCAGTCGGCCCATGGGCAACAAGCTAAAAATTAGGGTCATGTGACCCAGGCTTGGTCCGTTCTGGTTAGCAATTGGGCTGCATCTCTTAAACCAAAGGAGTACAGTTCCTTTTAAAAAAAGGTAACAGTAAAACGGGTAGAGTTCCAACAATTGGTAGGATTTGGAATTTTTTTAGTATTAACAATGCACATAACAAAGGTTTTTAAAAAATAATACACGTAACAAAGTTGAAAAGTCGCGTGTGGAACGTAGATTAGTCGGGCGCATCACCAGACTAACACGTACACATATATGGCTAGGCCCTACGTATATTGGTTTCTGAAACATACTTTTTTTTACAATAAATATATTTTCTATAGTACATATATTTCAAATGAAATATCTTTTTAAAACAGAGTCTACTAATCGATTATAGTATATATTTTAGTGACTCCATTTATATTCTCTCCATAGGGCTCTCTATAAGCTGTTACTATTTATAAGTTAAATTTAAAAGTTATAAATAAAAACCAATATAAATGTGACTTAAATGTGTTTATTTGTGGCTTATGGTCGTACTGTCTACAGTAATTAACTTTTAAACGACGTGTTTTTTAAAGACGGGATTTATAAAAAAGATTGCAGTAAAAAGTGTACTAAATTTAGTTGTACCAATCAAAATCGTATGTGACTATTTTTCTATACGTACTAACTCTCACGAATAATCAGAATTCAAATATTTAAGCCATAAATCATTAAAAAAGAATCCACCCATTTCGGCCGGCCGCGTCGGGCCCTGCGCTCCTGCAGATATATGGTTAGGCCTTACGTATATTGGTTTCTGAAACATACTTTTTTTACAATGAATAAATTTTCCATAGTACAAAATGGAGTCTTACTAGTCGATTACAACATATATTTTAGTGATTCCATTTATATTCTCTCTAGGGCTGGAAACGAGCCGAGCCGAGCCGGCTCGAGCCAGGCTCGGCCGAGCTCGCTCAAAGCTGCGGCTCGGCTCGGCTCGGAAACGAGCTACGCGAGAGGCTCGGCTCGGGTCGACTGGCGGCTCGAGTCGGCTCGCGAGCCTGAACGAACCAAAATGACTCACCGCTGCCGGACCGAGCCAAAACGGCTCGCAGATGCCCACCGAGCCAAAACGGCTTGAACAAGCCAAAACGTGTAACAGAAAGCAGCGCAGCAGAAATAGCATAGCATACATACAGAGAGCATTCAGTGCAGAAATTCACAGACAGAGAGTTAAAAAGTTTACAGACAGAGATTCACAGACAGAAATTCACAGAAATTGACAGAAATAGCATAGCATACAGAGAGCATTCAGCATAGCATACAGACAGAGAGCAATTCAGCTGCGCGCGTGGGGAAGAAGGGGTTCGGGGATGGACGGCGGCCGAGCGCGTGGGGAAGGAAGGGAATCGAGGAACAGGGGAAGGACGGCAGGCGGCGGCCGAGCGCGTGGCGTGGGGATTGGGGAAGCCGCCTGCGCGCATGGGGAAGAAGGGGTTCGGGGATGGACGGCGGCCGAGCGCGTGGGGAAGGAAGGGAATCGAGGAACGGGGGAAGGACGGTGGGCGGCGGCCGAGCGCGTGGCGTGGCGGCGATCGCCGATCGGGGACGGGAAGGGTTAGGGTTAGCGCATGCCGACTCGCATCGCTTCAGCCGATCGGTGCATCGCATCGACTATCGACCACATCAATCGGACTGGGCTGGGCCGACTGCGGCATCACTGATTCACTGGGCTGACTGGGACCCGACCGAGCTCGCACGAGCCAACGAGCGGCTCGAGCTCGGCTCGTTTTTCTCACGAGCTGGACGCTGGGCTCAGCTTGCCTTGAATCAATTACGAGCCCGAGCCGAGCCGGCTCGCAAGCCTCAAGCCAAATGTCCACCCCTAATTCTCTCTATAGGACTCTCTACAAGCTGTTAGTATTTATAAGTTAAATTTAAAAATCATAAATAAAAACCAATATAAATGAGACTTGAATGTGTTTATTCGTGGCTTATGGTCTTATTGTCTACAGTAACTAGTTTTTAAACATCACATTTTTTCAAGATGGGATTTATAAAAGGATTGTAGTAAAAAGTGTATTAAATGTAGCTGTATCAATCAAAATCACATGCGACTATTTTTTATACATACTATCTCTTACGAATAGTAAGAATTCGAATATTTAAGCTATAAATCATTAAAAAGAATTCACCCATTTCTGCTCTGAAAACACAGTAAATCAGAAGAAAACGTTGCCAAATTCAGCCTAACAACCGGGCCGGCCGCGTCGGGCCCTGCACTCCTGCAGATCTCCCCATCTCCGGGACAGGAGCGCACGCGAGCGAGCAGCAGTGGGCGGGGGTGGACTCTACACCGGCCGTCGCGATGGCGGGTGCCGCCTGGTCGCTTTCCTCCATCGCCGGCTTCCTCCCCGCCTCCCTCTCCCTGACCCTCCTCCTCGCTTCCCTCGTACTGCCCAAACCCTAGTCCCCCTTCCTCCTCATCCTCGCGCCGCTCACGCCATCTCTTCTCCCTCCTCTGCGCAGGTGGCCGTCCTGGTGCTGGGCGTCGCCGCCGTCTTCTTCGATCACCTCCGCAAGATCGGATGCATGCACTCGTAAGGCGCTTCTGTATTCCCCGTCCTATCCTTTTGTTTTTCTCTTGCGATCTGCTCGTGTTGTTGACTGGTGCGTCGTTCTGGATCTGGGCTGCAGGCTGGAGAGGACCACCGTCTCGGCCTCCTTCTTCGAGGACCCCAACTCGCTCAACAAGGTACTCAATTGCTCGTCTCGAGTTGCTCGCGCTGTGACATGGTGTGCACGCTAGGTGTTTGTTCATTTGCTTGTGTTACTTGTGCTAGGTTCCCTGCCCGTCAATTTATGACCCTGCGGAGAAGTACATTTCCTTGATCATTCCCGCTTATAACGAGGAACATCGGCTTCCTGAGGCTCTTACAGAAACACTCAAGTAAGGCTCTGATATGAGCACTTCCTGTTCATGTTGCTCTATTAAGTTTGTTATATTTGAACTGTACTGCTTAATCTATACAAGTAGTTGTCCGTGTCATAGCTTTATCTGTCTGGTCATTGTTTGGTTTGTTATGTTAATCAATGATCACCATGTTGTTTTCGTTCTCCAATAGCTATCTGAAACAGCGTTCAGCCGCCGAGAAGTCCTTTTCTTATGAGGTATGTGCAAATTGAACATGTTAACGATCTTCTTTATTTGATATGACCAAAAGAACAATACATTTGAAAAAAAGAATCCCGTTAAGCTACTTTTGTAAGTGAACCAGCTAAAGAAAGATGAGAGATTATGTATTTGTGTCATGAGACATGTCTAGTAAGCTGGTTAAACACTTTGCTGCATTGGCTATTGTACGCCATGTACTAAGGACTAGCGTTTTTACTTATGTACTAAGAGATGCTCAATATGTGATTTTATTGGTTTTGCACGTACACGGCATTTTCCCGTGCTAAATTCTGGGTACTTGTTTATCCCCATTGATTTTTAAAATTTTGTCATGGAGTATTGACCTGATTTTTGAAATAGTCATATGATCTGGAACATGCATATGTTAGATTTGTAATTTGAAACATGTTCATTCAGTGTATAGCAAAACCAAAGCCCTGAATCTGGGACTGCGTGGTTGGATTGATCTCACTGTTATTGTTTATATAGGCCTTTTAGCAAGAAGGGACAAAGCTACAATATTTTCCTTGGAGCTCATTCATATTAGTTTCTGAATTGCAAGAGATCTCAATATCTTGTTTGAAGTGAATTAGTGATTTTGGTAACTATGTAAATGTAACTTGTAGGTCCTTTACAAACTAATTCTTGCTAATGATGTAAGTTATGCGTGACACAAAATCTAATAGCTCGAGTAAGTGGCAAATACTGTTTGTCTAATTAACTAAAACTGGTGTTAGCGCCTATCCGTTAGCCGCAACGGTCAAGCCTTATACAGAAAGTAGTGGGGTTAATTGAGACCGTTGAACTCTGTACATGAGTCAAGTGAGACCTTAATATAATCTGAACTTCCTTTGCAATATCGGAGAACTCATACCTACAAGCAACAACATGCTCTTTGAAAACTTGTTATCTATATTTTTAGCGAGGGACTAGTGTCCGGACGTACGATGAGATTGTTCCCATCGTACGCTCGATCTGCTGTCGGATTTCACTTAAGGAGGTGGTTCTTGGCCGTTCGATCTAGCGCAATAGAACTCGTGAAGTGCAACAATGAAATCTTGAGCTTGAAACAAACTGCACTCTCGTTGCAACAATTCCTCTCAGAACAAATGATGCAACAAAGCAACCACCATGTTGGAACAAAAAATATACACCATGTTGGAACAAAAAATATACATCAATGCAACAAATCAACAAGTCCGATACAACAAAACAACTTGCTACAATATTTAAGAAGGATATTGTTGTAGGGGTGGCCCCACCTAATCCCAGCAGGCCTGGTAGAAGATTGTAAGGCCCAGAATAGGCCATGTGTAATGACATAAGTGCCCCTGAAGGGGATACTCAGATGTAAGGGTATGATTGTAAAAGCACTCCGCATGTATATATATATGGAAGACAGGCCATGGGGGGACCAAGGCCATTACTCATCTCTCTCACTCTCCACTACCATCTCTCTCTGTTTGGTCTGTAACCACAACAGCTGGCGCTGTCCGTGGGGAGGACAGGAGCAAGCCTGAAGTCCGAAGAAGGATGGCACCGAAAAAAGCCTCGTCGACGGCGGCGAAGGGAAAGAAGGCGGCCGGGTCGGAGCGTCGCACGGGTACCAGGGCTTCGGCTGTTGCGGGCGCAGGTGACGACGCAGGCGCGGTGGTCGAGGACGCCGACGCTCGGGCTGCGACGACCAACCCCGACGCTGGCGCCGCGACGCCCAACCCCGCCGCTGGCGCCGCGACGGCCAACCCCGCCGCTGGCGCCGCGACGGCAACCCACTTCGCCGCCCAGGCGGCGGAAAGCGCCCTGCTGGCGGCCCTTAAAGCGTTCCAGCAGGAGCTAGGGGATCTTCGTGGGGCTGTCCGAGACATACAAGAGACTCGAAGCCAGCAGGCCGCGCCAGTGGTCGCGCCAGAGCCCACGCCGGAAAAGGCGGACAACCGCGACGCCCCCACATCTAGCCGCGCCCCGCTGTGGCACGTCGATCCAGAGTCCCCGCTTTCGGCAGGACTACAGCAGGCGGCGTGGCCCGAAGACTTCACATTCCCCAGTGTCGTCGAGCCCTATAAAGGCGACACGTACCCCCGCGAGTTCGTGCGAGTGTACGAAACCGCAATCGAGGCCGCGGGCGGAGATGACACCACCAAGGCGAAGGGACTCCCCCTCGCGTTGCAAGGAGTGACGCTTTCCTGGTTTTTTACCATAGAGCCAAACTCCATCTACGCGTAGGAGCAGATCCGCGGCCGCCTTCACAGCAACTTTCAAGGGAACTATGTTGAGCAAGTCGACGCGGACCAACTCTTCGCCGTGAAGCAAAAACCTTCGGAGGGGCTCCGGAACTATTTCAAGCGCTTCGCGAAGGTGCGATGCCAGGTCAAGGACGTTAACGAGACAACCGTCATCAGCCCGGCCATACAGGGCCTCCGCCCGGGCCCCCTGGCCGAATACAACGCGCGCAAGCCTATCAAGACAGTCGCCAAGCTCTTCGACAAGATGGAAGGGTATGCGCGAGCCGAGGAAGATGCGTAGAGACGCAACGCCCCCGCTCCCGACCTCGCCCACGCGAAGCGCTTGCCATGCAAGGAGGAGATGGGCGATGATTCCCCGAAGCAGGGCCGTAGTCGACAACTCCGGGAGGACACTCTCGGAAGCGACGGCCCCGGGGAGCTAGAAGGCTTGTCAAGGAGCACGCGCAAGCCCCGGCGTCACCGGCGCAGACCACAAAAGGCCCGCCATGTCCTCGGCAGTGGAGACGCCCCTCGGGAGCCTGCCCCCATCTCGTGGAAAGAAGGTCGGGGATCTGAAGGCGGACCTGGTTATGATGAGCGGCCCCGAGCGGAGCAAGAGCTTCGGGATCGCGGCAAGTGGTGCGAAGTGCATGGTTACGGCGATCACTATACGAAGGCGTGCATCGCAGTCACGGAACTGCGACGGGTGGTGGCCGAAGCTCGGGCCTCGTCTCCTCGGCCCCTTGCCGAAGTCCATGAGCGGCATCCAAGAAGTGGTCCCCCGCAAGCCTCCGACAGGGAAGACACACAGCACCGCACTGTTAACGTCATCACCGGAGGTTCCCTATTAGGGGCCCCCGTGGAGCGGCCGCTACCGTGGGTGCCGCTCTGCAACATCACCTTCACCCTGAATGACGCCAGGGGTGTGGAGTTCCCTCACCAAGACCCTCTAGTCATTCAGGCTCACATCGTAGGCCATGACGTCAGGCGCGTCCTCGTCGACAGCGGAAGTTCTGCGAATATTCTGTTTGCAGGGGCCCTCGAACGTATGGGAATCCCCCGAAGCCGCCTGGAGCGGTCAGGGGCTCCACTCCAAGGCTTCGGAGGCCAACAGCTGGAGGCCATAGGACATGTGTCCCTTCCGGTTACGTTCCGCCAGGGGAGCAACACCCGAAGCGCGCACGTCATCTTCGACGTCGTAGACATCCCGCACCCCTACAACGTCATATTGGGACGGCCTGCCATCAATTCCCTCGAAGCGGTCCCGCACCACGCCTTCCTATGCATGAAGCTCCCAGGCCCGAAGGGCGTGATCACTGTCTTCGGCGACCAGGACCTCGCCAGGCGCGTCGAAATCAGCAGCCGGAACTTGCACCGCCCGGTGCACGCCCTCTCGGGTACGCCCGGCGACACGCCCTCCGCTCCGGGATGGACGCCTAAGCCTCGGCCCGAAGGTGGGGTCAAAAAGGTGCCGCTCCAGGGGGAGGGGCAGTTTGTGTCCATCGGCGAGGGGCTCCCTGCGGAGGTTGAGCGAGACCTACTCCACGTGCTCCAGGACAACGCCGACATTTTCGCATGGTCGTCGGAGGACATCAAGGGCATAGACCGCGCAGTAATCGAGCACCGCTTGGCGGTCCGCCTTGACGCCAAGCCGGTCAAGCAGAAGCTTCGCCGAATGTCCATGGATCGGCAGCAGGCGACCAAGGTGGAGGTGGCGAAGCTTCTCCGGGCCGGGGTCATTCGCGAGGTCCATCACTCAGAGTGGCTCGCCAACCCTGTATTGGTCAAAAAGTCCAGCGGGGCCTGGCGTATGTGCATTGATTTCACCGCACTCAACAAGGCGTGCCCCAAGGACAATTACCCCTTGCCACGCATCGACCAATTGGTCGATGCTACCGCCGGGTGCGAGCTAATGAGTTTCCTGGACGCTTACTCTGGTTATCATCAGGTATACATGGCCGAAGACGACGAGGACAAGACCAGTTTCATCACACCGATTGGGACCTTCTGCTTCGTCAGGATGCCCTTCGGCTTGAAGAACGCAGGCGCTACCTTTACCCGCCTCGTCGCACTTGCCCTCGCCGCTCAGCTTGGGAGGAACGTGGAAGCCTACGTCGACGACATGGTGGTCAAGACCCGGCAGCTCGCCTCGCATGGCCGGGATCTCCAGGAGACCTTCGACAACCTCAGGAAGGCCGGCATCAAGCTCAACCTCGACAAATGTGTCTTCGGCGTCCAGGCGGGCAAACTGCTGGGCTTCCTCGTGTCCGGACGAGGCATCCAGGCGAATCCCGACAAGGTCGAGGCCATCCTGGGCATGGAGCCGCCCAAGACGACGAGGGAGGTCCAGAGGCTGGCGGGCCGCATGGCGGCTTTAAGCTGCTTCCTGTCTAGGGCGGCGGAGCAGGGTCTGTCGTTCTTCAAGACACTCCGCGGGTGCGACGGATTTCGGTGGGATAGCGACTGCGCGGAGGCCTTCAACGAGCTCAAGAAGCACCTGGCGAGCCTCCCTACTCTGGTCGCCCCAGCACCAGAGGCTCCCCTCTTGCTCTATCTGGCCGCGTCGGTCATGGCGGTCAGTGCTGTCCTCGTCTTAGAGGAAGGCGCCGCACAGCGGCCCGTGTACTTTGTATCCGAAGCCCTCCAAGGCGCCAAGACAAGATATACGGAGCTTGAAAAGCTAGCTTACGCGTTGGTCATGGCCTCCAGGAAGCTTCGGCATTATTTTTTGGCCCACCCGATCACAGTGCCTTCCTCATTTCCCCTGGCGGAGATGTTACACAACGAGTCTACGGGGCGCATCGGCAAGTGGGCTGCAGAGCTCGCCCCGTTCTCCCTAACATACGCCTCGCGGACGGCAATCAAATCTCAAGTCCTCGCCGACTTCCTCGCAGAATGGACTCCGCCGGCTCAGCCCGCTCAGAAGCACGACGACCCGGTCTGGACTCTTACCATAGATGGGGCTTACAGCGTCGCGGGCGCGGGTGTAGGCGCAGTAATTGTCACACCCGAGGGGCAGCGCTTATTGTACTCGGCGCGCCTCGCGTTTCCGGCCACCAACAACACGGCTGAGTATGAAGCGCTACTCTTCGGCCTGACCAAACTCAAGGCAATCGGTGCGCGGCGAGTGCTTGTCCGCACGGATTCACGTTTGGTGGCCGGCCACGTAGACAAGTCATATCAAGCCAAGGATCCTGAGCTGGCTAAATACCTCGCCGCCGTAAGAGCAAGTTAAAGGCATTTCTTGGGCGTCACGGTCAAGGCCATCCCTCGCGCGGAAAACGAGCAGGCCGACGCTCTCGCGAAGGCGGCCAGCCAGCAGCTACCACCTCCTAACGGGGCGTTTTACGAAGTATTGTCGCAGGCGGCCATCGCGCAGGACAACCGCGACGCGGCCCTCGTTCACCATGTCGTCCAGCAGGGCGACTGGCGAGAGCCCATCTTCAATTTCCTGCAGGGCATCGCCGAGCCAGAGAACCACGCCGAGCTCCGGCGTCTGCAACACCGTGCCAGATCCTTCCAGGTGTTTGAAGGGACGCTCTACAAGCAGGGAGTCTGTGCACCGCTCCTGCGCTGCCTCTCCCGCGAAGAAGGGAAGAAGCTCCTCACGGATATCCACGAGGGGGCATGCGGGTCTCACCTCGCGCCGAGGTCGTTGGTCGGCAAGGCGTTCAGGCAGGGCTTTTATTGGCCGACTGCCATCACTGATGCCCAGGACCTCGTGCGTCGGTGCCAGGGGTGCCAGTGGATGGGGCGCATCATCCGCAGGCCCCCGACGAACCTCAACCCTATTCCCCCGGTGTGGCCGTTGGCACGCTGGGATCTTGTCCTCAGAATGGCACTCCACGCGGAGACCGTTGGCAAGCTGGAGTCCAAGTGGGAAGGTCCGTACATTGTGGCTGAAGCACTGCAGAAGGGAGCGTACCGCCTCGCCACACTCGAGGGACAAACTCTCCGCCACACATGGAACGCGGATAAATTGCGGCGATATTACGCCTAGAAGCAGGATGAAAATTATGATGGCATCGGCCCCCCCTTGTACGATGCTTGCCCGCGCAAACGGGAGTTCAATAAAGCTCACTGTTTTCCACAAATAACATTGTCCGGCCGCAATGTGTCAGGGATCACCCCCGCGCGCAGGTACGCCAGTCTACGGACTTTAAATAAAGTCGTAGCGTCGAGGTCCGCCTCCGCACGCACCAGTCTACGGACTTTAAATAAAGTCGTAGCGTCGAGGTCCGCCTCCGCACGCGCCAGTCTACGGACTCTAAATAAGACGTAGCGTCGAGGTCCGCCTCCGCACGCGAGAGTCCACGGACTATAAATAAAGTCGTAGCGTCGAGGTCCGCCTCCGCACGCGCCAGTCTACGGACTCTAAATAAGACGTAGCGTCGAGGTCCGCCTCCGCAAGCGAGAGTCCACGGACTATAAATGAAGTCGTAGCGTCGAGGTCCGCCTCCGCACGCGCCAGTCTACGGACTCTAAATAAGACGTAGCGTCGAGGTCCGCCTCCGCACGCGAGAGTCCACGGACTTTAAATGAAGTCGTAGCGTCGAGGTCCGCCTCCGCACGCGCCAGTCTACGGACTCTAAATAAGACGTAGCGTTGAGGTCCGCCTCCGCACGCGAGAGTCCACGGACTATAAATGAAGTCGTAGCGTCGAGGTCCGCCTCTGCACGCACCAGTCTACGGACTTTAAATGAAGTCGTAGCGTCGAGGTCCGCCTCCGCACGCACCAGTCTACGGACTCTAAATAAGACGTAGCGTCGAGGTCCGCCTCCGCACGCGAGAGTCCACGGACTATAAATTAAGTCGTAGCGTTGAGAACCGCCTCCGCACGCGCCAGTCTACGGACTCTAAATAAGACGTAGCGTCGAGGTTCGCCTCCGCACGTGACAGTCTACGGACTATAAATAAGGCGTCGTCGGCCCAAAACACAGCTTACAACAGTAAGAATAAATGGTGCATCGTCCCATTGCAAAAATATGAGGTCAAATGATTACAGGTATGGGCGCGCAAGTACGAAACCCCCCTCCGCCTGATATGATCAACACCTCAGCCTTCGCGCGGTGCCGAGGGGCCCGTGCTGCTGCCATGGCCTCGGGAAACTCCTTCGAGCCAACGGAGGAAGTCCCCTCCCCCGCGCAGCGTTTGCTGTACTGCAACCCTCGCCGCATCCTCCCCGACACGACCCCAGATCCACCGGTGGAAGTTCCGGAGGCCAGGCTCGATGGAGCGAATAGTGTCCGGCAGTGCCTCCGGCCGGCCAGGAAGATCCAGGTGAGGGTTCGCCAGCTCCTGCATGTGCCTACACCCACGGGTGTGAAGCATGCCGAGGGCAAGGGACGCGCCAAGATAGCCGCAGTGCTCCCCGAAAGTCTTGGCGCTGCGGAGCGCGACGCCCGCCCCCTCCTCGATCAGCCCAAGCGTCTCCATCAGGTCCTCCGGCCCGCGAGTGGCGTCGGGCACGTCAATGCACAGATCGCGGAGGGCCCGGTTCAGAGACTCCATTGCCCCCCAGGCCGACGTGGACGCATCGTCCAAGGCGCGGGTCTTCCCTGCAAGAGTCTCGGCCAGCTGGGTCTTCTCCTCTTCCAAGGCGGCAATCTGCCGCAGGAAGGAGGCGCGTTCCTCTGCCGCGGCGCGCTTGACTTCCTCGGCCTCGACTTGTATGGATGACAAGGCACCCTCCAGCGTGCGGAGCTCTTCGTCCTTTGTCGCGTGAGCGTCACCCGCTTCACGAAGGCTGGCTTCTAGGGCCCTCCGCTCCCGGATACGGGCCTCGTCTAGCGCGTTGCTGATGACAAGCGTCTGAAAACAGCACTGAAAGTCACCAGGTGCCCGGTAGCACCATACAAAACTCGCGGCACACGTACTCACCCTTATTTTCGAGGCCCGCAGCGCCAGCGCTAGGTGGTCTCCCTCGCACGACGATAGCATCCGCCGGTCAAGGCTGCCGCTGGCGCGTTCTGCGGCCATGGTGAGAGCACGGAGTATCTCCAGACGCGGGAGGTAGTCGGACAAGACGGGTTCTGGCCCCACCGCGTCAAGGGCTGTGGAGGCTTCGGCCGCTTCGACAGCGTCAGATGCCGGCGCGACACCCTGCACAAGGTTTTGGACTTCGCGCACACCCCCGTTGCTCGATCCTTCACCACGCCCGGGAGACCTTGTCTCGCCTGATGCCGACGGAATGAGCGAGCAGATCGGAGAGAGTTTCGTGAAGTCGAGCGGAGAGTAGGAGCCACGCTTACCTTCTGCACCCCTCGCCGCAATAGGAGGTGGTGTTTGTTCGGCCACCGATCGGGGCGTGAGCGCCTCGGTGGTCGGGTGGGAGGCCCCCTCGGCAGCATCGGGCGCCACAATTCCAAGCATGGGGCCCGCAACGTTGTAGCGACCCTTCGGAGGCGGGGGAGACTGCATCCGAGGACGTTTCGGCTGAGGAACCGAGGGCGATTCCTCCGTGACGTTAGCGGCCGCAGCTCCTACCGCACCTTCGGTCTCCGCCGCGCCGGACGTGTCCCTGGTAGCAGCAGCAACATCGGCCGCGGCCCTCTCGCTAGGCGGGACGTTCCTTTCCGGGCTGGCGGGCTCCGGCCTAGGGAAGGCCGTGCCCGTACGCTCAGCAGCATCCGCGGATAGGGTGGCAGGGGGAATCGAGGCGGCGCGCCCCGCCGAACTGGTCCGGCCGGGCGCGTCATCGGTCGAGCGTCCTGCCCCAGCGGCGCCAGCTGCCGAGGTGGCTGGCAGGCTGGGTACGGCAGCCTCGGAGCGAGCCCGGCGCCGCGAAGACGAGGCGTCTGCACGGCCGCCACCGCCATGATGGCCCGGAGTCCCCGCAGGAGTCTCCGCTGGTATTGGGCGTTCCGGCACAGCAATACCCAAAACCTCGCATGTGCGGTTCACCCGCCCTTGCTTCGCCATTTGGGTCGCGGCCTCGTGCAGCTTGTGCTCCTTGAGTGTGTATGGGCCGAGGAACACCTCAGCCGCGCGTTCCGCATCTTCTAGCCGGGCCACTGCACAAAAGACGGCAGGGCGATCACATGAGAACAAGTGCGGATACGTTAAGAAGTGCCTACTGCACGCTAAACAACTTACAAGGAGCGGAGGGCGGAAGCAGGCAAGACAATGACGGGCACACCCCGTCCTCTCGGTCGTCGCCCCGTCGCCCGTACCTCCACCGGGCGGAGAGTGGCGCCACCCCGTACATTGTAAATTCTTCCGCCAAGTCGCGCATACTCAGCCGGCGTGCAACGCCAGCAAGCCTCCATAGCCTCCGGGCGTCATCGGCCTCCGGCTGCACACTTGGCGAGCTGTTGAACGAGATCGGCCCACCTCGGCATAGCAGGCCACTCGTGCTAGTCACGACGTAATAAAACCACCGCCGCGTCCAGCCGGATTCCCACCTCTCCAGATTGGCCGGCGCAGGGAACGTCGTACAGGACGCTCGTAGCACAAAATCCACGCAACCAAAGTTGGATACAACCCCCTCAACCTTCTTGGGTCGACAGCGCGCGTCGTGCAGGATGGCGAACAGGCTCGCGCTAGGACGTCGGCCTTCTGTCCGCGTAGCCCATGTGAAGACAGCTAGGCGGATTATGGCGTTGGGCGTTAGCTGCGCTAGCTCCAACCCGTAGGTCCGAAGAACTTCGCCCACAAACGTCGTTGAGGGCATTCGAAGGCCGGCGCCGAAGAACGCGACGAAAACGATCGCCTCCGTTTCCTGGGGCTTCGGCTCCGTCTCGTCACGGCGGGGTAGGCGAGCCCCATCGCGCTCCTCGATCTTCCCTTCCCGTACAAGC
This sequence comes from Dendrocalamus latiflorus, assembly GCA_017311315.1. Lineage (NCBI taxonomy): Eukaryota > Viridiplantae > Streptophyta > Magnoliopsida > Poales > Poaceae > Dendrocalamus > Dendrocalamus latiflorus. The sequence continues at coordinate 1,850,767 of CM029631.1, forward strand.
CGCTGCAGCATCTCTTCAGTCGCGCGGCTCCTCCCCAGCACACGGGAGCAGCGACCCCCCGAGTGTTCCATGGCGTCCCACCGCTTGTCGCCATGCGAACGCCCCCGCAGCACCAGCTCGTAATCTTCGGAAGGGAAGGACAACTCGTCCTGGCTAGAAGGGGAGCCGCCGCCAGGTTGGCGGGAGGCACCGTCATTACCGGCCATTGTTCTCAAGATTAGGGCAGAAGGGCTATCAACGCGAAATAAGCAGAGCTAGGCGACAGGCGAGATAGAGCGCCCCCACCACAGCCATGGCGCTTTATAAAGCCCGTTCGCCCCCTCTGCGACCAGAAGCGCAGCCAGATTAAAAACTCCCAGCGGTTCGACTACCCACGACTCGAAAGAACCGCCGGCATCTGGAGGAGCGTACCCGGTAGGTGGCCAAGCAAGCGCACAACGCCAGCGTGTGACCGACACGCGTCCTGCCTGCCTAGGGAAGAGGTGAACGGCCGCCCTCACGCAACTGCTCACATCCCACGACGCACCAGGCATAAACCGCCGCGTACCCCACCCACGGAGGGCAGACTGCGAGACGCGACAGCCTTCCCTCTGACAGGCCAGGCGTCGGCACGATTCCAGCCACCATTAAAAGCGCACTACCCAACCGCGGGGCACAATCGTCCCGAAGTGCAGCGACATCAGCGGCGCAAGGCCCATTCTCACTACAGCGTCAGCCGCGACCCCGACTCGGTCCCCAATACCGACCTCGGAGCCAAGTCTGGCCTGGGCAGCGCGCGCGCGTCTACTTCGGCTAGGCACCAGCTCCGCTGCCACCCATTCGAAGGGTAGGGGACGGAGTGCGCGCGCGTCTACTTCGGCTAGGCGCCAGCTCCGCTGCCACCCGTTCGAAGGGTACGGGACGGAGCGCGCGCGTCTACTTCGGCTAGGCGCTAGCTCCGCTGCCACCCGTTCGAAGGGTAGGGGACGGAGCGCGCGCGTCTACTTCGGCTAGGCGTCAGCTCCGCTGCCACCCGTTCGAGGGAGATTCAATTTTTTGCCACTCTTAAGATTGACCAATTCACTCTGACACTTACATGTGGGGTCAACTGAGTCACTGACAATGGGCCCGGATGGCAAATCTGTTGCCACTCGAGTCATAAGGGTGGCAAATAGTTAAATTTTCCCCCGTTCGAAGGGTAGGGGACGGAGCGCGCGCGTCTACTTCGGCTAGGCGCCAGCTCCGCTGCCACCCGTTCGAAGGGTAGTGGACGGAGCGCGCGCGCGTCTACTTCGGCTAGACGCCAGCTCCGCTGCCACCCGTTCGAAGGGTAGTGGACGGAGCGCGCGCGCGTCTACTTCGGCTAGGCGCCAGCTCCGCTGCCACCCGTTCGAAGGGTAGGGGACGGAGCGCGCGCGCGTCTACTTCGGCTAGGCGCCAGCTCCGCTGCCACCCGTTCGAAGGGTAGGGGACGGAGCGCGCGCGCGTCTACTTCGGCTAGGCGCCAGCTCCGCTGCCACCCGTTCGAAGGGTAGGGGACGGAGCGCGCGCGCGTCTACTTCGGCTAGGCGCCAGCTCCGCTGCCACCCGTTCGAAGGGTAGGGGACGGAGCGCGCGCGCGTCTACTTCGGCTAGTCACCAGCTCCGTTGCCACCCGTTCGAAGGGTAGGGGACGGAGCGCGTGCGTCTACTTCGGTTGCAATTCGGCCATCGGCTTCGGCCACGGCCTCAGCCCCGGGACACACTGCACATCGAAGCTCCACAAGTTCGGAGAGATTCACAGGCCGCAGGGACGGAGGGGGCCAAATGACTCGGCAACATGGCTTCGGCCCTGTGAAGCCCTTTACCATGAGAGGCTCCTGTTGTAGGGGTGGCCCCCACCTAATTCCAGCAGGCCTGGTAGAAGATTGTAAGGCCCAGAATAGGCCATGTGTAATGACATAAGTGCCCCTGAAGGGGATACTCAGATGTAAGGGTATGATTGTAAAAGCACTCCCCATATATATATATATATATATATATATATATATATATATATATATATATATATATATATATATATATATTATGGAAGACAGGCCATGGGGGGACCAAGGCCATTACTCATCTCTCTCACTCTCCACTACCATCTCTCTCTCTGTTTGGTCTGTAACCACAACAGATATAATGCAACAAACAAAAATAGTTCTTGCAACAATGGAGAAAAGGTGTTGCAACAATTCAAAAGAACACATGCAACAATAGCTCATTCAAAGGATGTAGCAACAAACAAAAACAATTCTCGCAACAATAAAAAAGGTTGTTGCAACAAATCAAGAGAACTGGAAACTGTTGCAACATTTTAGAAAAGGTAATGGAACATCCAGAAAAACACATGCAACAATTAAGTCGACTTAACTGTTGCAATAATCGAGACTAGCTCAAATGAGTTTTCAACAAACTCGCCTGAGAGGAAGAAGTGATGGTAACAAAGAGCTGAACTCGCAGTAGGAGAAGGCGCTCATCTCGGTGCCTCGTCGTCGGAGGGCCTAGATCTGGCGGCTCGACGTCGGTAGGCGCAAATCTGTGCCATTGCCTCGTTGTGGGCCGCCACACAATTTCCTCATCATTGGCCAGGGAGAGGGGGTAGGGAGTAGTGCGGGCAGAGCAGGCCGCCGCACTAGCTCCTCGTCGTCGGCCATGGAGAGGGGGGGAGGGAGGAGTGAGGGCGGCTGCTCCCTCCATTGCGAATCGCTGGCCAATTGACCATCGCATGGGTGGTGAAGAGAGGAGAGGAGGAGCGTTGCTCCGGGCTCCGGCGGTGCGGCCTCCCACGAGCCGCTAGATGTGAGAGGGGAGGAGCCAAGTTACTATGGTGGATAAATAAAAGGGGATTAGGTGAGAGTGTTTGCCTGAGGACGAAGTGTCCAATGTGAACCGAGGCGTCGTGCGTCAGTTGGCTAGCAATTCCCATATTTGTATTAGCATCTGCATTGTTCTGTTATACCCAGCCAGATTTTTATGATGTAATTACAAAACCTTTTAGTCTCCTCTATTTGTTTAGCCAATTTTGGAGGTTTCATGTGTTCTTTATCTATTCTGTTAAGGTCTTGATTGTTGATGATGGAAGTACTGACCATACCTCTAAAGTTGCCTTTGAGTTTGTAAAGAGGCACAAGATTGACAATGTTAGAGTTCTTCTACTTGGAAGAAACCATGGGAAAGGTGAATCAGTCAGAAAAGTGAGTGCTGTTGAACTCCCCCCTCTCTCTAAGATGCACACAGTAGTTTTTGTATGACATCAACACTAATTGATGCTTTCCTATTTTTTGTGTAAGCATTGTCTAGGGGATGCTCCATTCACGTGGTGAACTATTACTCATGCTTGATGCTGATGGGGCAACTAAGGTCACTGACTTGGAAAAGCTTGAAGCTAAGGTCTGTCATAAGCTTATTCAAACAGCATGCTGTAAAAAATTATATTGTACTGCTTTTGATTAACATGAGTAAAAATAACATCTCAAGATTTACATTTTTGCTGTTAGGTTCGTGATTTGGCTAAAAAAGTTGAGTCCAGTCCAGCAGCATCTGCTAGTTCATCTCAGAAACTATCTGATGTTGAAATTGCTGTTTTCGGTTCCCGTGCTCATTTGGAGAAGCAGGCTCTTGCCACCGTAAATCTCATTAACTCCATTACCCCCCAATCGTGTGGTTTTGTTTCCTAGTCCATTAGGGTTTTTCACTTTGTGATGTATTATGCTTTTCCTGGCTTACTGCAGAGGAAATGGTACCGAAACTTTCTTATGAAAGGTTTCCACTTGGTAGTTTTGTTGACTGCTGGTCCTGGGATCAGAGATACACAGGTATACTTTTGTAAGCATAAGATGTGCCTGTTGATCCACTATTCATTAATCCCATTTGCTTAATTATTACAAATTTCAGTGTGGCTTCAAGATGTTCACTCGAGCTGCTGCAAGGAAACTCTTTACAAATATCAGATTGAAGAGGTATTTTCTTAATAAAATTCCTGTGCTGATTCTCTATATGAAATATTCAAATCCTCTTACAAGGCATGACGCTGACAGGCATGGGTGGTGATGATGATTATCATCATCATCATCATTATTTGCATTGGTAGGTGGTGTTTCGATGTTGAGCTAGTATACCTATGCAAGCACCTCAGGATCCCGATGGCAGAAGTATCTGTTAATTGGACTGAAATACCTGGATCCAAAGTGCGCATGACAAGCATCCTGCACATGGTATTTGAGCTGCTGCTGATCAAAGTAGGTTATGGACTGGGCATATGGAAAATTTACTCGTATACCCCGTGTTGATAAGTCACTACAGCTTAGTTCATCACTGGAGCGTACACCGTAGTCAGTTTGTCAGTGGGCATTTCAAGGAACATTGTAAAATTTTCCAAGGTTTTCACCTGGAGAGAATCCATTCTTCTTGTATCTTGGTGTTTGATCAAAGACTGACATACATAGGTCACATGATGTACTCTTTAGTCTCGTACTGCTGATAAATTATCTAATCTATTTTATTTTATTACACAAGAGTCCAAAATGTGACAGACCTAGTTTTATCAGGGGAGAAATATGTTGGATATGTTCTTTTCGGACTAATGGTTTTTGATTTTAACGTGAACGTTTGTGCAAATGAATATTAGCTGTTTTAAAAAGATTTGTCTTGATAAATCGTTTTGAAAAGACGGTGAAAAAATTATCTTAATTGTTTGTTTAAAAGAAATTATAAACTATAAGCTGAAAAAGAATGAGATGTTAACTTCCGATCATGTTTGACAGAATGCACAATACAATACTCTGCTGGCTTGTACGTGTATACGTACTATTGAATAATAGCTGTTCAATTTAGCTTATTACAATGCATAGGTCACCGCATTGTGAATGCACATTGCAGTGTGTGCAAATCACGTCCGGTTTCGTAGTTCATTAAGAAAATTTCGTAAAACTATACTACTATTATCAAAGCTATTATAAAATCACATTATTTAAACTATTTCGTAGAACCACAATTTTCGTTGCAAAAAACTTATTAGAAACCTGCGCTTCCATCATGTGCTACCGTCCTGATAGCCTGGACCCACTCGACAGTGTCACAAGACGGGCATGTTCTGTTTGCTGACGTGGATCGAAATGCCACATCATACACGACGTGGCCATGAAGTGACCATCTTTGTAGTGGACCCCATGCGTCACAGGTAGAGATGGAAGGGAGGTCTTCCTCCTCGGTACAGAGAGAGAAGACTTAGGGGAGGCGTCGGGCGGGACTGCTCGATGGACACGCTGCACGATGGATCTGGAATGCGCAACTGCCTAACTGTTCTCTCAACAGCTGTATGCGAACCTACAGGATGGAATGGAAGGTAACCGATCATATACAGATGAATTTGATAAAGGAACAACAGGAGATGAACTTAACTGGAGAGGAAACGGATTCACCAGCCCCTACAGTCGTGCAAAACGTCATTCGGTCAAGCGAAACGACGTTTGGTCGCTCGAACGGCCGTTTGGCCGAGTGAACAGCCGTTCGGCTGTACGAAACCACATATGGCCGTGCCTCTTCCACCGGCCACCGGCCGCCACCACGCGCTGCCAGGCTGCCGCTCGCCACGGTTACGCGCGTGCGCCGCCGTCTGGCGCCATGGCTGTGCGTGTGCGCGCGTGCACGCATGCGCCTTGCTACCGCCAACCGGCCACCTGTCGCCGCTGCCGCATGCAGTGCGCACGGGGAGAGAGAGAGAAATAATAGATGGAAAAAATAACTTGATGGAGGAAGGCTGCGCACGGGGAGAGGGTAGGGATGTCCCCCATTTGAAGTCATATCTAGATTAAGGTTATTATTATTATTTTATTCTTTTTTAGTGCTATATTTTGTATAAGATTTGTTAAATTTTATTGGGGTCACTGGACACCAATACTCATACACTGGCTTCGCCCCAGGGTACACCAGTTCTTGTATAGTTTGTATCGGCACTGGAGTACCCATGTACCGCCGCCGCGCGTTGACGCCGCCACATGCAATGCGCACGGGGGAGAGAGAGAAATAATAGATGGAAAAATAGCTTGATAGAGGAAGGCTGCGCACGGAAAAAGAGTAGGGAGGTCCCCCGTTTAAAGCCATATCTAAATTAAGGTTATTGTTGTTGTTATTATTATTATTATATTATTATTCTTTTTTTAAGGGTACACCAGTTCGTGTATAGTTTGTATCGGCACAGGAGTTCCCATGTGTCGTCGGTGGTGTGTCTCTCGGACACCTCAGCGTGCTGTGGGCCTGTGGATCTCCAGCGGCTGCTGCTGCTTCCTTGATCACATTGGGTGTAGACTGGAGAGCGGCCTGCTCGTTACAATGGTGAACGACAGCTGAACCAACTTGCTTTGCCATCGCTCCCAGATTTTACTCACCAAGAGAGAAGATTTGATCATCTTACCCTAAGTCGTTTCTTTTTTCATCTTTTTGGTGAGCGGAATCTGACCATATGCTTTTTTTTTAAGAAAATAATCTGACCATAAGTTTTTTTAGATGAATCTGACCATAAGTTGTGAAGGGGAAAAAGAAGGCCTGGTTGGATGCAACAGGCCCAAACAAATTGCCGGGCCGCGGCCTACACGAGACGGCCCAACGCACGGCGGCACTCCTGACGCCTCACACCGGCGCGCGAGGCACGCCGCAATCGCATGCCCCAGCTCGCGCCGGCAACGGTGGCTCACGGCCCTACGGCAAGCAGCCATACGCCCATCGGCCGGCGCGCCGCAGCCCAGTAGTACGAGCATCAAATTGATCTCACCAAGAGGCAAGAGCGAAAAGGTAACGTGATAATCAGGTCAGAATACTAGTACTATTGCATGTAAGACAAATCCGATGAAAAACAGGCGGATCTTACATGTCCAAGCCCAGTGATACGACATGTAAGAGACGCCTACGATTACGACATCAAAGATGAAGCAGAAACCAGGCCGTCCTGAAACCCGTCGGAGGACGATCGACACGCATGTCAAAAGCAGAGCTGTATACACGACAGTGATGATCGGTAGAAGAAAGAAAAGTCGCAGGCTGAATCTGACCCGGCCGATGGTTTCGGACAGGCCAATTTTGTCAAAGTGGGGGGGGGGGGGGGGGGGGTCTGTACGAGGTGCGGAAATGAAATATGGACACGATCAACGCACGAGGAACACCGAGAGCGACGGGACTCTGCACGACGAGGTTGTCATCTCGTTGTCCGTCCGCAAGGCCGCCACGTCCCTACCGTCTTGGACGGACGTTACGACCGTTTCGTCCTACTCCATCTGCAGCAGAACGGGTCACCAAATGGAGAAAGAAACAACGCTAGCTCCATCTTTTATGATAGTTAGAGACCCGTGCGTTACAACGGAGTCATAAAATGGTGAGACAGAACTTACTATCTGGCTAACTTCACACATCAAATATTAAAGAGCAAGCGACAGAGAGAGAAGGGTGGCCAGAATGCGCGAGGAGATGGGGAAAGTGGAGGGGGTGGACGGTTGTATCCTGAGTGAGAGAGAAGAGGAGAGAGACAAATGGTCCAGATCAAATCAGATGGTTGTAAAGAGGGGAGAGGAGAATGCACCGATGACCACCAACTCTTCTTTATATAATAGTAGAGATTACTGACGCGTCTCTTAGGTGGTATAAGAAAACTGCAATCACAAAATTAAGCAATTTGGAGAAGAAAGAAGAGGAGGAGGAGGAGGAGGAAGAAGAATGTAGGCGGCGAAAGTCAAAGAAAACACGCTTCAAGTTGGCATTAGATTGGGGGTGTTTCTGGAACACTTAAGAGGCAAGGAAATAGATGGATCCCCCGGTCAAATCCGATGAAAAACAGGCGGATCTTACATGTCCAAGTTGGGACGTTTGAAAGCTTCCTCAGGTTGACTTTGCTGACTCTTGACTAATCTGGCCTGGCTTGTGGCTTCAGCTCAATGCTAATGGCTGGGCCCTGGGCTGACATGAAGTTTAACTGTGATGATGATGCCTGCTCTGCTTAATGGAGCGGCTTTTCTTGTGCTGGAAAGGAATGCATCTATTGACCTCTGATATCTTAGTGGTCGGTCGAGCCTTCGAGATATTTGGGGACATAGGTCGAACTTCAATTGGTTTAGCCTCTCCTTGTGCACCTCACTCAAAATGGTCAACTCAATCTCATCCATGAACTCATCCTCTTGGTAGGTCAGACATCTCTCTCTTCGTTTTTAGCTGTGCGAAATGGCTGAATGGTACGTACATTTGCATCTCGTGCTGTATTATCGATCTCTATTCATTCAGCACTGAAGACGGACAGAAAAAAGGGTATAGCGGGCTTGCACGAGTTCAACATACCACAAGTGACCAAATTAGCTTTCCTAGTCATAAATCACAAAGCCATTATTGTAATGGGTACTATAGGGCTGCGTCATTAATAAATTTGGTAGGATTAATCCACGTCTTTAATTTGAGTGACTGACTAAAAACCTAAACTAATTACTAGCTTCCCACTAAAAAAATAAATGTACTCGCTCTCTCCTGTTATTTTCGGCTGCGCCTTATGGCTTTTGGCTGAAATTTTTGAATTTTAGCTGTTTATGGTACAGATTACGGAGAGACAGATACTCACTTGCGATTTTGGTTGGTACAGATATTAGACTTTTTTAACGTGTAGATCGTTTAACTTGTAAACCCTGTCTTGAGAAAATACTCCGTTTGAAAGTTAGATACTGTAGCAAAAGTCAAAAGCTGCCAGTTTTTTGCGATTTTGGTTGGTACAGATGTTAGGCTTTTTTAACGTGTAGTTCATTTAACTTGTAAACCCCGTCTTGAGAAAATACTCCGTTTGAAAGTTAGGTACTGTAGCAAAAGTTAAAAGCCGCCAGCTTTTAAGGTAAAGAACATACCCTAAAATACAAGGCATTCCATTTTGTCAGTATTTTCCTGCTTATTGTACCCCTACAATGGTAGTAGCATTTGGCAATAACAGTAGGCACATCAACATTTTCTCCTCCCACTATGATTTCACTATTTCTTAATATGTGTGAAAAACATAATAGGCTGCATATTATGAAATGGATCGGAGGAAGTGGCGAGTAGTATCAACAAGACAACGACCCTTTAACCCTTTAGTCTGGCACTTTGCCGGACTCTATGTAGTAATATTACTCGTAATAAGATTTAATTAAGCAACTACAATCTAATCAATTACAAACTAGTACAAAACATAGTATTGAGTCAGTAGGGAGCATGCATATGTAGACTTTCACTTATAAAAAAATTAGCTGTTTTTATTTATTTTCTACAAGATTTGATCTGCATGCCTACGTGAGGATCAACCTAATCCATGTTAGCACGATGCATGCAAATGGAAATGTTTTATTAGTAAGCAGTAGTGGGTGCTTACCAGAGTGCAACTTTGGTCCTTGATCTTTTTTCTAGTCGTAAGAAGTTATATACTAGTTTTTGCCTTGATATTTTGAATTAGTGTGCCGTCAACTATGGATAATTTAAGAGGGAAGCACGCTAGGCCCTTGACTTGTGCTACTGCCATTGCATTGGTTTAGTAGTACTCCACTATTTTTTAAATCTTTTGATTTATAGTAGGAGTATTTGGAATGGGGAAACCAATATATAAATGTCGAGTTGGTGGGCAGCTCCAGATTAATTACGCACTTATGGATTAACGTATATGTCGTTTATATCCTGGATGGGATAAAGAAAGTCAAAACAAGTTCATAATACTCCCTCTATTCTTTTTTATTTAACTTCTTAGAATTTATGCTGTCAAACTTTCTAAAGTTTGACCACCAATAGATTTAAAACTATCTAGATTATTATACAAAAATAAAATCATTAGATTTATCGTTAAAAATACTTTCATAATATTATAATATTATAGTATATTTTAGTGTAAAGATATAAAATATAGTGGTCAAAATCGCATCTTGAAGATCGTAAAAAATAAAAAATATCTGGTAAAAAAATGGAGTAATATACATCAGATCCTATCTTTTTCATGAAAATTCAAACTACTGCAACTGTACGAGTACGTACTCTGTATTGAGTACCACTAGTATTTTTCTTTTGAATACTAGTGATGAGACTAAAATGATGGGTCAAATAACCATGTGAAGATAATGTGCGGATAGCCCCATCGGTGTGGCACGTAGGTTAATGTATATATCATACCTCAGGTCTCACTAGCACGTAGGTAGGGCCGTCTTAGAGGGGAGGGCAGCAAGTGCGACGGCCGGGGACCCATGCCACAGAGGGGCCCATGAGTATATGTATGTATATAGTACTTAGTATATGTATTTGGCATATTGAAATGAAAATTTAAAGGCCCATACACTTAGCACAAGTCCAGCAATCAATCAGGAATTAGCTTGCCGTCGCTTCTTATTCTGATATTTGGCTATTCTCGATCGCCGACCGATGATCGTTTCGCCTCCCTATCGCCCAGCCCAATCGCCAGACGCGGCGACGCCGCTCCGTGAGGCGCGACACCGTGAAGCCACGACACGCCGACGCCGCTCGTCCGCATGCGATGAGGGATGGGCCCCACGCCCCCACGAGCGGACGGCAGACGGCTGGACATGATCACCCATCATCGATCAGGTTTCTTAAAAAGTACTGAAGCATTATTTTTTTATTTGAGGTAATCATAATAGTTATTTTACCGTTCTTTTAATTTATTTATTGTACTATCGTTATCTTTTATGAACTAAACATATGCTGTAAGTTAACTCTCATTAGTAGTACTATATACTTTATTAAAAAATTAGGTTGTTGGGCCCTTGCCGTCTTGCTTGCCCAAGGGCCCTTGAAATTGTTGAGACGGCCCTGCATGTAGGTTAATGTATATATTTGTATTGGTTAGGGTTATCAAGTCTCACAAGCTACGTGATGCAATTGTATTTTTCTATTATCTCGTGACATATTTGTAACTCTAGGGTCATATTAACGAATTTTTGGTATATTTGGCACTGTTTACAACCGTAATTACAAAAATGACCGTATGCTGACGTATTGACAAAATGACATTTTTATCGTCCGGTGACCGAACGGCAACAACGGTGGGCTAACGCGTAGACCCTGTCGCCCCGCCAGCGGACGACAACTGCCTGCCGCCCCATCATCGGACGGCAGGTAGCCTACCACCCTGCCGCACCGACGGCAACTGCATGGCGTCCTATGTCCAGACTGCAGGTGATTAAGCCAGCTTAATTATCTGTCCTAATTTCTTTGTATACTATTTTTAATTTTTAAATATAGGAAATGAGCTTGGAAAATAATGAAAATTTATGTGTCGAGAGGCTGCACATAAAATTTCGTAATTTTTTTAATTCAAACAAATAGTATGTAAAAAAATTAGGATAGGTAATTAAGTCGGTTAATTAGTTGGGTTAATCACTTGCCGTTTAGTGGTGGGGCGGCATGCTACCTACCGTTCGATGATAGGGCGGCAGACAACCTATCATCCGTTGGCGGGATGGCAGGGCCTACATGTCCGCCTTTCAGCATTGCTGCCCAGCTACCGGGTGGTAAAAATGCCATTTTTAGTAATACAACATACATACTATTATTTTCATAAATACGAGTGTAAACAGTGTCAAATATATCAAAAACTGCATATTAACGGAGAGTTGAGAAATACGCAAGATGCCATGATTTGGTGCACTGCCTGGTCGGCTCCCAACACATGGGCTTTCACCAGAGGAGCAAAGTACATGTGCAAGGCATCTTACTACATTTCGCATGGCACTTAACTGCTGCTTATACATGGTGATAATACATGTTAGGTTAAGCTGTTGCACTGTAAAGTGCATTCAGCTTATTCAATCACTATAACATGACAAAGGGCGCTAGTAAAATGAATTCAGAGTTTGCGGCACATGAATGCACAATGGTTATGCTTTTTATTGTGCTGACCACTGCTTTTTCTATGGGTTGTCCAAAAAAAATTAATTTGCTGCCTTTGTCAACAGCAGGTGCAGTAACAGCAGCTGGATGTAACACGGTCTATTTTGACGGTGTAAACTGCTGCTACTTGTCACTCCATTTAGTAGATGATACTGGTGACAAGAGATAATTAATCCCCCAATTGGCTTGTCCCTTTTCAGCAGGGTAAAAACGATAGTATACGGAAGAACTCAATCGAAACCATCCTTCTGCACCAGCTTAGCTTGCTTGATGGCGAGCTCTCTCCTTGTTTTTTCCCTTGCAATTGAGCAGGAGTTAGTTGAATGTTGGGCTAATAACGATGGAGACGGAAAAGGAGGTGGCCTGGTCTATTCATGTTGGCAGAAGCTGATGGCTTTGAGTTATATATGGTAGCTTTTGGTTGAAAATGAATAGTAGTGATTGAAATAAATATCTTTCAAAAAATGTGAATGGCGAAAAAAAATAAAGAAGAGATATATATACGAGATAAAAGCAAAAGAGAAAAACTATAGAAAAGTATACCATTCGACGGTATACCTTCCCCCTCTTATGTGCCTTCTCCCTCCCGAAGCGGTGCCACTCTCTCCCTCTTCTGCCGCTCCCTCCCTCTCGCTCCCGTCTGCCGCTCCCTGCCTCCTCACCGTCATCATCCCCTTACTCTTCTCCGCTGCCAGATCCGGCTCCCTCGCTACAGGTTCATCATTTCCCCCGGGCATAGAAGAAGGTCGGGGGAGGCGGTGACCCAGTGGTGGACAGCGGCGGGGCGATGGGTAGAGTAGGAGGGTGGTGGGCAGAACCGGAGGACGGTGGTAGCGGCGGCTGTGGCAGTTGGTTGGGTGAGATAGCGCAGCAGGGAGGGGTCGGGCGGCGATGGCGCCGCTAGCCACGGGTGGTGGTGGAGAGGGCGGGGGCGGCAGAGGAGGCGCGCAGGGCTTCTCTGGAGCAGAAGAAGAGAGGGGAGGGGAGCTGCGGTGCTTCAAGAGAATGAGGAGGGAGGGGAGGGGCGGCACAAGGGAGGTATGCCGCAGGAGGCACTGTGCTGTAGCAACTTTTGAAGTAAAAAGAGTAGTGTGTATGATATGTCTGTGACCCATGACAAAAATAAGAACAGTGGAAAAACCATTTAAAAAAATAGATGTTTCAATATTCAAGTCCTGCTCCCCACTAATACAAGGTGTGTGATTTACAAGTCAACGATAAAAGGCAAAACGCGCCCATCGCTGCTCCATTAACATCGACCGGACGCCCATCAAAATGATTTAAGTCCGGATCTTTACGAGCCCCCGATGAATCCAATTCTGTCGTCCGCAAACCAAGGAGCAGTTTTAACACTTGCGACATGCCCGTGTACGTGTATGATAATTAAACGATTGCTCCTATCGGTTGGAATATGACATCTGATACTATTGAGTGAGTCTATTGTCGATATTTGCGATGCTAGTACTAAATTGATCTTCTCGAATAAATTCAGCTTTGGAAAATGCTAAGTATTCGAGAAGGAATGGAGTACTGCTATAGTAGATCTAGGAGAGTTTTTGTCACACTTCCATCGCGTAGCTTTTCTAAAAAGAAAATGGGATAAACCTCACTATGTACGTAGTCGGGAAAAAAAAACAATACTAAACCTTAAGTTCTTAGGTTTTTGCCCGTTGATTTGGATATTGCCAGTTAACTTGTCATGTACATGTATTTTGACCGATTCCTTGAGACTATGTATTTTGATCGTTTCCTTGAGACTAGTAGCTAGGTTCTTTTGGCTTCATGCATATGATTTTTAGTTTTTATTATAGTAACTAACTTTTAAACAGTGCATCTTTTTAAGACGGGATCGATAAGTCAATTATTGTAAATATTGTACCGACTTCAATTATATTGGTCAAAATCGTATATGACTGTCTCTCTTCGTACTCTCTTATAAACAGACAAAATTTCAAATCCATAAACTAAAATTCATAAGCGACATATCAAAACCAAATTACCTGCGCCAGTGCGTCATTTCCCTGTCCGTTGTTGTTGCGTTCCGCTTGCTTTCCCGTGATCCAGGGCGAAGCTGTTTGTGTCCCACGGGCCACGACCATGATTTTGCAAATCTGCCTTTGGACCTGCACCACTGAATTTATTATGGCTCTTCTCTGTGCACACTGTACACATTTAATTCTATAAATCTTGCGCATAAAAAAACTGCCCTTGTATTCTCATGATTTTTTATGTTTGGATATATATGTATTCTCATGAGTTGGGTGTCAAAAGTATTGACAATAATGGTGTCTATCTCACCTCCATTATTTGCTTTCTCGTCAAACCAGTTCTTTTATTATTATTATTGTTAATTACACCTAGGTGTAAAAGATATTTTTCATATATATATATAAATAATACTAAGCAGACTATCCAGAGAGACTAGTAAAATATAAACTTGAGAACGTAATTAAACAAGAGAAATACTCCAGTGAAACATAGGAGCGAGTAAAAGTTGAACCAAATGCTAGTATTCTCCAACGATAGATGTAAGAGGGTGATTTTTTTTTTTTTTGGAACGGGCGTAACAGGGTGATTAATACGTAAAGGCCAGCCGGCGCCGGCCACAACTTCAAAACCACACGAACGCTGGCGAACATGAGCCACAGACTGTAGACCGTATAGTGCTGTGCCCTGTGCTGCTCCTACCATGTGTCCACGTTTTTTCCACTTACACATGCACTAGGACTTTGGAGTACCACAAAAGCAGGGCAAAAGAACATGTTTCCCTTTGACTCGGGGAAGGTTTTTTTTGGAGTTGATCTGCTAGCTATTAGAGCTCAGCTCAAACTCAGACGCAAGAAAACTCTAGGGCCTGTTTGGGACCGCGTTCGTCGACCGCGCGGTGCGGTATCGGTACCGCGGGTGCGGAGCCGCGTTTTTGGGAATCGGCGGTGCAGTTCAATCTCGCGGCCACTGAGTCTATTGCGATGAGAAAAATCGAATCTGCCGCAGAGCGTTTGACGGGATTCTCCGATTCTCTCGACCGCACCGCAAAAAAAAAAAGCGGTTCCAAACACGGCCTCTAGTATCGGAGTTGACCTCAAGCACGTAATTGGCAAGTTCCAAACTTCCTAACCAACTCCAGCCACACATACCTGCGTACGACTAGAGAGAGCTCTGACCGACTCAAACATCGGATCTCGTCATAGACAACCTCTAAGCGGCAGCCTCCCTCCCTCCCTCAACTCAACGCGCGATGAGAAAAAAAATCCACCCAACCCTCTGACTTGTGTGGTATGCGGAGAAGGTGAGCCACGCTCGCCGTGCTCTCCCGCGCGCGCCCACGTGAACCGGGCGACTCGACGTACTCCCCCCCAACCAACCAACCACTCCAATTCGGCCACCGAAACTGCGTGGTCTCCCTCGAGGACGTGGGCGATTTCTCCACCTGCCCCGCCCCCCGCGCGCGCGCGAGGACGCACGCTTGAGAGTTGAGATTTTACGGTACAAATCTCACCGAACACCGACCGTCCCGTGCATCTCATGTGCCTGGCTTAAACCCACGGGCTGTCAATGTACTAAAGTATACAATAAATAAATACAAGAAATATAGGAAAAATATATTTTTTATTTATTTATTTGAGAACAATAAAATTACAATTTCCCTTTATATATATGCGCTCCATAGCTTGTTTTGCATAGCAGATCTAACATAGGTGATGTGATCTCCTGGTTACTGGAGCCTTGAAAAGCTCCCGGTTAATTACATCCGCAGGGTGAATCCATAGAATACCTCTGATTAAGCGTGCATTGCTCGTCGTTTTCAGTCTTCGCTTCATGTTCTCTATGCATGTGATGAATGCTTAAGGTAGATGTGGACGTTGGCATGATCTATAGCCTTATCGGTCTATGGGGCCGTTGATAGTGTAGCCTTTGTAGTGGCCGCGCCCGCCTATGCCATTTGACCTCGCCGATATCAAACAACACGTAGAATTAAGACGGTTAAAAGTAAGCATGATTCACGTCCAGCATGATTGATCTGACAATATAGTAGTAGAATCAGTGTAGTAGACATACTTAATTTGGGTGGTGAGGCTAGCAGAGCAAAACGCCTAGGTCAGATATTGAAGCGGTCAAAAGTGACCAACGGGAAGGACCCCACTGCAGTGCAGACTCACTTAGTCGAATTCAGATATCGTAAGGGCAAACTATCCTTACTTTTAATAGAGCAGAACGCCAGGGTTCAATATTGACATGGTCAAAAGTGAACGCCGGGAAAGACTCCTCAGAAGCCAGAAGCCATCGACATTCGAGAGTGGTCGGTAGTCGGTAGCCGAAAGCCATTGGCATTTGGATGTAATCAGCAGTAGAAAGCCAGAAGCCACCAGCAATTGGATATAGTCGGTAGTCAAAAGCTGGAAGCCATCATCAATCGAACATAATCGGTGATCGAAAACCATGGAAGTCGTCCGTGGTCGAAATCCATCGGAAGTTGTTCGTGGTCAAAAACCATTGTAGTCGAAAGTCATTAGAAGTTACCTGTGGTCGAAAGCCATCGTAGTCAAAATCCATCGGAAGTGGTTCGTGGTCAAAATCCATTGGAAGTCGTCCGTGGTCGAAATCCATTGGAAGTTGTCCGTGGTTGAAAGCTATTGTGGTTGAAAACCATCGGAGGCCGTCTGTCATCGAAAGCCAACATGGTTGAAATCCATCGAGCAGGTCCGTGGTCGAAATACATCGGCATGGTCCATGGTCGAAAGCCATGGTGGTCCATTGGAAGTCGTTCGTGGCCGAAAGCCATCGGATGTGGTTCGTGGTCGAAAGCCACCGGAAGTTGTCGATGGTCAAAGTCCATCATGGTTGAAAGCCATCGGAGATCGTCCGTAGTTGAAATCCATAGTGGTCGAAATCCATCAAAAGTTCTCCATAGTCGAAAGCCATTTGAAATAGGTGGTAGTCGGTAGCCATTGACCATCAGTCATAGCCGGTAGTTGGAACCCATCGACCATTGGTTGTATTCGGTAGTCGAAAACCATCCACCATCGATCTTAGCCAGTAGTCTGAAACTAGAGACCATCAGTTGTAGCTAGTAGTCAGAAGCCATCGACCATTGGTCATGTCCAGTACTGTAGTAGGTTCGATTACTTTAGCACACCTCATTCGAGTACCACAGGCGATCAAAAGGCATATGAATACGATGGGTAGTCAAAAGCATCTAAGTATGAAAGACAGTCGACGATGCTAGAGTACATTGCGTACGCATCCTTATTTTACTGGAGATGAGCCCTTATTCTAGGAAGGAAATTCTATGGAAATAGGTCGTTGGACAGAGGAGTCAGGGCCCCTTGTGGATTGATTGACACGTGGCGAGCACGGATCTAAAAGCAATGCCGCGCACTGCTATGGAGTCAAACCGGCTAGAAGATCTGGAGGGTTGAAGAGAAAAACGTGGTCAAACTAACATGGTCGAAACATCGAGTAGTCGAAGACTACAAGTACCAGCTCTGTATGAGCGGTATGATCAAAGTTGCAGTAAAATCAACGTGGTCGATGAGTCATGGTTGAGCAACTGTAGTCGAGCAGCCGCGATCGACACAACGTGGTCAAAGACTAGTGAGTGATCGAAGAATAGAAGTATCGGCTCTATGTGAGCGATACAACCGGACTTACAGAAAGATCAACATGGTTGACGAGTTGTGGTTGATACAACGTGGTCAGCACAATATGGTCGCAATAGTATGGTCAATATAGCGTGATCAAATAACTACAAACTAAGGGATGATCTTGGCGCATATGCTTCGTGATCGGCCAGTGGCATGCATACATACGAGGCGCAACACGTTGACCATGCATCAACCATATTGAGGACCAGGTCACGTGTCATTTCATGACCTGGACTTAAAGAATTTGAATCTTGGATAGCACGTGCACGCATCGAAGTTTCCTTCCCAAACATACAACTCTATATTTGCTTTGACTTTACATATTTGTATAAAAACTCATCAAACAGACTCGTGTGGTCATAAACTTCCAAAAACAATTGTTCGAGTACCCCTGATCGGAGTTTCATTGTACATTTTATCTGACCATTAGTCACTTAGAGATTTCATGAACTAGTATAAGGACCCGCCTCTAGGTGATTCCCTCTCGTGCGAACGATATAACCATGTGTTTTATCCACTCCTAACCGCACGATGATTTGGTCCTATGTCTCTAACGACAATTGTCTTGTAGTTGTCTCCATGCTTCTCTTACACTGACAATAACTCAAGATTAGATCTCTCTTGCTGACAGCAATTGCTTCCTCAACCGAACATGACGATTCAACAAAGGCACATGTTCATATAGGTAATTGACATATCTTCAGCGCTATTTAAGGGTTGACAAAGGAGGATCAGAACAACATCATAAATCCAATCCTGCAAGACCAATCAAAATCTTCAAGTAGACAGAAGATTACAGAGACTAGGACTAGTAATCAAAATCCAACCCCTCTTGTAATCTCTTTTAAGAGTATGTTGTAACCAATTTATAGTAATAAAGATATTCTTTATTCTCCTAGTGAATTATTCCAGAAAATTTAGCCTCTATTCTTATATTTCGTAAGATTGGCAATTCGATTATCGACAAAAACAATTTATGGATGCACATGCATATACCAGATAGATAGGAAGACACGTAGAAATACAAGTAGGGGAACATCCAACAACGCAACTTACGTTGCACTTGCATTCGCCTCCGATCAGTATTGGACACGTTAGAAGCTATATATGCATATGAGGACTGAGCGAGCGCCCACCCGTGGTTGAGCGTTGCTCGGCGCGTGCGCGCTCGTGGAATAATTCTGGCGAGTACTCTTTAGAGGAGGTATATATAATTACGTGTTCAGTGAAACAATGTATACCTATATTCTTGAAGGTTGAGTTTCTGTTTAAATTCTAGCGTGTATATAAGACACAAACTGTACGTGTGCATGTAATATGAGTGGATGTGTTTGGGTTATATGCTTCTACCTTGTACATCAAAAAAAGAAGTTATATATGCATATAGATCACACATATTTTTGCAAAAGGGGCGCAAATGCCAAAAGGTAGTAGAGTTTTTGAAAGTTTCCTTTACTACTATAAAAATTCTAATGGAATAGACTCAACTCAAAACTGAATTATTTACACAAATAATATTGTAGATATTTCTTAAAATTTAGCCCCCAAGACATTTTTTTTACAAAACTAGCCTCCTTATATCTACCGTGCTTGGTATAGCTTGGCAGGCCATCGGTCGGCCGCACATAAATAAATGCGTATACTTTAACTAAGGCTAATTGTATTGGGTATTGATAAACATCATCCGGATGTTTTCTTCCTAACTATCATCCAGATTTGTGACCATTGGATTAGAGATCCAACGGTCATAAATTCTCCCCCACCCTCTCCAAAAAAAATCTCCCCCTCCTCAAAAAATAATCTCCCCCCTCCAAAAAAAAGGGCCGTTGGATCTCTAATCCAACGGTCTCAAAACTGGATGATAGTTAGAAAGAAAACATCCGGGTGATGGCTATACACACCCAATTGTATTTATTTAGTACTAATTATATTTAATTAATGCTAATTAGTGAGCCATTAATGACTGTTGCCGAGCTCTGGTGGCTTAATAGCATCTATCGAGCTCTTATAGCAACATATGTTATTTACTGTGGCTGTCGATCTTGAGTAAAAGACTAAATTTATAAAAATGGATCACATAGACTAAATTTGAAACAAAGGCTAGAGTGCCATTTATATAAACCATTCGTCAAAACTGCATTTATATATTGGATCTACATGTCTCAAATCCTGTATGGCTTGTGGGTGTATCCAATAGGTTAGCTAAACTAATGCCCTGTTTGGAATACGGACATTTTTCATAATTGTGCTGACACTTCAAAGGATGCAATCCATGAGCTAATATTTTTTGTGCATCCACTTTTTCAACTTTCCATGAAGCGACATATTTTTTAGAGGCGTCCATATGGTAGCACTACCACTTGAAAAGCGAGAAGGCAAATAGGCAATTGTGCAAGACAAGGTGCGCCCCAGAGTGGGCCACACGGACGCGGACGCAGAAGGTTGCATCAGGTTTCCGCACCGAGACGCGCGGCCCCACCAGGCAGGCCCCGCAGCTGCCTGGCGGACTCGGACGCGCACACGGGTCAAAGCCTAGAGGCGGAAACCACCTTAAAATATTCCAGCATTTCAACCCCACCCACTCCCCCACCGCAAGTCAACTCTCCCTTCCGCTCTCCTCGCCTCACCTCCGCTCTAATGCCCTCCGCATTATAACCACCGAACTATCCCCCCTCCCCCACCTCTCTCTCTCTCCTCTCCTTGCCATGGGCAACTCCCTCGCCTGCTTCTGCTACGGCGGGCGCCGCCGCCACGTCGCCCCCGCCGCGCTCCCCTCCGACCCCGCCTACGACGAGGGCCTCGGCCACTCCTTCTGCTACGTCCGCCCAGACAAGTTTGTCGTCCCCTTCTCCGCGGACGACCTGGTGGCCGACGCCAAGGCGGCGGCCGCGGCCGAGGAGGCCACCACGTTCCGGGCCATCTCGGGGGCCGCGCTCAGCGCCAACGTGTCCACGCCGCTCTCTACTTCTGTGCTCCTGCTAACGGACGAGTCGGCGGCCTCGGCCGCCGCCACCGCGTCATCGGGCTTCGAGAGCTCAGAGTCGTTCGCCGCCGTGCCTCTGCAGCCGGTCCCGAGGTTCCCGTCCGGACCCATCTCCGAGCCCTTCTCCGGTGGGTTCCTCTCCGGCCCCATAGAGAGGGGGTTCCTCTCCGGGCCCCTCGACGCCGCGCTCCTCTCTGGGCCTCTCCCCGGGGCCGCCACCTCCGGCCGTATGGGAGGCGCCGTCCCTGCGCTCCGCCGGAGTCTCTCCCACGGCGGCCGCCGCCTCCGCAGTTTCACGCGCGCGCTCCTCGCGCGCACCGAGAAGTTTCAGAATTCAGCGGATCTTGGCTCACCGGACGCCGCAGCAGCCGTCGCAGCCTGTGGCGGCGATTCCGACGGTCTTCAGTGGGCGCAGGGGAAAGCCGGCGAGGACCGCGTCCACATCGTGGTGTCGGAGGAGCGGGGCTGGGTGTTTGTCGGCATCTACGACGGGTTCAACGGCCCCGACGCCACGGACTTCCTGGTCTCCCACCTCTACGCCGCCGTGCACCGCGAGCTCCGCGGCCTTCTCTGGGAGCAGCGCGAGCAAGAGCAGCAGCAGGACCAGCGCCCCGACCAACCGAG
Organism: Dendrocalamus latiflorus; assembly: GCA_017311315.1. NCBI lineage: Eukaryota > Viridiplantae > Streptophyta > Magnoliopsida > Poales > Poaceae > Dendrocalamus > Dendrocalamus latiflorus. The sequence goes on from CM029631.1 coordinate 1,871,914, forward strand.
CTCAACGCCCAGCACCACGACATCAGATCACCAAGACCAGTGGAGTCGGCGCCGTCGCACCCGCCGCTCCAGGCCCCCGCGCGGCGCTGACCGTGACCAACGGCGGTGGAAGTGCGAGTGGGAGTGCGACTGCTCCAGCCTGAAACCACCAACGCAGCAGCCTCCTCGGAGCAACAGCGAGAATGATCACATCGCCGTGCTCAAAGCGCTGGCGCGTGCGCTTCGCAAGACTGAGGAGGCCTACTTGGACATCGCCGACAAGATGGTCGGCGAATTCCCTGAGCTTGCGCTCATGGGCTCTTGCGTCCTTGCCATGATTATGAAAGGAGAGGACATGTACATCATGAATGTAGGCGATAGCCGGGCTGTCTTGGCAACAATGGATCTCGAGCAGATCAGTGAGGGTTCATTCGACGGATTGGTTGGGGATTGCTCACCATGCTTGTCGGCTGTGCAGCTTACTTCGGATCATAGCACTGCAGTGGAACAGGTGATTTAATTGGCTCAAAGCATGATTCAAGCTTAATTGAGTGACTGTTCTTTATCTGATAGTATCTCATATGTGTTGCTGCCTGAATGCAGGAAGTTTGCCGAATACGAAATGAGCATCCTGATGACCCGTCTGCGATCTCCAAGGATCGTGTGAAGGGCTCACTGAAGGTGACGAGAGCATTTGGCGCTGGGTTCTTGAAACAGGTTAGCTTATGTTTGGTTATGTCAGTTTTGCAAAAAAGATAAAATTCCTTCTGTTATTATGATTAATATGCTCTGCCAACCGGGTAAGTTTGCAACCTGCCAATAAACCACCCTTGCATAATGTGGAATTCTTTTGGAAGTAGTGTGTAATTGCAGAATGGCAGTTAGTCATAGGCCTGAAGTAATTATGTGATCTGTTTTTCTTCCTTGAAATTGAGATCTGAAATGTTGAGACAGCACAGAATCTAAATTTGATCATATCACGTGCAAAATAAGTCAATTCTGCTGCTATTCTTTGTCAACACATAATTAAAGCCATGATTAAGCAAGGTCAAAGAAAAAAAAGAAATCAAGATATTGTATGACTGGTCCAAAGTTTGAAAAATAAAATGAATCCACTGTCAGTTCTCGTTTCTTTGGAGTGGGAAATATGACCTTCCTGCATTGAAACTGACCATGTAGACTTTGGCACTAAAAGCCCATATGCTAATTTCGGTTGGCAAAAATTTCAAAGTATGAATAAATTAGTTCAATTCCTCGGTCACCACGTGTATAGCCAGTTCGAAAAATTGACGGAGAAGCTGCTCCCAGAGAAAATGAAGTTTCTTTTGCTTCTGTCCAAGTGCAAAGAATGTGCTTTTGCAGTACTGAAATGTGGCCAGAAAGCTAGCGACTGGAGTGGCTTTGAAGGAAGGCACGTCTCTCCTGTCATGTGAAAGTATTGTCGGTTCTCTAGTAGAACCATGTGAGCTATGTGATGAAAAGAACACAACGATCTGTAATATTTTGTCAGCAAAAAACCCAAAAACTTAACCGTATGAAAGATATTCAAATTTGATTATCTCTGAAGGATTGAACTTAGTGCATGAGGGAACCCCTTCTCCTGATTTAGGTGTCTAAAAAATTTACAAATGTAATAGGTAGCTGAGTCAGACATTTCTGATAGAACTGTATAAACTGTAAATTATTCATTCTAGGAGCTAATCCATAGCTGACAATACATGTGCCAAGCTTTTCATAATCTTTTCCCTCCTTGTGCTCACAATCCTTGCTATTTTTTACAGCCCAAGTGGAATGATGCCCTGCTGGAGATGTTCAGAATTGATTACGTTGGGTCCTCCCCGTACATCACATGCAATCCGTCCCTTTTTCACCATAAGCTCAGCACAAGGGATAAATTCTTGCTACTGTCTTCAGACGGGCTTTACCAATATTTCACCAACGAGGAGGCAGTTGCTCAGGTAGAAATGTTCATTGCAACAACCCCTGACGGCGACCCTGCCCAACACCTTGTCGAAGAGGTTCTTTTCCGAGCAGCAAACAAAGCAGGTATGCCCGCAAAGAAGTCATCATATATACATATATTCATGTGTGGCAGTCATTTTGCAGTAACTTTTGAACTTCTAGATGATCAAGCTGAAATAGCCCAGTCACTGACCTCCTTTCACTTTTCTTGCTGCTGCAGGAATGGACTTCCACGAACTGATCGAGATACCACACGGTGACCGTCGGCGATACCACGATGACGTCTCCGTCATCGTCATCTCTTTGGAGGGCAGGATCTGGAGATCCTGTGTGTAAATAGAAACATACTAGGCTAGGGAAAGAAACGTATAGAGAGGTTCTTGCAGGCCTTGAGCGGTTCTTGCGGCTACTCCACTTACTCTTACCCCAGTTGCCACTGTACAATATCAACCAAGCACTGGGTTAATTGGGTTCGGGGTCTCGGCAGATCCAGCTGAATCACGATGCATCACCCATAGAGCACGCACGCCGCGCCGTATAGTATGTTCATGTAAAAGAGGATTTGTTCAATTATTAATAACTGAAAAATGCGACCAATTGGTCAGCTTTCTTTGACCTTCGCTTGCATCTTATCTGTTCATACCTCCAAATCACGCGTGTGCACGGGAGACTGATTCTAAGTTTGACTTTCATGATTCTAAAAGAGACTTTTTATGCCAAAATGCAAAGGGTTTCTTCCTTTCTTTGGTCAGAAATCGTTTGCTGTGTTGACCTCTTAACTGTAGCCCCAGAGCTACCCCATCCTGAACAATTCAGCAGCAGGCACTGCCAGGTTGCCAGCCTTTTCTGTTGTGATAAGCCCTGGGCTATCCAATGTCCATACGATGAATGGACCTAAGTTGACCTCTGATCTATGTATGCCCTACTCACAAGCAATCAGCCCCTTGTGGAGTTAACGTTGTCCCTTGGATTCAGCACCTCTTTGAATTCCAAGATCGGGTGAGGCTGATTGCCGCTTCACCAATAATTGGCACTGGCTTGTTGTGTTCTAGACTACTCCCACTTGCTTGCGTATATTTTTCTCCTCCTCCTCTGTGGTTTCAACCGAAATGATGGGTGACGGACAAAGATTTTGTTCTGCTGGGAAGGGAAATATTTTTCTAGACAAAAAGGTGGGTAGGTCATGGCGTATAACTTTGATTTTACATAAATATATCTTCAATAGTGAGACACAGCTATCTTCGAATGTTTGTTTCTTGAATAGATAGCACTATTCTTAACCAAGAGAAGGTAGGAGCAGGTGCTCTCCTGTAAGAAATGCATACTTTTCTGGCGAGTGGTTGCTAGAGTGAAAAGGAAGGAGTTATGTTTCTCCCACTATACAAGCTGACGTTGAACGCCATTTCAGTGCAAAATTATATGATCCAAGCAAACCCTTTTATGATTCTGTAAATGAATTGTTTTCCTTTAAGGTGGAAAGAGTTGGACAGTGCACTTACCTTAATGAAATATAATCAACCACGGAGGATTAAACCTTCATCAAATTTTAGTATGATAGGAAATAATTCCACATGTGGTTTACACTTTGAAGTCAGAGAAAACAAAATGCTTTGAACTCAACTGGAAGGCAGTTCCTGGCAGCTAAAAGAAGAAGAAAAAGGCAGTTTTGGGATGGGCCAGGCCCAAACTGGCCAAGCCGAGGGCCCAGAGACCGTTACTTATTTCGCCTGACCTATAAGCCCAACCCGCTCAACGCCGGCCCGCCACTCTACTTAACCACCTCTCCTCCCCCTTCCTAAACCCTACCGCCGCCGCCGCCGTTCTCCCACCTCCTCGCCCTGAGCTGACAGGTAAACCTGCGAGTCGGCGACCACGAACTGCTTCGTGCGACCTTGCATCTACATTTTCTCGCTTGCGTGATTCGATAAGATGGCGCCGGCGCCGCCGAAGACGGGGCTGTTCGTGGGGCTGAACAAGGGGCACGTCGTCACCAAGCGCGAGCTCCCGCCTCGCCCGTCCGACCGCAAAGGAGTAAGCGTCGCGCTTCCCAATACCTCAACCGACCAATGATAGGTAGTTCGATTATTTGTTCTTCTGTTGCTCCTGTTACTGTCAAGTTGATGATACCTTAGACGTTTGAAACGCGAGTAGAGGCATGGTTCTGAATAGGTAGGGGTTGAAACGCGAGTAGAGGCATGTATCTGAATAGGTAGGGATTGAAATGCGAGTAGAGGCATGGTTCTGGAAGAGGTAGGGGGATCTGTTATAATCCTAAGTAAAACGGGTGTTTCGCATTGTGATATCAATGCTGTATGCTGTGATGTGCGATCATTAATTTCTGTGATATGCCATTATCTTTTACTCGTACAAGGAGATTGGGAAAATGCTGAGTCTAAGGCTTATCTTGCCCGACAATTAACGATGAAGATATCACCTCGCTATTCCTGCAATACATTTGTCGAAGTGTATGTTCTAACAGAGAAACTACATGTAGGGGTTGCAAAACGACTGAAGGATACGTGTTGATACAACTTTATGAACCTTTTTTAAAAAAAGAACTTTCAATACCTGTGTGTTGATTTGCTGTTGCATGTGGGACAATATGGCCCGGTTCTTTCAGTGGTTTCTAGCAAACAGTATAGGAAAAGTAAGACCGTACCTCTAGTTACAGGGTACTCTGAAAATTAGAAATGAATGATGATGTATGTGGCCATATAGCCTTTTCCTCCATGATATGCATGTACTATGTAGAGTCTTACAAACAGAGGTTTGTCCATGTCCTTGAAAATTTATTTGCACATAATGTTGAAGTTACATGTCGATTCTCTAGGAGAGTCTTCTTGTAAAAGTCTGATGTTATTTTAGGACTGCAGTAGTCCCCTTGAGTTCAGTTCTTCTAATATGTTATATCATTGTGAGAGTAACTTAGCTTGGAAGTTTGTCATGGCTTTTCTGCCTTATTTTTTTTTTGTGTTACAGTATTGTCATGTGATATTAGCACAGTATTGCCATGCGATATTAGCACAATCTGTCCATGACATTAACCAAAGCAACAAATGCAAGCATTGGATGGGTTTTTGGTGAAATCCACTTATGTTCTTCTCCACTAAATAAGTTCCTGCATTAATTCACTCTATTTTGAAAAGACTAGTAGCATTTTAATTTCTAAGTGCGTTATTTATTTTTATTTCAGAAAATTAGCAAGAGGGGCTATTTTGTGCGACACTTGTTAGGGAAGTGGCTGGATTAGAACCATATTAGAAGCATATCATTGAGCTTCTGATGGTTGGAGAGGACAAGCGTGCATTTAAGGTAGCAAAAAGAAAGCTCGGGACACAAGAGAGCTAAGAAGAAGCGTGAGGAGATGGCCAATGTTCTTAGGAGGATGAGGTACGTTTCTACCTTTTTATTTTGTATAGCGGAGAGAATACTGCCCACTTCTAAAGAGAACTTTCTTTTGTTTGAAGGATATAAAGTTTAGGTATCAAAGCATGTTGTGATGCTAACCAGTCATCTAAAAGTTGCTCCAAGTGGAATACAAGCCACCTTTGGCATAGTCCCTTCGCAACAAGATTACATGTTGCTACTGTTCATATATTAATTTGACGCTGATTTCCCTCTAAAAAGACTCTCATTTCTTTGGGAGAAAATATGTCCCATTACCAAGTGTGAATATAATTCTTTGTCCACCTAATAGGCTAAATTTGTGTTCAACTATAACTTGCCGGAGCAAGTAGTATCTGCAAGCCAGAGTAAACTAGATCGCTCAATTTGGCTGAAACATGTAGTTTCATAGCAACTTAACAAGTCGTATTTGAAGGCTTCAACTTTCAAAATCTTACGGGAAGCATGAAGGCATGGATAATAGTCAAGGACCATTAGTATTGCCAATTTCTTGCATTCTTTTTGTGCATTGGTGCATGCTTAACTACAATCTCTCCAGTCTCCACCTTAAAAAATAACCACAATCTCTATTTCTGTCCCCATATGCCTGTAGTTTAATGGGGGATTTGATGATTTGCCTCATCTTTCTTTGCAGTTTGATAAAATGCCTTGTGATGTCTCACTGACATGCGGGGCCAGGACCCGCATGTCAGTGAGATATCACTTGCCATTTCCATGAAAGGTGGGGCAAATCATCAATTCTTCCGTAGTTTAATGCGGTAGTATCTAGTGAGACTGCTTATTTTCACGTTTTAAGCCTTAAAATTTGTGCTGATGTGGAAGTGGATCTGTGGATGTGACCAATGCTTGCAGGAAGTTTTTTCAGACCGTCTTGCTTCACCAAAGTTTTACAACAAGAACTTGACAATTTACATAGACTGGTATATTTGCTTGCTCTCTAGCTTTGTATTAGGTGATGATTGTGTTATTTTATTTTCGTTGGGCCGTCTGCCTGCCATTGGTTGGTTAATTTTTGTAGTAGTTTTTCTGCTTTGAGACCATGAAATTCTTCAAAAGATCCCATTTTAAAGAACTTGACTGAATCCTAGACAAAGATATATCATAAATATGGTGGAGCTTTCTTTTCATTATATAATTTTAGTGTAATCACTATTGCTGTTGCATACTTGCAGTCATTGCCCTTAATTTTTCTTCTTACTCCATCTACCAACATGCTCCCTTCTGCAATGTATTTTTTTTTCTGGAATCCTTGGGTTCTTGTTGATTAGTTTAGGAAATGAGATTTGAGACTTTTAAGTTGTGATGGATAGTGGCTAATACTTGTGATAGTTGCATAGTAATATTCTATATTTTAGCTGTTGACATACATACAAATTATAGTTATCTGGCCATAACATGTAGTCAGAGATGCATTGTGGAAGCAATTAACCAAAACCAACAACTGCTTATTCTTCATTCAGTTGAACGCATCATTTTAGACAAAGAAAAGCATGTCTCGGAACAGATAATTCAGACTATAAAGAGGTTGCCTAACCTCCTATACCCTCCACTGTGGTCATCCGTTTCACCACAAACGGAGGCTTATGTCATGTTTTGTGTCCATCCGTATGTGTTGGTGCCTGACATCACACATGATGACATGAGCTTATAATTATTGTCATTGTCTACTAGATCTGGTCGTTCATGACACTAGCTAACCACTGCCCACACGTTAATTGTTGCCATCACAACTGTCTGGAGATGCTTGTATGGGGGGAAGGATATAGACGAATAGAAAGTTGAAAACTACTTTTGGAGCCAACATACAGCTGAATCATTCCTGTCAAAATCTCACAGCAGTGCTTGCACTCTTGATCGAATATCTTCAAGTAGTAAGCAACTGAAATCAACGAATTTGTAGTGCAAGGACTTTTAAAAAAAATCGAGAATGCACAAAGCTCATAATTGCATTAAAGAAGAAGAGAAGAAGGTTCATACAACACGGTGAATAGAACGGTAGAACCAGCGACACGCTAGGAACGAACCAAAAAAAAAAAACTACAACAAAACCACGAGCTAGGACTTAATTCAAAATTTGCAAATGCAGTGTTGATAATGAGGCCATAGTTCATTCTTGACCAAGCTTGTTAATAATCACCCAGTACATCTAACAAATTTATATCCTGGTCTGCAGATCTGCTGGAGTTGCTGACAAGAAAAAGTGAAATGGTGCAACTTGTGAGAAGTGTTGAGGTTGTGTTGAAAATTAGACTAATGAACTTTGATAGACAAGATTTTTGCAGGACATGTACTGGTGGAGGAATTTGAGCTTACCGTATGGGTGTAACAAATTTCTTTTGAAGGATGTGGTTGATAATTGATAATGATGTACTTTTGATGAGACCACGATAGCTATTCATTTAATCTTACTTGGTTGGCTAAGAGGCATGATTCGAGTCATCGAGTGTCCCCTATTTCATCGGCTTGCACTTTTGTTCTATTGTTCTGAATGACTATTGAAGTTGTCTCCAGATTTTTTAAAAAAATCACTCATTCCTAACTACTGATCTCCAGATTTGGTTTATTTTCAGGTTGCATCTTCGGAAACTGTGTGATACACCCGGAATTTAGCTTTCGTTAAACAGATTAGTCTAGTTCTCCTAAAACAGTTACATGCATGCGATGAACTTGTTTTCCAGTTCTGCATCTTGTTCTTTATTGGTTCGTCGCTTTTGCTGCATGATAAGACTCCAAACGAACAAGCTTGACTTACATGTATTTGTACATTCCCAGGTAGCAGTATATGCGAGAACAAATGGTACGCTGGCCACGTCCACTCCATCCATCTTCCATCCTGCTTGCAGTTGCCACAAACCGGAATCTTGTCGTCGCGTGCTTGCCTACGCATGCGCTCAAACTAACCCTGCAGCCTCGCCGTCCGGTCAGGCATCCACGGACCAAACCGAGACTGCAAGGCTAGCTCATCGTTCTGCAGAGAAGGCATGAACCGATCGGTACAGAGCCTCAGAAAACTCTTCAGCGCGTGGTCGTTTCACCCTGCCGCGGGCGTACGTCGCAGGCGAGCTGATCGATCGAAACGAAGCTCGGTTTCTGTCGACGCGACACCTGCGTAGCGAGTAGCGACTACTTGTCCGGTTGTCCCAGCCGAGCGTACGGCCGCGCCGGAAGATTCCAGGTACGTACGTGCCACCACCGGCCGCGCGTCGCGCGACCACCTGTTCGGACGCGCGGCCGGGCCCCGCCTTAACGTGCTCGCTGTCACGGCGTGCGACGCGTCGCACCGGGAAAAATGACGATCGAGAACACGTTACGTCTGCACGTTGGTTCCGCTTTACCAGATTCCGCCCGCGCGGCGTGGTGGAACGGCACGGCACGGTGCCGCGTCCGTGCGCTTGCCTAGCTACCACGCACGGCGGCGCGCGACGCCAAGTAACCATGTTCACTAGCATACACGGATGTTGCTTTGTTCGTATCGGGCACGGCCATCTAGGTAGCTAGCTAGGTAGCAACGGGGCGACGTACGGACGGCCACATATTCCGGCGACCCCACAATCGATATATCATGATGGAGATGGTGATAGCAAAAAGAAGTAAAGGTGATACTCACATGATACATGGGGTGCATATGTAGCTACGACGTCGACTTCGTTATCTCCGGGCGGTGGATACCATGGGTAGGGTTGGGCACTTTTTTTTTTATCGAAACCGAAAAACCGAATATCGAGGGTTTTTCGGTTTGTTGTTCGGTTTTTATTTTGTCTCTATTCGGTTTTTGGCGTTCGGTGCGACTTTTGATTCTAGAAAACAAAAAAAACTGCATACCGTAACTCTAATCACTAGACTCAGTCACCACCACTCACTAGGCAAGCAAGGCCCACTTGCAAGGCCCAACTAGCGTCGAGCCCAATCGGCTCCTCAAGTCATTTCCTCGCACCCGCTGCCGTGAGAGCCACCCCGCACACTCCAATACTCCACCCTAAGTCCCTAACCCTAGGAAGCAAGGGCGCCGCCACATCGCGTGCCGTCGCCCGTCGACACCGCCTTTAGCCCTCTGCCCATGTCCCGTTGGTGCCACCTCCAGCCCTTCACTTGCGTTCCATCGGTGCTGCCCCTGGCTGATACCAGGTCTTCCGATATTCTCGATGTAGAATCAAGATACTCACATGCCCTCTCTTAAAGATCTCCATGGCCACTTGATCTAGCAATTTTGCCCTCCAGTGAATTGTTTCTTGTCCGTCCTCCTTTGTCTGCAATGAAGCCCAATGATTCATCCAATAACAGATGAGATGAATGAAAGCTTATTGGATCAAACGGCGATTTATTTTGAAAGCAAGCCTCATCGCTGCGTCGTGAGTTCTGACTCATGTGAAGAGAAGGCATGATCACAAGGGGTCAGAGCTAGGCGCATGCTGCTATCGAGCTTAGGGCCGGGCTCCATGTACCGGTCCATTGAAGACACGGGGATTCATGTCCCGAAGCTTAGCAATCGATCGACGCAGCTGCAGTGGACATTTACTAGCTTGTCCATACGTATCGGTCCATCGCTCGCTGTGCCGCAGGCCAAACGACAAGCGCGCCTGGCCGGGCGGCCGTGCGTACTTTCCTCTGCACGCACGCACGCACGTGTACGTGCAGCAGTGCAGGGAGAGAGCTGCGGCTGAAGCATGCACGAAACGGCGCTGGAATTCCTGCTTCCCACGCACGCACGACAATACGGCAGGTTACGTTGTGCTACGCGGCCGGCCGGGACATGACCTGCGCTGCAGGAATAGGAATCCTAGTAATCGATGGGCAGAAAAATTTTGGACAGCCCGGACAAACGATCGATCAGTCCTCAGAGAACGAACACACACACACACAATATATATATATATATATATATATATATATATATATATATATATATATATATATATATATATATATATATATATATATATATATATATCGTATCTCACAATGTAGGGAGTATCTCGCGTAACGGAGAGTATGTACGTGTAGTATACGAGTATTTAAGACCATCTAGGTAGTATGTATAATTTTTCAGAGGTGGTATGTATATTTTTTAGACATACTCCTTTTTATATGCGTATATAAAGGTATTTACAAAATACGCTAAAAACTATAGACTCTTTTGCAATTTTTTCGTGTGGTTCACATTGGAGTATCTTATAATTAGTATACGAGTATACCTAAAATGATAAAGGAGTATTTCAAGTTTATTTAGGTGGTATATTAGAGGTGGGAGTAATTACACCCGGGAGTAAAAAATATTTTTCCTATATATATATATATATATATATATATATATATATATATATATATATATATATATATATATATATATACATACTAGTAAGGTGCCCATGCGTTGCAACGAAGTACCAAAAAAGTGATACATTATATCAAACATGATCTCAAACTGAACAATGAACATCAATTTTATCTTACGACATCATGTATCAAGCAAAGCAGATATGTTCATAATCGTAAAAAATAAATCAAGCATCATATTAGTGAAGTATGATAGAACAAATACCACATACGACAATATGTACAAAAATAGTAATAAACAATATGTTTCCGTAGTATACTCAAAAGTTGTATTTGATTAAGAACCAATTCTGTTAGAAGTACATGGAGATATATCAGGAACAGTAGAATTTTTTTAGGGCTCAATTCTGTGTGTATATGTTTCATTGCTCATTTCTTTAAGAAGGTTCTACCCGATAGCCTCCATCACACCCTGCCAAAACTGTGAATCTTCAGATTTGGTGTTCACTTGTGACAAAATGAGATTATGAATGTATTTCTTCCTCAGGACTTCCTGCCAAAGTCCAGTTTCAGTTTCAATTTTCCGCAGCCACTTCCCCAAGAGGCTAATGTTCACAATATTCAAATCTAACACCCCAAACCCCGTTGATCCCTTGGCATACACACAGAAGGCCAGTTTACCAAATGATATTTCCTAACCCCTGATCTTCTTGCCAAAGTAATCGAGCCCTAAAAAAATCCGTGCTAAAATGAATGTCTACGTCTCAAGAGTGTATAAAAGCGAACCAATGAACTTCTTGACAGAAAAGGTATTTCAATCCATGAAATTGTGTATACAGAAACATTCCAAAGTGAAGCATTTGAATCCAGTACCGTTAGATTCTCGGGAAATTGGGCACTACACAGCTGACTTGCCACCGTTTGGAGTGATGCCCCGAAAGGAGAAGCGTTCTTGCCAACTTTCGCGGAAACGCTTCTTTATTTATTCGGAAAAGGAAAAGGCACTTTTCAGCTCCTGACCTGATAAGTTACAAACTGACAATAACATTTGGTTGAGAGAAATTAGTACTAATATTGAAGAACTTTTACAAAAGAGCTCTATATTAGGCTATAAGCAATCATCAAGCATCACAAATAAGCGAAATTAGAGAAATGACATTGCAAAGGATCTTGATTGCTAAATGGCTTCACAGTCACCATTTATTATGGAAACAACATTGCTATGGAATATTCTGTTAATGAGGACTGCCATCTTACTTTTTTCTTGAACCTGTACAAGTGCAGCTTCCTCTCAGTTATTATATTGTGAATAAAATGTATTAGAGAAATGACATTGCAAAGGATCTCGATTGCTAAATGGCTTCACAATCACCATTTATTATGGAAACAACATTGCTATGGAATATTCTGTTAATGAGGACTGCCATCTTACTTTTTTGTTGAACATGTACAAGTGCAGCTGCCTCTCAGTTATTATATTGTGAATAAAATGTTTACTTGCAACAACATTCCAACTTGGTTTCATGTTACAGAAACAACACCCAAGTGCACACCATTGAGCTCAACAAAAAAAATTGTTCAACAAAAAAAATATGTGTGCACAAGACCACGAACACAAAATACACATGATCTATAAACTAAGCAAATAAGCAGTTGTAGCTAAATGATAAGGACCTCAGTTGAATCCTCATGGTATAACAAAGCGGCAAATAGGCAAAAACTTCAACAGATAGTCTGAAAATATTCTTTAAACTGTTAGCAGTAGCCCTTCAACATGCCTTACCTATCATAATCTTAATTGTCAACCACTCAATAGAGATGCCAACAAGGCATCGCCCCACTGAACGTTGATCCTGTTTTGACAAGCAGTGGTTCATTGCTAAATGAACCAAACCCTGATGATGAGCTGATGGCTGAAATATTAAGTACATTTTGTGGCAATAGCAGTAGGATTGATGATAAATAACGCACTTTTGCTTCATAATCCAACCATTGTATTATGTTCTCTGACAGAGTTGAGAGTACAAATACAACAGACAAGTGTTTGTCATAAATGTTTGGTCCTTGTCTTCATATTATAAATTTTACTCCAAATGGTTGGTTAACTTGCAAAAACACAAGATAGACACAAGGCATATGTTTGCACAGAAAGGTGGAAAACTCATGTGTGCAAATTCAGGTAATTTGTTATGCAAAGCTCATGACTGATGAACTAAATTAAACAGGAGTTGCTGGTGCTATTTATAAAATCTGTACACATCTGATGTGGTACTCTTGGGTTGGGACTTGGAAGAAACAATAGGTCACGTGACGCATCTTGTTGCAGCAGGTTTTACTGAACTATGCATCCTTTCCACTAATTGAAAGGAGATAAATGCAATAAGTAATACATTGTGATTCTTTTGGTGAGAATATAATTTCAACATACTTAACTATTTTCATTGCAGGTACTATCAGTAGCTGTATACAACCACTACAAGAGAATATACAACACAAATGTATAGAAAGGGTTAGTCTCTGTCCTGTCAAAATGAGTTTCTAATTACTATGTTCTCACTATTGATGACATGTATGTGCTGCTGCTGTATCCAGATCTGGTGCCAATTCTGGGTGTCCAGACACCGCAAATGATGATCAAAATAATGTAGAAATAGATAAAAAGCAATGTACTTCTAATGGGTCCAACTGGCTCAGGTCAGTTTTTTTTTTTAAAATCTTCCATACTTCTAAGTAACAATGAGTCTATGAAACAGTTCACAAATCACAAATATCATATCTATTGAGTCTATGACTGATTCACACTTTCACATATCACAATTCACAAATATCATTCACTGATTCACAAGCAGATCAAATTTCTCCCGACCCAACCAATCCTTAATCCACTGATTCACTGAGGCATGACAACACACATACACATACCCGGGGGCTACGGCTGAATGCTGGCGGCTTGGAGGTAAGTGAGAATTCTTCGATTAAAACAATCTGAAACAAACATGAAGACATTAAGACAAATAAATATCGGCGAGGAAGCCGCCGAGGACGGAGGAGGCCTGGGAGATGCCGAGGAAGTTGTAGACGGCGTTGGCAGAGCTGGCGAAGGGCCTGTGCATTACCTTGAACATGAAGATGACCATGTTGACGGAGAGGCCGTAGTAGGCCATGCGCTCGGCCATCTCGTTCCCAAAGATGAAGAGGGCAGCGATCCATCCGCCGGTCTTGGAGAGGTCGGCCTCGGCGATGGGCTTGCCCCTAATGTTCACGGGTGTCATCCCGACCGCAGAGGCCGGCTCGTAGTCCCCGTCGACGGCGGTAGTGGAGAAGCAGGGGGGAGGCGGCGGCGGCGCGGGTGGGGGAGGAGGCGGCGGCGGCGAGAGGAGCAAGGAGGAGGCGAGGGCGGAGCGGCGGAGTGGGGGAGGAGGCGGCGGCGGCGGAGCGGAGGGGTGGGAGGAGGAGGCGTTGGCGGAGCGGAGGGGTGGGGGGAGGAGGCGTTGGCGGAGCGGAGGGGTGGGAGGAGGAGGTGTTGGCGGAGCGGAGGAGCGGGGGAGGAGGCGGCAGCGGCGCGGCGGATGAGGGAGGGGAGGAGGCGGGGGCGGAGGAGGGAGGGGAGGAGGCCGCGCGGAGAACGGGGGAGGCGCGGCGAACGTGGGGAGATGGGGGAGGTGGGAGGAAGAATCAGTGGGAGGAGGAGGCCCACACGTCGGCGCGTATGTGACTGTGAGGGGGGATCCGGGAGAACGGACAGACTGCCACCAACTCCAATTTTTAAGTAGTAAAGATACACACACACACACATATGGGAACGTATCCAGTGCTAACAGGCTATTCGGTGCTAACATGTGAACTCCGGATTTGGACCGTTGGATGTACCTCAAACGGCCTGGATCTTTGAAGGTGGAAGCACCCAATCCACTTAAACGTTTTTGCCAAAACCTCCCTACTGGTTCAGTTTCTTTTTTTCCGGCCCCGCCTCTGATCCCCACCCCCACCCCTGCGCCGTTCCGCCTGCCTCTCCTTCTCGCCTCCCTCCCCGACGGCGCCGCTCCCTCTCCCTCTCGCCTCCCTCCCCGGCGGCGCCGCTCCCTCTCGCCTCCCTCTCCCTGTCCACCTTCTCGCCCCCGCACCGCCTCTCCGGCCCCCGGCGCCGCTCCAGCGCCTCTGCCCCCTCCTCCCCCGGCTCCCTCCCCGGCCTCTCGGCGCCGCCCCCCCGGCTCTCTCCCTGGCCCCCTCGGCGACGCCCTCCGGCCTCCCGCGGCTCCCTCCCCGGCCCATCGCGCCCCCAGTCCTCGGCGATGCTGCCTCCCTCGCTGCACCGCCGCCCCGCTCGCTAGCCTCACCGGTTGCTCTGCGCCTCCCCCACTCGTGTCGCCGTCCGCCACCTCCCTCGGACCCGGCAGATCTTTGTGAGGAATCAGAAGGTAAAGAGCTTTGTCTGGGGTTTGTGCCAGTAGTCTAAGATTCAGGAAGAATAGGACAATTAATAATTAATTTACTTTGCTTCATTTTGTCTCAAATTGCAGTGATACTCTCAATTATGCTCGCTAACGTTTCATGTGGTCAATTTATGCTGCAGACTGCCTAGATGAATTGGACAAGTATTGGATGAAGTTTTAGATGAAGTAGTCAATTGTGCTTCAGATCACTACTTTGTTCACGGTTGAATTTGGCCTACTATTAGTGTTGTGAAACTGAACCAAGTGTTTCAGATTGTACTGAATGTTTTACCTGAATATTGATGCTTCAATTGTATATTTCAAATGTGAATGAATTATTATTGATGAAGCAGTCTTCCACTACTAGCCTACTCTTTTGTTAAACCAAGCTGGGGATGCTGCGCAATGGATGCATCAATGTTGTATCTGTTTAGTGCTAATGGCATGCAAATGTTTACTACACCTCAATACTTCATTGTAGTACTGTAAAAGAATGCAACCGATTTGTGATTATGGTTCAGGAAACTGGTGTGCCACTACCAGCCTAGAGCCATCAACAATCTGTCGTTGTGTCTTTGAATCTGTAATGTGCCAAGAAATACGAAGACAAAACAATGACAGATTGTTGATCTCTTCTTTTTACACTTGATAAATTGACACATCCATTGTCGTTGTGTCCCATTCAGGCTGTCAGTCAAACAAAGGCATCTTCTACCAGAATTAGCTCCTGAGCTCTCTTCTGTCATACAAAATGAAGCACTTTTTACAGTAAAGTAAATAGCTTTTCAGAAGAAACAACAGCCAATAAGAACTGGAACAGCCATGTTAGAGTTAGGTTAGCAACCTCTTCCATTCATTGATTTCACATACAACAACCAATCAGAACTGGAAAAGCTGGAAGCAAGCTTCCATCAATTATCTTTGATAAATTATCTTTGAACTAACATTGTTACATTGCACAAACCAAAAATTCTTACAAGCCATTTGCATACAGTCCACAGGCCTGATACTATTCATGCACTAAATAAAGCTACTAATTTGAACTGGCATAAGCTTTTGTTCACCACCATTCAGATTTTCAACACCACCATTCAGATTTTCGACAAACCTGCGAAGCACATGAACTGGCATAACCACCAGGGTAACAGAGCATTTCTCCCGAACAAAAACATCAAAAGAAAGACCAGAAATCTACACCGTAAGCAATACATATCAATTGCAAATTTGCAAATTGTGTTTTTCTGCATATGCCAATTCCCATTGATTCAGGAGTCAACAAGACTACAACAAATTAGAGAATACAAATGGAAAAAATATATTTCTGCTACCCACCAATCACTTACACCTGGAGGCACCGAGCCAAGTATGTCCGGCCAGGGTGCAGCGCCGGGAGGCAAGGGAGAGAGCTGGGGGGCGGCGCCGGGAGGCCAGGGAGGGAGCCGGGGGAGGAGGGCGGCGAGAGGTGAGAGGGAGGCGGCACCGTCGGCCCAAGCCCTAGTTGGGTCTGGGGCAGAGGCGGTGCGGGGGCAGAGGCGCTGGAGCGGCGCCGGGGGCCGGAGAGCGTCGCCGAGGAGGCCGGGGAGAGAGCCGGGGGGCGGCGCCGGGAGGCCGGGGAGGGAGCCGGGGGAGGAGGGGGGCAGAGGCGCTGGAGCGGCGTCGGGGGCCGGAGAGGCGGTGCGGGGGCGAGAAGGTGGACAGGGAGAGGGAGGCGAGAGGGAGAGGGAGCGGCGCCGTCGGGGAGGGAGGCGAGAGGGAGAGGGAGCGGCGCTGTCGGGGAGGGAGGCGAGAAGGAGAGAAAGCCGGAACGGCGCGGGGGTGGGGGTGGGGATCAGAGGCGGGGCCGGAAAAAAAGAAACTGAACCAGTAGGGAGGTTTTGGCAAAAACGTTTAAGTGGATTGGGTGCTTCCACCTTCAAAGATCCAGGCCGTTTGAGGTACATCCGACGGTCCAAATCTGGAGTTCACATGTTAGCACCGAATAGCCTGTTAGCACTGGATACGTTCCCTATATATATATATATATATATATATATATATATATATATATATATATATATATATATATATATATATATATATATATATATATATATATATATATATATATATATATATGACGCTGAAATGGGGCACCATGATGTCTAGACACCAAGTTTCTCTACCTTTGGATTGCTTTTAGATGCGTGCAAGTGCAATGATATATAATATATCAAGATGAAAAATCTTAATCATGAATGGAAAGTCTCAATCATAGATGAAAAGTCATAGTGGGCACCATAGTGCCCCTGTTATTTATACATACATACATACATATATACATACATACCATGTACGTACGTATAGATGTGTGGGTGACTAGACGAAGATTATAGTAGTCGAAACTTTAATGTTCTTCAAAGATAAAAACGCTCAACTGTTCTGAGTCATACTAGCTATCAGATCCGACTGTAGTAGGGTAAATAAATCAGAAAAAAAAAATGTACTGTGTATACTGATAAATTTTCAGTCACCCAACAATCGCCTTGGTTTTGGTTGAGGCCGGGCGACTATATATAAATTAAAACAAAGTACAGAACCATGCATGTGTGTGAACTGTGAATAATATGACTGTTGTTGCACAGTTCAACAACTGCCTGTACGTCCAATCTTGGCTAGTGTGTGTAGTGGCCCTTACAATAGATTATAGATTGGTCAATAAATCAATATATATGTATACGACGTGCAAGCGTTCGGGACCATGCATGCTGCAGTTTATGTCGTGTAGGACAATGTAGTTGGCGTACGTACGACGTGCAAGCGCAGTCGCAATGAGTTACATTTTTGGTTTTGTTAACTATTTTTTTGGATGTTTTCTTCCTAACTATCATCCAGATTTAAGATCATTGAATTAGAGATCCAATGGCTATGAATTCTCCCCCCCTCCTCTTGAATTCTACTCCCTCCCCCTTTGAAAAAAATCCCCCCCTTTAAAAACAATGGACCATTTGATCTCTAATCCAAAGGTCACAAATTTGGATGATAATTAGGAAAAAAACATCCGGATGATGGCTATACACTCCCTTTTTGGGTTTTGTTAACTACATTTTTTTACATTGCACAGTCAACAAAATATTATTTCAACCACTGAATTCTCTTATTATATATTTAAAAAAGTTATAAAAACATAATATTATAAAAGTGTTCTTCGTAACAAATCCACTCGTATCATTTTCATACATCCAAACTATATATTTTAGATAATATATTTAGTCAAAATTAATAGAATTTGACTGCATGCATTTAAGAGCATCACTCTTTTGTGATGGGAGTGGGTGCTAGATAAGAAATTCCATATGCATGCAGCAGAAACAGTAGCCCGCACATATATACATCCAGCTACCACCTGATGCACACGCACCTGAATGCGTACCTGATCGGTGTTGTATCCATGCTAGCTAGCTACATATATACTTGCGATATGATCTTTGGAATTCTTTCCAATGTACGGACCTGTTCTTTAAGTCCAAAGCTGGTGGCTTTTAATTTTTGCTATAGTACCTAACTTTCAAAATGAGTATTTTTTTTAATACGGGGTCTACAAGTTAAACGATCTATACGTTATAAGCTCAACATCTGTACCAGCCAAAATCGTAAGTGAGTATCTGTCTCTCCGTAATCTGTACCGTAAACAACCAAAATTCAAATATTTCAGCCAAAAGTCATAAATCGTAGCCGAAAAGAACAGACCCGTAATCATCTTTGCATTTGTTGTACGTACGTGTATTGTGGTACGCGCATTAACGACCATCGGTCGATCACAATGCTTGCATTGTACGTACGTAGAATCGTAAATCTCCATACAGCTAGAGAGAGGACAAGATAGGTATATATACTAAAAATCGGCATGGTAAAGTGTTTCTTCCTTATGCTATAGTTTGTTCGTTTTCATGTAACAGTAAATCCGTAGGTGTGACCATGCAATGCATGCATCGATTGCGCGATCGAGTGTACTAGCTAGCTAGCTAATTAACAGGGCCTGCCGAGAAGTTGTAGGGAGAGGACAAGGAGATGCATGCAGAGTTGCAGACTGCCCCTCCTGGATCTAACCACATGCGAATAGAAACTACGTAAATTTTCAGGAATTTACGTTGGTCCCGGCCGGTTTCAGATTTGACTTTCACGATTCCTTGCTACGTAAATTTTCAGGAACTTATCAGCTGCCTTGCATGACCGGCCGTTAGTCCGATTGGATTAACTAATTAGAGCACGTACAATGCAAACGCTTAGAGAGATGCTTAGCAATTAAAAACTGATTTTTCTTGCCACATATGATAGATTTCATAAGACTCTTATTTTGAAGCATCATGCTTATTTAAGCATCGGTGCTTAGCAGGTGTTTATATGTATAACTATATCTAATTATCTTTGGGCTAGACTATTGCACAGGCAACTGAAATTTTTTTATCTTTCAGTCACCTAAACTTGCACTTTGAATCATCTGAAGTTGCACATGTTTTTTTGGAGGGGGGCTGCAATTTTAGTTGATTGAGAGTGCAATTTCAGGTCACCTGAAGTTGCACTCTGAATCACCTAAAGTTGCAGCTGTTTTTTTTAGGGGGGCTGCAATTTTAGTTCATTGAGAGTGCAATTTCAGGTGACTGAAACATAAAAAATTTCAGTCGCCTGTGCAATAGCAAAACTGAAAGATAATATAACATCTAAGCACCCATGGAAGATATGCTTGCATTGGAGAAAGTAACTTTTATATGGATGCTTGATGATATGGCTATATTCTCTCTTTTTAAGTATTTATATATAAGCATCTTGTATTGTACATGTCCCTGGAAAGGATGGATCCAGTAG
The DNA here is from genome assembly GCA_017311315.1 of Dendrocalamus latiflorus. Taxonomy (NCBI): domain Eukaryota; kingdom Viridiplantae; phylum Streptophyta; class Magnoliopsida; order Poales; family Poaceae; genus Dendrocalamus; species Dendrocalamus latiflorus. The sequence continues at coordinate 1,891,809 of CM029631.1, forward strand.
TATATATATCTACGGGAAAGGAAGTAAAATCGAGAAGGTACTATATATTTTAGCTTGTTGCATGGATATGCATGCAGCTGCTAGCTAGCCAAAAGGGCATCAGATTCTTGAGCATTGGGATCTCTGCCTGCAAACCAAGAAGCTCATTAACATACAATTAGGAACATACATGCCTTTGCGCCTTCCCAAGACCAAACCAATTAGTATACATACACTCCTACATACATTATACATATACTACTCACAGGACAATGTATGCTGCATCATGGGTGCATGGGCACGAGCCTACTGGGCCATACAATCCATGATTGTACTCATGTGATGCAACGTGAGCCCAACCACATAATCTCTCTCACACACACACACTGACACATACACACAATCTCTTGTAACTATAAAAACAACTGTTGGCGCTTCACCGTCGCAAACTTTTTGCAGGAGACGAGAGTGCATAAAAGACAGGAACCGTATACATGATCGAGTAAATAAACTACCGTTTGATCCTGGCCATGCATGCATCCAAGTAGGTAGGTAATTTGTGTTGGAAATTGAGCGATTTTAACAATTTATCCAAATTAACTCTAAATCTAAGCATATATAGAAACACATATATCCAGAAATACGATAATGACATGAAGACTAAACAATTATCTCTTAACACAGATAATGAATTCAAGCCATTTAATCAGGACTGTATGCTAACTAAGCAGGAAGGTGGGCAATTATAGTCAGCATAACGCACAGATTATATTGTGTTATATATATTGCTCTCGGGCGAGGAGTTGCTCAAGTTCTAAATACTTGGCCTTCTCAACTATAGTCAATAGATCAGCAATCACAGTGACAATCCCTTTATATTCCGCTAGTTTGTCTATCTGAACATTACCTCAGAGTAGTGATAGATTCAATTTCATGTTCTAATCAACACATAACAGAAATGAATAATTGTAGTTTTAATCTATTATCGGTAATATTCTGAATAGAGATTGATATATACTATTGCTGGTACAACAGAATTCAGACTATGACCAGAACAGAACATCAGTGAATAAACACTTAAACCGAAGTGTAATTAGCAAACCAAACTAGAAGAATATTCCTATACAGTCACTATGATGTCATATATGACTAGTTTTCTCATTGAGCAATATCAAGAGCACACAATTTACCATGCAATAGTCCTCCCAGTGCCAGCGCAAATCACCAATTTCAGAGATAATAATAGAGGTATTAGCATGGCTAACTAATGCACAATAGAAATTTACAGAATGTAAAAGCTTACTAGGCAGCGGTAGTCCAAGCCACTGAGATGGCCGACAGGGGAAAGGCTCATCGCGAAGACGATATACCAGAAAGTCAATCACCGGCGTATACCCGAATATCACCGGAGAGGTTAATGGAGATACAATGATCAACTTCACAAATCAGTACTCACCAAATCATTAAGTTGAGATGCAGGTGTTGCCGCACAAAGCCAACACAATCCCCAATCGGATGAATCAACCGATAGTTTCCGACCATAGCCTATTACAACTACGTCAGATCGACCGTGGCAGAACGACCATGGTAGAATGACCAAAGCAAGTCGACCACGGCAGATTGATCAAGGCCGACGACACCTCAAAGAATTAGCAGAGCCTCACCAACATGGAAATCGTCGAGACCCCAGTGAGTTCACTGGAGCAAACCACACAGGAGACCAGAGAAATTATCACACTTACTCTAAGATTTGAGTATGTCCTCTTCACTGCTCTCTTCTGAGAACTCTCGCATGGCTTGATATAAAGAGGAATGAGAGAGATCTGAGATTAGAGGAGAAGAAGATGGCGCCACCACAACCCTCAGACCGAGTCTAACGCAAGAAGAAGAGAGGATCAAACTGATCCCCTTCTCTCTAGTGTGCTTGGTCAACCGACCATATCCACCTCATCTCTCTTCTAGGTGGGCCCATCACCAAAATTCTTTTTCCTCTTATTTATTTTTTAAATATCAGAAATAAGGGAAATTCTTATATTGCCTAACAATTTGAGCGTATATATATGTATGTAGTGGGTCCCCGAACGAACGGAAGAAAAAGTGCTGAAACTCGGTGGTGAGGCGAGGAGGCCCGGCCTGGTGTATAAAGCTAAAGTTGCCATTTTTTCTGATCCCTATCTATGCGTGTGATTCGTACTACAGTCTGACAGGAATCTGATACCCCCGACCTGGTGTCCTGTCCTAGCTGGGCTCCGATTTGAACGTCCACACAGCTCGCACAATCTCACACACACACACGCGTTGGAAAAAAAACAGTTAATTTAACTTGATTCAAAATTACTTTAATTTTATTTATTAATTAGTTAAATATTAAAATAGGTTAATTTTAAATGAATTTGAATTTCATTCTAACTTGGCTCAACTCGTTAGCCTGTTTTTAAACATACTTCTAAATTATATAAAAAATAATATTAAATTAAACTATACCAATTTTAGAAAAATCTTGATAAGTCGATTACTTCCATATCTAACCATGCATGGATGAGATCGATACATAAACATTGCTGGTTCTGCCCTACCAGTTGCTTCTGATGTTCTGATCATGGCTGATATATATATACATCTTAATTACTGAAAGCCCCACACCGCTGGGAATTTCTCTCTGCCTAAATGCGTCACTGTTAGGGCACATGCGATGTTGCGCTAGCTAGCTCCCGCGACAACTGCGGCCGGAAAGCTAGAGGGCCAATCCATTAATCTCGATACAGATCTCTACGGGCACGGAGAAAGCTCCCAAGATTAGATTAGATCTGGCTGATGTACGTGCATGCATAGCGTGGGACGCGCGCTTAGCTAGCTTGTAATTAATTAAGGTACGTACCCAGCTTTCTAGCGAGGTGCAAGATTGCAACCTGACTTTGCATGGGATTATTTTCTGCTTCTAGCATAGGTATTACCCTAACAAGCCATTGTTTTTTTTGTACACTAAACACATAACATATATATTAACCCAATAACGTGCAAGTACCAAGGCTAGAAGGGATTACATAGTTCCATTCCAACCCAAATTGATGTCTCAACCTAACTCAAATCAAACCCTAGCTTGGAAGGGTTCGCGAGTATTCAATGTTCCAAGATCAAAAGCATTACACAAAATCAAGTTTTACAATGCAATAAAGAACATAATACCTAATTAAGCACACCGTTAAGCTAGGTAAAAGAGCGGGAAATGTGACTCGTGAAAGTAATCTAGGGCCAAAAAAATATTATATCTCAGTTCAACTATATATATCCTGCTTTATTTTCTCATTTCTTCCTCAAAAGAACGAATAACTTGGGAACTATTGTAAGCTTGTAACTAGTTAATTTTGCTTTAGATATGTACAATTTTCTTTTCGTAAAAGTTTACTCGTTGTCGCACGTACACTTTTTTTTTATCAATCTAGTATCCCTGGTAGCTAAATCAGAACAAAAATAGGAGAAAGTCGGTGTTCCTTCTCCACTATACATTGCCATCCCTTTCTAGTTATAAGTTTTCAGTACATAAATTTAGGTCTTTTGTATTGCGTCTAGCCAAAAAAAAATAAAGAATCTCATTCTATTTCATTTGCCATCGACTCTATTAACTTTTGGCTGTACTTTTGGTCAGAGTAATGCATTTTCAAAGGAATCACAATCGCAAGATCACATTTGGAATATTGCAGAAATTGAAAGGAATTTCCTTTCGAATTTTGTATGGAAATTAAATGCAAACCCTCCAAAATCCCTACCAAATAAGGAATTAATTAATGCGTAAATTTCGATAACGATTTCGATCGTCCTGTTAGTTATGACAGCGAACAGGACTATGCAAACTTCCCCATCTGAATCAAAACATGAGCTCCTAATTAATTTGGTGAAATCCAAACATATAAACACATGGGGTCAAGGTGAGGTCGGCCGCCTTTATTCCTTCTCCAAAGAGGGGAAGACTGCATTGGACTGCGCGAAAGCAGACGAAAACTTAGATTCCCTCAGACAGCGACAGGTAAACAAACGAGAGAGAGAGAGAGAGAGAGAGAGAGAGAGAGCGAGAGAGAGAGAGAGATCACCATGGAGCGAGCAGCAGTTGCCGTAGCAGACAGTGCCAACAACGTACACTACGGCATTTTTCGCCATCACTAGCCACTAACTTCCGCTTTTTACTTACTGTGTGTGGCTCCATGTGACAATTTGCTATTGTGCTTCTCCTACTTAATCAGCTAGCTAGCTCCTACGTGAAAAAGAGCAATTTTATTACCATCACAAAGGTTTACTTACGAAATACCATCGTAAAGAAGAGGAATTGTAAAATACCATCGTGAAGGTCTAAAGATATGAAAAATACTATTGCCATGACGTTTACTGCCCATTTGCCACGTTAACATCCTTTGTGGTGAGAGAAGCATTCATAAATGACAGTTTTACTCTTACGGATTTCTTCTTCTTCTCTACTTAGCTAGCCTTTCAAAGAACTGACACGTGGGGCCAAGAATCGGAGAGACAGAGATAACAGAGAGGAAAAAAATAGAGGAGTAGGTGGCACAGGCTCTGGCCAGCGGTGACTCCGGTGAACAGTTGAACAAAGGTCAAGGGAGACAACCAAAATAGGTTGGCGCGTCCTCTGGACGACAATAGGTGGCAACAGCGCGGACAGGGGAGCTGTGTCCGAGCAGCCACAGCATGGAATGGGCATGAGCATTAGAATGGCAATGATGAATTAAATCTTCCGGTGTGAACGGTGTGGCCAGATTTGGCTGGAGATAGTGGGGTGGCGACGGCCAGCGCTATGGAAGAAGGTGGCACAGTGGCGGCGTTCTAAGGTGGCATATGGGCCGAATTGATGTAAGGAGAAGGTATTGAAGATGAAGGCAATGCTCTTGGTGCAACTGATATGGGAGAAGCTCACCGAGGATGACGAATTTGACATTGACGACAGGTTAACTGAGTTGGGAAAGACGATGCGGTTCTAGCAATGAGCTGCTAGAAAAGAGAAATTAGTTGAGAGGAAATATTGATTAGATGCTAGAACATGAAGTGACGTGAACAAAATTGCGATAAGATCGCTGGAGCGGTGGGACGGTTCGACGGGCAGTGATCGGCTCTAGGGAAGACGACCACATGTGGTGGCAATGAGTGCATGGGAGGAGTTGGGGGGTTGCAGGTAAGTGAAGGAGTGCAATGCAGTCACGATGGTCGTATTTGTAGGCTCTAGTGAGCAAAGAAAAAGGGCACCATCGGACATAGAGAGGGCGAGTGAGGGAGAGGCAACAAAGAAGAAGAACACATACAACTTTGAAGCCAACCACCAAATTTTTGCGAGGGCAATATGGTCATTGCACTCCCCTAACAGCAGTCGGAGGATGGAACCCTCACCGTAGGGGCATTTTCTAGAATTTTGAGTATTTGCGATGACATTTGGCCACGCATGACCTTCGTGATAGTATTTTTTAAGTCGCAAACATTTACGATGGTCCTGAACAAATTTTCTCAAAGCTTTTCCTATCCACATTGCAACTGTCTGGTGCAGCAGTGGATCGATATCTCAATCAGCCCGAATTCCTGATTAATATGCATACGTATGCCATCAGGGTTATTTTTGAGTCAAACAAATTTCTCTTGTATGTGATTGAGTGTGATTCATTTGAAGGCACTTAATTTAGCCATTTCCAAATTAATTGTTAATTGAAAATTAGAGTGAAACTGATGTCTAGTGCAAAGCCTGTGACCATGTCACGGTGAAAAAATAGATGGTTATAATAATGGAAGTCTTGCAGCATGTGCTACATATAATAAGTTGCATGTGGGCCACCTTTGAAACGCAGGTATTATGTAGGAATTTTGCATGAAAGGAAAAACGTACGCTCACACTGAATGCGATCTTGATCTTCACCTCGTTTTTTTTTTATAAAGGAAACACTTTGCAAAATGATACGTGTACAATGGTATGTACTATTCAATGTGCACTAGATACTGTATATAGCGAGTACCAACCAATAATCAAACGTGTCTTGTAGTCGTGAATTAAAAAGGAGAGAGAAGAAATTTGACTCCAAGAACCTGTACGTACAATGCTACGCACGACGGCTTGCATGCACAAGCTCGCATATGGCGCAAGGACGTAGTACTATCAAAAAACTGCATCAATTTCAGAGACCACCTCTCGTTTGGAAGTTAGTTACATGAGTGCATGAGGTGAATTTAGGCCCCGTTTGACACAGCTCCACCACCGGCTCCTGGAGCTGTTTGGAGCGGTTTTGTGCCAAACGGGGTAAAACAAAATAGCTCCACCCAAGGAGTCCCTTAAAACATGCTGAGACAAAAGATATGTACGAGATGGAGCTGAAAAAAGTAGCTCCACCCGGTTTCATCCGTAGGCCCGCATGCCACTGCCCTTGTACTTTCGTGAATTTACGTGATCTGCCACCGGCTCTTCTATTCTACCGTTCCCGTTCCTCTGTTCGGTCTTCTCGTCTTCAACCGTGAAGGGAGCGCCGCCGCCATTAAATATTGGTTGCTAATACTTTGTGTTATTTTAAATTTTAATTTTTTTTGAATTCAAATTTACTCGGATGAAAAATCATGTAGAAACATACAGCTCTTGATGTTACTACAAGCCAAATAGACAAGGGTATATTGGACAATTGATATCTCTCAACCATGCATGATAAAACAGGTGGAGCTGTTCGTGGAGCTGAAGCAAAAAAACAGCTCCACTTGTGAAGTGGAGCCGTGCCAAACGGGGCCTTACATAGTAGCTACACTACTGCGATTGTAAAATCAGTTGGAACAAAGTTTGTGCCAAATCTTGAAGAGAATATGCCCAAATTAATGTGGTTGTCTCGTCCTTGCACCTCATAGCCATCATGTAATTGCAATGTAGTGCGGAACATGTTATGCTTGTGTACGTCTAGATGTAATGCCTAGCATTCCTGCTCGATCAGATGTAATACACATGTACGTACGTGTAGTTTAACAATATGTAGTAGAGTATTGACGATGATATAATAATCTTCTAATTATTATGTCATTATATTATTCGAATATATCCTTTCACTACTACACAAAAACGTCATCATAGACGGTTCAAAAACGTCATCACAGACGGTTTCGTGGGCCGTCTGAGTTCATGGGTCAGTACTAATACGAGGTCATCACAGACAGTTATGAATTAATAACCGTCTGTGATATTCTTTTCTATTCCTAAATCTATTTTTGTTTGTTGGCTAGCCTCAGAAAATACTAGCCACGCCCTCTGAAACAAGCCAGCAAATCAACACAGTATATATACACCTAATTCGCATTCATTCATTTTAGAACAAGAACATCTATTTCACAAATCAATTAACAGAAATAAAATAAATTATCTATTCATAAACAAACACACACATGAATAATTAAGCTTAATCTTATCCCAGTGAAGTTCATTTTACATTGTGAAACTCTCCATCTTCTTTTATGACTTTAGACATCAAGAAGTACGCACACTGTCCTTGAATATATTTGAGGTCGACCTGTTTCAACGGAGTTTTAGCGATAGACAAAACTTGTTGGTAGGAAGATCAATGTTATGTATATATAAATTGATAAGTATGAAATAATTATCGTAAGATTGACAAACTTCAGGATTGTTCTTCACGGAACCGACGAGTAGTTGCATGTTGTGGCAAACATAAAATCCACAGGTGTTGTTGCCCGGCGTCTGCTGGTGATACTGCAAGAATAGAATTTAGTAGTTCAAGAGACATTACTATGAAGTGTTATATATGATTAATGTGTACTAGTGAATACTGGGAAATTTAGAACGTGGCGTAGGACGTTGATCCCTCCCTTAGATTTTTGTACCTTTGCAACGTACGTCACGAACGATCTACGTGATTCCAAAAAGTTAGCCTTAGTCATTGGGAAAGAAGGAAAGACTACAATACAATTATCTATGAAGGAAATATGTTTACATGTCGATTACTTGTTGGATAACTGTGTAGTTAGTTTTGTTCCTCTTTAGGGAATCAAGGTATATTACTCTATTCTGTTTTGGTATAATTACAATTAGAATCCAGTAGAACCTACACAGATATATCGTGGTCATTAAATCTAAGTTCATATTGCTTATAAAGTATAAATCAACAAGTATAGCCACTAGTATAGCACTTACCCCTAGTTGTAGGGCATAAGTATGAATTCTTTGTCGCGGTAAGCCTCCAATGCCTTCGTTATGTAATTCTCGACGAAGGATACATCCTCCTCAATGGTATCCATGGAGACCAAACGTGGGTAAAAAAAACCAACCGATGATTTCGATAATCTGTCTTCAGTCACCATCTATCTATCTATATACACACACATACATACAAAAGCAATGAGTTATATGTCACATTTATCAGTATTACATAAACGTAGACCTTAATTGTATACACTTACAATGTCCAGCATCGAATAAGTGAGGCGTCGAGGGCGTCGCGTATGAAGAGAAGGAATAAGTCATCAAAGGTCACCGTGAAGACACAATCATGAATATTGTGCTACAGATGATGTGGCATAAACTTGACATTCGCACCTAAGCGTCGTTGTTCCTCTGGCTTGTTGGCCTATTCCATGTAACACATATGCAATCTCTGGCAAGATAGTCCTAGAGTTAGGAGGCGGATGATCAATAGCTTATCTAGAACGAATTTTCGGGCCAAAGGCAAGTAAGGGATCTCATCATCTGTCTTCTTCGGTTTGCCCTTGCCGCCTTGGCTGTAGATTGACTTCACGGTAGACGATCGGGCACAAGATGTAGATGCACTGCGCCCTTGCTACGTTTGTGCAGGTAGCATTGGTGCGGATTGTGCCTGTGGAATTGGCACCGGTGCAGGTAGCTTGAGTGGACTTGGCACCGGTGCAGATGGCTCTCGTGGACTTAGCACCAATGCAGATAGCTCTTGTGGACTCGGCACATGTGCAGGAGTCTCCAGGCAGATGTCGCTTTTGGACCACTAGATGAATGTTTCAATGGCTTGCTCTAAGGTCATGACCTCATCGTTGGGGGGCATCTGCAGTGGGACGACCTCAAAATTGGCATGAACACCATCCACATTAACTTTTGCGAAACCTGGCGCTAGAGATACATTGTACACTGAGGCTCCGGGCCCAGATGGATACGCCTGACCCCAAGTAGCGCACAGGGCAATGGAGGTATATCTCACTTGGAGCTTGCACTTTGTATCCATCTACATAACGATATAAAATTAGCTACTCTAACAGGCCTATCAATGGATCGAGCATTCCAAAAATAATAATTATTACCAGGATATCATTGACAAGAAATCGGTGGTCGCTTTTCGAGGTAGGGTTGGACACGCAACTACTCCGACGGTTAGGAGGCTACCTAGTATAGGAGCGGCGAGAGCTTCCTACTGATTTTTGCCATAATGTCCTCTCATAGCTGTGCCTTGCCCTCGGCTTTGGCTCTCTTCTTACACTGGTAAGCTTTGAAGTCCTCTGGGAAGTCATATTTTCAAGGAACATAAAGACCAAGGCCTCTCGTGTGATCCGGGTGCTCGTTGTTTCCCAAGGTCGCAGAGAGAAAATTCACGTATATATATCACACATTCTTATATACATATATGCAAATTCACATATATATCACACATTCTCATATACATATATAAATGCAAATATAGAACATATGGCACATAAACATTTCATTCATCATTTCACTTGCTTATTTCCTTTAAAAATTAGCCCTTCATGATGATCGATATGTATGTAGCTACTTTCGTTACGTTCTTACTCTACCCTTATGCCATTTTCGAAAGAAGGCAACTCATCAAAGTGATTGTATTATTTCCCATCCACTACATTCTCAACTCCGGCAATCCTTCTTTTTCCATGAAGAATTATGTGGCACTTCTTATTTACCTGGTTGGGTACATAGAAAACTTGAACAACTTGGTTAGCGATTACGAAGGTTTGTCTTTGTATCCGACAAGTTTGAAGTATATGGTAGTGATACCATACTTGTCGACCTTCACCTGTGGAAGATGGATCCAACGGCACTGAAATAAGGGGATCTTGAAAAGCACTAGTCGAATTCCCAAATCTTCTCTATGAACCCATAGTAGGAGTTTCTCAGTCCATCTGTACTGAAAGCATCTATGCAGACAACACTGTTCTGGTTAGTGATCTTTACATCCTGAGCCTGCGTATAGAATGCGTATCCATTTATATCATATCCTTACCATGTCACAATTGTAAATGTTGGTCCTTTTGCCAACCATGTCAGTATATCACTTGACGGGCTCCTAGTGAGTCACTCCTTTAATCATTGGTTGAACCGATTGTTGTACTGTCTCGTGATCTAAACATCTGGCTGTTCTGGATTCTATTACCGAAACACACCCTTATGCTGGTTGATATACGGGGACACTTCAGTCATATGTTGCAAGACCGTATACGCATCCATATCTAGAGTGATTGCTTTCTTTCCGATGGTCCTGATACCCTTGAGCCTCCCCTCGTGGCGAGATCGAGGCACACCTATTGGTTTGACCTGAGCCATGTAATCAACACAGAACTCAATGACCTTTTCAGTTGCATAAGTCTGTCTACGACCACATAGTCATAGGTCCTACTACAACTACTCGATGGTCGTAAGTCTCTCTACGACCACATAATCTTAAGTCTTACTGTGACTACTCCTTGGTCGTAAGTTTTTCTACGACCATGTACTCATAAGATGTCCTATGACCTAGTCGTAGACTTTTCTACGAATAGCCTATCTAGTGCCTCGTAGAATCACCTGAGAAGTCGATTAGAACATACACTTATCTTTAATAACCACACGCAATCTTTCTCTGAAAACAACCATTGTATGGTAAACAACTCTCATATCTTTTTGACAATAACTTCCAATGGACGGTTATCACCTGAACCGTTGGGACGTCTTTTGGCGCAAGACAACTGCCGTCATTTGGTCAACTATATAAAGGATTACATCGGAGGAGGAAGAGGGAGATCGAAGCAAGAAATAGTGCAAGGCATTTCTCATTACACACTCTGTAATTGTCCTTTCTGAGCAATAGCAACACAAGACGTAGGATTATTATTCTCCCAGGAGAAGGCCCGAACCTGTATAAAAATTTCTGTGTCTTCCTTCTACATTACCAGATCTTAGTTATAAGAGTTTTCCCGAACCCAAATAAATCATACGTAAGATCGGTATTAAAACACCGATAAGCAGTACTTAGGAAAATCCCCTCGATTAATGTAGAGCAAGGTCACATAGTCTGAGGAGGCCGTACGGCGATTAATGCTAGGGTTCAAGATCAACATAGCTTTGCATCCACGTTGAAGAATGAGTAGAAATTAATATTGCTATTCTCCAGAAACTTAAGATTTGAAAGCCAAATGAAATGGCTCACAATGAAATTAATTAAGGATAGTTTCATTAGCAATTATCAAGTTCAGTATTGCATGTAGGGCTCATTAATTGATGCAGTGCAATCTCATAGTTACAGTTAACACGCACAACTGCTATATGACAGGCAATTTGGAAAATGCACCATATACTGTAGATGTATATTGGGTCCTCACTAGTGTTTTCATTCAAAAAAACTGTCGATGGTCTTCTTTTACAGCATTGCCAATGTGATAACACCGTTGAGGCAGATATACCATGTACGGATGTACCAGTATATATATCTCAACACAAATCAAGTACTGGTATAAAATTGAGTTAACTGGAGTAGCTAGCACAGATGAAAAGAATCAAAGATGAAACCTGCAGTTTCAGCAGGATACACACTTTCATGTGGCAGTCAATGGTTGGCTTCAAACCTCTAGAAATGTAAAGTTACTGCTGGTGCAATGACTCCTCGAAACCGGTGAAGCTTGCTAAAGGTAAAGATGGCAAAAGGACTAAAAGAAACAAAAGAACAAATTCTTTGAGCACAACTAAGGAGATTGCTAGCCATTCCTGCCTGCACTGGCCCCTTCATTCCTTGGAGTGTGCATGCACATGAATAAATGTGTCTCTGCCTGTACTGTGGGGACATGCCATAATTACAGTGGCCGGGGGAAGGCTTTGAATGGAGGTTGGCGCTTGGAAACCTAGAAACCTACATCATTCCTGAGAGGAGGACCACGCATGGCGACCTGGGTCACAACTGATCACTGACTTGTACAAGCTGCTTATATATATATGTGTGTGTGTGTGCCACCAGAACTGTGTGGTCGATCGATCTCTCAAAAGAGAAGTGGAACAAGTTTAGAGCTTCCATCGATCCTCATGTTTCATTTTTGCCTGAACTAGTTAAAATAGAGGGAAAGCGTTTGCAATCATTAATTGTGGATTGCTAGGAATGCTGATACTACAGCTAGCGTTCAACAAGTACTTGCATGCTGTCGCTCAATCTAGATGGCTAATTTCTTGTGTTCAGTGCTTGCAATGGATATGTTGGTTCAGGGCATCTGTAGTGTATATAACCTAAGGGGTCTTAAGGTAGGTCCCATCTAAACCTTAAGGTTATCTCCATAGTGTATATAACCCAATGGGCCTTAAGACGGTCCCACTTGGTAGATAAAGAAAAATTGTATTTTAATGCTTGTGGCCAGGTCTTTAGCTTGAGGACCAGCCTTAAGCCTTTTTTTGCTTATAACCTGCTTAAGGTCACCCCTGTAATGTATAAGGTTGACCTTAAGGTGGCTTAAGACCCTCTATTTTCATACACTACAGATGCCCTCATGAAAGTACGCTCGCGGGTGTCTGCAAGACTGAGAGCCGAGATGGTTAACAAAGGATAATGTGCTTACAAGACCTAGCTACCTGTGTTAACAATGGGCATATGTGCACTTATCTATGCATGAGAATCCGAGTATATATAGGGCATCCTGATCTCTCGTCTCCACCATGGAGCAAGGTTAGATTTCCCAAGTGGGCACAATCTAAATTCTAGGTAATGTTTGTGGACTTAGAAGCATTGCCAATCATGACTTTATTCATTTCCAAATGATAAAGTGTAATTGAATGCAGCATGATGGGTGTGTTCGTCTAAAAGAACATGATGGATAATGTGTGTTGGATCGATACTTCCTCTCATGGACGCATGCCATGCAACCTAGCTTTAATGATATGTAAACCTCACATAGAGTTGCAAGCAAAGCATGCATGCATTATGGACTCAAAACCATGCATGCATGCATTGCTGCTACGCATCTACACACAAAACACAAGGAACAATTGAGTAGCCATTGCAAAACAGCTCGCATAGACGAAGATTGCACCGATAAAACCAATCGATCAACTCTCTTCGAGTACTCTCGTAGATATATATATCACCTTCCACCATGAACATACAAATTACACCAAGCTAGTAAACCTAGTAATTAACGTGCATTACAACATAGGAAAATGGAGAACAATACAGAAATCCAGCACCTTTCGCGACACGAAGGAAGAACCTAAAACAGTACAAGAACAGCAGCAGCAGCAGCGACAACATGAACGGCATGAAAAACTCAAGAGCAAAAACTAATTGATTTCGCCTACGAATTCTAGACCAATATTCAACCACCTCGATCGATCGCGGATAATCAGCGCAGCCCTATCTTGCGCCACAACTCCTTAGTTTTGATCTTTCTCAGAAGCCATGACTAAAATTAAGCTTCAGGGCTTATAGGGCTACCTTTTGCAGCTAGCATCCATCATGCACGGCGGCATCACAGTATGTTCCCCGAGGACGTTGAGTTGAACCCCGACAGATCAGCCCAGCCGCCGCCTGGAGCCACCGCGCCGCCGCTGCCTCCGCTGGCACTGCCTCCGTTGCCACCTGCACCATTGCCGCCGCCCCAGAATTGAAGGTTCCCAGAAAGGCCCAGGAACTCCCTCGGCGAGGCGTTTGTCATCGCCGTGGACGGCGGGTTGTCCTCCATCTTCACCGACGCCAGCTGCGTGATCAGCCCGGCCGAGCCCGGAACCTTGGAGCCGGCCAGCATCTGCCCGGCGAAGCCGGCAGCATCGGCGGCGCCTTCCGCGTCGAACGGGTAAATGCCAGACATTGGCGGCGGCATGGCGTCGGTGCGGCTCAAGAAGGGGAATTGTTGTATCTGCGGGAGACGCCACTGCTCTAGCCCGATGGCGGCTGCGGCGGCGGCGCCTCCGCCAAAGAGCTGGTAGTCCACGGGATCCATTGAGCTCAAACCAGGAAACCCTAGCCTTGATGCACCAGTGCTGTAGTGATCGCCGACTAGTGGGTGCAACGAGGCCAAGAAGGGCAACTGTGCCTGCGGCGGCATGATGGCCGCTGCCGCGGCCGCGGCGCTGCTGCCACCCGTGGCGGTGGAAGAAGTGGAGGACGACGTCCCGCCGGTGGCGGAAGCCGAGGCGGCCGACGACGAAGACGACTTGGACGACTTGGTGCGCTTGTTGCGGCGGCAGCCGCCGCCGACGGGGACGTTGCGGAGAGCGCCGCCGCGCGTCCAGTAGCGGCGGCACGTCTTGCAGAAGTGGCGCGGCTGCGACAGCGAGTAGTTGTTGAAGTAGCAGAACTTGGTGTTGGTGGACTCGCAGCGCGGGCACTTGAGCCCCGGCTCCGGCTGCGGGATCTTGGCGAGCCGGGCGCGCTCCGTCATCGAGCCCGGCCGCACCGACGAGCCGCCCGTCGGTCCGCAACTGCCTGCGCCACCGCCGCTCACCGCAACCGCAGCTGCCATGTCAGGCCGAGGAGACATCAGCGCCCCGGGAGGCGGCACCGGCGGCAACTGGTGTTGCTGGTGGTGATGCGCATGCGCGTCCACTCCGCCACCGCCACCTCCGCCACTTGGAAGCTGGCCGTGGTGAGCTTGCTGTTGCTGAAAGCACCATCATTCCAAATCAAACACACACCAAAGAGAATTAAAGGCGAGAAGTTGAGATCACAAACTGAAAGGATATAGACGGTATATTCAACAAGAGATTTCGCAAAAGTGCGTAGGAATATTTCCTCTCAATTTTCTTTGGTTTTGCTTTTTTTCATGAAGAAGCTATGGCCATAGAGAAAAGCTAGCAAAAGAAGAGAGATTTTTGGCCGAGGGAGCGAGAAGAGAAACCAAATTTTTACCTGCTGCTGGTTCCAATTGGGTGGATCAAGATAGATGGGAACCGAAGAAAAGACCATGGTATAGAATTGATTTCTTTTGATCTTTTCCTACTTGGGGCCTTCTTTTTTGGTTTGTTTGTTCCTCCTTGCTTCTTTGTGAGATAAGGGTATATAGGTGCTTTAGGGGATCATGCAAGGATGGGGAGATGGATCGATAAAGGCGCCGGAGAATAACACCCACTAGCTACCACCAAGCTGTAGGCTGGAATGGAACAAGCTGCTGAGAAGAGAGAAGGAAGAACGCAAGGGAAGGAGGAGAAGACAGAAGAAAGGGAAAGACATGGAGAGAGAGAGAGAGAATGAAAGTGAGAGGGAATAAAAGGAGGAGGGGCGTTTCTCTCTCTCTCTCTCTCTCCCTCTCTCTCTGTCTTAGTGGTGTGCTTGCATTATATATATTGGATGTGAAACATATGGGAGGATTGTAGAAGAGAGAGGCTTCCTTAGCCTGTAAGGATGGGTGTGGCTGGCTGGCTAGCCAGAGAGTGAGAGATGAGAGAATTGAAGGGGGGGGTTTATGCACGAGGAAAGCTGGAAACCCTAGCTAGGATCAGGACGTGTGCTACTGTGGTGTTGACTGCTGTACTATTTGGAAGGCTTGCGCCAGCTAAGGCTCGCTTGTTTGCTCACTGTTCTTGGCTGGTTCATTAGCTACTAGGGGGCTTAACAGTGGAGCTAGATAGCTAGAGGTTATCAAACTGAGCAACACTTGTCTAGGGGGCATGCTAGTGTACGTATGTATGCAGGTGCAACTTTATGTCCATATTGATGAAAGAGATCAATCAGTAAAGCTGGTCTTACTAGTCTTGGACTTACAGCTAGTGGTGGTGGTGGTGGTGGTGTAGAATTCCCCTTCTCCCTCTCCCTTTCCCCTTGCCAAAGTTAACAAGTATAGCTAGACGGTCGTGTATAGGTAACTTTAAGTCCATTGCTAGGGATAAAGAGGCAATAAAGTTCGTCTTACTGGTCTTAATGCTAGAGCAGAGAGAGGTAGAGATGGAGAGAGAGAGAGAGAGATTTGTTAAAAAAAATCTGCATAGAATAGCGTATGATGTACATGGTTGTTTATCCCAACAAGTCCTTTTCAGCTTCTGTAGCTGGACTCGTCTGTCCAGTATATTTTGTAGTTCAATCTGCAAGTACTGGGAAACTTCACTGCTTGGATGACAGGCTAGATCTCTAATGTTTTTCTCTCCATTGTACAAATTAAGCAAACATGCCATTTGAATACTGCTACTACTATGATAAAGCTTCACATATTTGAATTGTGCAAGATATGGACGTATCACAATATTCTTATTCTACTCTGGTCCTTCGAAAACTAAAAATCAACTGACTTTCATGCATGACATAAATAAATCAGCAATCTTTCCTGTCAAATATGATCTCCTATCTCAGTACATTATTTTTCTCCAATTGATGAGCACAAGGATATGTTCTCACTTGCTTATAATTATATATTTGTATTATTATTCTCCCTAGTTAGCTAGCTAGCAGTTAAATTAAACATAAACTCCACCTTTTCTTGTCTATGACTGATAAGAGAGATTGGACAGAAGATAACAATTTCCATTAGTAGTAGGATCTAACAAGTGTACCCTTCCCATTTACCAATGATCTCATTCATTCATGGGGATCGATGAGAAATAAAAAAAACACTTACGTGCAGAAGATGTAGTAGCTATATATATATGGTGCCTTCATAGATTCAGACAGTGCGTACAGATTGCAGATTGGAACAGAATAGTCGCTTCTAGCTACTAGCTCCTATATACACTGCTTTCTGCAGCTGCAAACCTTCTGAAGACTGAAGTATATAGCTTGCATTCCCAGCTTCTGGCAGCTGCATCATGAATGCAAATCAGCCTTGGGTCGAAGTGTCCAACGTGACGGTTAATTCTACGTACGCACATGCCTCCAGAATGTTATGTGATTGAGCTATGTATATATCTATCATGCACAGCCTTCAATTCATATGAATAGTTACTCATATGAATCAATGCATGGCAGTGTCAAACTTGATACTTGGTAAAAGTTTTCTAGTACTATGCAGTGCCACTGCAGCTATGATATCTTATTCTCAGGTTCCCTCACTGTGTGTTCAAATGTCGACATAAAAGTTTAGCTGCGCGCTGATGCATGACTACTCGAGTTATGTTTCATCATTCAACTTTGTGGCGCGCACAGCTTTAGCAGTAGTTAAGATTCTTCTCCGCTTTTGTTCTGTGAAGAGTTGCGTGTGCATTGCTAGTCATTTCTAGCTACTATACATCAAGATCGTAGTGCACCGAAGCCTGATCTCATTATATTTGGTAATGCTTTTCCATTTGGACGAAGAGAAGAGCATGATGGACCTTAGCTATCATATATCAGGCAACTGCTGATGATCTTCATGGAGAAATGATATTTAGTGCCATTGTGGTGCATAAACACCATGGTTGGATCCGGACTGGATGTTGCTTGATTGCATCCATCAGTGACAGTTAACTTAGCCTGCAATACTGAGCTTAGATTAGGGTTTTCAATACCGGTATGGATTTTTTTACCGGACGTGGTCGACAAAAGCGATAATCGCGATAAACGGAAATTTTCGAAGAATTTTGGGCCAAAATTTTCAAACAACATTTGAATTTTAAACTAATTTCAACCGAAAATCGCCAATAATCAGTTGGAAATATCGGTTGGAATTTTTAAAAATAAATTTCGCAAATAATTTCTTCTATATTTGATAAATTCATACAAAACAGGCTTTTCAGAAGTGGTTTGCAATTTTACCGAGGAGGCGATACGGCCGATATTTCCGATAATTAGGCCAATTATCATAACCGTGGCTTAGATTACTGAAACTAGCTACATATCTAGGTAATTAATTAACTACTAGTTAACTAAAGCTGGCTGCAGGATGGAACATGTACACAGCATGCCAAGCCCGCAAAAAACCATATGTTCATGTACTACAACTCTGTCGACCGATCAGTCGATTTGACCAGTATGCATGGACGCATGGGCCACCAGAATGACAGGAACAGAAAGCTTGTCTATGCATGCATGGTGTGCCGTCATGTAAAATCCAGGATACATACACTGATTTAGCCAAGCCAGTGCCGTCGGAACCGGATTTTCCAACTGCCGGTGAAAAGCACAACCCACGAATACCGCGGGGAAACTAAAGTAAAGTGATAAACGCTCGCTTTGCCGCCTTTAATTCGTTTCTTTTCACCACACAGCTGCTGCAGACAAGTGCAGTAGCAGTGTCACACTAGCTCGTACTACTGTACTAGTACTAGCCAGAGAGAGAACATATGTGAGAAGGTAATTAAATCGGGTGAGCAAATACTATTATGCGGCCTAGCTAGGACACGAGATTAATTAATTAAAGAGGCTGATAATGATTTAAGGCAGAGTCGTTCTTTAGGTAGGACCAGGGAATGCCGCTTTTCCCCCTGCATTATTATTGCTTATGACTCATTGGGGCTGCTGATTAAAGCCAAAGACGCAGCGGAATTAAAAGGATCGTGTGCTACTGTCCCCAGAGATCACATTATGCGACTTTCCTTTTCTCTTCCCTCCGGACAAATCAAGATACGAGCGAGAGATTCCGAGCGCTTTGCCTCTGCCTGCCTGTGTTTCGATCAAATCCTTGTGCTCAACACACCACATCGATCCGTCAGACATCACTCGCTCGAGCGGCAAGATTTGCCGTCGTATATATGCTAGCTGATGCATCGCAGCGGCTAAGGCACCTCGATTTTTTGATACCTGGAGTTAGCTTGCTGCATCATGGTCATGGAACTAGTGCAGCTCGAACATGTGCTTCCAATCCGCGAACAGTGCTGCCGCCGACGGAATCATTCTGGAGTGCCAACATTCCAAGGACATCAGGCAATCGGACATTCTCATTGGCGGCTCATAGTTTAAGCCCGACTACCTAACAGGGCGGCTGGTTCATTGTTAATACACTATCAGCATACTCGAAACTCGAAAGCGAATGCCATGCTGCAAGTTCATTCTGAATTCACATTTCAGTGACACTATTAGTCAAAAGGCACAGCACTAAGTAGCAATCATTTAATAAAGACTGAAGACTGAAGCATTAAAAAATATTGAATCTAAGACTTTACAATACATTCATAGGTAGCCATACTCGAAAGCATCATGTGAAATTAACAACAAACAAAAACATGCATCATTGCATTTTTCATGACGCATGCGCAGGTCTGTGATTAACCAAAAGTACCGTAAATTCTAACCAAGGTGATATGATTGGCACCTGGGACTGAAACAAAAGGAGTATGATCCTTTCTTTAACTACATGGAAGTCACTAATGGAGTAATGGTTTTAATTTAATCGACCTCCTCAATCTTAGGTCCAGCACCACTTCCACCAGCAGCCGGAGCATCATCCTCCATCCAGCCAGCCATGTCAGCGAGCCCTGGTACATCGTAGAAATGATGAGGTTGCAGAGGCCCTCAAGCTCCTTCATTTTGTCTTCAGACTCGTGAACCTCGTCGAGTTGGTTGTTGTCCAGCCACTGGATCGCCTGCTCAACGGCGTCCTCAATCTTCTTCTTGTCGTCCACTGGCAGCTTGGAAGCAATCTTCTCATCGTGGATAGTGTTCCTCGTGCTGTAAGCATAGTTCTCCAGGGAATTCTTAGCATCAACCTTCTTCTTGTGCTCCTCATCCTCAGACTTGTACTTCTCAGCATCCTGGACCATCTTCTCAATCTCCTCCTTGCTCAGCCTTCCCTTGTCATTCATGATTGTGATCTTGTTGTTCTGGCCAGTTGTCTTGTCTTCAGCAGAGACGTTCAGAATACCATCGGCATCAATGTCAAAGCAGACCGTAATCTGACGGACACCCCTAAGAGCAAGGGGATTCCAGAGAGCTCAAATTTGCCAAGGAGATTGTTGTCCCTGGTCCGTGTCCTCTCACCCTCATACACCTGGATCAACACACCAGGCTGGTTATCAGAGTAGGTGGAGAAGACCTGCTCCTTATTGGTAGGAATGGTGGTGTTCCTTGCGATGAGCACAGTCATGACTCCACCAGCAGTCTCAAGACCAACATACAGTGGAGTCACATCAAGAAGGAGAAGGTCCTGCACCTTCTCATTCCCCTTACCGCTAAGGATAGCAGCCTGGACAGCAGCACCATGAGCAACAGCTTCGTCAGGGTTAATGCTCTTACAGAGTTCCTTCCCATTGAAGAAGTCCTGCAGCAGTTGCTGAACTCAGGGGATTCTAGTCGAGCCACCAACAAGTACAACATCATGGACAGTGCTCTTATCCATCTTTGCGTACCTCAATCACTAGGGTTTTCGCTGATATCCTTCCTGTGTTTCCTTTTGAACTCCTGGACAAAGTGGTTCACCAAGCGATTGTTGGAGTCCTTGTAGGACTAAATATGCAACACAAGAGGGTAAATAGTGCCGATCAAAAAATTTTCCAAAAATATTTTTGATCCGTTACTACGGTAACTACAAAATTTACGAAGCTTGAAATCAATGGCCAAAATCCTGAATCAAAAAACTTAAAAATTCAAATTCTGAAAATCTAAAAACTCTGGAGGTCAGACCTCTAGCATGGGCTGGTGTGACCGCTAGGGTAAGGAGGTCAGACCGCCCCTGTTCCAGAAAATGGTCTGATACAATCTACTTTTGGTGTAACTTTAAAATACAAATTCAATTGCTATAAAACTTTTGTACACACATTGCCTAAAGCCTTAGAAACCTATTCCATCTACGGATCCCAAAAATCAATATCAAAGTTCAAACCTTTCTTAGATTTAAGCAAGTATGCACCAAAATTGGACAAAATACGAAAACGATGAATATAACTTACTCATAGGTAGAAGATAGCCAAAATGATTCTAAATGTATTTTCACATATCACAACAAGTAAAAACACAAAAAAATCAAGCCAAAAACCCTTGGACCACAAAATCACTCAATGAGACCAAAATCAAGAAAAAATATCACATCCATGTTATTTTTAATAATTTTAGTCTTTGCGATGATATTTTGTAGCTTCTTTTTTTACAATAGTATTTTTTAAGTCGCGAATCTTTATGATGACACTTGACAAATTTGCTCATTTTTTGAACCTATTTTGTCAGCTTATTTCAATTTATGGCTTATAACTTCTCTCGAATAAACAAATGAGACAGTTTCTCTACCGCTATTTTATAGTAACTTATCTGAATGGTCTTTCAGAAATAGCGTATCGACTTTTAATTTATCTACATATTTATATTAGAATCAAAAGGTATAAACCATAGCTCAAAATAATATGACTTTAAGTGATTTTTTGGACTAATGGTTTATAGCTTATGGATTAAATATTTGAATTTTGATTATTCGCGAGAGACAGTATGTTGAGAAAAATAGTCGCATACGATTTTAATTGATACATTTGAATTTAGTTTATATTTTACTATAATTTTTTATTAATCCTATTTTAAAAAATACGTTATTTAAAAATTAATTCCTGTAAACAGTACTGACATACATCAAATTTAAATATAAAAGAACTCGGCCTCTCCGCCGCTCACGGATTCCCTCAACCCCGACTCCCTCTCAGCCGGTCCCGATCTCCTTGGCCTCCGGTCCCGTTCCCCCTCGCCGCTTCGTCCCTCACAGCCCCCCGACTTCCCGTGAAGGTAACAGCTCGCCGCCGCCCCTCCTTGTCCTCCCTGCTCCTAATTGGTTTGGATTGTGTAGATCCCTGTTGAATTTGCATATCAGAGGAAAATGTGTAGGATTCGGTCCTATTTTGGTTGTGATCGTGTACCATTTGCCTAGATGTGGAATGTTTACAGATATATCCAAGTTGATCTCCGTTGCGCTGAGATTCTGAATTTTTTTTATGACAGCTAAAGCTTGTGCGTGTGCGTGTACCAACAGGAACAGGTCTTTGTAGTTTTGAGCTTTTGGATGCATAGGGTAATTGTCAGTCAAGTAGTACTAGTTCCTGGGCTGAAAACAATACGATACCAGTGATCGTTAACAATTTTTCTGAACTTCATGTATTTTTGCAATCCGGGGAAAGAACCTGAACATTCCCTTGCAATCGTTGTACATGCGACAATTGTATAAAGAAATTTCAGAAATTTATGTGCAAATAGAAAGGAGTAAGAAACAAATACACTTAAAAGTGTTAAAATCAGAGATTATAGAGGCCGGATTTTATATCCTTTATCTAAAAAAAGTGTTAAAATCAGAGATAGCATAAGCTTTTTGCCTCCAATCCTCTCTTTGAGGGTTTTGGAAGTAAACCTCCTACCAAACAAGCCCTTAAACAGGGAGGTATTTCACCTCATGCCTGAGTCTCGACGTGCGCCCCTCCCAAATCATACTCAAACATGACCACAAGGAGCGACCATGATGTTCTCCGCCTCTTCTCTTCATTTTCCACCGTTCGCCAGACCTGGTCCCCCTTCTCCGGCCGGCGCGGTGAGCTCTTCTCTTCGTTTCCATCGTTTGCCAAATGTGGCCCCCTCCCCCGGGTATCCCCCGTCAACATCCTGGTGGGGATCTTTTCTTTGCTGTGACTCTGAGCAATCTCATCCAAATCTTTCTTTTGGGGATGGATAGTCCAATCCATGCAATTTGTTGCGTGGTGGAGACTAATAGCAATTAATTTTCCAAAATTTTTTTGGGGTTCAAGTGAACCTCCATGCCCCACGGTAGGTCCACCCCTGGTGTGGTTCCTACGATCGGTTGAAGATTCAGCAATTATGTTGAATCAGACAGCTGGATGCCCTCATAGTTCGATTATAGTATAGCTAGGAATATTTCTTCACGAATTGTGGGGAAATGGATAATTTGGGTGTGTAACTTACAGATCTGGGATGTTTCTTCAACAAGAAATTCCAGTCCTAAAAGTTTGGAGAGAGATTAATTTCTATGTGCAGAAAAACTTCCTGTTTGTAGTACGAAAACAAAATTAATCAGTTAAAAAATTAACAGGAGCGACATCCACATCCGGTAATATATATTTCTTTGCCATCATAGTTAGGAACATTCAGTAAAGACTGCCCTGTTTGCAGGTTTAAATTCTCAATACATTGTCTGTTCGTATACTTTTCTTGTTCCTCATGCTGACAGAAATTCACTCATCATAATCTTATGCAGATTTTTTTTGCTAGCTTCGTTTCCTGCTGGTTAGAGACACCTGGTTTGTAATTGTTGATTGATCTGGTGGTACATGCGAATAGCAGTGCTTGTGATCTGATTCTGCGTAGGCATCTTAGGCAATGGCCAGTTTAAGCAAAAACTTCCAGTCTTTAAACAATCCAGGCAGTGAAAAGAAGTACCAGGGTACATTGGTTGCTTTTTTCC